>JALHAQ010000026.1:1200000-1877108 GCA_023838395.1 Holcopasites calliopsidis
TCGTAGGTAAAGAGCTTACAACAGACTAGGAGTTCGAACACCGCCGGCCCTGATTCACTCGATACCGGCTTCCTTGCAACATCAATTTCTCCCTTCTACGATCTTCCGTATTCTATAGCTTTCTCCCTTTTCTCTCGTTCCTACCTCGAAACTCTTCTCAACCCCTATTTCGACACGTATTTTTTCTTCCCTTCCTTCGAATCCCGGGTCGAATGGGGTAATCTCCACTTCGCTTGTCGCAAGCCCTTTGCATGTGTTGTTCAGCTCTGATACATCGGTGCGTGGTTCGGTGCTTTTATACCAGGATGCTGTTACGCCCTGTGGTAATCTATCGTCTGGCCAGCTTCTTTTCTTTTTATGAGCAGTATTTCAACGACGTCCGTGAGAACGAAGGGCCAATTGATGCAATAGAGCGAGCAACGGGCTTGGACGTAACCAGGCTGGGCGTAACGTACGTTCCGCCGTTCCGACGAGCTCGAAACACCCTAATACGCCGACGTCGCTTCACGATTCTATCATAGGTTCACGCGTACGACCTTTTACTCGGATAATTCGTTCGTTTAACACACACCACACACAGCACACAAAGGAATATTCATCGAGAGAACACGTTCAGGCTTCTTCGGGAGGATACGCCATTGCTGCGCGTGTGTCAACCCGTCCGCTGTATATCAGTTACCCGTACACACACGAGACTGCGCCTATGAACACTAGTGCATGCGCCGGACGCATATATGTGCATAAACTGCACATTTACTTATGTACAACTCGATCGTCCCGTGTAGACTACCGAGCTGCGACTGAAGGCGAGTTCCTGTGGAACCCTCGTGTCGGCTCTCGACATCTTGCAACGCCCTCTTCCACTCCCTATATCCCTCTCGCTCGTCCTGGCGTTTCCTCGTCTACAGCGTGGTCGATTCTGTGGATTCATGGCTGGTATCTATGAAATGCGACGCGCGACGCACCGTCGGGGTAGCCAACCTCGATTTGGTGTCTGGTTCCTTCCGTACAAATATCTCCGATTGATGTTTTTATGTAATTTAGAACTAATAGGATATTTGTTTACCGTTTTAAATGCGTTTCCAGCCAAAATATTTTTTGAAACACTTTGGCCTTTAAACAGTGCTCTATCTTATCTTTATCGGTAAGTAAGTACACTTCCATAGCTACGTCTCAATCATACCACGGAGGTCGCCACTGCATTGACCGGTCTTGTAAATTCCAAATTTTAAATGAGCGTTTCCGAGGTATATTTGTATGTCAATCGCATTTTAATTCTGAAAATTATTACATACGTATCGAGGATTTAGCTTTGCATTTGAAGTAACATTGCATGTTCAAGATTGAATCTAAACTCCCCACATACGCTGATTGAAATACATGCACGACAAATTTCATCAAGAATTCATAGAACTCGATGAATCTTTGAACAGTCGTATCTTTTATCAGCTGTAATGAGTTATAGTCCTTTCAACAGATGTTACAATGTTTGGAATCGCTTTGAAGCCTACATAAAATGAGGAATCACAATTTTTGAACTGAAACGTTTCCGGGGAGTAAATAAAGCCGTATATTATCGCTACGGTAGGCGGAACAGATGCAAAAAGAATGATATGATAGTAAATACCGTATTGGATGACGTCAGTTGGCGTAAAACTGCTCGATGGGCAGAGGTAGTGGAATAGTACGCGAAAGAAGCGCGACGTGGCAGCCAATAACGGTACACCACATGTAAGGTTCCTGGTCTCGACCAGTCACATCGCGGGTCAGCGCGAGTCGAGTTTCCAGGATGTTCCTCGGCGGGGCAAATGGTGCAGTTCGTTAGTACGATTACATCAGATAGAAAACGCATGCGGAGTTTCCCTTGGGCCGGCTGTGTTATGTATTGGTTCAGTCTTAATCCGACAGCTCACGGAACGAGAGGACCAGGGAGAGAGAAGGCGGTGAAGTTGTGAAAACGAGTAACGAAGCAAAATCTTCCTTCCGTGCTTCATGGCAGAGTATGAGCGTATTGAAAAGTGTCATCATCACGTTGCCTAAGGGCCTGTCAAAGGCGCCTGGCGTTTTTTCGACCACCGAATTGCCGAAAACCGTGCAGAAACTAAATTTCACTACCTCCGTGTTGACCGACAAATCGAGAATGGATCCGAAAAAGATTGCCAAACACGAAGAACTTCACGATGACAGTGCATTGTTTAAAACTGATGTTTGCATGCGTGGGAAGAAACGACGGCTGGATCACTTGACATGGGAAGAGAAACTGCAGAGGAAGTACGTTCGATCGGGGATGAATAATAGGAATTGCGATGCATATACGTTTACAACGCTAATAGTGGAGTAACGTGATATTCTATTTTTTTTTTTAGGAAACTAAAAAACAGGGTAGCAGCACAAACTTCGCGGGACCGTAAGAAAGCTAAGCTCGACGAATTGGAAGAAACCGTTCGTTCGTTGAGGGAGCGAAATGAATTACTCACACAGGAATGCGCGATGTTGAGGTCGCAAAACGAGGTGTTGGTCGCGGAAACGAAGAGAGCGAGAAAGGAGAGGGAAGGGAAGAACAGCGGAGAATTTGTTTGCTCCATGTGCCAGAGTCGTGTCGGCTGCGCTGCGTCCTCGCTGGGATCTGCAGTATCCCCCACTCACCCTCCGCAGCAGGGTGGAGCAGCACAGCTGGCACCGTCTCTGACGCTAACCCCAGGAGCGGCAATCATCCTCAAGATTCTGACCATTTACCTCCTCTTGAAGAACTGTTTGGTGACCTCCAAGGGGACGATTACATCGAACGACTTGAAGAGCTTGCAGAGAGCCTTCTACGAGAGGTTACCGCAGAAGTGGAAGCAAGTCCTCATAGAACAAGTGGACAAGTGAGCATTTTAATGATTATTCGATTAATGGGACAGATACATTCCATTACAAACTTTATGATGGACTATTGTCGTTTACTTTTGTCATATTATAGAAATGAATGAATTGGGTAGAAGGATATACGTAGAGCTCTGTTATTGTTTTATGCATTAAATTTCACATAAAAGCAGAGTTCTTGGATATCGTTGAACATTCCATTCATTTCTAAACTAATGCTTTTCATTTACAACTCAGTCCACCTTTCGTTAATGATGTAATGATTGTACTTTGCATAGATGCCAGTCAAGGAAAATACCATTGACGAATGTGACCATACAAAAGGAATGGTGGGGCAGGCATCAGAAGATGTGGAAGCCAATGGAGCCTGTAGAAGCATGAGCACGCAGCATTCCTGGCATCCTGTTTCCAGCACAGCTAATGCACACAATTCCACAAGCGCAACAGCACCTGTGTCAGTAAAGTCGGAGGTCGAGGTGAAAGAAGAAACCGAGACGAATGATTTCGACACCATTTATGGTACTTACGACGAGGCCACCAATTCGGTGACGATTATTTATCCCGGGGACGAGACTAGCGTGGGCATTCAAGAATGCGTTCAAGAAGTAATTACGGACATTGTTTCCGCAAACGAGGATCCTTCGTATCTGACACAGAATTCTTATTCGAATCAGTTTTCACCGTCTTACACGGGCACCGAGTCTATGTCGCCGTCTAGTATACATTCCGAAGATATGGATACGTGCTTCACGCAAACGAAATTGGATTCTAACGCGTCTGATTACGGATACGAGTCGCACGATTCTCCCGATGCTCGTAATGAAAAAAATACCTTAGGTTTAACGGACCTTTGGCATGAAAGTTTCTCAGAATTATTTCCTACATTGGCCTGACAGTTTCGTTTAAGTAAGAAATCGAAAATGTATAGAATCTGTGATACGCGTTAATCGTGCGTGCTGAATGATTGTTATCGTACGACTAAAAACCTGATATTTATCTTCTTTTTTACTTTAAAGAATACGATATAGCTCAAATCGTGGTACACGTAAGGCACCTTATGAACCGGTAGCTCAGATGTAAAGTTCTGTGTAAGGTACAATTCTGTATTTTTATATATGTAGTTGTAATGTTAAGTTTGATTCGAAACGAACTATTCACAATATCTATTTGTACGTCGTCGACGTATTGGTTTTTTAAACACTCTTTTCGATACAGTCGAATATTACTGTATGTAATATTTATTGTATGTTTATTGGAATATTAATGCGTGGAATACAGCTGTGCAACAGTATGCCAAATAAACAGTAATTTAAAACAGTGTTGCATTTTTCATGTCATCCGTTTTAACTCAAGAAACTGATTAAAGATTATGTGAGGAAAGAATGTAAGATTTTAATTTCCGATTGTTATATTTTTACCGTTCTTACACGATGCAGTTATCCTTGATTAATTTAGTTTATCAGATACACGACTGATAATTTATGCCTTAGGTTAGCGCAACAAGTACGAGGCATGTTTTCAATATTCTATTGAAACAAAGTTGGCTAGAAAAACCCATGTGTTTCGGCTAAAAATGTAGATATTCTATAAATGTACGAATTCTAACTGCGGGTATTTGGTAATGGTTCTTCTTCAAGTTGCAGTTTGCCTCGTTACATTACCCAGCAAATATATTATTAGTAAAAATAAGCTACAAATTAGCACCCTTTATTCTTAAATCGTACGGTCAGTGCGAAGTACGTAAAATAAAATACCGGTGAAAATATTAGCAACCGGTCCTTATTAAGGACAATGGAAGATAATAATGACTGTAATTATCCTAATAACTTACACTTACGATAAAAATACGCAACGATACGCGACATGTTGCACCATTTGCAGGTCGAGGTTCATGTAAAAATTTCTCAAAATGTTGTTTCGCGTCACGATAAAAAGAAATCGTTTCGCGAAGTATGCAATATGTTGCTCGGTATGACGACTAAAGCAATTAGATATTCTACGCGAGATAGACATATGCGAGCAGCCCATAAAATTGTAAGTAGTATCAAGAGAAACAGTCTGTCCGCCTTTGTATTACGAATACAAATACTCTGCGGCACATCTTAACCGAATAGCTTGTCGAAGCACCCGTGGCAATACGGTTTGTCGTTCTGCTCCTTAAATGTACCTTTGTTTAATTGCTTTAAGCAGAACGCGCATACAAAGTGCTCGGGATGGAATTTCCGGAACATGGCTGTTATGCAACGACCTGAAAAGATGATAGTCATTTAATAGCATAATCCTATTAACGTGCATCGGTATAGAATTATGCAAAAAATAAAGGCCTAGAGACCTGTAATCGGTTTATGACATCCTGCGCATAGGGATCCTCTTTTAGCGTGGTAATGGGTTTCGCAATAGGGTAATCCTTCGTGATCGAAGAACGATCCTCCTTGGAACTTTTGCCTACAGTCCTAAGAAAGAAAAGAAAATGCGCGTAAGTCATCTGCTTAGGAACACTTGTGCAAGAATACATGACACCGTTGCATGTAGATACGAGGAACAAAAAATCGAAATTGGTACAGGATCATTAACGATACGTTATCATCGTCGCTTCCCTGGTCCCTATTAATTTTCATGAATGACTCTACATTGACGAGGCCATTAGCATTAGGTCGAACGTGTCGACAAAACGAATCGTGTGTATGTGTATGCGTGTAAGGTGGGGCTAAATGCTACGTAAACCGTCTAGATAGCAATTCATAACAGATCTACGCATCGATAAGCGTCATTAGAACGATATAGAATGCCGGCTTTCGAGCCCACCTGCCTTCGGCGAAGACACGTGGCAGGCGACAGCATCGGAGTCAGTGTGAGAGCTAACTCTTGTGTCGTGTGTGTTTTTTCTTTTGGTTTTTTTTCCTAATTTATTTTTTATTGTGCATACAATACTAGCAATTGGTATATTAGCATAACGAAAATCTGTTAACAATATTCATCTATCTAGTGAACGTAGCTTAAGAGCAAGATCAAAAAATTCCGAATGCATCCGAGCAATGCATGCCCCGCGGTGAACTATTGTAAATCTGAACGAAACGGCCTGAATGTTACTCGTGTACCGTACATTTATACGTGCGTGTGCGTGTTTGTTTCTGTGTGGTAGAGTGTTGCACCTAAATGAAGAATTTCGAGAAAGAGTCATGTGTACAACGATGATATCGGTCGCATCGGTGCATCATTCCTCCCTTTGGGACGTGCCTAGATCACCTGTTGAGATAAACGGGGGCTTGCCAGGCTCGCGCGTTCGCCGCGTGGCCTGACAGCATACAGGGGGTGAGGACGGGCGGGGGACAGTAGAGGGCCTTTTTACATAAGAAATCGAAGCAAACGATGCAGAGGCCGCATCGTTTATGCTTCCTCCTCTTCCTCTTCGTCGTCATCGACGCCAACGCATTTCGGGCAAACGGGTTTACCCTCCATGGCGTAAAACGATTTTCCGGAAACCGGCTTCTTGCAATCCTGCAAGCGTTACGATTTAAGACGGACGTCGAAGCAAAAATAGATCGCCGCGCTGGCAAACTCGTTTTAATCCCCAAGCGTCGCTGTAATCGGAGCAATGGGTTACGCGTGCACGCTCTCGCGGAATTACCTACCCTACACACGAAACAGTCCGGATGCCATTGACTGTTCAGCGCGGAGATGTAGTTCTCCATGATGGCGCGATTACATCCGCCGCATTTCGGGGCGAACATGTCGAAGTAATCCTCCCTGCAGTACGGCTTGCCGTCCCGCTCGTGGAAGCCCTCCTCGCCGAATTGCTTGCCGCACTGAGCGCAAAAGAAGTGCTCCGTGTGCCAAGTTTTCTCCAGAGCGGTTACGCATTTCTGAAAATAACGAACGACGGCCTTGTTGTGATCGGAGAAATCATATCGCGGGTGGGACTCGTCGGTGAGGGACGAGTTCTTACGTCTAGAATCGGGCCGTTGCAGTAGGCGCAACGGGGCGAGAAAAGATTGTGGTAATCGGGCTCGCAGTAGGGATGTCCCTCCCTCTCGAAGAAGTTCCGCGTGCCCAACTCCTGGTTGCAGTGGGTGCACGTGAAGTGTTCCGGATGCCACGTCTTTCCTAGAGCGGTGATCACCTGAAACCAGAGTCACGTTTAAATAGGATCACGATCCAGGGATTACGGTCCGCGCTGGTCGACGTTTGGATTTACTTGTCCCACGATCGGCTTCTCGCAAGCGTTGCAGCATCCCTTTTGCGTGGTGTTCACTCCTTGGCGACTCATGTCGGCTTGAAGGTTTCCTAGCATAGAATCCAACTGATTCTGTTTGCTCTGAGTCGCTGGCGGCTGCGAGGTATAGGGCTCTCCGTGTTGCTGCTGATAGTGATGGGTGGTGTGCGTTTCGGTGATGTGGATCCGAGTCTGCGTGCCCTCGGGTGGCAGCGGGCTCTGCGAGCTCTTGGTCGCCTTGTTCGGCTTCGCGTATGGAGAGTCGGTCACCGTTTGATGCTGATGCGTGCTGCTATTTACCTGCAAACGTACGATATATGCATATAGCGGAAAGAAGAAGTCTCGCGTGCGGTGGTAGCGAAGCGCCAGTGCCTTTAAAAGTAAGGATGAAGCAGGGATGCGAAGGTAGGAAGAGTACGGAAAAGGAAATCGGCAAAGTGATATGTTAAGCGTGCGTGGAGACGTTAAGTTCGGAATGTCAAGGTGCGTGAAGGTAGCGATTTGGATAGTAGAGAAATACTTAAGGACCCGCGAGAGATGTCGATTGCCAGAGGCGAGCTTGCAGACTGGCTGAAAGCTTTCAGAGATTTCTTGGATCACTATAATCCCCACCTTCTATATTTTCTCTCCCCTACCACGGAAAGTCGGCGAAGATGAAGAAAAGCGGCGGAGAGACAGAGAGGGAAGGATATAGTCGACCGGTGGTAGTTGGTGGAATGGAAGCTATTTTGGTGACCTAGGGAACCAAGAATGGGCAGGAATAGTTTCAACACGCCGCTGTTTTCTCATTTCGTAGTGACTAATAGGTAATAGTAAGCAAACATTGCGACCGCTCGTTGCATCCCCCCGTTAATTACGCTCCCCGCTTTATAGAGTACCTTGAATTCGGACAGGGAGGCCATCAGGTCGTCGAGTTCCTTGGTAGCGTTACTGGCCGCGTGACCGTTGGTGTAATTCCTCTGCACCTCGCCCCGGCTCAGAGATCCGTGTTGCCTGGAAGGGTAGCCGTCGTACACAGGTTGGATCTCCGTGGATGTTTCTTGAATGGTAACTTTTACTCTGCCGTCGGCGGGATACTCCCTGGCCAAGGGGGGAAATCGTACATGGTACGCGATATCATTCGAGTTCCGTTTTCCAAAGGTTCGTTCAGCGACGAAACAAGTCTTACCCGTTCGGCACCGCGGTGCTCAATTCTTCCAGCAACGAGTCAACGGTGGGCCTCGAGGCTGACAAACTGCTCGGAGAACGGAGCATCGGACTAGAAGAGTCTCCGCCGTTCATCCCTCCGGGGGAAACGCGATTCTCTACGGTGATCGTTCAATTCAACCCTCCGTAACGGAATTATCCGTACGTACTTAAAACCTAAGTCCCGTCCGTTAACGATGAGGAGAAATCGTGCTAGGACACTTGAACGGATTAATATAGAATGCTGACCTCTTTCCTGATAGTGCGCACTGTTGTAACGAGCGTTGCTTAGATCTTGCAGCAGCGTGTCCAGCTCGGAGAGATTGTTGTTCAGGGACGGCATCTTGCCACCGGTGCCGCCCTTCGCGATACTCTCCTCTATGGCCTCGCGGTTCTGATAAGTCGGCTGTAACAGTTTTGTCCCTGGCTATCGATACTTTTCATCGCGGCACGTTTCTTTTTTCTTTCTTTTTTACTCTAGCGTTTCACGGATATATTCAGAGATGGAATAATTTGTCAACGGTGAAAGGTAAATTTAGCCGTCGTTCTTTCGGTAGCATCCTAACCCGCGGGACCAATCATAAGAATGACACGAATCGAGGTCTCCGTCGAGAGGTGTGTCCCTGTTAATTAGTTGGGGAAAGAAAAGAAGTTGCACGGCGCGGAGGCTGCCAAGTTACCGCAGAAAGCGTATTATTTCAAAACATGATGTCACTGGATGCGCCCGGTATTTGTAAATACATTATCAATTAGGTGGACGCGCGGAGGACAAGGCGTCATAGACTTTTAATAGAAACCTGCCCGCCAAAGCGACCGGTGTTTCTCGTTTCTTGCAAAACCCTCGAGAACCGTTTCAAATTCGTTCTGGCCCGCTGCTTATCTCGACCTAAACGCGATCCAATCGGTCGGAGCAATTAGAGCCCCGTAAACGTTTCTCCAAACTGATCTCGATCGGACTGTTTGTTAAATTAGCTAACTCTTGTTTAGGAGGGCACGTTTCGAGGCGACTTATTAATATCACATTTTTCTTTCCCTTTCGATTTTTTCCGCGATCGAGTCGCATGGAACGATACGACATCCTGATGATGGAAACTAGGTTGCTCGGGTGAGTTGTCGTTCCAAAAATACCCATAGCGAACCACCGGCGAAGAACCGTGTCACGGTGGATCGAGAATCCTGCGGAACCCCGCTTCAAATCTCTTCGACCCGTTCCCCGAATATCGGATTCGATGCCTGCACACACGTTTTTGCTCCTCAAGGCTGGTGGATCAAAAAATAAACACGAGCTTACAAGCCGCAGCGATCCACAGCGACTTAGACGGAACCTGATAAATCACCGATCAGCCAAACCTGCGAAAATCGGTCGCGCTTTCAACCCACGGGCCATCATCTCGGGGCGAAGTCTCAAGTAAAATGCTTTCCATCGTGAGCGGTTCGATCCGCGAAAGGAGACGACGCGAGAAGCCTTTGGAACTGTATCTATCCCTTGGACGAAAGCCGTCCGTCCAGCATTGAGAATCGATGAATTGCGCGCGGTATACGCAACACATCCCCGAAATCGCGTTACAAGCAGACTCGGGATACGCAGTCGAGTTAAATTCGAGTCAAGGGAAGCACGCTTGCGATGACGTCCGCGGTTTCGACAGCCTTTCGCCAACTCTTCCGTATCGCGATAGACGACAATTTCGATTTAGAAGCGTTCGTTCAGCGTCGGCCGCAGCTTTTCCAAGAAAAACATCGCGACCCGTTTTATGATTTGAACGTTTATCAAACCTTGAAAACAGAATCGCTCCCTCGAGAGATGGGGCCGAATCGCAAGTGGCACGCACCGCGCCGCGACTTCTCCGCGAGAAGTTTCCCCGGATTTGTTTTCCTTTCGGCGGCTCGGAAACAGGGGACGGTGATTTTCGTAGGTGCAATAAAATCTATTTATAAGCCGAAGCTCCAGGGATGTTCGAAAAGACATCCGCTATATTTACTGTAATGCCGAGAGGAAACCTCTGGCGAGGCTGAGCATTCTCAACAGCTGACGGAAAAAATTAGATTCTCGACCATTCATTTGAATAAAGCGGACGGTGGCCAAGAAGAACTCATGTAAAAACAACTCTTATCTACGATACTTAAAATCATGGTTCTACCTTCATCCCTTTTTTTCTGGAGGCGAGCAAAATCCACCATATACGTACAATCCAACGATGACCCTAACGACAGATGTAATAAATTCAATCCACCTACTCGAGTTCTATTAACTTAATTTCGCGATCCGACGCGTGCAATAGATCGAAGTCATTTAGAAGAAGCATTGCTTCTGTAACGCCTGGCATTCGGTGGACGTTTTGAAACGCCCGTAAATCCGACATTTGAAACAGCAATTTGAACGTGCGTGAATCGCGCGTCATCGCGCGGCAATTAAAGAACGAGGTTTGTCATTTCTTTCGAATTGGAATAGTTACAGCTGCTTAGCCGTCAGACATCGTCAAACGGGATAGACTTTAAGGTGAGCGAGCCGTTTCTCACGACGACTTCGAGGAACAAGGAAAAACATCTGTTCTTACGCAAGAGGGGATGGATCGAGGGAGCTCGACGACGAAACGGAGCGATTCAATCTCGGATGGGGTTGTATTTTGTAACGGGAATCGACGTCTTGGCAATTGGTCGCCGTGTGCAGTTGGCGCGATCGAAGCCGCGCCGCACGCGAAACGGAAAGTTCCGCGGCCAACGTCGGGAAGGCTGAATAATTGATGGTGGGTCGTCGCTTCTACCGGGAACAATCAATAGCACCGGCGGGAAACGTAACAGGTGTTTCGTAGGACAGATCGATAAGACACTTTTCTCAACATCGGCTTGGGAACGCGCGTTCAGCTCTCATCGCTCGTGACGCTGTATATTATTCTTCCCTGAAAGAGTCGTCCATCCGCCGATGAATTTTCCCGATAATCTTTGGTAATTTTGGACGGAGTTCCGTTGATATTTTTAGAGAGCTGCTTTGGGCGCGATTCTATTAAGATGTAAGAACAAGTGACGCTGCGAGCGTATCGCTCGGCGATCGGTCAATTTCCTGCGACACGATCGAACGTCGGCCCCGGTCTAATGGTTTCGAATGCTAACGAAGTAGAGAGGAAAATTCGACGCGATCCATCATCGCGGGGCATATTTCAGAGTCGATTAACTGTGAAATTGCGGATGGCCATTGCGCACTTTATCGCATCGTATAAACGACCGTGCACAATTAATGGAAGGAAACGCGTAACCGGAAAGATCAATTATTATCGGTAGCGCATTTTTCTTTCTTTTTTTTTTACGGGACTGGTGTTTTCTTTTTTCGCGGTTCGACCATCCTCGTGCGGAGTCAATTTTAGAGGCGATATCCAGCCTAATTTTAACCAACCCCTTACGTCACACGTATCTCTGGAGTGTATCTATTTCACCCGGCAGCTCCGTCCGCCGCGGTTACGTCGAATTTCTCCTGAAATCGGTAGAAACCGCGATACCGTCTCGATTGTATTTATAACGCGTGACGTTGTATCGCTCGTGTTGGACAACTTCTAACAACGTGTCGTCTAGCAGTCGTTTCCACGGTCGTTTCTAAAAATACGTTCGATCGCGATTGCAAAGTGGCCCTCGAGGAGTACAAAAATACGGCCGATTCGATTTGCCCACTAATTAGTCCAGAATGGACGATATTGTAAAGTCTCGTTCGTAGTCCAATTCTATTAACAACACTGTTGTGTTTAACGAGAACCCCGTAATTCAAGTGATAAAGTTTTCAGATCATTGAGAGCGATTTAAAGTCAACCGCGGAAATAGCGCGACGCGCAAAACGTGTCACTGTCGCCATCTAACGCGGCGCGTCGCAACTTGAACGTCTCGCCCCCTCTGATCATCGATCGATAACAAATTTCGCCATCGGTAAGAAGGAGAACTTCTCGAATTTGACGCGCGGTAAACAAAAAGCCCGCGATTTACAATAAGAATGTTTCCGGTTTTCTAATATTTCACGCTCGGTTCAATCGAGAAACTGCCGCGCTGTATCGTAGCTGTTTTAGCAACGTTTTATTATTTCTTGCAATTAATATCTTCGCAGCGCTAACGATTAAAGCATTATTCCGAATTGATCACGGAAAAACGGATACATGTATAGATTCGCTGATTAGCAAAACATCGCAAAGTGTACATACCGATTGCGGCGGAAGGGGTGAAGTTCGATTATCGTAGGATCTATAGGCGGTGGTTCGCGCCCCGTTCAACGATCCATAACCAGGAGTCGCGTTACTGCCGACATGATTTCCGTCCGACGACACTGTATTCTGTAGATCTGCGAGCAGCGCATCTGAAATCAATAATTGATCGTTGTTAACGAGGTATTCGATTATCTCTTACGATGTTAAGAAGACCCGATTGAATTATCCATCGTATGGCGCAGAACATATTCGTAAGATAGGCCTTGCTGCTTTCAAGATGCAGCCGCAAATTGATAAGAAACATGAATTCCCATTCATCTGTTTTTGCAATGGCGCTACGCTATTCCTACAATTTCTTTCAACTTATTTTCGCACTCGTTTATTTCTGTATTAACAAAATGATTGCCCGTGTCGCTGAAATAACAGAATGATCTCAGCGACAGCGATAAGTGTGTTTGGTTTTCATCGACGTAGCTTACGCGCACCGCTAACAATCTACTGTAAATATAGGCTGGACCTCTGGCCTCCGAAGAGCTCCAAAAGAGCTACGAAATCAAAGTTTTACTCCTTTCATTCCTATACAGCAATCATCGGTTAATTACTAACGACAGCCAATTAAAAGTGTTTCGCGCGCTGGAGGCATGCACACGCGAGGGTTTTCGATACCTCCCGGTGGAATAACGAAACAAAAAAACGAAACGATGACGTGAGCGTTGTTTAACGAGCAAGCCTTCGAGGCAAGCGTACATGTAAAGCGACCCTCGAGCTGAGCGTGGAGCGATCGCAAAAAGATGGATATAATTTACCGAGACTCTGCAGATTCGTTTCCGTTTTCTCGGTGCGGTATGCTTCGTAGAGATTATCGGCACCGGCCGGTGACTCGCGTCCTGCTTCCATCGCGGGACAAACCGCGACACACCCACTGTTCCAAGAACGTCGAACTTTGTCACGAATTTCCGGCGAAATCGAGACCGGCGTCTGCGAGATCCTCGCGAGGTCGCGTCCGTTCTACGTTTATTTTTACTTTCATGTGCGGCCGCAGAGAAAGCTATAATATTCGCGAACCGAAACGATCGTCAGGAGATTCGTCGATAACGGAGCTCTGACAATACTCGCGGATATCGCAAAAGTTTGAACTGCGAACTATGTAAACATTCGACGCGCCTTTTCTCGCACGGAATGCGATCGTCACCCGAGTTACCTCTGTCGCGTACTTTTCTCAGGTACGACGACGGACCGTCACGTGTTCATCGGAATATCAGCGGGATTTGTGCGCGCGAGCGTGCGGCGATCGACAAAACGGTACTGATTGTCAATCAAGTTCTCGGTAAAAGCGACCGGCTTCGGAGCCTGGACCGAAGCCTGGAGGAGGCAAGCCGGCCTGGAGAAGGAGACGGAACAGGAGATGGAGGGAGTGTTCTCGCAAGAAGGGAAGCAGGAATCCGAGGTTGATTCGAGGCGAAGGAAAAGCTGCCTTAGTCGGCTGACAGAGAAGTGCCTCGCGTGCAGAAGCCGAGCGCGATTCTACTTCTGGATCGGAGTGGACGTTGTCTTTCGTAGAAATCGAAACGCTCGGTGAAACAGGAGTTGGACCTTCAACGCTTTGATACTTTAAAAACGAATGAGAAATGGATCGCAAGTGGATGGTTTGTTCCGTGTGGGCAAAGGAAATTCGAGAGGAGAGGCAGATGGATTGCACTGACAATTATAAAATAAGAGATTTAAATTTTGATCCGGTCTGCATCGATTCGGAACTGAAAAACAGGACGCAACGGGTAAAGCGGCGCGCTGGATTGGGATCCAGTTTTGGCAGAAAGCCTGCCGAGCTTTCCCCGTTCTATTTTATACTTCTGAATCATAGGGTCAATTTGGACATTAATATTGCGCGACACGCGTAACGCACTTTTGCCATAAATTTCTAGGTGATCGGGAACACCATAACTCTTCTGGGTGGCTAATAAATTTGACGGGACAGCCATAGGTATACGCGTGCTTGCGGGAAGCTGTCTTAGCCCCTGGAGTATGACTTCACGTATACGCTAGTGCTATTAGAAATGCCATCTATGCAGGGGTAAAATCGATTACTACTATCATTGGCTGCACGTATCGCCACTGTGATTACTTACTTATATATTGCTCCCAACGGGCATGCTTTTGGATTGTTGCCAAATGAGCCGGTGAAATCGGCGACACAGATCTCCTAATGTCGGTCATATTCAAGTGTTTTCAATGATGCAACATCAGAATCGAGGAGCACAGGATTCAATCAAAACTCAATATACCCGCGTTGAATAGAAACTAAAAATTGAAACTGTAAGCATTCGATGTTCGTTTTCGAATCGCATCGACCTGTTCTAGTCGGACAATCACCAGACACTGTTTTTTTTTTGCTAGAACCGAGAATAATAACGAGAGCGTGACTCAAACAGGGGAAATGTTATAAATAAACATTCTGCCTTGCCAATTTTTGCTATAAACTACTTCGCAGGGGATTGAGCATTCAATGTTTTTCATATAAATGTTATCTAACGATATGAAGCTCGCGGTGGCGTACAAAGGTAATGCGATAACAAGGAAAAAAGTGTAAAATTAGAACGAGAGCATTGGCTACCACTTGAACTGGGAATACGCGCAAAGAACTCTGGAAACGGATATTTCACCGCGGCAACTCGAAACTAACGGGTTCGTTTCGTATCGTCACGTGCGAATATCGGGTGTATAAAAGCTCGCGGGCAATTGATCGATAGCAGACACGTATATACTGGGAGATGAAGTAGAACTGGCAGCACGTGGTTTTCTCAGACTGCATCTAACAGAGAATCTATGTTACGTGAATTCATCTCCGCCTTCTTCTGTCCCTGTTCCCCGCTCTCCTTCTGTTCAACCTTGCCGTAGCCTCTATCCCCGTTGCGCGTCTTCGTTCACAGACGATGCTCAGAGATGAACGTTTTCACCTAGATTCATGACGACAAACGTCCCCAAAAATAACCAACTGCCTGCCTATCGTCTCGCCACGGATTTCTTCTTCCGCTGTTCGGAGTTACCCTTAAATCATTCCCGTACGTTCGGCTCGCGGTTCTCGAGTCCATTCTTAATTGAACGAAACGGGGAAATAGAGTGTGAACGGAATGGCTCAACGCTGAACCTGGGTAGTACAGATATTTACGTCGATCGCGAGCGTAGGAAGTTAAATCACGCACTGTCGTGCCTCATATGGATGTGTACGAATCGAGCCAAGGCTCGATCAAGGAAGAGACGCCTACGCACATTCGTTGTATTTGATCTGACGCTTCGTACGATGAATAAATGTGTTTTTTTTCGCAGCTCTAAAAAAAGAGTTCCTAACAGCTGATTACTATACAATTGGTAGCGGAGGAATGCATGACGGTGAAGCCTTTTGACTTTTGTTGATCGTATAATCTATTTCAAAAATATTGCAGAGGATACGCAACAAACGTATAAATTGCTGGTAATAAATGTTTCCTTTCTTTAAATAAAAATTTCACAGAACGGATTCTTTAACTAGTACGTCTATCGAAAAGCTAGAATTTATAAATTAATAATAAAAATGGTTCAAATTTGTCACCAGATTGACAAAGCCTGTAAAGATTTTATTAAAAGATTTGTTAATATGGACAACAATGCGTAGGAGTTGTCGGTAAAGGTGATTCCTCCCTATCGATAAAAGAACGCTTTAGTTCCGCCACTGTTGAGCAGATGGTGCCACTTGACAATGCTATACATTATTTTTCATTTCAAACTGCTTTTAATTTCTAAAGGGATCACCTACCACATTCTTTTATACATTTCCATAAAAAGTACGTCCTTACATAATGATCTCCACAATTATTTCAGAGGGTTTAGTGTCAAGGCAACCCACATCGCAAGTGAAAGGTATTCGAAAAAAAAGTGATGCGAACTTGTGAGTCATCCTTTTGGTCAGAATCGGATGTGCATTGTCAAAATATTTTATCCGGATATTGTGTAATGCAACATCAGTTAAAATACTTTGCGCGTAACTCTAAACAATTTTCAACTAGGACAAAAAATAAATATTTTATTCGACTGCAGGTATAACATGAGATTATTTTATTAATCACGATGGGGAAGAGTATTGCCATGCACTTACTGAATTAACTGCTATGCATGTTAACCTTTGAAAATATGCCAGAAATGCATTTTCGTCTCTGGTTCAAGAGCACTATAAATTTCTCAAAATATCAAACAGAAGACTCAAGAAGGGTATACGTAAAGAAATAAAAGTCATCGGTTGTTTCTTTACTTAATCGCACTGAACAATTCAACATTTTTGTTAATAAATTTACAACCCGCCTAATTATTCTGCTCGGTCAAAACATTTCAACACGTGTCGTAAATTGATGGGAAAAAAATTCCGTCGCGAGCAATTGAGCTTAATTTAAAAGACCGCATTATGTTATCGCGCAGCGTTGTGTGAACACAGAGCAACGCAGGCATGAACATTAAACCGATATAACAATTAGTGCTCAAGCTTTAGTATTTTTTAAAGACGAGCGACAGAGTAATTTCTAATTCATACTTATGACCGGTATTCTTATTACGTATGCAAAGAGGTCGCATGTATGCACGCGTACATTCGTGATCATTAGGAATAGGTTTCTATAAGGCCCGATTTATATCAAAGATTTCACAGTGAACAATTAAAACCACGTCGAATTTTAAAAAGAAAAGATTAAATATAAAAAAGAAAAAATGTGAACTCACATCCAGGTGGTGAACCTTTTTTAATGGTGACTTTATAGGGCTGATAGACAGCACTTGGTTCTATCTTTCCATACATCGTTCGGTCCATGGCCATTACTTTTTTTTTCTTTTAAACACTTGTACGTACAGTCGCACTGATATTCACGAGCTTTTTTGAACGCAAAGACACACCGAGTTACATATTCATTGCGTGCACGATCAACTATGTATACTATTATGTAGCACTTTTACTGCGGCAATGCTTCTCTTCACTATCGCGAACAGTCGAGCTGTGTAGATGATCGGTTCGTGGTGGGGACGATGTACACACCGAACGGCCACTTGTTGAATGCCGTCTGCGAATTTTATACATATAAGTACGCAAAGTGATGTTACTTTTTTCTTGATGAGAGAAACAAAGTTGGAGGAAAAAAATATCACTCAATGAATTATTTAATACTCCGGATACGTTTCCCGTGAATTCACACGCGAGTTTAAATACTACCCTCCTACCACTGAGACATCGCGTAGGCTTTCAAGGTATTTTTCTAATGCTTATTGCTAGAATATGTACGGTGACCGATCATTGAAAACCGGTGAAACGGTAGCTGAGCTTTTGACTCTCTGTGGGTGGACTGAATTTGACCGAGGGAAAACGAGAAGTTCAAATGCACAAGTGTATTTCAGGCGCTGGTCCACGCTCCATCCTCTCCCCGCGAAGCCAATAACAAGAGGACAACGGCGCCATGAAATACACTAAAAATACGTGGAATCATTGGCACGATAGCACAGGCCTCTCTTGCGGTATTACGTGACTTTCAAAAATCTCTTCCGGCTGAATGCACCACGTGCATCACGCGCATATGCCCGGCTGTCAGTTCTTTTCGGATTACAATTTCTATCAAAATGTTATTCGCTCACGAAAATCGATGAAAATTGTAATTTCATTCGATGGTTAAAATGACTAATCAGAGTTAGGTTCTTAGGGTCGGTCAAGTTTTATCTTAGGATAATACGCGATAGTATAAATTAATATCACTTCCGGTGACGGAATTCTGGCCTTTAAGGAAGAGGTAAGTAAGAGATGATGTAAGCACGCTGTAAAAGCACAAAAATTCTAACAAATGTGCTGGCAGCGGCATGTAACATGATTTAGCATGCTGGTATAGACGAATTCTTGACTGAATTCGTATTAATTAATCAGAGCCCGGAGAACCAAACGGCGTAAAATCCATTTCGATGCGCTGACGTAACGATAAGTTACCATGGAAATTCAGATAATTAATTAAGTGCTTGCGCTTTACTTGCTTTTTGAGCTAAAACTTAAACACTTTCTGTGTGGTTAAATTGCGTTAAAAAAGTGCCTATAATATAACGACTCGAAATTATACAATGCCGATCGGAAATAATACTACAAATGCAAACTTTTTATGTTCAACATTTTTATGTGTAATAACACAATTGAACAAAGTCGAATAAAAGTCGAGAAATTCCGTTTAAGTTATAAATTATAAATTTCAGGCCCACAGTTATATGACAAATATTTCTTCGTATGTAAATGTTAAATTATGAATAAGCAAACAATAATATCAATTTCGTAAAACTACGTATGGGCAAATCAAGGAAATTGTATGCATTTCTTATATTTTCAATTGTTTAAATATGAATAATGTATAGAAATAAACGTCAAGACATTATATGTATACGTCATGGTCTGACAGCCTGTCTTAAATTTGAGGTTATCTTGTAAACTGAGATTTTAAAAATCATCGTACTCACCTAAATCATCCATGTTTAATATATACCGCAGCCGTAGACACTGTCACACAAATCACAATCAAAGTTTAATAATTTTAAATTAAAATTATGCCGAAACAAGCAAAAAAATGTAGCACTCGATTCACCACTCTGAGCTAGGCAAAGCAAATATCAAATATGGAGAATCCGGCGCTCCGCGTTCAACGTTCGGACTATTCGAATGGAACGCCGATTGTGAGGAAATTAATATGATTCTTTTTATGCTTACATCTACATTATTTGCAGGAGGCCTAGGGAAGTGCATATAATTTTCTTTCATTCCATATTTATTTGCATGTACAACATAAAAATAATTTACATTTAACATGTAAATTTCTAAAAAGTTTGTATCTTACACATTGCAGCTTATAAGTGTAACTACCAAGAAGAAAAATCTCCGAACGAATTTGCTACAGTCTTTTTCCTTTTTGCTGTAAGCGCTATGCCGGATTCTTCTTTTTCCACTCTGCAAGAAAAAATATTGATTATTATTCAAAAAATTGTATAGGATTTCAATATAAATACAATTCGTCTTTACTTGTCTTCTTTGTCCATTTTTATATATTTCCCTACACCTGTCCGATATACTTTCAATTCGTCAGTTTTTCCTGCTTTATTGTTCGATTTACTTCTCGCTGCTTCCTGAGCTAATCGCTCAGCCTCAGCTGCGCGTTCGGCAATCAATTGCTCGTCTGCCTCTTGAAAAGGATCGACAAAAACTTGAGCAGTTTGTATCACTATATCTTCTATCGGCCTGTCTTTGTTATCCACTTCGACTTTTTCAATGGCATTCAACGTTTCCAATCCACCTACTATTTTACCAAAGACAGTGTGCTTGCGATCTAAATGTCTGCATGATCGAAAAGTGATAAAGCTGTAATAAAATAAACTGTTATTAGTACTTGTTGCAACGTTAAGTGTTAACGTATATAAATACAAAATAAATATACAATTGTGATCCATTCGTATTTGGTCCAGAATTTGCCATAGATAAAATTCCTCTCCCTTGATGAACTAAATTTGGTTTGAATTCATCTTCAAATGTTTTACCCCAAATCGATGTTCCTCCATTGCCTGTGTTAGTAGGGTCACCGCCTTGTACCTAAGTTAAGATTAGCAGATTCGTTTTTTTCTTGTCTAAATTTCACATAGAGTATTAATATATTATACCATGAAATTCCGTATAGATCTATGAAACTTGAGCCCATCATAATATCCATTGTGACATAGCTTTATAAAGTTCTCGCAAGTTTTAGGGACAAGATCGCAGTGCAGTTCCAAATTTAGGGCACCAAAGTTTGTGAGTAATCTTACATACCCTGGAAACATATGATGCGGCTAAATAAAAAACGATATTATGTTTTACAATAATAACTTGCCTTTTTTTTTAACTCTTTCGTATCTCACTAAATCTTCTGCAATAACTGCTGCATGATGTGTAGTTTCCGTAGGCATTACAGTTGATGTAAAGCCAGCTGCTACTGCTCCGGTGGAATAGTGGGCCTATTTAGAAAAATCTGTGCTTTGAAATATAATATTTAATTCAAATAATATAGAAACATCGATCTTGATGTACAAACCGCATTAAACTTGTCCGCTTTTGGTTTGGAAACGTCTCCTTGACTTTTGGTTTGTTTATAATCTCTCTCTAACTCAGCCAATATTTCTTTAGTTTCCATGGACACAGTTTTCAACCTAGCATTCGGATTATTGCGTTCCCTTATAGTCTCTGAGATATTACAAGTAAATTCAGTAAGTATACAATTTGTAATGTAATAAAAAATAATATTACCTTCATCTTCAACTTTTATATTATTTTTAATGTGATGAAACGTAGATAAATTGAATTTTGTGGCATAATTTGGATCTTGTAGCGTAATAATATCTGCCCGAGTAAAGGGTTGATCGTTCACTAAGTCTTTCCAATTACGTGTCTTTATGTTCAACTGTTCCACTGCCTAAGAAAACATTATAAGTCAAGGAAGCCACTGATTAGTATTTTATAAATGTACATGCGATTTTTGTTTATCTTACCTCATAAGAAAGTACATTTCCAGTTGTTTTAATAGCAACAATATGCGAATGTTTAGTAAATAATTTGAAAAGAACCGGACAATGATATTGCCCTTCTGCATTCTTATAAAAGTTTAGCTTTATCAAAGACTTTGGGTCTAAAGGTTTCCCAGAAACAGGATTATGCTTATATCTTTTTATATATTCTAATATCGCTTCCAATTCAAAAATATTTCCCTGTGGATCGCAGTAAGGATGCTCAAAGGGTTGCAAAGTTAGGCAACAGTGATCGTAGGGCAAACGGCGAAATGTTGCGTCTTCGCTCGAATCTGAAGGTCCAGACTTTTTTCCACCGTACAATGTTGTCCATTCGGTATAAGTTAAATACCTGTCATGCAATTATATATACTTTAGGTAAAAAAAATAACAATCTTCTTGGAATAACCTAAGTAGTATCTTAAAAAAAAATACTTACATTTTATCCTTCTGATGCTGTCGTTTACCCATCTTGATTGTATTATTGACAACACCGTTTTAAAGAAAATTGTGGCAATAATATTTAATTATTTGGCAAGTATCTCCAGAGTAATAATAACACCTATTTATTTTATTATTGACAGGATCACAACGAATTATAAAATATCCACTAGCGCATAGTGTATAGTACAATTTTGTATGGTAGTGGTAGCACTTCCATATTGTCGCGGTGGAGAATATTCATGCGTGTTAGGCATGAAGTTGTTTTGCAGGAGATAATAACCTTAAATTTATTAGAGATTTTTCTATACAAATTTTGAAAAATGTCCAAGTCGATTAAAAAGGGTACTGCAGCAAAGAAAGTGTTACAAAAAGTCATCCATTCCACGCCGTTGCGGGTAAATGTACCTGCTGGAATGGCAAATGCTAAACCACCACTGGGATCACAACTTGGACAGGTTAAAATAATTTCGCAGTTTAAATTGACGATATTTTTTGATATAAAGAAGATTACTCTCGTTTTTATTACCAACATAATCATAATAAAACATAGGATTGCTTGAAGATAATTAAAAACGCGAGCTTCCCTCTGTTTACTTTCAGAGAAATATCAACGTAGGAAATTTTTGCAAAGATTTCAATGAGAGAACTGCAAATATTAAAGATGGTATACCATTACCTTGCCGTGTTAAAGTTAAATCCGATGGAAGTTACAACTTAGTAATTCACAATCCACCTGCCACATACTTCTTGAAACAAGCAGCTGGAATTGAAAAAGGAAGAGTGACTAAAGGTGAAAAGGTTTTGTAATTGTACAGACATGTGAACTGAGCATATTATAATTATATGTATATTGTTGCAGGTGAAATAGCAGGGAAAATCACATTCAAACATTTGTACGAAATTGCTTGTATCAAAGCACAGGATCCACCTTTAGCATTGTTAAGTTTAAAACAGATTTGCGAAATGCTTGTTGGTGTTGCACGCACTTGTGGAATACAGATTGTACATACAATAGACCCAAAGGAACACGAAGAATTCATGCGACAGAGGGAAGAACATGTTAAACAATTTTTAGAAGATTTGGAAGCAGCTAAGGAAACCAAAGTACTTAGGGCAGGATAAGCTACTGTGTATCAATGTATCTCAGTTTATTGTACATACTTAATAAAAGTAAGATAGTTCATTTGAGTAAAAAAACTATGCTCTATTATATATTCCTTTCCCTTCCTTTTAGAACTAACTAATTAAAGAAAAAATCGGTCCTGCATCGATAACTATATTTTTCTAAATCTGAGATATGTGTAATGCATTTAATACCTAGATGGTAGATTGACATTATTTAGATTGCATTAGGTGATCGATTTTAGCATCATAGCCATTCTGAAATTACAATTTGATTAAAAGGAATTTTTGCAAAATGTTGTATAGACTGTAGGTTTGTAGTACAAATAAGTACAGTGTGATTACATGTACATACAATTGTACCATTGTGTTTATTATCGGCGCATAGGCCGTGGTTGGAAAGTTTGTATTTTTGAAAAATGCAATATTGCATATCGATGCATTGCCATCGAGCTAATCGTTTGATAGTCTATTAGCTAGCTTCACAGCGATTTGCTGACGTTCTACTCAAAGATGGCAGTGATGAGTACGCCATGTTTTTTGTGATGTTTGCACATTAGGTAAATTTTTTGAGAATTGTAATCTGTATGTGCAAAATGGCTGATGATGATCCGTGGTTATTGAAGGAAGACGGTTATTTATATGTGGACACAGAGTGTAAAAGTATAATCTATCATGCTAATTTAAATGTGTTACTAATTACTACTGGCAGCGCGCAAGTATACGTATTTGATGTCAACTCAGGAGTAATTTTGCAAAAAAGTTCACTATCCGGTAAGCATTTTCATCTATCTATACTACGTAAGGAAGAATATAGTGTTTATAGCAAGTTGTTTCATTGCAAACTCTATAGATTATTTATTTGCAATGTTTAATCATGCCTCATGGTCAAGGTCATATATGTGTGTAAAACGTCAGGTATGATCACTTTTCTTTTTATCCAAGTATTTTTTAAGAAAATGATTAATCTTCTATCAAGAATTAATATTTATAAATTTGTTTTATCCGTCAATTCATTGCTAAAATCCAACAGCCGCTGCAATGTTTTTCTCAGGCTGTCTCCATTGTTCTTTTATTTGTAATGGAGTTCCTTGGTAGGAATTCGTTTTTATTATGTTTTATTATGAGATCGTCGATATAAATATAATATAAATATTTCTATCACAGTATTAACTTATATGTGGTAATTCTTTTTAAGGACATAAGTTTTCTAAGGGCTTCCCATTACTATTTACTTTATCTTTTGTTAACATCTTGATATTTCTTTATTAGCCTTTAATCTATATTTATGATGAATTTATAATGCAATGATTTTCTTTGTTATAGGAAAACTAAATGGAAAACTTCAGGGTACATATTTATCGAACGGCGTAGATAAAATATTATACACAGATGGAAGAGGAATCGGAGTACGAAGAGATTACAATGGTGTACTCCTTTTGGACACACTTCTACAAACACCCGTTTCAAGGAGCGAAGATATAGTGAAATTGGAGTTACTGTTTTCCGAAGCAACTTTGTTATATCAATGTCTAAGATGCGTAGAGCTGCCAGGAGTAGATCATGTGCAAGAAGTAAAGGAGGAACTAATAAATAAAACTTTTATAGTGGAAGCAAACCAAAAGAAGGGAATAAAAGCCCAGAATGTAAGTGAAGACATATATGCGTGTATAAAAATTGTCATCAATACATGTGAATATTAATTTGTTTTTTTATCTAAACAGTGGAATACGGTATGCTTGGAATTACCGCACGGCTCTCTGAAGCTTGTATGTTCAGGATTAGTAATGGAATTGAAAAGATTAAACAGGCAAATTCCAGCATTACCAGTCGCTTCTGCAATAAATGAACGATTAAATGGCCTATTGCCAGGTCTCCCATTAGAGGGAGGTCCAGCTGATAAAGCACTAATGTTTAGCGAAGCAACACGAAGGGACACATTTTCTAAATGGCCGCACATGAATTACAAGTATAAGATTCAAATCGTTATGTTTTTATGATGGTAGATTAACAAATAAGTTACACTAATGCTTTTCTTTTTAGGTGGGCTATGCCCGATCAATTAGCCCAGGCTGGTTTTTATCATCAACCAAATGCAGCAGGCGATGATAGGATAATGTGCTTCACATGCAATGTTTGTTTAGTTTATTGGGAGCCGACGGACGAACCTTGGTCAGAACACGAACGCCATTCTCCCGCGTGTCCGTTTATCAAAGGGGAATACACGCAAAACGTTCCTTTGTCCGTCATCCTTGCCACCGCTCCGGCGCGGGAAGTTGGCGACACGGTAGACGTGATTAGCACTACGAATGTCGACGGTCTTGTAGCTACAGCTTCCAGTGGTGGCTTTATTAATGTATGGAATGTAACCAATCAGTTAAAGGTAAATTTTTCGTAGTACATGTGAATCGTGGTGCTAGTACGACAATGTCTTCACCCAATGTATCTTGCAGAAAGAGGTGTCGTTTTACGTGGCTCCTATAGATCAAGAAATAAATAACAAGGACTCTATCCAGTTTGGTTCTACAAGGAATTTAACATCGTATTTAAGGACATTTAACTCGGAAACAGATCCACTCACTGATTATAAGCATCCAGCTTCTCATAAAGTACAAGTCACAGCACTGTCTATAGTAGGTTCTTACAAATCTGAAAACAGCGAAGGGAAAACGTGTGGTACCTCGGTTTCATCCGCGGAGACAACGGATTCGAAGATCAGGCCATGTGTAGTGTGTGCTGTTACCGTGACCACTAGTAACCCGTCGCAGTTAAGGACTTTAGAAAACGTGTGGGCTGCTTCCACGGATTTAGCTTCTTCGTCGTCCCTCGTTCGTGCAATGAATAATGTAAATAGCGCTGCTAGTGATACTTTAGATATAATGAAGGTAGCAGGTGATAAGTACACGCCGTCAAGGTTGCACTATCTAGTATTTTATGATTTCCATCATAAAACAACAACAACAACAACAACAGCAGCCGCGCAACCGATCAAAGAGGATAATAGCAAGGATAGCGAGGCAAAGAAGACGTCTGGAACAGGGACTAGTGCCAGTTCGAATGGTGAGCGTCAAAAGAATTTGTATCAAGAAATTTTGGTTGGTAAATTTTTTTACGACGTTCCGGTAATAGAGAACGTAGATACGGACGTAGTCGGTCAACATTTCGATGGTATTTTCCCATCATCCGCGCTTACGGCGTCATCCTCTAATGGGATCTATTCGAATCCGATCGGTATCACAGTACCCCCGACATCGAGTTCGTTCAATGCCAACTTTAATCCCATCAATGGTGCAGAGCATTTCGCATCGACGTCTGATTTCACGACTGTGAACAAGAAGATTCTGGATATTATGAAAATAACAAAGACTGAACCTGTTGTTGTAAAAACGTTAAATATCGAAGCCCCTGATTCTGTTAAAATTACACACATCGAGCCATCCAAAGACGGGAGACACTTGTATGTTGCTATATGTCCTACAACGGATAACACGGACTCGTTCATTTCAAATAACAATCAAATGGACATCGATGAGGATAGCGAATTCTTCCCCCAGAAGGGTTACATGTATTGGGACCATAGCGATACGCAGTCTGACAGGCTAATAAATGGCAAAATACATGACGATGCAAATGACGCGAATACCATACTACTTGTGTACGCATTGGACTTCTCGGGCCAAGTAGTGAAGGTATCCACAGAACCTGTAGCAAGACGAGAATTGCCTGCAGACCAAGCACCCGTCGAGCATGTATTTTTACCTCTTCAAGAAAGAAAGAACTGTACGTTATTTGGTGAAGATTCTAGCAGAAGCTTCACAGCTAATTCGTGTGTGTTAGAACCCATCGGGCAAGTAGCTTTAGTATGCAGGGATGGCGTTATTAGGGTATTAAATTTAAATACGTTGAGCACTGTTAATGAAGCGAGGATAGAGGGGAAGAAGTTTGTCTCTGCAGCCTATTGTACTAGTAAGTTTATATTCTCGCGAGCATTATCATTACTTCTTGTCCTTTTTTTCTGACACGATTTTTCTCTTAGGTCTAGAGAGATTGTGTGCATGTACGAGCGACGGGGCGCTTCATTTTTATATCACCACAGAGGAAGAGGACTCTGTGGAGGATAGGGCAACAGACGTTGAGGATATTAACATGATGACAATGGAAGAAGCTAGTAGTAAGAGTACAATACCTAGCACTTCGATGTCGTCTGCCGTTCAGTAAGATTGCAATTTGCAAACTAAGTGAAATAATTTGAAACGAATGACATACAACATGTTACCTTTCCAGGGATCAATTAATTGCGCACAAATTAAGTTTATCGCATTCGGACTTACGTGCTCTTTACGAATTGACACAGTTCGATCATCATTCACCCGCATTCGGTGCCACCGTTCCTCCGTGTTGGAACGAAATGATGCAAGCTCCAAGGCAGCGTCGTCATCCGAAACACTTTCATCAATCGGAAGATCAACACAATACCCGAACGTGGCGTTTACATATTGACCGGTATGCATATATTAATACTGCACAAATTATCAGCCTTACTTCGCGCTTCATTCTTTTTCCTGATCACTCTGAATCAAATACACAGGACCACTTGGGACGAGCACATGTTTGAGTTGACTCTTCCCCGAAACGCAGCTGGAAATATTGGGCATGTGGATGTGCGATTTAGCTTGCACTCAGTTTGCCAGGAATTACCGTCAATTCAAATTACTCTGTTAAAGCAAAACGTTAAAAGAATCGGGCACAACGAGGCTTTGTTAACTCCTGTGGACGAGAGGATTGATTTTAATATAGGTAACGAGCAAAAGGGAGAAAATCCCGTGATCACAGAGGAGTTTCATTCGCAGCATAATACAGAAATTTTGTGCGGTCCGATTGATTTGTACCGCAGCTTAGATTTGTCTTGGTGTTCTGGTTGCGTAACATTGACCAGTCCCAAACTTTTTCGTACTAAAGCCAGAACGCTTCTCGTTCACATCAAGGCCCTGGTTGATCCCACGATCGATAGCGTGAGTACTTAATCAAAGTGTAGGTCGCATTCGGAATATAATAGATACGATATTACTGTATTTTTCTTATTAGACAACCACAAAGTCGAAGACTAATTCATCGGACAACAAACCCCCTACGTCTAAAAAACTAAGAACAGTCGAAGTGCGACGTATCGTGGATGGAGCGAGTAGTAAGAAATTGGACGGCTACGTTGGTAAATAGAATTTTAACGACATCATTGTACAGGCCTTGTATTTCGTGTACCCGAGTCTTGATTTCCAATGCTTTTCATTCAAGGTTGCGATTGGATCAATGAGATATCAATTACCGTAAGAACGGTGCGCCCTACTGACGTACCAAACGAAAGGGCACAACGGTGCGCAATGTTGGAATCGAAAAACTGTTTCGAAAATTTGTTAAACGTAGCCTGTTTGGAGACAACCAACAAGTAAGAACCAGTTTTACAACGATCGATAGAAGTACTTGATATCCCGCGGAAACGCGATATAGCCAATTTGAATGTTACAGGTCTCCTATTGCACAGTCACTCGCATTAGACACTCTTATACGGATAGCCTCTATTAGATTAACGAGGCTACGTAGCAGTCAGAACAATGCCGAAATAAAAACTTTTCAATTGGAAACAATTCGTTCGGTGCAAGCACGGTTACCTAGTCTATTGAGAAGTTGCGTCTTGCATGCTGGTCGAAGTATAGCGCACAAATGTATAAAATTAATTATACTCTGCAACATGTGAGTTAATGGATACTGCACTGTTTGAACGAAGGAGGTTTTTTTTCTATTATTTATGAAGTATGGGTTTTCTTTGATAACGCTGCAAATTGTTTTCAGTGGTTACTACAATTTAGACGATCCCCCGTCTCCTCCCTTTGACGAAGCTTTGGTGCCTGTTCTGGTAACACTGTTACCATCGATAGTAGAGGTTGAATGGGCTGGCTCGTTGCAATGGTTACGGCTGTTAATTAATAGAATTTTACTACGAGATGGAAATCATAGCATTGCTCAACAGTGTATCTCTCTAATACAGCAGATAGCTACCGAAATATCGAACCGTGTGAATCCTTACCATTTATTACTCTCGACAAGGTGGGGTTCTCACTGTGTAATACGAAATTGCAGTAGCCCGATGCAGAATCGGCAGAATTTACTTATTTCGTTTTCAGGTTTGGCTTATATAATTCACCGTTCGAGACCGAACTGTTCGACTTGGAATCACCAATGCCTCCGAAGTACAATCCGATACCTCCCACATATGTGTCAACTGTGACTAACGATCAGACAGGACCGACGACTGCTTCGTCGAGTACCATGTACACTCAGGATGCTTTTGATTTAAGGGACCTACTTACACTGCCTACGTATCCAGCTAGTGAATTCGTGGTGTCTAGCAAATTGAAAGCTTTATGCGTTAATCACAACATGAAAGGAATTCTCGAGGTAATTTATTCGTGCTTGAAGGGAGCGTAATACGCGAGTAATATCTCGTAAAATGGTTTGAGATATCAAAAGACGAATAAAAATTTGTCGGAATTCAGGTTGAACCGCTTCACTTTACTTGCCTTGCTGCTTCTGACGGTATCAAGATGGAGAAAATTGATCCGTGCACGAATAGCAATAATATCGGAGCTCCTCTTTACGACAGTACCGCTGCGAATAACAACGGTGTACCTGACATCAAAACAATTCATCAAACTTACGTAAGTTTTTCTTTCCAATCCTCTATCTCGCATTAACGTATCGATAAATCCTCTATCCTTTCTGCCCGTCCTTCTCTAACTCTGGACGATTTCGTGAAGCATGAAAGTATTAATAAATTCCATCTATACGTGGCATTACTTACATTATCCAAAACGGAAATGATTCCCAAAGGTTGCGAAGTAAAATGGCAAAATAGAGCAGGCAGTTAATAGTTCTCGTTCTCTTTTATTTGTTCCTTCTTTTCGATTAAGATAGTCAAAGCTGTTGCATCCACCTAGTATCGAGGCACATAGGCATAAGTGGTGTAGATATTGTTTTTCTTAAATAGAGGAGATGTAATCCAGATAGAAATCATTGTACATTGTAGAACTTGGATGCTGGATCGCTAGGAGCAGATGTTCAGGCTAAGTCGACACCTATGTTAAGCGATCTACTTAGTCTATGCGCAGGAAGAATGTTAAAGAAGCCAGCACCGCAACTTATATTCACGCCCGATGATCAATCAGACTGTGGCGAAGCTAACGACATGTCTGTTAGCAATCAGGCATGGCATAACGAGCAAAATGATACGCCTAATTCACGTATATTAAGTTCTACCGTGCCGAAAGAAAAATCGTCCGTGCAAAATATCAATCCCGCCGTAAACAAAGTTGAAGATGGCAATCCGAAGAAGGTAGATTATATAGATGAGAAGCAGCACCGTTTTCTTTACTGTGTTTCAACTCGACAAATTGTTATCATGAATTTTTCTAGCTTTATTCAATATGCTGTTTATAACTGAGTTTTTTTTTTTAATAATTTTGTTAATGTTTCGGATAAAAAATACTGGATATGTGAATCGCATAAGTTGCACGACAGCTTCAGGATTACATATGCATTTAACATCATTGTCATTTTAATTTCGATTTTTCGTATTTTATATTTCGCCGTGTAAATTAGTAAATTATTTCGGAGAAGATCATTCACTTACACGACGAATATTTTGATGATACAGGACCGTCTGTATCAATGTTCATTATTTATTTCCGCTTGCACAGTATTATCCATAATCTTATTCCTCGTATTGATTTCGTTTTTATTCAATGCTTTCAATGTTACCCATGGTAGACGTTGATTCGATCATTCCTTGTCTTTGCTTATCCCCAAATTTCTACTATTTGTGTATATTATATTTATTCTTTTACATACTCGTTTGAATGGCTGCAAACGGTTCGTAACAAAGTAGACGTGAAATAGATGTTAAGCAGCTCTTATAATAAATATTATTAACGGAGTAATGTATGTTTATGTATGTAAATTACAGCGCAAAGATGTTACATTTCCATGGGGCAGATTACTTTGCTGGCCACCACAGCAAGCACTGGTGGTCGACCGAATGCATTCGGGAGCACGACGATTCGTCATCCTTGATTTTGGTTCACCTGTGCTGCTTACTGACTTGATTATTCCTTGCTGCAGCGACTTAGCATCATTGTCAATAGACATATGGACAAAAAAGGAAGAGGTTGATGGCACACGACTCATCGTTGCTGGTGACATCAGAAACAGATCATTAGTCGAGTGCGATCTTCAACCACCGCCCGTTTGTAGATATTTAAAGGTATGCAAAGCATTTGCCAAAAAAAAAACTTGTCCACCGTTTTATAGGATAAATGTCTGTTTTTGCTGATTGGAAAGTAATGTTTGCGCTTTCAGATTACAATCATAGGCCGGTATGGAATGTCCCCCACTATGTGTAAAATTCCTTTGGGAATTTTCTATGGACACATGATGATTTTACCCGGGGAAGATTACGGGGAATTGAATAGTTCGTCGGTTTTCGATAATACCTTTGATCCTAGCGTTCAAGCCACTATCAATACGCAATGCAACATTCTGTCTGCCCTGGCGGAAGATGTGCAATGCAGGTATATATTCCTATACAAGTTTATGAACTTCATCGAATACGCAAAGAACATAAATTACATTTGATGCTAATTTATTTACCTATTCTTGTAGATTTAGCCTAGCTACCGAGAAACTGAAAAGCCTATTAGACCCATATTTGTGTTCAGAAACCACTAACGTGATGCATATGCAGCATTATCTGTCGTTTAGTAAAGCACCTAACGAACATAAAGATCAGCCGTCTGCAAAGATATTGGCTACATATCAAGTATGTTGGACAAACTTGAATTACTGCAAGAGGAATTGCTCGAGAAGTGTAATCGTTTATCATTTTATATTTTATAGGAATGTATCACGTTGCAACACCAATTAAATGTTGTGCGTAGTGTACGCCGACGATTAGAAACGTGGAAGGGCTCGCAGACTGCACCGACAACGTCTTTAGCAAGCGCACCTACCGATAAATTGCGTGCTCTCGGAGAAACCTTACTCGATATTCTCCTATTCGCTGTGTACGATATTGGCCCGACGCCTAGTGTACGGTTTCTCTGTTTTTATAATAATTATTATGCTTTCCAATTGTGGTTCCTTACCGTTCGCATTTTTATTATTTTTTTTTTTAGATACCATTGTCAGTATGCGATGTGTTTACACCGACAGTCTGCGAAAAGCTTTTCCATTCGATTTGCGTTGTTACACCAGCTCCGCGTTTGCAATTACAAGCTGTTGCGCTTCTAATGCGGATGGCTGGTCATCAACCTTGGTGGGGCAATTTTCTATCCAATGTTCTGATTAATCTTTATTCGTCATCGTCTGCGCACATATTCCCGCAAGATAGGTATGGCATGAACTTGTCGATTCTTAATTTAAACGTATACAAATATTGCATGTAAATATGCTTTTGTATTTTTTCTTTTAGGGTGTTTGTTTTATTAACTCTTCTCGGGCGTAAATCATTGATAACCGGAGTTAATAGATCGTCTGTGATAGACGCGATGGTTCGCACGTTAGGCAAATTATTGGCACCGCTATCGAGCCCTCAAGCGTTCGATGCAAACCACTTGGACATTACACTTATTGGCTGGGTATTGCTTTTCTTGTCAGTGTGTTTAGATACCACAGCCATTCCATTTTCTTACTTGGAAGGGAATAGTGAGAAAGGTAAGGAACAGCCTACAATTATCTCCTATCGGGAACGATAGAAATATTATTAATTCTATTCATTTGATTGAATTGTAACGAAAATGCTTTGACAAGGTTTGTTGTCCCGTTGGGAGTTTATACAAGTAGAATCTGTGATGCAAAGAAAGTATGGCAATTCTAATCGTTCTCCGGCTTCTCCGGCTTCTCCAGCTTCTTCCAGTTATCCTAAAAGACTGCAGAGGCATATAATGTGTTACAAGCTGCTGCAAGAATTCGAACAACCAAAGAAGGGATTTCACGCGTCCTCACAGGTGCGCTATTATCTTAAAGTTCTTTTCTTAATAACAAAGTATGGCGAATGTTGATTAAAAAATTAACGAGCTGCACGAAAATTATAGGGCTGGTCTAATCTTTCATCCTATGCCGCTTCGGCGCTCAATAAATTATCGGCAAAGTTAGACGAGAAGTTCCTGAAGAAAACGTGGAAGCAGAATTGTGCTTATTCAAAGTATCTGAATAAGTATGCATTTAGTATTGGGAAAAGTGACTCGCAGTACAGTCCTCGTAGTTCTCAATCGCAGCCAAGCGCGAGGTAAGAAGTCAACTTTTGCATAAAACATGCCGTTTAATAGTATACACAGTTTTTGTAACGCATACAATTTTTGTGCCGCGTAAGTTCCAGTAAATCGGAGGCACCGGATCCGGATGGTGATCATGTACCCAATTTATCCCATCAGCACGTTCTGCCAGTCGCGCGTGGACTTATCGCTCTTATTTTGCACAATTCTGCTAACGTGGATACGTTTCTACTAGCCTGCAAGGTACAAAGCATCTACAATCCCGTATTTTTATTTTTTTTTTATTGTAAAGGGTAATAGAAATTTCATCGTTGTGGATTTTTCGCGAAGAATACGGATTATAACGTTAGTTCACCACTACCCCACTTGCATCAATGCTTAGCATTACGATCTCGACATAATGAATAAAAATTGATTAGTTGGTAGTCACATTTCACGATTTTTAATAAATACAATAGATGTAGGTTTCCGCTTCACATCGGACAATTTTCTGAACTATTGAATTATCGTGTTGCCATATAGGTAGTCGCTAGGCTAGTGGTATCTACACGCCCTGCAATTAGCTTGTGCGAGCTTATGAGCGAAGAACAGCTCTTAAAATTAGTCAGATTGGCAACGGGTACTACAGATGCGGCATGGCCTTCGCACGCGGTCTCGTGCCTTTTGCAGGACTTATTAGAAGGTATGGAACAGTTTCTGAATTATCGTTTCCAACTTTAATCTCAATGTGTTTATCATGTTTTTCTTTCTAAATATCCCTTTCAAATTTGTATTAATCGCAGGTGGAAAATTGCTGTCAAAAACGTGTGCCACTCACGAAGTAAGTCCTGCCGAGGAAACGTTTGAATCTCTAGTTGCGGAGAAAGGTCGAACACCAGACGAGGAGTGTGCTAGCGTTGCTGAAACTAGCAGCACTCTTATTCCACTCGGAAGCGAGGAGGGACTTACGGAAGTCGAAAGAGAAGAAGATGCTCAAGATAGTACAGCGATGCCTTCGGCCACTGCCTCCACGTCAAAGTCGATTGGAATTCTTCCATACAATTTCGAGTTTCACGATAGCGAAACTGACGATGCCCTGGACGACATTTTAGATCGTGGTAGAAATATGTTGAAAAAAGGGCATCCGTTACCTAAAAATGCAGATATGTCTGGGTATGCCGTCTGCGATATGTGTGAAAATTGGCTAATGATTTTCTCGTGTAAAGTATCGAGGTAATCACACAAAGTTTTACAGGGTTTCATTGGCAATGGACGCAAGATTAGAGTACGGTGTCGAAATGGGAATAGAGATATCGTTAAGGATACTGTCAATGTTTACCATGTACAATTTACCTTTTAGTATAAGTACCACGCTACAAGTAAGTCAAAACAGCCTTTATGACCGACCGCATCTAGTATACAATTTGAATATAATTTATTTCTTTATATAAAAGGTTCCATTGGAATCGAGTCGATGCCAGCAACAATCGTCAACGAAACCCGAATCCACGTGGAACGAGAGAAGTCAAGATGCGTGGAATCTCCCTGATACAACTTCTTCGAGTTTAACAATGTTAACGAAATGTTTCGACAAGATATTTACGAAATTATATTTACAGGTGAGCAATGTCGATTCAATAAAGAACGCGATTTCAAGAAAGAATTTATTAATTAGTCATTGAACATTTTCATCCCGCAGCAGGGCGTGGGAACAAATCTGGAACTTGTTCTGCAACTTTGGCTGACGCTAAATTTGGACGCGTCTTCGGAACAATCCAATTCTTCGAATCAATTTGATCCATCACTCTCACCTGTGATTCCATTGAGCTCGACAGCTATTTCAAGCCTTATATCCGCATTATCCTGGTAAATATATAACTCTGTGCTCCCCGCTTTGTAAATAATAATAATGTGCATTTCAACGATCGAAACGATTAAAACCAAAAGGAAAATCCATTTCCAGGCACCCAGGAGTTTCGTTGCGCGCTTGGTGCCTCGCACTCCAGTGCTTGACCCTGGCAAGCAATCAACCATTACAAACGGACTCTGCAGAGGCTACGCACAGTAGACAACCGTTGGATGGTCTTCTAGGTGGAATGGCTGGGTGCATTGTAAAGGAACGCAATATCGGTCCGATGCTTTTACGTTTACTTTCCGGTAGCGGATTAAACGTTAACGCCATGGACAAACAATACGTTATGGTATGCTCGGGAATCTTTCACGACCCTCGATCTTTCGTGGCAAATTATAATTTAGTATTCCAATTTGTTGATCACAGGCTGGTCCCACTGTTTGCCAAGCGTTGCGCGATTTTTTAGTTAGATTGAAAATGAGATGCGACGTTATTACGCCTGGTAGTGCTCTAGGAAATGAATTGAAGGAATTGTTACTGTGGGTGGTATATCAACTTGTACAACCTGGTGGAGCGCTTTCTGCGAGGAGAGGGCCTTTGGACGCGCAGTACAGACTCATAACGTCCTTGATGAACTTAAATTTCGTTAATACAGACTTGGGCTCTGCAATGAGCATCACGGAATGCGTTGGGGTATTAGTTTCCACATACGTTAGCGGTTCTGGAGGTAATTTTTTAATATCATAACGATTCTGTACTATTTCACCGTAATATAATCCTTCTTTTAAACGATAGTTGGAGCACAGTGTGGCGGTACCGTTGATGCACCAAATTCGTCCGGTGCATTCGGAGGTTTATTCGCCTGTGTATTTGGTGGAGACACGAGGCAGGGCCGTCCGGCATCCTGGGACGCTTTGATTGTGGCCCTCATTAAATTAGTATGTCGACTTGTCCAAACACCTTTACCGGAGGTATGTATAATTACCACTAAATATTCCGTTTCGAGTAGAATCACTTTGTAATACGACCTCGAACTTGTTATAGACTTGGCAAGGTAGATTCGATGGGACAATGCGAAACGATCCCAGCGAGGTAAATCTAGATCCGGCAGTGGATATTGCTGATGGTCAAATGAATGTAAACATGTCGCAAACAGACGAGAGTAAAGTTGCAGAGCAACAATCTTCTCGTCTGCAACAATGTACACCTAATAAGCCTCGTGTGCGTTGTGTCTCGGACACTGGTATGTATACAAACCGATTTACTGTTTTTTTTTTCTTTTTTCAAGTATTAACCGTTGAATTGATATAATTTCTAGTTTTGCAACATGAGCCTACCATGATGCGATTGTTGGGAGCTCTAGGCCATAGCGCCGGCTCGTCCCTAGCTATGCTTTTGGGCGAAACTGCTGCTACAGGAACAGCAACTGAACTTGGCGATCCCGCATCGATACCAGATGCCACGTTTCAATTGCTAACTACTCTTACCAAAAAAGCAAGCAATCGCAGCTTAGTCCTTAATCCACTTTATCAATATCTTTCCTCATGTAAGAATCATCATTACTGAATGTCTTCTTAAGCACCATATTTCGTATGTCTAGTATGCATTTATAGCTCCATATTAAAAACACGTTGACAATATTTTTCAGCATGCGGACAGAGGGAATTGGATCGTCAGTTGGGCATTATGCAGCTGTCCGAGCCCCTTCTTTGGTACATCCTAAGGGTATTAGACAACGAAGTATCGTTGGCCATGTTCACAGCGATGGGTGGCGTAAAAGTGATCTGCGAAAACTTGGTGAAATCAAGTAACACTGGCAATGCTAACTCTGCATCACCTGGGGTGATTGCATTGGTAATGGAGCACCTCTCCAATGCACCCAACGCGGTACCAGTGGCTTCTTCGAGCAGCAAAAAGTCGTTGAACACGTTAGAGACTTACGAAGATGGTTTATTAAACTTCGCCCCTTTGGGTACAATATCCTGGTTGAACCCTAGCGCGCAATCGGCGGATGTACTCATACAAAATTCCACGTCTCACAGACGAGCGAGGACAGCGACGTGGTTGTATCATTGCTATCCCGATGAAGCATGGGTTGATCTTACGATCACTCTACCTTGCGCTATATTGTTGAGAAAAGTGGAATTGCAGCCACATCTTACGTCTCTAGCTAGTAAGATCCATAAATATACCAATATTTATTCGTTTATTTACTTATTATTACTGCCTGCTATATAGTATAGTATATTTTGCGTTGATATTTCACAGCGTGTCCGTCAGCTGTAGCCATCGAGGTTTCGAGAGAGAGCAACAGCCCTCTAACACCTGTTTGCCCACCGATGCCAACGGCTGGCTTGACATTTATACGTATCACTTTGTCTCAACCGGAAGTAGCAACATCCGTACTGGTACGATTGTACAAACCACGCGACTCGACAAATATAAGCTTAAGTCAGATCAGACTGTTAGGCACCACAGCGTTTGGCGAAATAAAAACGAGTCACGATACGATAGACGAGGAACAGCTCACTAAGACGAGGTAAATTTCTTTGTCAAGTACTTAATTTGACTTAACATGATTTAAGTTAGGTTTTCCATTATCAAGTAGTATGCTCATTGGAATTGAATTGTTGGCGAGACGAACTAATGTGGTTCTGAATTTGTCCAATTTCTTTCCAGCTTGGGTTGGTTGCGATTGCTGCACCAGTGTCTATCCGTGAGCACGTTGAACAGTAATCTCGCTGTGAAAGTGCTTAATTCGGCTGCTTCGGTCGAAGGACTCGTCGAGGCATGTTGTAATCTCCTTTTACTGCCAGCACCGTCTCTTTTCACGCCTAATCTGGAGAGGGTTTTACTGCAACTGGGCTTGCACTCTCAAGAGCTTGGACTTCGACTTATCGGTCTTTTACTCAACAACAAATCTACCTTCCTTTCTCAAGGTATTTTCTTTGGGAACCGTTTCTATCTTCCTTACGGATGTCTCAAATACACACACAAATCATATCTTGCTAACATTCTACAGGTGCTGTAACTACGCAGGAAACATCGACCGTTCAATTGGTCGTTGAACTGCTTCAGCAACTGTGCTCCATTCAAGATTTTTGCACGGAAGCTCGTATGATCGCGGTGATCTCGTGGCTTCACGCGTCAGCTTTAAACGGAATCTCTCGTCCCAGTAATGGTCCTAACGCCGTCAATCCACCAGCTGTATATATTCATTGCGTGTCTTCCATTATATGGGAAGCTTATCAGCAACAGAATCTTAGTTACGACTTGCAAGCTCTACTGACTGATGAATTGTTTAAGTAAGCTTCTTCTTAGACTCGTATCGATATTTCTATTTTCCTAGATTTTCTATGGTAACGAACGTTATAACGAAAATTATGTTTTTAACAGCGCTTTATATCAGTGGACGTTGACTTTGAGCTCAAGTTCCGCGTTGAAGCAGTCGATCGATGCTACGCTTTGCGCGTTTTGCTACGTTAGGCCAACGTTGTTCCCTTTACTCCTTCAAAGGGTACGAATCCTGGTGCCTAACATGGCCACGGATCACACCGCGTCTATATCGGACGACCGTAAAGGAAGGGAAGGCCAGACGGACGATAAGAAGAGCGAATTTAATGGCGAGGAATGGTACTGCCGTTACGTATTGTCGGAATATAATCGGTTGAATTTGACCGAGGGACAGTTGCTCACTGTGGTCTCAGCCGCTCGATCGCCACCCGGTATTCAGCAGCTGATCGATTCCGGACTGCCCACTTTGCTGACGGTGTTGATTACTGGTAGGATTCCTCTACGCAATCATCTCCTTGCAGTAGTACAGTTCTCTAAAAAAAAAAAAAATTATTTGCTCCATAGACTTTTGCAATTTGGAGAATGCACGGCGACAGCAGCTACAAAATGCAAGAATGTCCGCAGATGGCGGTTGTCAGAGCAGTACTTTAGGAGATTATCCGGACAACAGTAGAGCCGGCGAAAGTTTCATGCACGGTGGATTGCGTATGACGGAGCCAGAGAGTATAGTTATCGTGTTAGAGTTTTTGACTCTTGTATGCTCTGAGGGTAGAATGCGCGATTGGCTCGGAAAAGAGGGTCGGGGGTTTTGGCTACCCCTTCTATCGCTTCTCAGTAATCGTCCTGTAGAAAATCCATCTCTGTCTTCTTTGAGGTAAAAGTTGTATAAAACTATATTCACGCTTCGTTGGTATCAAATAATGTAGATGTTGAAAAGCCTGCTGCACTTTGCAGATGTTCCAAAACAAGCATTTCGTACGCGGCATTGGAGAGCGCGATGATCAAATTTTTATCGAGGTGCTGCTGGTGCCATTCAGAGAATCAAAAGTTACTGGCCGAATTACTGACTGACGTGATTTCTCAGCAGCGAACAACTTCCAGTAAGACACAATTATTATTTACTTAATATAATTCTTTCTTTTTTAATTTCTTGTAGTACCTAATATTCTTTTACCAGATGTACGATACCTTCATGGAATTTCGGGTTTCACGAGACGATTGATTCTGCAATTATTACTGGAAGGTGAAAAAGTCTTAGTGTCCGTAACATCCGATGCACCTATGAAAGTTTCAAACACTACGGTCAATTATAACACGCTATCCATGCCACCGCATCCGGCTCATCCGCTCGGTCATTATCATCAATTGTTGTACATGTCTACTCAATCGACCGTGTCGGATATATTGCAGCAAGTGTCCGGTATGTCTCTCCCTCGAGCTATTACTGATCGTACATGTAACGTTGTTGCAGTTTACATTTTACGTTTTCGTTTAAAGGTACTTGGCTTTTTTTGTTACTGCCAAATACGTATAAGGGTAATGAAACTGGATCCAGTACAAATCGCTCCAGAGAGGTTTGGGAATCCGGTATGGCCTTTATAGTAGATACACTTAGCGTAGCTGCAGGAAACACGGCGAAGGATAAAAGGGCTAAAGAGGCGTCGAACAGATCGCAAGCCCGTGGTCCTATTTTAAGAAAATCGCGAATGAATACTGGTAACCTATCTGCAATCTACATTGCGTCCTGCAAACTGCTTGCTGTGCGTACAGTAAATTAACTTAACGTTTCGTGTCGATAGACGCAGCAGCGAGCACAAGTAAAGCATCAAGCAGCAACGTTCAGCAGACTACCAGCCCTCCTTCAACGAACCAACAATATTTGATACACTCCTCCCGACCAAATACTCCATTACCACCACAATTGACGATTGCTCAGCTCCTGGCTCTCGCCGAGGACAGCGGTATATCGTTGTCGGAACCTTGCTTGCATCTCGCGTTGCGACAACGCAATAAGGATTCGAAAGGTATGAAACACAGAGCTACGCGAACGTAAACACATGCTGATCGATCGTTTATATTTCCAGAGGACATAACGAAGCAGAACGACAGCGAATTACTGAACTACAGAAGCATAGAAAGTTCGTTGGGCGTATTCAGCGCAGGCGGCGGTTTGGCTGTGCTAGCCAGACATCTGCCATTAGTCTATCCAGATTCTAGGCCACCTTCTGTCGCGCCACCCTCGCCGGAGGAGACATACGAGGAGGGATGGGTGAAGCTGGAAATTAGCGACGATGCCTACGAAGTTTTGGCAGAAAGCGAAAACAGCTCTCTACGATCGTCGGCTCCAGCCGCTTACGTGCCGCTGCATTCCCTCGCCGCTTTTGGACTGTTCCTCCGACTTCCCGGTTACGCGGAGGTACTGCTAAAGGATCGAAAGCGCGCGCAATGTCTGTTGCGTCTCGCGTTAGGCGTTTCGGACGATGGCGAAGGTGGCGACGTGTTGACGTCGCCGTTGGCCTCTATGCTACCCACCTTGCCGTTCCAAGTTTTAAAGCAGCTACTGGATGCCACGCCAGCTACCACCGACGACGGTCTGCTTTTGCGTAAAACGGCCATAGAGGTGGGTGCCCTGCTCTTGTTGCTGAACTGCCTGGCCGTATTTACGCACCAGACGAGTCAGAACGAGAATCTGGAGCAGAAAGTTGGGGGAAGTCAAGTGGACGCGGGTCGTACCGCTGATAATTCGCATTTGTATTGGGCAAAGGGTACCGGGTTCGGCACCGGTTCCACGCAGCAGTCGTGGAACATCGAGCAGGCCTTGACGCGGCAGAGATCCGAGGAAGAGCACGTCACAGTATTATTACAAGTTCTAGCGAGTTACATCGGCCCGGGGGGACAAACGCAAAGGGAGCTGCCAGCGTCCTTCCCGGATCTGTTGGCCCGCTCTTGCTTGCTCCCGGCTTTGTCTTCGTATTTGAAAAACGACTCGGTGCTCGACATGGCGAGGCATATTCCTCTGTACCGCGCGGTGCTGCAGCTGCTAAGAGCCATGGCTCTTTCGAATCAGCTGGCGCCGCTCTTTCTATCCAGAGGCGATAAATCGGGAGAACCGTCTGTCGTGTCCCTCCTGTCAAATATGAGGGTGTGTGTGGACACGTACGTTCACAAGATCAATCGCACGAGGAGCAACAAGTTCAAGACGTTATTCAAGTACCCTGACGACGCCGAGCAGGACGAGGGTTTGGCCACGCTGATTCCTGATATTCAAGAGAGCGCCACTATAGTGCAGAACGCTACTTCTAGATTATCCGGAATGGAAGAGGAGTTACCGGGCCCTAGCCCCACGGCTATGGAATTACCTTTGCGTTCCGTCGAGCAACGGTATATAGAAGTTATGAAGAATTTGCAATTCGGTAAGACTTGTTTCCCACCCTTCGGTACCTGCAATCAGTGTTCATTGTATACAATTCTTACGCCCTCTCGTAGATACGTTTGAGATGATCACCGAGAATCCAGAAGCCGGTGGATACAAGTTTGCCGTTTCGTATCACTTCGAGTCAGCCATGAGAGCGGCAGGCGAAAGAAGTCACCCCACAAGGGTCAAAAGATTGGCGCAAGAGGCTGTTACGCTTTCCACTGCGTTACCTTTATCGTATAGCAGTAGTGTTTTCGTTAGGTGCGACGCGGACAGACTAGACGTGATGAAGGTATTAGAAAATGGGGAAGTCAATGAAATGTATCACTCGTTTTCCATGTTAACATCGAACGCCTTTCGTTTCAGGTACTCATAACCGGACCAGCGGATACACCGTACGCGAACGGGTGTTTCGAGTTTGACGTGTATTTCCCCCCGGATTATCCTAATAGTCCGATGTCGATAAATTTCGAAACGACTGGCCGGCATACTGTGCGATTCAATCCGAATCTGTACAACGATGGAAAGGTCTGTTTGAGTGTGTTAAACACGTGGCACGGCCGCCCTGAGGAAAAATGGAATGCACACACTAGCAGTTTCCTGCAGGTAAGCGTTATTAACGTTAGTGAAAATATGCATATCAATTCGATGTCTTACGTATAAAACACGAATTCTTTCTTTAATGAAAAAAAAAAATAGGTTTTAGTATCGATACAGTCGCTGATATTGGTATCGGAACCATATTTCAACGAACCCGGATACGAACGGTCACGAGGCACGACGAGCGGAGCTCAATCTAGTCAAGAGTACAACGCGAACATTTGCCAGGCTACCGCCAAGTGGGCGATGCTCGACCAAATTCGTAATCCGTGCCCTTGTTTCAAAGAGGTATATTTCTGGTATTCCTAAATTATTTAATCCTTCGAAATATCGATGTTACATTTGTGCGCCGATAAAAATGTTCCAGGTGATACACACTCATTTCTGGATAAAGAGGCACGAAATTGTCGCACAATTAGAAGGATGGATAAGGGACATGGAATTGCATCGATCGGACCACAGATTCGGTCGCACTTTTTCTTTATACGTTTTAGCTTTAAGAGTACGTGACTACTATCCATACATTTCTTTTTTGCCAAGCTGCGTGGTATACGTGAACATTGCAATTGTATGACCATACTTCTCTTTTAGAGACACTATAGATTGCTGAGGGAAGAGTTAAGCAAACTGCCGACGCCGGAGGGTTTAGAGGACTTGGTAGAACCGCTCGCGTCCCCGGGCTCGCCCATCGAACTGTCTGGTACACCCGGCACCCCGAACACGCCACCAACGTCGGCGATTCCCCAGAGCAGCACACTGTCCACGCCGATCAGCAATTCCGTTGGCTCCAACGGCAACGCCAGTGGTAGTAATCACGTACATCACGACATCGACACGGACGTTGAGATGGAGAAGATGGTTTCTAAAGTGTGTGAATAGCTAAAGGATGTTAGTAGACGTTGTTAGACATTTTGAAAAGTCTATATTGTTTTGTGTTACGACGGACGAGCAACAGACTGACCGAAGCCGAATTGTAAATCGTAGCACTGTGGTCAAATTTCAGTTCGTTGACTGTCGGATAATTTGGGCGAATGAAAAAGATCATTGTATCCTTTCGTTGAACGCATGCCACGATATCGATGGTACTAGATGTACCCAGACAAAAAGCGAAGAGTTATAGTCGTATGCGTGTGTTGTGTGCTTTATGTACGAGAAAGAGAGATTCGGTATAAAATGATAGAGAATACAGGATGAATGTAGACGCGTAAAAATGCTAACGAAGAATGATTTCAATGTGTGACTGTAGAGTAGCAAAATGAGGGAATGGGAGAGATCGAGAGAGAGGGTCAGACACAGGGAGATCGAAGCAAATAAAACAAAAACGAGAAGGGTCGAGAATAAATAGCCAACGATAAAAATCTAGTATGAATGTGACGAAACTCGTACGTAGTAGGTACTCTGTAACTATTGCTATGCTATATGTGCGCTGCATTCTACTACTTCGTATTACTATAAGTAACAACTGTTATTCGATATTTATTATACGTGTTCCTCGTTTACGTAGCCGGTACCCACCCCTGAAGATTGTCCCATAATGCATGATGATGCGGTTAGCACTTGATACGTGTGCGCGGTGTGATTTAATATATTTATCGTGGCTGTATCGATTACCGGTCACCGCTGTATTTTTTACGGGAAGTAATAAGTGCGACGTGTTCGGCTTGAAAACGATCACACATATTTTTCAACACGGAATTCCTTTATACGATTTCATAGAAGAATTACAACATGAACGGATTTTATCAAGTAGCCTTCGTTAAAAAGAAATAATTGAGATTTGCGCTCGAGCGACGATACATTTAACTTCTCTTCCAAGCATTGTTATCTTTTTTTTCCCCTATTTTTAATGTTTTCCTTTTTTTTTTAACTGCAAACGAGCTGGTTGAAAGCGAAGAGCAAAACTATGGACATTTCTGGTGATCCGAATAAAAACACCGCTGCATTTGATACGAGAATTATCAGAGATATCGGCAACGATTGCTTATCGATGATGATGATGATGCAGCGATTCTACAAGGGCGTCGTGATTCGAACCGCAAAAATACTCTTTCGGAATCCTGCTCGAACACATTAGCATTGTCCGCTCTCTTTATCAGTGAATAATTGCGATTAATTGTAAAATTGTTGGTCGAATTTGCGCCCACCGGTATCCATGATCGTTCTGTCTGTAAATAATCGTCACACGAATAACTAACTATACAGCATTACAATTAAATGTTTGTAATTCCGAAGTAACTGGATAAAATGCTCCAATTGTAACGTAATACTATTTGCATGGATTCCTAAGCAATGAATGAAACGAAACGAAACACGTAAGATACTGTACGTGGCAAGGAGGACGTGTTAATAGTTATTTATAATAAACGATTATTATCACGCCATTACGTGCAATTTATTTACAACTGGTTATTGATTAAAGAAATCTTGAGCGATTCTAATTTAGCCTCGCGGAAGGTGAAATATTTCTTCAGATTAATTTCAGCGTAGCTACTCATCCATTCCTTTCTTCTCGCTTCTTTTGCGCGGCAGCGCGATTTCAGGTGTTTGTTGGTCATTCTGAAAAATTCTGTAGCTGCGAACGATGCTTGATACGCGTTGAAATTCCTTGGTACGAAATGGGAAAGATCGAGGGTATTCCGGTCAATTCGCTTGGCAATTTATCACGGAAATCTATTCTACCCGTTCCCGAAGCAGAGAATAATTTTCCGCTTTCCTCCCTACGCTGTGGCTTCCGTATGCCACCCTTTTCGCTAGAATATTGAATTTTTTAATAAGCCGCGAAAACGGAGTGGTTGAGATTGAAATTGAGCCACTATCAGTGGTGGAAGGATTACCGTTTCTAAATAATTTTAGTCACATGTCTCGCATCAAAATTTCCTTCTGCGTCTCTATATTTTATAGAACAGGTAAAAAGCCCATTGTCTGAGCCAATGAATATCAAATTTCTGCTATCGACCCTGCAACAAAAAGATCCGGAAAAGCTGTCTCGATGAAAACTTGCCAAGGGGATGGTTTTTTAATAACATTTCTCGCTACGTACATGTGCAGCTGTAATGAAATTTCTATATTACACAATCTGCATTAAATAGTGTTACGTGCAACCCCTGTCTGCAACAGGGGTGTACGCCATCCTGGCATCCGCAGAGTGCTCGTCCTTGGGGAGCCTCGTGCAATTAAATCAGTGCCACGAGCCCATCGCACATTCATAATCATTTTAGCATACTTCGTTCCCCTGTCACCTCTGCCGCTACGCGCCTCGTTACAAGTGCTTTGCCCCCCCCCCCCCCCCCCCCCACTCACCCCATCGCGCTAGATATGCTATTTGACGTTTCCATCTATCCGACTAAAGCTTGCTTTTTTTCACAGTTTTTGGGATAAACCCGGGAATCAGGCGTCCTACGTTTCAACAGCCACTCCCCCCTTTCATCCGTCGGTGAAAATATCACGTATGGCTCTTGAATTAGGCAGTATAACGGGGGTGATCGATTCTTAAGCTGTCAGGGGGACGCGTAAACGCGGAAATTCCATCGGGAGACAACGTTGACGGGGTGCACAATGCATAGGGTCGCGCGTCGGTACGCGTGTTTTGAAAAGCTGCCATATCCCGGGGTGATCGAGTAGTAGACACGACCCCGTCGATGTCGGATCCAGCTGCGTCGTTAATTGTCCTTCGGCTTCGCTCCACCACCGTGACCCCGCTTTGGACGACGGTTATAGCCCGATCGAATCGATGCCCGGTGTTTCGAATTAGAAAACAATGGGAAGGCGACCTGGTTTCAGCCACTGCTGGTTTCCGGAAATACTTCGGTTCGCGCGAGTACCTGACTATGGTATTTGTAAAGTTTAATGATTTTTGTACAGGCGTTTCGTTAATTGCTTTGGTTCGCTTAATTGCTCTCTCTTTCTTTTTTTTTTATTCTGCGGTGCTACGTTGCACGGTTTAATCGTACGCGACAATGATGTACGACAGGGGTGGGAGAACTTTTTACCCACTCTCCGTCGACCCTCTGAATTCCCTAACGAGGCAGAGTCCTAATGAGGCGATCGCGTCAGCCTGAATCGACGTGTCCAGCGCGATGTTTTATCTTAAATCGACTTTCGAATCAGTGGGCATTCCGATAAAGGGGCGAATGGGCAAAAGGACGTGGTCAATCTCTCTCTCTCTCTCTCTCTCTCTCTCTCTCGTCTAGATGCTTTTTTACCAGCTTTGTTTTTGGCACACTCTAATCCTATTCCTGGCAACGCGCGATTGAAATCCGCGATGAGCGAAGCGCGCAACAAAAGGAGCACAGGGAAATTTCGCTGTCGATCGACCGTCGAGGGCGCAAGCTTTTCAATAGCCACGGAGCGGAATTAATATCGGTACATTTTGTCTGCATTTCGCTCTGTTAAGTAAACAATTGTCCCGTAAATATCTGTTAAACGTTGCAAACTCGTCGCCCCTTCCGCCCCCCCTGTCCCCGTGGGTGACGTTGAACTCGTTTCGCGTTTAACGTTCCGGTGTGCGTCGGGTAAATTTAAAAATCGATAAACATCAGCCGCGAGAGTGAATTCGGTCCGGATAAGATCTGAAAATATTGCGCCGCGCGCAAAATATCCAATTTTCCCCTGGCAAATGTAAATCTTGCGTCTTTCTATCGCGAAAACGGGAATCGATGAATCCTCCTAGAAATCCATCAGCAACAGCAACCGCTGTCTCTGGAACGGTGATCGCTCTCCCTGGTCGGGCACGCGAATCAATTGACGCGTCGAGGACACCGTCGGAAGATGGCAAGGAAGCCGTGCTAAGGGGATGGATGATGTATCATGGGACATTAAAGCCGAGAGGAGAAGTCGCGTGTTCGTCGGAAGAAAAAGGAGCGACAGCGAGAAGAGGAATGAAGGTTCTCCCGGCGAACAATTGATAGCGTCTTTCCTTTTTTTTTACTTGCCTAACCGCCCCGCAATCCTTCCTTTCTCGTCTCTATCCCAGCTTCGTTCTCCTTCGCTCGACCAACCAGTCCACGGCTCGCTTTTACACGTAACACCAACGCGTTCTCTTCGCAATCTCGCGAACAGATCAGACATATTGCTCGACATCTCTCGATCTTGGCTGGCCGGACCGACGAGAGATTCGTTTGCAGTTTTTCACGGTGAAATCATTTGTCGGGGTTCCCACTTGTTACGCGGTGTTGAACAAATTTGGACGTCCGCGCGAAGCAGCGACGCATTCGATCTGATCGTATTTAGTAGAGCTAAAGTTACATGAAATTGGACAAATCTTTCAGAAACATTGTGCATCGATTCTAATGGAAAGGTACATTTAAGGGGAAAGGTTGCATTTGAGAAGGGAAGGCTTTGGTTGGTCTATTTGTCGGAGAAATAGGAGCAACAACGGACGGTTAGCTTTGCTGATCTTCGCATTCTCGCATAGCCGGGCTCGCGGTGTTAATTGAGAATCGGAGGATTTGCCGGCTACTAGTCGGCGTGGAAACGGTCCCGGGGCGATACTTGCGGAGGAAAAACAGGAGGGCGGAAACAACGAGGCGCGGCGGCCGTAATGGACTTTGCAGGTGTCGATGAACAACGGTGTCAATTGCTCTGTGTTTCACCTAATGGCTCGAAACATCTGCAAATGCTCCGATGGCTCGACCTTCCGTCCAGGGTAGAGTCGAGCTGTTTAAAAGTCTACCACTGTTCGTCCTCTATCAACGCCCTGATGTGGGGCTGACCTTTCATCTTCATTTTTTTTCCACGGGGAAAAGAGTTGTGCAGGATGCGAACGGAAGTGCACACGGGAGAAATTTCATTACGTCGACCTAATTAAATATTGTAGCTCGCTCTTTTTCATCTATGTTCTTCGATTATTCTAGACCGAGAGTGGTGTGGAGATCGATGCTCGGCCAGACACCGTCGATCACCATTCGAAGCTCCCACGAAAAATTCTAATATCGACAAATTAATCTTTTTTACCATGACGGCGAATCGAAATACTTTAAAAGCTGCAGGCCTTTTTTTTCTCTCGAGCGCACAGGGCACCAATAAAATTGAACGTTGACGCGGCGCTTGACAATTTCATTAAGATTCTCTCGCATCGCCCCTTTCCGGGGTAACTCGTTAGCACCATCAGTGGAAATTGCTAGTTGCCCGGCACGAAAGTGCGCCCGAGTAATTGCATCGACGCCCAGCATCGCGACAGACGTTCCGGTCCACCCTTTGAGCGTCCTAAAGTTAGATGGGTCGTTTCGCGGATGTGGAGTAACCGGAAGTTAGCCAAACCCGACAAGACAGCGAGCCGAAGCTCCTACGCGGCACGGAGCGGTGCAAGCAGCCGCGTTCGAGCTCCTTTGTTCTGTCGGAGTCTCTTGTTCACTCTCGTTTGCCCCATTTAACGTATCGTTGGATCAAGCTAACGCGTCTAAAGACATGTCTCACCCCTTCTCTCTCTCTCTCTCTCTCTCTCTCGCTCATCGTTTCTGCTGATATCTATACTGCCAATCATTCCAGCAATTATAGATCGCTTACAAATTTATCCCAAAATGGAAATACCAACAATTCTTCCTCGTTTGTTCGACTACTTTTCCTACAGATCCCTCACAAGACGAAGACGTTCGCGAAGCTTGCTAAATTGAAGCTATAAAAGTTTCGATTCTGACATACCTTTTGGGACACGCTAAATATATTCGGTGATGCCATATACGAAGAACCGTTCGCGTAAAAGTAGTTTCAGCACAGCATCGCAAATTTAGTTCACGTCCAAATGGATATCTAGACGAAGGACGTCGAACCGAACAGAATTTCCATTCGTACCGTATGGAAACGTGCAGAAACTGAACGCACGGGTATGACAAACAGACGAGCGAGTACATATCCGCGGGAATTTCGAGAGTCCATTGAACGCGGATGAACTATTGTAGAAGGGAATGATGAATCGCCGTGGAAAGCGGCAAGCGGCGCGGCGTCACGCAGCCGGAAACTTTTCTATTTAGCTGGAAACTCCGCAATGGGGGACGCTCCTTCTGCTTTCCAGTAGCTCCTTTGCATTCAACGGGGAGCCGCTGCATATTCAAAAATACCGCGACGCTAGCGTCCTGGGATTTTCATGATAAAAGGGTGCTCCGTCAATTTTTTAATTGCCATCCCTTAATTCGCCTTTGCTGCTTCTTTTGTAGGCAGCCTGCTATCGTTCGATGGAAAGGATAGAGAGGAGGAACGAATGTCTTCTCCGATAGTCTTCTCCAAATCCTTCATCGACACAGCCTACCTTTCTTAATATCCTTTCCCGACACCCTCTCCCTTCCTTCCTTCCCCTCGCTCTGACATTCTCCTAGCACATGTTCCCGCATTCCTTTCCTGCATCCACATCTCTTCATTTCTTCTTCTTCCCAGTATCTCGCATCACCTTTACCCATTCCCCAAGCTTTGCCACCCTTTTTCAGCTTTCCTTCTTCCACTCCATCCTTTTTTTCTTTTAAGTTATTTTTTCATCATTCCGGAGACGCGAGATGGACACGGAAAACGTTGGTAGGCAGATATAACGCTCGCCTTCCAGTCTTACGCGTTAGAACGGAAATACTGGTTCCTAGCGTAACGCGGAACACGTTCCGAAAGTTGGAAGGATCGTCCAGACGTAGGGTCGGGATAAGCAGGAAGTTGTGGATAGCGAGCTAGCCGTGATAGCAGGAGTTACGTAGCAAACCAAGTAACTTCGTCCTATCCTGGCCACCTCGTTTAACAGCGCAATGTGTGTGCTGATGTATAATTAGTTTCGCCCAGACCAGCTTCTTCGCCCGGCACCCCTAAATACCTCTGCGACCTATCGTTAGACACGTTTTCGTGTGCCCTTTGCATGCGCGTGCGTTTGTCATTCGGCGACATTTTACGTCATTTATTTAATCTGACGTGGAGATGAACCGTTAGTACACGATCAATTCGATTGCCAGTATTCGAGCGATAGTGCTGGGGCACCCAGGGTTTTGTTCATAGTATCTTCTGTAAATTGAGTGCATCGTAAATGTGTCTCGCATACGGTTATCCGAATGCGCGTTTACAGCGGGGCAGAGGCTGCGGAAATTTCCTGCAAAGTGTGAAAAGTATTGAGGGATAACTTTAGCCATAGGGAGAATAAACTGGTCCCGCTCGATAGTGCCTCGTAGGCTTGCCTCGCCGGCTAGTACAGTTAACTGCTTCTCGTCCGTGGCTAGACAGCCGGAGACCGTGCAGAATGTTTCCAATTGTTAATGGTACGTCGAGGGCAATCTTGCTAATTAAATTTTATCGCGAATCGCGTTATTATGTAATACAAAACGCGTTTACCAGTATATTACACTCCGCTTCGCCTGGACTCCATAATAAATGAATTTTCACTCTGATGATTGGTGCTTTCGCTTTGATTGTTATTCCGCGGTAATGAAACGTATACAGACGCCGTGATAAATGAATTCGCTATTCCATAATATTCCCGGCACCTTACAAAACAGTGACTGGCGGTTCGTAATGCGACCCGTTACGTTTTGTTATCGTCTGCCGGGCATCGGGCAGGATTTCTGACTCGCTATTCGGCAGACTTGTCTACATCGAGATAAATCGCGGAAAGAAAGATTTATTGGCATTTATTTGGGGTCCGGTCTGAACGAACGGATGAATTTTGCGGCCAGGGAAACAACGCTGAAGGTTTAACAGAAGCACCTGTTACTATCGCGGTTGCGATAATAGTCAGGCAGCGGGCAGTTGACAAATTTCAATGAATGCCGTTCGCATGACACGTGCGGTGGTCGCGTGGCGGTTATGATTCGATTATAAAGCGATTAAAAGAGTGTCTGTCTTTGTTGTAGCGGGTTTCACCGATTATCCGTTATTGTTGAGCACGGACGCAAATTCCACCGAACCGAGTGATCTTCTATTCGATCGTGTAAACGGAATGGTTAATATGCGTGGTCCATTCTCGAAATGTTTACTGAAAGCGGTAATACATATCTTCGCAGCGATGAAATGTAATATTATTTATACAGATAAACCTTTGGACTCTACTCATTGAATTAGATATAACTTTCCGCGCTGTATCTTTTTATTCTGCGGAAGTCAATAGAAATTTGTCTTTAATTTTAATCTGATCTCTTCCTCTTCACGTCTTTGTACGTTCCCCCGCGGATCTTTGTCAGTGTTTGCTTTTTTTTCTTTCCCGTACACGGAAAAGTAATAAATCAATGTTATTGCCTGCGTCGTCCACGATACACATTATGTTAGGAAGCAGACCGTGTTGTTCATTTTCTCGCGGCGTATGATCTATCCGCCTGTCTTGTCCGCCGCCTTTCATCAATCTGTTCCTCCATCCCCCTTTCCCTGCGCAACTATTTTGAATATAGCCGCTGTTCCATCGTCCCGATATTAGTTTAGATTTCCGTTTCTTGTCGAATCTCGTCGTCGATCGCGCTAAAATTTATGGTTCCAAGTTTGCTTGGAAGTGCTACGTCGAATTGGAATTTCCTTGCTACTGTCCTTATTTCTTGTTCTCCGCTAGACCTCCCCCTTCCCCCTTGGCGATTGCTTGTATGGGAAAAGTAAAGTCGTTGCCGAGAAATTAGGGCGGCGAGCAAACTTTTACTCGAACGCCAAATAATACGGGGAAATTACACTCGATAGCGAAGAATAAATTTGTATTCGAGCAAACGGTATATCTTGCGTCGAAATACGGTTCCATTCGACATCACTCGCTCGAAAGCTTGATAGGAAATCAGCTATATTGGACGCGCGCAATTGCTTTCATATGAATAACAAGTAAAATTTCATCCGCGCATATCAGACAGACGGAACGCGCGTTTCGATTCGCGTTTATTCGACCAATTTCTGACCCAGGCAAATTAACCGCTGAACGCGCGCGTTCCAACGGGAATTGTTAGTCGGCTAATTTAATGTTAAAACGCTCTGGCGGTAGTTTCATCGCCCACTCAAAAATCGCCACGCGACTCTAACTCGAGACCGTTGCCGGATGCTTTCTTAATTTAATGCCCGCTAAAATCGACTAACCGCGATACAGAACGTACTGTTATTAATAATTACCCTCGATTACTGTGTAATTCGAATGTTTCTGGTTTAGAAACAGCGGCATCGGGCCGTTGAGAACGGTAGCCGCGTGCGCCGGTAGTTTCAGTAGAGCAAGCACATCGCCGGTCAGACGAGGAAGCTTCTACGTTCAGCCCGCATAGGACACAGGGAGCTGGAGAGGGAAACGTCGGAGTGGGAGTCCGGTTGGTGGGAGCACGCGGAACTCAGTACGCGCTCGGCCGGCAAGCTTCTACGTTTGACGGATGTTTTTTTCATCCCTTCGTTCTTAGACCGGTCGCGGTATTCGGTACGGTTCACGTGTGCGCGGTTATCTTGCCCCTTTGGACAGCTCTCTTTCTAGTGAATATGAAGTGATCGGACTTGAACGTGTAAAAGAGACTGCATTCCGACGCAGAAGCATGGATCCGCGAGCTGTCTTCGCCATTTCGATCGTCTGCTTGCTGATCACCCTCGTTGCCGCCACCGGTGAGTCTGTTTTTCTTTCTAAATATACCGTCTTATAATTAAATGCTACGAAATGGCGTGGCTCCTATGAATTTAAGCAGAAACATGCATATATCCTTAGAGAATTATCATTCGTTATCGAGGCAACGTCGACGAAGCTTTCGTGAAGAAAATTTTATAGTTGCACGTATGCTGGCCTTTGATGCAGTCATGAACGATTGACAACAATCATTTGTACAGGCCATCCCGCGCGTTTTGCCCTCGTTAATTGTTACTTGTTTAATTACGTAGCTAGAATTGCTGAGATATTCATAGGAGCGATTCTGTGCAGCTTGGCAGAGTCACATGTTCGTTGCCTGGCTGAATGGAGCACCAAAATGGTGACCCATGCTCTAGACTCGTACTTGCACGATGATAGGAATAGGGAAAGTAGTTTCGTAGACAAATATAGTCACCACATGGGGTGTAAAAGTAATTTAACGAGACAGAATTGCTTTCGGATTCGTTATATGATACATCTGATAAAATCCTTTTCATTAATTAAAGAGTAGAACATTCGTACTGCAATATCAACAACTATGTTGGAAACGAATGGCATAGCAATAATTTAATTTAATTTCCATCGTTATACCTGCTAAAGACTTCGCCAATTCACAAAAGTATAAATCCTTCAACAATCAAGGTCTTCTTTCGCCCCTTTTGAGCTACTCTGTAGATTCAAGCTGGCTGTACGATCTCGCGGAAAGCGACACACCACTGTTTGACCGGTTAACTCGTAATTTATGTACTCCTCTTTCCGCTCGCTTTCTTCCGCTGTCGACTCGTGCCCTCTGCGTAAACAGCGGGGCCAGTGGTAATTCGCTCGACAAAGATGAGACGAGCGAGAGTCAGACCTAGGTTCTCCACTCGCAGCTTGGCTACAACCCCGCGGGAACCAGAGGCGCACGTGCCCATGCATCCACGACCCTCCTCGACTCTCTCGCGTGCACGCTGAATTTAACGAACCGCCGCTGTTCAACCCTTACGCGTCCCGGATAATTATCGAGGCGGGCTCTGGCGGTTGACACGTCCGAGGGTGGAAATCACTTGCTCCTTCGCCTCACTTGTTTTTGTTTCTTTTGTCCGGTGGACTTGGACCACTATCGAAGCGTTGATGAGTTAATTTCAGTTACCCTCGGAGATATATAAATTTAGTTTACTTAGTTGTGTTTCTGTGGCGCTATTGCACGAGCCCCTTTCTTAAACCCCTGAATAGAAGAGTTGTATTAAACTTTCGAAAGGGTTGGTTTGACCCCTTTACGGTTGGGACTTGAAGGAGACGGCCATTTGCTATAGATAATATTGCACGTCGTCAGAGTTTTATGAACAACAGGCCTCGTTATCAGTCTCTTAGGTTCCGGCACGGCGAAGAACTCTTCGTTAACGCTGCGAAGTAGTAGTACTTTGAAGAGGGGTTGGGATTCCCTCCTCTTTTTTTAAATCCCAGAACAGAAGAATTTGAGTTGTATTAAATTTTCGAGAGGGTTGATTTGACACCCTGACGATTGGAACGTAGCAACTGGAGGAAGGTCCGTGTGCTATAGACATTTGTACGTCGTTAGAGTTTTATGAACAACAGGCCTCATTATCAGTCTCTTACGTTCCAGGACGGCGAAGATCTCTTCGTTAACGCTGCGAAGTAGTAGTAGCAGTAGCTTGAACACGCGACCTGAAAATTTTCCTCGCTTGTCCCTCGTCGAGAGGAATAAATTTACATATTTTTTTTTTCCACCGGTAGCTACACCCTCGGCATACTTCGCCCGCTCTGCATCGGGTCGCATTCGTTTGAAAGAGGATTACGTGTAGAGTGTTTCCGCGAGAACAGGAGCATAAATTTTCCATACGAAACCCCGCCCCGGCTACCGAAGGATTAAGCGAATTCGGTCAATTAAATTCGCGTCGCGACAGTTTACTTTGCACTTTGTCCGAGTTACATCGGGTAAATATCGCGAACGAAACTCTCCGCGGGAGTGGCACAAGTTTCTCCTCGCAAACGAGTCTACTCGAAAATGTTGCGACATCGAGTTTCGCTCCCTTTGATCATTCGGCTACCTCTGAGATCTTTATATTTGCGGAGCGGCCCGTGATCGTGTTTGATTCGTCCACGTCAGGCGAACCTAATACGCGTGTACACCGATGCTCGACTCGCTTAGGATATTCGTAAGTTGGAAAATTCTAAACTGCTATAGAAAGAGAGAGAGAGAGGTAAAGATCAGTCGATCGAATTATTTACTTGTTGAATGTTTGGTCTCGTTTGAAACGGCAGTCAGACGAATACTTTTTCCATATTCATCGCATGAATGGAGCAAAGTAAAGTGTAGAGGAATCTATTCAACAATTGTGAACTCTAGATAACAGGGATCATGGTCGCATAAAAATGTTAAGTAAAGTTATAATTTATACTACGGGCCCAAGTAAGCATGCTTTAAACACTTGAGCACGTTCTCGGCGATCGCGATGATTAAAAAAATCTGGAGTCATGAGGGTCAGGGTTGAAGCTTCATTCCAAGAGATTCTTCAGCGAGTTCTAGGCATCGTCAATCGATCCAGCCGGTAAGCCTCCAACGTTTGTCGGCGTTCGTTCCATTGCGCCGAGGCTGGCACTCGACGGCCGTGCAAATATTTGCGAACGCGTCGAATTGAAAACCATTCTTCCTGTACTTTGCGCGCTCTGCTTCTCATCCTCTGGTTCTCCATGTTTATCTGTTTGTGCCTCCATTCGCTGCAGTCACCAAGATGTTCCTCTTCGTCGAACGAATACGATCGAACGACCGCTTCAAACCTTAACCACAGAGACAAACACTTTTTGTTTTCCCATTTTTTTACATCAAAATTAACCGCGAAATTCCTGTCACTTTCACTCGATCCCGAACGATCGACCAATATTTGAAGTTTCTACAATCGTTGCTAACAGCTTCTCGCCGCGTGCGGTGCCCGACTGGTATTTATAATCGGTTTTGCGCACCGTTTCGATCGTCACGAGTGGAAAGAGTACACGTGAAATCTAGTAACTGCGGTTTAGCAAATACGAGCGTGCACGCGAACTTTCCAGCGGATGTCGGGCTAGCGTTGGGTTTCTGGACGTACCCGAACGATCCGTAATATTCGATGCGCCCCCGAATTCCGATTCACTTTTTGGTTCACCGTTTGCGGCTCGCCTCACATTTCTCTCCTCGTGCCAAATTGGCCTATCGAAATTGAACGTGTGCGGTTTTTTTTTCTTCCCTCACGAGCCAATCACGGATTCTAAATAATATATTTTCCGCCTTGGGGCAATTTAGTTCACTCCGCGGTCCTTTCTTTTTTTTTGGTTAACTATCAATTCTCGAATAGAATCGCTGGCGAGTCCGGCGATATTGCTTCGCACTTGATCGCAATTTGTCAGGAACGCGACGCTAGGCGTGTCTAGCGATATGAAATGCTTCGCGAAAAGGATTCAACGGAAGCGTTACGTGGCAGCGGTAGAATTTTAACGCGAAGAATAGCCGGTAGGAAAGTTTCAAGAAAATTGGAAGCTCATAGGTCGGAAACTGTTTCCCCGTGAATTATCGGCCACGGAGGATTAAACGTCCGAACGCGGGGGGTGAATTTATCGTCGCGGCTGGCCAAGAATAACCGAACGAGTTCTCTTGATTCACTCTCGCTTCTCCGACTCGTTGATGCGAATTCATCGCGTTACACGCCCCGTGGTTTCACCCGCGCGTCCGTTACAAATTTTCCGAAGGAATTTCGATTCGATCTCGCCGGGTATACTTCTCGTGGCCAGCACGGCTACGTCGAACATCACGGAGAAGCTGTCCGAGAGTCCTCGAGATTATGCCATTCCGAGATCCTTGGTTTTCCGCTGGCATTCAAACTATATACTCTTTCTCTTTTGACACGAATTGAGGCTTCGGTTTATCTCCGACCAAACAGCTGTTTTCTTTTGTATTTAAAGGGTCTTTTTCGGTTCGATGTAGGTAAATAAGCTTCTCCTCCTGTCTCCACGGTTTCGAGAAAAGAGGGGCTGGGATTTGGTTGCCCCGCGATTGATGTAAACATTTCGCGAGGTCAAAGCGTCTTGGAACGAATCAACGAAACTGTCCCGTTTTAATCTCCTAGCCACGAGGGGGTTTCTATCTAGCATGGAAATCCCAGGCGTCGCTGGTATTCCACGGATAGCGGGAAAGTGATCCCGAAGAAGCAAAGCCTGAAATGAAATTAGATTTACAAAGTAGCACGGTTCAGCGTTTCCCTTTAAAGGCCCTGGTAAGAGCGAAAGGAAAGTTCGTATCGTTATTCGTAATTATTCCATTGGCCGACGATGGATTCGAACGCGAACGATTTGCCAAGTAATTATTTTCGGAGGTTGTCGAACAGACGGAAGTCCGGGATAATCACCCGAATCGCGGGTATGATGAGGAAACTTTGGGAATCTTTGCCCCTTTCTGAGAATCTCCTGTTTTCCGATTGGAATGCTAACGAATCACCGGTCGCTTTGGAGAGCAATTCTCTTGAACGCTGAAACTTTAAAACGGCTCCAAAGTACGGGGTAGTAAATTAGGCTAATTCAATTCTCCCCCTGTCTTCTTTCATTATTTTCAAAGCATATTTTCTAAAAGCATTAGAAATGTTCATTATCGAATTTATTATTCAGTAATTAAGGGAGACGTTTAGGAAGTTACATTCTTCGATCGCGTTGCAGCCGATTCGAACAGCATCGGGATTACTTAAATTGCAATTTCCCTGGCAGAATCTTCGACTTATTATTCCATTTCAATTTCATGCCTTAACGCCGAGGGAAAGAAATTAATTCTGAGGGATCTCGGTTTCGTTCGTTGCCTTTCCTTTCCCCCTTATTTCTCGAGGCTCCGATCGATATGTGTATAGGTGAACCTCGATATCCATTTCAGGATGCCTCCGCGGCCTGTACATTTTCGTGGAACGATAGCGGTAGCGAGAACCGACGGAGAATTCGATACACTCTTCTCGTAATGTTTTCCATTCTCATTCTCGCGTTTCCCGCAAACACGCGCAAGTTGATTCTTCCTCGCTGGAACTTCAGTTGCTCCCTTCTTTCCGTATATTCGGAAAAGCTTCTATGAAAATTGCCCTACTCTGTATCGACTGCTTCCACGTAGAAGCGACTTGTACCTTTCTTGTACCGTTCCTGCTAATTTATAGAGACTATTGTCGCTCGACTATTTTCTTTTCCCTCTCACTTACGTAATGCATACGAATGTCAGTTCGACTGATCAAAATTTCTTTCCACCGCGTTTTTGCAAATCTTCTCCTAACCAATCAACAGCGCTTGTCTTATTTTAATAAATTAGTGCTCAGAATATAATTCACGGATGACACGAGAGTAATTTCCGCGCAGGAATTTCCACACGCTCCTTTTAGCAGTCTTTCGTACTCCCCTTGGCGTATCGACTTCCATGCACTACTAGCAGACCAGTAATCCGCGTCGCTGTGTCGCCCCGTTTCCAGCTTAGAAGCTGAGAGAGGCATTACTCCGAAACTTCTGGCTAGACTACCTACGAAATCGCACCAGCTCAGGGGCAGCAGTTTTAAAAGCGAGCGATACCGACACGTTAGAGGCATTATCTGACCGACTGGTTCCTCCGAGTTTCTAGATTTCCTTTTCAACCCGCCTAGTCTTCCGTTCTCGTGCTGGCTGCCCCGTCTTCTCTTTTTTTTTTTTGCAATCAGCTATGGTCTTCGGCAAGCACAGTCCAGGATTTCTTCTGTAACATTTAGTTTCTCGGAAAGAAAAACTCGGCGGTGTTAAAAGGCAAGATAGTCTGTGCTCGCGTTGATGAGACAGATTTTTAGTTAGTCCCTATTTTTACGTAGGCTTCACCGAATTATTCGTTTGTACAGTGGAGTTGACAGGCATACTCCTTCCCCTCACGGTTATTAGTGAACGTAAAAAGTAAATGGTCGGCTAATCGTGAGCTAAATTTAGTTACAGGGTGGCCTTGTTCGCTGTGATATCGATTAGGACGATCGCGTGCCAGTTATAGCGGAAGTAAGCTTCGGAGGCACCACGACTTCTGAACTTTCCACCTTTTTATCGTAGTAAAAAATTCAATTTGTACAAGCTTCAGTGAGACACCACCCAAAATGTTGCGTCGTTCGAGTAGAATTATTTTTGTTTACGACATTATAAAATGACAATTTGATTAGAATTTAGAAACTGGACATTCTACTAGACTTTACTGTAAATAATTCCAGCGATAACATTAATAATAGCACGTCCTAATTTTGTCTTGTCTATTACTTCTGTCTGTTGCTCAGCAGCTACTTCGCGAGCATTTCGCAGCTACGACGAACATACATACGCCTCCCCGCGGGATTCGGTAACGGGATTCTGTCCGACGCGACGGACGCAGAAGTTTCCCTTTGCCTCGTCAAGTTGCAGCGCGACTAAACTGCGAGTTAACCCGAAGTTATGCGAAGGCGCGCTATTGTAATATCGCGCAACAACATTTTCGTTGGTTCAAAGGCGTAATAAGGCTTTGTCAGCAGAAGCGAGGGAACACGGCTTCGCCGCCCCGTACGACATCGCGTATCTCTGCGCAGCTTCTGGATCAATCCTGAAAGCTCGATCAGGGAGGTGAAAGTCCTTTATTTTCTAATGAATTGAATTTTTAGTCGCCTCTTGCCGTTGGATCGATTTTTCTCTTGCATCGTCGAATTGGAGTTTCTACGTTTGTTTTTTTTTCTCGAAATCCATGGACGTTGACACGGGGCTTATTACGGGTATTAAAAGTACGATCAAGATTTATCGGTCGCTCGTGCGTCTTTTGCTTCGCGGAAACTTTCAGCCAAGAACTAGTTCCATCGCCAAGTGTTGCTACCTTCTCAGAGCTCCGAGGGTCGGGCGAAAGATTGAGGGTTAAAGTTCCGATTTAAAAAGGGGGAGCGGGAGAATAAAAGATGAAACTCCTTTGTTCCCTGGTCCCCGATCCGTTTGACCGCAATCCTTTCACGCTTTCCAGTGAGAAATCACAGGAAGCGGAGCACTTGTAGACAAATACTCTCTGACGACTCTTAGGTTGCGATCTTCTCGGCTGGAAACTGAGATTAACGATAGTCCGGGACGATTTAACGGTCACCCCGATTAAACGGGGGTCGGGTTCTGTGGAATTTTGAAGAGACACACGGCCTTCATCGTGTCGCGGAATATGCAGATAAAGGAAGCGAATAGGGGTGGTCCGCTTAAACGATGAGTCGAGGAAGTGGAAACGACCTAGAAACAATCGCCCAAGGCGGCCTTTGTCTCGGCCACCTCGTCCTTCGGTCAGATTCAAGCGTTCGCGGCTGACCGTGGACGATCGTGCGAGACAGCGGCAGGAAGATGAAGATTAAAGGGATACGGGGTGGACAGAAGGGGAGAACGAATGACGCCTGCAGAAGCGGGACAGAGACGAACGTTCCAAGGACCATGCCACACGTTGACACGCTCGGTCTTGGGGAGGTCGAGGGATCGATATGCGGCTCCAGCCGTAAATACACTGTTCCCTCACAAAAATGGAACGTGCTCGCGTTTCTTCGCCAAATGTATCACCTTTTTCCATGCATTCGCGAATAGCGCCTGCAAACTGCGATTCGCCTTTAAAAGATCCATTGGAAAGTTTTACGGTTCCCCGAACTTTTAATTGACACTCCAGATAAAATACATTTCGTTAAATTAATGGAGTAATTAACTTGAAAGGATTCGACGAGAGTCCAGTAGCGTTCTATTGGGAAAGAGACTTGTTGAAAAGTCGCTTGGCTGTTTTGCGTCTCATGATTTTTCCCCCGCGTCTTTAATTTGTTCGAACGTTACTGCAAAAAAATGTTTTTAATCGTACGAGTGTACTTTCTTGTTTAACGGTCACGATTAATAGAAATCGTAATTAATTAGCTCGTTCGCAGCGTGCTTTCGCGGTGCAGAGTTGGGCCCGTTTGTAAAGTCTGAAAAGTCGTACGGCTTGACTACTTGCACACGCGCTACACAGAATTAGCTACACTTTTGACGCGGCAAAGGGAAACTGGCAACTCGTGAAAGACCTGTTTTCCCCGGGCTACCTTTTTCCGCCTAACCCTCTTTTCCCTTTCGAGTTTCTTCATCGCTTTGTACAGGCCCATCCTCGAATTAAACTAATTGCTCTGCCAATCTCATTTGCGTTTCAAACGCCAGTCACTTGCTGTCCATCCAGCGAAACAAGCTTTCCCGGCCTGTTTTCTTCTCTTCTGTGTGCCCTCTTTTTCCGGGAAGCCTCGAACTCTTTTGATTCAGAGTGATTTTCTTTCAAGCCTTTACTTTCCATTCAAGCCTTTTCCCTTTCTTTCAATCCCTATTCTTCTCTTGCAAATTACCAGAAGCTGACTTCACTTTTTTCTTCTTTGATGTCTCTTTTATCTCTTTCATCCTTCTTTATACGTTTTTTTTTATTAAGGAACAGGCCCAACAGCCTGACCGACGCGTGGTGATTTATCTTCGCGGGAAACTCATTCCGATCATGCTCGTCTGCGCCGTCCTTCCTCTTATCGTAATTCTTCCTTCGATTCTTTTCCGTTCCAGTTCGTCGGATACTGGAGTCATCTCTGTTGTTCGCGATCTTTGTCACGTTTTGACAGCCCGAGAAACGTCGAACTTTTGCCGAGAGTTTCCTCGCGTAACATCCTGTCTGGTTAAAATTTTACTTCTTCATACAGAAATTTCCGGTTTTACTTCCTTTTTTCTTTATTTACGATGAATCGAAGTCTTCTGCTATTTCCGCGAACAGCGCGTAAATCGGATATCCGCCGCGTACCGATAATTGCAGCCGGCTACTTTCCGATCAGCTCCATCGTAGAGAGTATTCGAGAGAAGTTTGCTATTAAGTTTTCGTTTCTCGCTTAGGAAATTTCCCATTCAGGCGAGGAAGGCTCTCCTCACTTCCGTGATATCAGAGATAAGTTGGTCTCAATCGAGGAGAAGTTTTTCGTTCATCTTTGCCCCCTCGTCTCGCGATTTTATGGTAGCCTCTCTCCGCTTTTTTTTACAGCATCCTATTTTCGAGCTCGTATTCGACGATCCTAAAGCACGGGAGGGAGTAAGTAGCGAGGTGAAAACTGGGATCGCGTGATGAGCGCTCTCGATTCGTCCTCTTAAGTTCCGTTAGCGGCGCGCCCCTCCGAACAAATTACACTCGCCTCGTTGTTATTTCAGAGGGATTCCATTTCGCTCAGGATTCCGTCGCGGTGAATTAAATTTTTCCTCGATGTAATCATTTTCCGGGCACCTGGGGCTCAGGGGAGATTCCAGGGGCTCGACGCGTGCAGCTCGTCAAGCTTGCGTTTCGGGCGCCTTACAATTTCCAGGGATGTAGGAAAAAAGTTATTTTCTACCGTTCCCCAAAAATCAACCGCCTTCCACGAGCTCCTATAAATATTAAATATTCTGCACAGTGTGCACGGGCTGAGAGAATTCTTATCACGCGACCGTGACGCGATCGCCACACCTAATTTCCATTTGAAAAGGTAAATTCAATTAGCTCCCGTGCAACGGTAACTAATTTCAAGATTCTTCATAGGCTCTTCTTTCGTTGAAGCATAAAAGCGCGGGCAGGGACAGACATGGGCACGGCAATCCTAATTTCATTAGGCGGGGCAAGCTAATTCCCCGGACCCGTCGAACAAGATCGAATTTCCAACAGAGACACCTTTAAGCGTCCTCTCCGATTTCCCCCATGGCGTATCGACCAGATCCCTCTACCCTTATCCGCTTATCGATTCGCCCTCTCGTTTGCTCCGTCTCCTGTCGTGTCGAATGTTAATTGTTACCAGCGTGCTTCTCTCATCGGCGAAGTAATCTTTTTACGAACGGCGGGGACCGGCGCATCTACTCCCTGGTGCCAGAATGTCTTTGGGCGAGAGCCGACTAAGCGGCCAGTGTCTGCGAGCGCTTTCGTCGCGCCTTCAAAGGCCGCCGGTCCATTAGCTTTTAGCGCTGATGCAAGCTTCCTCTGTAATCCTCGATCCCGTCATTCCGACGGGACCCGGGGGGTTCTAAGCCCTCGGCGGTCGGAAATCACGGCCGTAGTCACACGCTGCTCACGCCGTGTGTGCACACCGATCGAGTTGTTTCGCGAAGGCTGTTTGTCATCAAGCGGGAGCGTTTGTCGTTCGGTCAAGACTTAGCTTAGCCGTTCGATCGATATTCAAAGGTGAAACGCACAATGAAACTGTTCATTAGAATTCTATATTTAATATAATTGAATTGATTAAAATGAAGTTCAGAATATTTAGTATTTAATTTCTATTCTAATTCGTCCGTCTATAACATTTTTTCCATTGAAAAGATTATTCACGTAGGATGGTTGAAAGTGCACGTTCAACTAATGAAAAAACGTAGGAAAGGAGAAGAATGTTGAGCTGCATTCGGCGTCTGAAATACCTTGCATACGTACCTCGCGAATAATTCTCCGCGTCGCTCCTTAAATCGTGGAGCGTGCAGCAAGCCAGCACAGCGAAGCGGAAAAGAGCTCGCATCGCAACCGTTTCTTCCACGCAATCCTTGCATCCCGTCTGGTCGATGTTTTCGAGCTCCGCTTGAATTTACGATATCATGGACGTTGGCTGTAACGGGCTCGTTAACCGTGCCCCCATAAATTTCCAAGCAAAGTCGTTCCCACCGTTCACGGTATGAATCATTTCGCGGCGAATACGCCGATGAAAAACGATTGGCAGCCGCGGAATTCGAGCTTTTTGCGCTCGCCTTCTTTGTTGATCCATCGACTCCGCGAAATTCTCTGCTCCTGCTTCGATTTTCATCGCGTTTTCTTTCTGTTATGGTTCTCACAGTTTTGTTGTCTTCATTTTTCAATCAGAAATCAAGATAATGGCACGCAATTCGAATCAGATAAATTTTAATCACAGTTTTTTCGTTCTCTTATTTTATGCGTTCCTTCTTTTCGAGGTTTCCCGTCTCCTCCGATCGCTTTCGAGCGAACACTTCCACCCCGAAGCAACATTCAACCAGTGGTCGTAGCTACTGCCTCGCATACAGCTTTTCATCCCCTGTCCCTTGGACACCTCTGGTGCTTTCCAATTATTATCCGACAGATTATCTTTCAGCTGCTGGTTCGTATTAATAAGCTCGAATGATAAAAACTAATTCGATGGCAGAAGATATTACGCGCAACTGTCATTGGAAATGTCTTGCTCGAGTTCTCCTTCAGCGAAAATTTGCTTTACCAATCCCGACGAAGTTTCGAAACCGTGAGTGTCGTTAGTTCTGACTTCGACTCTGACAAGCTTTTCTACAACCAAGTTGCTGAGAAGATGGCTGGCACCAGAGGAAATAGACGCGTCTCTTAGACATGTTTCTCGACGTTTCTGTTAAAAAGTTTGCGCGTCGTATCGACGGCACTGCTAACTTGCAGGCGAACTCCATGGAACGCGACAGGTCGACGAATCAGAATGAAAAGGGAAAGAAGGGGAGCATGGGGAGAGTTAGCAAACGGACCTTCGTATAAATAGAATCCTTGGCTTAGCACCAAGTGTGACGTTCTTGGAAATTTATCAGCTGCGAGGACGAGTTCCTCCAATCACTCCATCGTCGAATTTTCATCTTTCTCACATTTCCTCAGGGATGCGCGGGTGGCAATTTTAATCCCATCCGTGGAAAAGAAATGAGAAAGGTCGGAATCAATTCTGAGTTTGGCTGGCCACTAACGATTGTAACGATGAATAACTAAACGAATGTCGTGGTGCAAAATTTGGTAGAGGAGGGTTTTCGTCATAATGCAGAATGTTCGTGAAATAAAAATAGTGCGTGCCCATTAGCGGCGTGCCGAAATTAGCCTAGATTAGCATTGAAAAACACAATACTGCGACTACGATCATCATTAATTTAAATTGATTCGTCCGCGTTCCTTTTTGAATCACGAAATTTTACTCGTGCGGTTTGATCGAGGGTTCACTTTATATTAAATATAGGGGCGAAATATAATAATTATCCTGTGCTATATATTTCCAACAACTGAGCAACTCCTAAAGATGATTCCAATTAATATACGTACACGTAATATGCAATTGTTGCGGAGAACTTGAGTAAACAACCGTTCGAAGCGATCGAAAAGTAATAAGTATACTCGCGCCGTTAAATCCGCCGTCGACGTTTCACCCCGTTTCGCCGGCAAAAGCGGAGGGGCAGAAACCGTAAAACAGAGTAGTTTCTCGCGGCAGTATCGGCGTTAGGTCGCGCAGCGCTCGTCGTTTTATTTGCCGAACAATCCTAGAGGGTACGTGCTAACCGTTTATAGAGTGATACCCACCTATCGGATATTCGAGCGGGAAACAAGAATCGAAGAGGTCTGGCACACCGATACGAATACACTCAGGATCAAGCTTGGGATTTCCTGCTCTTTTAGTCGCCAGCAATCAAATGTAATGTTCGTGGGTCGACGATACGCCAGAGGGACTTCGCGGAGTTGCCAGGGGTTGTGCGGCGTGGGGTGGCAACGATGCAGAAGCTGTTCCAGCTATTGCGGATTTGAACGGTCAGAAAAACGCAGCACTCACCCCCGACGATCCTGGCACGGAGGTGGAAAAGCCGCGAAACCCCTGCTTAACTCTGGATCCGTCAAAAATCTTCTCTCCCTTCTATATTAGGGGCGATGGAGGGACCAATTGGGCGCTATTCGACATCTGGTTTCGATTCCTGTCCTGTTTTGGAATACTGATACTCAACATTTGACGGACACCGCTTCACCCTCGTAAACTCTGTTCCGGCAATTTCCTCTGATTTTCCCATTTTCTCTGCCCCCATGCGGATCACGACCCCTGTTTTATGCCGTCGTTTTTTTTTTTGCGAAAATATTATCCAATTTTCTCTAGAAACTGCTTCGCCCTATTCATTTTCAAGCTTCTCGATGAACATCCGACGGGATCAAGGGGTTCAACGGCGGCATTTTCATAGACCTTCGAAAAGCAACGACCACGGTCGGGGTCAGCCTCCTATCGCTCCGTGAAAAATTCCGGTCGCTCAAAAGCGGCTAGTCTGTTTGCTCGAGTGCTCCTCCGGTTGAAAATACGGAGGAAGGGTACTCGAGTCGACCCTCGATTCGGGATTTGTCGCGCAGAATTGCCGATGCCAGCCGTGACACGTATTCGCATTTGCGTTTTAACCGTGGACTTTCGGCTGTAATCATTGCCCGAGGCTTTTACAACGAAGTAATTGAACTGAAATATTTTTACTGAAATTGCAATTACGCTTCTCGTTGCTGCTCCTTCCATTCACTGCTTGTGGCTTCTTAATACCGTTAATGGAGCATCCCTTTGCTGGTAACGTTCTTGCACGCGTTTCTCTCCGTTCACTTTCCTGTTTCTTCTTTTACTCAAGCGTTGAAGTAATCAGTTTTTACGGCTAATTCCACTTCCCGCGCGCGCGAAAGAAATTTTCCGCAATAATAGGAAGGACAGTGTTCGATCGTAGCTATAATATCCAAACTTTTCTGCTTCGAGTAATACTGATTTCCATCGAATCCGTAAATAGTTGAAGCTGTTTAAACTCCGCTTAGTAATTTCCTCGTGACCCCATTTTACGTCTGAAGCTTTTGTAAAAGTGCTGATTCAGAAGCAAATTGCCAATATCGAACTTATTGCTTCGAGCCGATGCGATCCTCGACGTTAGCAGCTCGTTTTCTGTCTTCCCCAGCTAATTGACCGCCTTGCTTTCTGAACGTAACAGGCAACGAGATTGGTTCAACTTTGTTCGCTGGGAAATTGTTGTTTGTAATGCCGTTTCTGTGGTTGGGGGGGGGGCGGGGGGTTAATAATTGTAGCACGATGGACCCTCGAGCGGTTCGCAAAAGAGATTTCTCTAGTCACCCGTTTGAAACGATAATTAGGGCTCTGGCCGTGGGGAAAGCGTTTTCTGTGACGATTCGCAAATGGGTCGAGTATCGATCTTCTCGCTCTGCGTTCTTCTTGCCGCGTGTGCCGCCGGTCAAGGAGGAATGGACGCCGAGGAAGAGGGTTTTCGCGTTATCAGCGGAATAATGAGTCGTACTTGTGATGTTCTTTTGTTTCTTTAACGAGTCCGATCGGATGCGGTCACCTCTTCTAATCGACCATTTATTGTTTTTTTGCTAAATATCTTCTATCCTTTTGAGCTTAATCATCATTTTAACGCGGTGAATCAGGATCATCCTCCTCCAGAATCATTTCCAATAAAAATCACGGATTCGCTGTGAGATTAGTGATACATACATGTGCTTGAAAATTTGGTGCAGCGCATATTTGAAAGAACGAGTGTAATCTTATCGCACACTTGGTCCGTACTTCTTCAAAATGGATCGTACTTACCCGATGTATTTATATTGTAGAAGGATACGACGTGTACCTGCAACGTACCTTGGAGGTAACGGAAAAGTTACGGGACGTCATAGTGTGTTGCTCCGTAGGAACGCGACGGTGTTCTTCGACCTCTGCTATCCAGGGTTGCTGTTTTTCCCATCGGTCAACATCTCTCTGCTTTGTTTCCGGAGAATACAAAACAGAGCCAGAGGCATACTTTCCTGCTAGCCGTATGCGTATCCCCCAACAGTGACTCTTGTTATTGTACATTTTTCGCACTAGCTGCTGACCGTCCCGTGTCGAAACGTTCAAAGCTGAGTCATTGTCATTTCCAAGCATAACACGTAAAAGTAATCAAGCGAAATGCGCTGGTACAGAAGTTTCCGTATCATTTCTCAAGCAAGGAGTCACATTTTACAGCAACTTTTCAGCTTCCACGAAACCAAGTTCCGGGTACAATGGGAAAAAACTACTTCGCTGTTGTAACCCATTTTCCCTTCGCATCCCTTTCGTTCCCCCCGTTCAACGTTCCGCGACGTAATACGATTTCCCACAGTATTACGAATAATTGTTGATTTCCCAAGTTTCGCTCGGTCTCTTTGAATAGTAGCCAAACGTCCGCTGGAAAAGCTGGTTATTAAACCGTTCTCATTCCACTGTACGCGAAACAAAGGGGTTTTCCGGCGTTACTAAAAGGGGATGTTGACTTTTATGGTCCCCCGCGACAAAGGTTTCGAAAACGAGACCGCGGTGCGTTGATCAAAAGTTGTTGAACACGAAGCGCAGGACCTTCTTTTTATTCTTGTAACGGTATGCCGTACCGGAAGGAATGTATAATACACGTATTTTAATCACGCGTGCTCTTGCTCCACAAATACATAATCCTCTGTACCCCTTTCTCACGGAGAATCCAGGAACGCGCAGTGCGCTCGCAAAATAAAAAGAAGACATGAAAAAAGGGATGGGAAAAGGTAGACGCTGAAAATAGAACCGCGAGCAACGTGTAATGTGCGCAGAGAAAAACGAATTCGCAAAGTGATGCGACGAAAAACGTGCCAATGAATGCGGGGAAACAACAGTACCGCGGCCGAAACCAGAAGATGAGAAACGAGAAGAAAACAAGGGCGGAGAAAGACATAACAGGAAGTCTGCGAAGAAGGATAAGAAGAGCCTAGGCTGGAGAAAGGGAGGGGAGAAAGAGGTTGAGAGCTTCCGCTGGAAACTTTATCTTCCGGAAACTTTCGAGTCACTGGAAAAGTAATTTCATGAGCGATATGTACTCCAAGGTACACACGCTTCGTGTTGCAGATTCTGTATTAAAGCAACTGCGATGAGGGAAAAGCAACTCCTCGTTGCGCATGAGTTGCGGAATGTTGCAATAAAAGTCCACAATATTCACTATGCGTGATATCCTTTCCATTTTTTTTTTTAAAGAAAGGATTAGAAGTGAATTACTTCTATGATAGAAAATATCGACACTGATTCGGTCTTCATCGGGACGAAAAACAAGCGGTGTCGTAGCTTTTAAATGAACATTTTTATTTTACCATCGGTGCAAACGGAGAATTGTTTAAACGACTGGGCTTGCGGACTCGTAACTCGCGGGGCAAGAGAATCCAGACGATGCGTATCATTATTAATCTTCAGAAAGGAGATCTCGCTCTCGGCGATTCGGATTCTGAAACACCATTGATAAAATAGATTTGACGATTTAACTCGCGGAGCGAAATAAATTGCGATCCGTGCGGCAGGCAAAGCGAGATAAAGAATGAAAACACGAGCGGTTCGTGCATCAGAACGTTGGCTTTATTCGCGCTGAGGATTTTAACGAGTGGATAGTAGAGGGAGGAGGATAGTAAACGTTAAATGAGCTTTCTCAAAACGTACCCCGCCGGGCCAGCGGGAAGATGAGTTTCTCGTTGAGGGAAAAGTGCAACGGTAGATAGAAAGGGAAGTATACTCGGGGCCGCGAGCGAGTGAGCAGCCAATCTCGAGAATATTCATCGCTATCAACGAGGATGCGCGTTGAATAAATAAGAGAAGGCTCGTCGGTTAAAGTGCATAACTATCCTCGGGCCGTTTCTCTTTTTTAATGATCTGTATGTACTCGTGGTTTCGAATATTTAACCGTTGGCTGAAAAGATTCAGGAAGATTCGCAGGCCTGCGACGGATCGCAAGTTTTCCCTCGTTAGGCATTAAACCCGTGTATTGATCTTCGTTAATGCTTTGCGATTTGCGAAAATACATCTATCGATGGCGAAGAACTGTTCTGTGTGATATTCTCACTTCAAAGATCTCTGCGAGAAAGAAAAGGCCCGTATGAAGATTCTTCTCTTATTGCTTTTGCTTTTTCATCGCAATTAACGAGACCAATTATCCGTTATAAAGGCAAAGCTTAATCGTGTTCGTGCCAAGGAATCACTTAATTCATTCCGCCTCGCTATATTAATTACAGAATGTGGCACGGCTTGCGCCGTTTTAATACTTGCCAGGATTACACAGCACCCTAACAGACATTGGGCTACACGTTCTATCCGGTTTCACCCGTTTCATTCCTCACCCTTTTACCAGCCCTCTTTTTTTTTCGAGCTTCCACTCAGCCGGCAACGCGGTCGAATGAATATTTTTCGCGCGCCATGCGAAGTTTCCATTAGTCCGTGAATGGACCCCCTCCCGAGTGGGAGAAAAAAAAAGAAAGAAATCCAGCCCTCTGTCCCGCGGAGTTCTGTACCGTGCATTAATCGGCCTGTCTGGCCGGAAAAATCATTTCCCATCCCTTCGTGCGCTGATTTTCAGTGCCGGTCTCCGCTTCCTCTTTCATCGACAGCCTAGTTCGCTCTTTTTTATACGCCCATCTCGTTCCTCGTCGCTACGCGGCTACGGGCGGCCTCGTTGTTCGCATTTCGTATTGCAATCCGGAAGCCGACTCTCATTTCCCGTGGATTCACCTCTCACCGGAAACGGCTGGATCTAGCTCGCAGTTGTTCGCCGGTAGAACGCTTCATTAATGCGACCAGTTTAACGTCACTCGGATGGGACTGGTCGCCGCGTCAAAGGACTTCGACCCCTAAATAAAGCTGCGCTGTTTTCCTCTCTTCTCGCTGGTTCATCAGCTTAACATTTCCCGCATTTTCCAGAGTTTTCCCGCGCGAAATCAGTGGGACGCACGTGCGACCGTGCGACCACCATCTAACTAGAAGATCCGATGATCGGTCGGGAATGCGGCGCGAGTGAGAAAGGAAGTTGGCTCACGTCAAAGCCCATTTGCGAAATTTCTCGAGGGCCCTCGCCCAAAGCATCGAGGGCGGACGCGTGTTCGACATTCAGCTCCTCGAATTTAATTTCGCCTCCGAACGAATCCGCGACCAGGGAGTAGAGGAGAAATGGGGCTGTGACGTCCAGCTTGGCGCAATATCGCATCGTGCCGAAATTTTCTTCCTTTCTTTTTTTAACGACGCTTGCCAACCTTTGCGCAATCGGAAAACTAATTTTTGCAGCACACGGTTATTCACGCTACTGAAATCGACGTTAGCCTCGAAATTAATTTTCCTTCTATTGTGTCTGAAGGATCATTCGTTGGTAAATAGTACGCGAAAAGTTGCCGGTTCTCGGTGCGAACCCCGCGAGAATTCCTTTTCCTAGACCGTGTTTAATGCCCGCCTGTCGTGTTCCGCGAAGTCTCTTAACAGAGAAGGATGGTTCGCCCGAAAAAAAAAATGGAGCGACATCGTGCTAAGAATTACTGAGACGCGTCGGGGACAGGGATGCGCGGAACGTAAGTTTTCTCAAGTAAACCCGGAAGCGGAGTTTCGTAACTAGTGCGGAGAAATATTCCTTAGAGCGTGCGAGTCTCGCCCCCATGAGTCTCGCTGCCGTCCGCAGAAAGAGAAAGAGAGAAAGAGAGAGAGAGAGAGAGAGAGAGAGAGAGAGAGAGAGAGAGAGAGAGAGAGGGGAAGCGTCAAGTGAAAATTCTTGTCGCTGCAAGCATCGAACGACCGTGCACCGAAGATTATGCGCTCGATGTCCCTCCTTGTTTCTCTTTTTCTCGCTTTTCCTTTTCATTCGTTCTTCCGCATCTTCGTTTTCCCCTTGTCGCGGTATCAAGTCGCTGTTTGGGATTGCACATAACTGAGACAGAAATGCCGCGGACGGATCAGAAGTTGCGTTTCCGAAAGCAACGCGAGCAATACGTCGCTGGGGGGAAAAGGGTTGAACGGCAATGTAGAATAGCAGAAGCGCAAAAGAGCTCGCTTCGGGACGAAATTTTGGAGGCGAGGTACACTTATTCCGTATGAATAATCTCCTTGCAGTGTAGCGAAACGCAGGAATACCGTCCCTCCGATGGATTCCTCCTTTTCCTTTTCCATTTAATCTTTCCGTACGTCCGCGAATCCCAATTAGCAATTTCATCCACGCGTCCCTTCGTAAACAGCGTTCAATATTTCATCCCATTTTGTATAAAAACTTATTCTCCCTATCAGTCAATCGGACGGTTAATATATCGACAAACCGTCTACCTTCGTCGAAACGTGAACGGCATCATGGAAATCGTCGATTTTTCTCCACAGTTAAAGCTTTCGTTTGCGCGCTGCTTTTATCTTATCGGTTCTTCGTCCGATCCTTTCCTCTCCATTCTGTCCCTGGCTCTGTCGGTGGTTACAACGCGAGCACCGGTCTCCACTCGCTTCCGCCTCTGCATTCATAGCCAGTCGCCGTGGAAGCGTATCTCTTTGATCACGAACCGGCGAATAAGGTACAAAGTGACGCTTCCATCCATTCTTTTTCCCTATTTTTCAACGCTACGAATCATCTGGTAATGCCGTGGCCGCCTATCTGTTCTCTCGGTGTACGTGCCTCTCCGATCCTCCGAACGTTTCCGCAACTTCGCGAACGCTGTGGTATCGCCTCCTCCGTTACTACCATTGGGGGTGCTGCGAATTGTCCTCCGTTCTTGTTCCACGTGTTCGCGAATATCGCGATAAGTTCCAGCGCGAAGTTTCCTCGATGGAAAGGAGGAGTATCGCGACGTGTGCTTGTCTGGGCGCGTTATGGAATTAGAATGAATCATTCTCCGCGTGCGTATTTGAATTGAATTTTAATATTAGTGACTCTATTTTTAGCATCGATAATATCGAATTGTTCTTTTTGTTGAATTTTATATTTTCGGATTAATTAGCGGAATAGACAAAAATATTAATCTCAAAATGATTCGTTTGTCACGTGCCCGATATTTCTATTTTAGTACAGCAATTGATAAATTCTGCATTTGAATAGAAAACCTGTCAATTTCACATGTATTTCATCGAAAGCCGGAAAAGCCGGGACTATGTACAATATTAGAACGGCTGGGAAATCAATTTTTTCCTGCCTCCCTCGCTCATCCGCTCTAGATGGAAACAAAACACTCGGAAAATGAGGATTCGATCAAGCCACTTCTCGACAATGCCTACAGTTTTCAGAGGAAAATTTTTTTCTTGATTCGACTTGGCTTATCAGGATTTTACTATTTATTGTATCAAGCAAAAAATGTATTTACTACTGCAAGTAAAAAAAGTGTGCCACAGCGTATCCAAAGCTAAAATAATAGTGGCGATTCGAACATTTCGTTGACCAGATTTTATACAAAAAACAATAAGTCTAGTATATTGCGGTGCAAATGATTCACGGACAGTTTTGGAATTTAGTGCGCGAGCGAGCCCGCGTTTTTCCAACCGAACGTTAAACTGCAAAATATGCAACGGCAAATAGCAACGCGGTGCAGTAACGATAACACCTGCCCACGGCATTAGATCCAGCTGGATAGTCGAGCCGACGTTTTTATTTCGTCAACAGAGAAATCCAGACGAATGCGACGAAATCTCGTGTTTTCTTTTTCATCCTGCCCAAATTCTTCCAGCAAGCAATTCGCGGTTAACATTTGCATCTGATATCGAACGGAAGCAAAAAGGGAGAAAGAAGTGGAGTGCTTCGAATGTACGAAATTCTCGAGTTTGATGGAACAGAAGTGTGATGATACGTTCGAGTGTAAACGACGGTCGGGATTTGCTCGCGTGGTGAAATCTCTTCAAATCTTTGTAGTGGATGAGAAAAGCACGGGAGAAGAGGGGAAGCAGCACAGGCCATGAGATAACGGTAGGCGAAAGCTTGTACGGAGAATGATGAGCACGGAAGACGACTCGGCACTGGTTTACGTCTGTTCTCGGGTCCAAGGGAAAACCGAAGCAGCCTTCGCGCGCTGATAAAAGTACTTGCGCTTACTTTGCAGGCTGAATAATAGCGATCCGTATCGCGCGAGAAAAAAAAACCCAGCCACCACTTCGTAGCAGGTTCGCCGGTCGTTCGCGAAGGCGTTCACTACGAAACGACCTGCGGGGTAATTTCGCCGCTACGAATCACGCGGCAATGCCGATGTCAGAGGACGGCCACCGAGATACCGTTGCCCTTAAAACGAAAACAGGTCAGACATCAAAGTTTGGACATCTATACCGCTCTGACAGTTTATTTATCGTTCAAAATAGCAAAGGGACTTTTCTCAAAGTACAGTAAACGCGTGCGATCCGGTTTCACCCCCTTCGACCCCTAGTTAAAGCGTGAAGGTATTAGATAGGTGCCGGTATTAATAGCCCGCCAAGCCGAGTGAGTTTTACTACTTTCGGCTGCCTGGCCGTGCCGTTTACTCGGAACTGCTGCAGCAATGAGCAAACTTCCACGTTCTGCTTTCTTGAAGACATTTTCCTGGGCTACTTGCAATTTCGACGATCTAAAATAAAACAATGTTCGTTGGGAGTATTAGGACAGGGAAAATGCACAGGGAGAAAAGGGTACGGTATATCTCATTGTATTTTGTTTATGTTTCGTTTGCTAGAATCTCGTGACGGATTATCATTACTATGCAAGAGCAGAGGACATTTACGAAGTAGACGATCGCCTAACCGCGAAGTATCGTTCGACGATAAATCTGTCTCTGCATATGACTCTGGATGCCTCCGTTGCGTCACTCTATTCGTTCTCCAGGCTACTGATTCACCCCCGGTAACCGGCGCACATTGTAACACCTTCTATTATGCAACGGACGCGTAACTGCTACGAAGATTATGGTCTTCCATCTTCACCTTTGAGCCGCTCCAATGAAATGTTAACGCGCGAGAACGAGTTTCGTTGGCCAGGGTGTTTTGGAACGTCGAGAAATACCGCAGAATTGTACGGCCGCTCGTTGTTCCTACTAGTTGCGTATTAATTGCTTCTATCTTTAATAGCGCGGCAGTTTCTAAATATCCTGGGAAAAGGACCGTTGGCTGGGATTAAAGGGACGCGCGTGTAATCCTCGCTGTTCTTGCTTCAACGAACTTTCACATTAAGAACGATGGCGTTAAAGTTTTCACTTTTCGAGTTAGCATCATGCGGTGCCTTCCTTTTCATCCCTTGCGCGGCTCGTAGGGTTATAGGGTTCCTAACGTACGGATATAAAATCATTGCGAATTCTTCGTTGGCGTTTGGATGAAACGATTGTTGAAACAGGGAATAAAGCGAACGATATCGGACGCGTTTCGTCGCAAATTGCCCGGCATCTGCCCTTTAATTCCATTTAATCGCGGCCGCTCGCGAAAATTCGAGTTATCGCGGCGGTTCTCGTTTCTCAATTATTCAGGCCCCTGAACGTCGATAATTGCGGACTCTGCGGCTGAACACGTGTGTCAGCATACTTTGCAAGAGTCTCTCGTTCACGGCGGAATTTTTATTAAACCACAAATTATCAGTTTCCCCCTTTTTCTTCGGCTGTCCGTGTAGCGATAATTAAATACGTCTGCCTTCATTTTTGTGTTACCTACGTTACCTATCCTTTTGTCATTTGCTCAGCGCGGAAGGTTGCTCGAGTTCTCGCGGACCTCGAAATACAGATGTGACGAGACTACACGAAAGAGTGGGAGGAGTGAGCGTGATTTCTTCGGAATTATTCAGGCGTTTCACGGGTCGGCGGGTTCCTGGAGTGGCACGCCGTAAGTCAACGCGCTGGGGAACGCATTCTCCCCGAGGTTGATGCCCGAGGAAAATTCTTCGGTTTTTCCGCCGCGCGGCTCGGGTAAATCACCGGGATCGTGTCGCAGGCTACGTTCCTCAACGAAGGGCCGCACGGCGTACACCGTCTTTTTACGATCCCGATATTTGGACTATAATCGGGGAATAGCTTGAACAGGTGCGTCTGTCAGAGTCCTCTCTTTTGCCCACCCTGAGCCTCCGTGTTTCATCGCAAACGTAAAGATTTTGCCTGGACGTGTTCGCGAAGTATTGGAAAAAGGAGGCAGCGAAACACTAGCTGCAGGCTTAAGCACTTCGATCGAGGTTCAATAAAACAGCCTGAAGTCGGAATACACCCGGAACATTTTCTATAGGGGTGAAACGTGTGCGACTCGTTTATCCTTCACCGACATGTTCACTGCTTTTCATAAAACTGCGCAGATTTACCGTTAAAAGCAGGAACAGGGAAACGCGTTAGCATCTGAATTATAAGCATAAAAGTTACACAGTCCCTCCTCGTATGTACGAATGGGGGTGAGTTCGGAAGGGCGGCAGCTTTAATAAACTGCGTCACGCTCGAGATAGAGTTATTTATGGAGAGGCGAGCGTCGATCGGGTGGCCCGTTTAATTGGCATTAATTAAGTGGAGATCGTAAATCGCGAAGCCGTCCAAAGCGGGCGGGGTACAGCAGGTTACGCGGCCAGCCGACTCTTCTGCAGCGATGCTTCTGGTCCGACTCGAGGTAACGAAGACGAATGGGAGAGAGACATCGGGGTGGTCGGCTCTCCTTTCTTTTGCACCCTTTTCCAACCCACTCCCTGCCGTCCTTCAAAGGAGCTACCCGAAACGCTTCGAGAATACCTCGGTCTCGAACCGACTCGGCGTGCTCGACTTTTCTTCGATAACGATCCGACCTGCGGCTCGTCTCCAGGGGACAATTAAACGGTGCTTCGTTGCCAGGAAAGATGGAATTTCGTTTTCTCTTTCTCCGTCCCACTCGGACTTGCTATGATTGGTCGTTCCTTAGTTTCGGTTTTTTTTGTTGTCCCCTACTTACGGGGAACACATTTAGCCTCGATTCGATTAATCTAATGAAGTTCAGGTTAGCGAAGTTTTACTCGAGGCAAAAATATACCTGGTCTGGAGGCGTGTATCGTTGGAAGTAACGATCACAGAGACGTACCCGATCTTTCCCGAGTTGCAGGCCGCAGTTTGAATATTTCAGACGAGTAGCCAGCCACGAAGCGTCACGAAACTCCAGAAGCAGTTCGCTTATCAGTATACGAGAATATCCATACGTATACCTAAGACGAGGAATATACGGTTTGACACGTTCTACGGGATTGGCGGCAGGAATATCTGTATTGCGCGCAGACGCTTCGCTTCGAATCCATCTTCGAAACGCTATACATATACTTTATTCGCGCATCCATTACCGCTTGTCCTGTGATAATCCTCTTTTCAAACGGGAAACATTTGCGAATAAAAGTGCTGGCTCGCGACTCCGCTTCCTAACAGAGATACGTGAAAGAAATTTCAGCTGATTTTACGTAACGACGCTGCATTTCATGCCTCTTCCATGACAGGATTTGTTTCATCTTTGGCTCGAGCTGCGAGCTCGATGAACCTCTGGATGTTTCCAACGGAATTAGTGTTGAGCTCAAACGAAAGGGACGCGAGAGGTTTGATTAAATAATCCCACTGAGAATTAAAACGGAGATTGATAAGATCAAACAGCCTGGGCAACTCCGCGCATAATTTTCCGTTCCGAGAGTTACATCTCCTTAAATCCCTCGAGCTTTCTTCACGGTTATCGCGTTACGTCTTTCGAGATTTCTTCTACCATGACTGTTACGTCCAATCAACGTACCTCAGGTGGAGAACACTCTTGAGTTTGAAGGCGAACGCCTTGACATTCGGCGTTAATTCGAAAGATAACGCGAAACAGTTCTCAACCCTTTCTACCGATAAGCGTATTCACGGCAGATATTCACGATAGCGAGTCAAAGCTGGCTACAGACCCAATTTTACAATCGACCTTAAAAGTTAACTACCAATCGCGTTTACATCTCGCTGTCTGCTCTCGCCCAGTTTATTGCGCCCGTAATTCTATCTTACCGCCTTTAGAGCTCTTCTTACGTGGCATCGTTTACGGAGTCGCGGTTAGAACGTCAAGTTCGCGCACGGGGTAATTCCAGTCGCTAAAAGTATTACCTTCGTTTCGTTCTAAATGGTTCTTTACCCGGCAGCAATTAAAACGGGGCTCCCCCTTAATTATCAGAAATACGCAAAGGCGGAAAGCTCTCGGCCCAGTCAGTCGGCCAGCCAAATTTTCGCGCTTATCGATAAACTCCAGCAACCACAGAAAAAAGTCGCGAGATTTCCAGCAGACGCGGCCGTTCATTTACCGTTGCTTCCACTTCATCTGCGGTTGAGCACAAGGGGCAAGAGGCTCCTAGCAGGAGTTCCGACAGACGTTCATCGGGGAGTGGTTTTCAGGAAACACGAAAGAACGAACGAGGGTGAGTCGAGAAGTTTCGCGAGCCACCCCCGGTGGCCTACGGGCTGCGACAACGAGGACAAAGATGGTCGGCGGCGGGCAATTTAATCGAGCCGGTGCGGCACGACCGGCCAGTAAAATTGCCACGCCGGAGAAACTTGCCGTGACAAAGTGTGTAACTCCTGACGTGCCGCACGGCCGTCCTTAATGACTCCCGGCCACGACTAAGTGGCCTGTACCACGATAAATTATGCCCCGGACTGGGGAGGGATTTCTATCTAGCGTGCGACCACCGCGCCCCATCGTATTCCCCTTTGTTCTATGCATACAATTAGTTCCCTACTATCGCTTCTCGCTCTTCCACCCTTTCGACTTCTTTCCCCGACAGGCCGTTTCCATCAGTGACCACTTGCCAGATACTTCGAGTCGGTCCAGTCAGCCGGCTAATATTATTATCGTTTCCGGCCACCTAAACGGCCTCTGCGCGGAGTTTCATCTAGCTCCCGGGCCGAAGCAGAAAAGGGGGGAAGGGTTCACGTCTGCTCGGGTTATCTCCGCTCGCGGAAATTAGATTTTAATCAGGCCCCTTTCGTCACGACCAATTTCTGTGCGCATATTCGCCCGCGTGCCGTGAGACGGGACTCGGTTAATCGGCGTTAATTGAATATTCACCCTTATTGCCGTCTCCTCCCCTGTGCCGTTGCCGGCGGGAATATCGCGGCCTGCAGGTAACGTTTCCCTGCGACAGAGCAAGTTCAGCATCGAACTACCTGTTATGAAACGGGTGACGATTCTGTGTCGCGAATCGCTGGCAATTTCGCTGCTCCATTCGAAAGTCCCTTTATTTCGCAACAAATGAATAACAGAAGGAAAGAGAGACAAAAGTCCAACAGCAATGACACAAATTTTGATCTACTTTTTTGTTAAAACTGTCAAACGCCGCAATTTTTGCAGCGACTCGAATAACGAGCGGTTACTCGACGCGCGAGTCCTCGTATTTTCGCGCGGGGACCGTATCTGCGATTCCGACAAGCCAGCGGTCCCGTGACCGTTAAATTAACACCGCAGTGTTATCTCCGATTCGTGTGGAATTTCGATCGACTTTTATGCATGGGAGAGGCGAACGATTGATACGCGGCCGATCGGAGTCGCGGATAGTTCGGACGGAAGAATTACAATGGTGTTGTGCACGGTTTATTGTAACCAATTGCGTATACAGTTTCCATTTATTAATCCGAAATGCCGATAAACGTCGGCTTGTTTGATTTCACGAGAGTTTCTACGTTTAATCCGGCGCGACGTTCCGTTATCGCTGCGCGTTGCTCGATAACAATTTGTCTCGCAATTTTTTTTTCCCTATCCCTTTCTAGCTGCATATGCGTGCTTGCGTATGTATACACGTGTGCCAGTGAACAGCGCGGCAGATGCTTTAATCTTATTTAAATTTGCTATTAACGCGTCTACGGCGCGGCGATCCGATTTAAATCGAGTTTTTCTCTTTTTTAAGCAACTTTAGTTACTTTGAGCACGGAGATTTAATCGGATAAGCGAAATTGAAAAGGAAATCTTATTATAGAGAGCGGCGCGAGGGCAAAGAGAAAAGTGGAACGTTGAATTGCAAAGTGAAAACAGCAACAATAATCATCGTTCTCGTTAGACAGGGGTGCCTTGACGAATCGGACAACATTTATTTTCGTTTCCTCTTAACTCTGATAGATTTCCCGACTCTGATTGTTTCATCATATTCTTAAGAAGCACTCGTTTTCTGCGATTCCGTTAATAAAATTATTAAGAACATTCACCTCTTTCACGATTTCATAATTTCTTGAAATTTGATGTTTCTAATATCAGACATACATATATGCAGTCTTATTATCGTGATTAATTTGATTTCCTGTATACAGAACAATATATTTATCCTGCAGCTTTTCTAGTTACTTTATCGTGCGGATAATACGCGGCCCCGTTGAATTATTCACGCTTCAGGACAGCCACGGTATTGACTCGCGTAACTTTTAACTCTGCATCTTGCCTATAGCTCGAGAGTGCGCGCGCTCCTTTCGAAAATATTTTAGACTGTTCGTAGTTTCGAACAGGGATACCTGACGCGAATGCTAAATAATTCGGCAGTTGCTGTCGAACAATGGCTCGTTCCCTAACTCGCGTAGCTAATGGAGGGCGGGTGACACACGGCCAATATTCAAGTTACCCTTACATCCCTTGCTTCCTATTGGAACACGCAAGTTTCTACGAAAACTCGGAGCAACAAGGATTTACGAATGTATTCGTTTGGCAACAGTACTGCCGATTTGAGTCAGAGTCAACCGCTTTGGACGCTACCTTCTAGACAATTTTCGTTCTATTGTAAAGAAGTTGTGGAGGAGGAGGTTAATGTATATTACGATGATCCATGATTTCAGACGGTATATTTACCTCTCCACCTAAATTTTGGCTCTTCAGAATTTCATTTCCGACGCACGGATCATGATAGAAGAAACTGAATCAGATACCGTTGCGAAACGGCCATGCAATCTCCGTGTACAGCAATGCATATCCATCGAATGACTCCTGGCGCCGGGACAATTGGTTGGAATCCTGGAAAAAGCAATCGCGTCCCGCTGGGACAGCGTAACCTCGATAAACACGAATTTACTTTCTTGTTCCCGGAATAGCCCGGAGAATAATTGCATCCTACCAAACGATCTTCCGTTTGATAGCAGTAACGAGCAAGGGCATCGTCTCACCATAAAAACGAATGAAATCGAGGTCACGGTCTTCGATTTGTCTCAAGCTCGTTTCACGAAACTTAATAACGAATCCTCTCAAGCAAAAAGCAAGTCTGTTAAAGCAATTGTGTACGAAGAGCGTTCCGTAAATAATTTTCTTGAATCCGGCTTCGCGGTCTATCCGAGATGGCGAGCACAAATGGAACAAAAGAGCACAGGCAGAGGACGGAGCCAGTTTTCAATTATTTCTGCAAATTAAACGGTGCGGCGGCTAGTTAAATATTGAAATAAAGAGAGACTGCAAGACATTAAACGCGCGAGGAACAATGCTCGACTTTCCTCCCGCCTTTGTTTTCCCCCTTTACTTGTTTACCAATTATGCGCCGTGCAGATTCAAAGAGTCCTCTCCACGATCGTGGCTTCGAGCATTAACTTTCATTTACATTCCGCGAATGGAGTCGATGAAACAATTTTAGCGCTCCACTGATGAAACTCGATGTACAACATTGCGACGCGTTCGTGCATGTAAATGGGAGCTCGATTCGCACAAATGACCGCACGATAGCCGCGGCGTTTATTGGTCACGTTGAAGCGTTACGCGGCTCCTTAGATCGAGGGGCAGCGAAGGAGCCGGCTCGTAAACCTTTTATCGCAGCTTAGTCGTAACACGTACACGAACCGCGCTTTATCTCGATTTATCCCGGACATAATTTTTCATTAGGCTCGGCGACTATTACCCGGCTTCGGGGTTTCCGCGGCGAACGCAATTCGCGTTTCAATGTAATTACACGCCGGAGCCATTGCGCGATTTCCGTGTTCTTACGATTGTATCGCGTTACAAGGGTGCTAAAGGGGAACTTGGACCGCGGTAACGATGGAACGTTAGCATCGCTCAGGGGTGAAGGGGGCGGGAATGCGTTTACATATTCCTCCGCCGTGGTGCCGCGGCGATATTCACCGTCCTTTAATCTCACTGCAGTGACATTATTCTTTGGCGACTTTAAGGACAACGGCTGATGGCGTTTACAGCTTGGGGGGAAAAAATTACAAGGCTCGCTGTAGCTCCACGCAGCATCGCATTATTCCATCCTGCTGTGTGCGCTATGTCAGGGTGGGTCGTTTGAAACGCGACCAGCTTTGCGGCGCTAATGATTTCCCGTTGAAAAAAAGTGTCGCATCGTTGAATTTGATAATCTATTAGTGTTTCTGTACCCTCCTGTTTTATCTCATGCGGCGCCCTGTGTCCGCATCGTGCTATTCGATACTGTTTCATGCAATATCGTATCGTTGCAAATAATAAAGGATATTAATGAATCAAACATAAAGTTTCTTGCAAGAGATCTATCGATTCGAACGTGTCGACAAATTCTAGTGAACGCGATTGTCATTTTTCTTTTTTCTTTTTACTCAGGTAAATTACCAAAAAGGTAAGAAAATAATCACAACCAGCAACATACAACGCACACTACGCTAGGTCTAAAATCGATTTTGCGTCACGTTCAATTGCCGTATCGGAGCACCAATACTGTCCTCGTGTAACTTTATTTTGCCGTGTCCCGCGGCATCAATTTTTGTTTTTTTTTTCGACCATGGCCAAAGGGTGACTTTCTCATCTCCACGCGGGGCGTATCGTACGTAGTACATTGTACTTCGAAGCTGGCTGCGTCGGTTTTTCCTGTTTCAGCGAGAGATCTCACGGAACTTATGGTACCTCGAATAATTCTCCAATGATGATGCATCGGTCGTGTAGCCCGGCAGCAAACACGGCACGTGTCGCGTGCGAATTTGCTTTTATTCACGGCACGTAGCTCAGGATGGAGCGTGAAAATAGTAGACAGTCGAAATAGGACCCCTTTACATGACGCTTGATACTTGTATCGGACCTAGTTATTTCGCTAGTGACAACCGATCGTTCCTAATATGACAGACATTTCCCGCGACTAGACGTGACGCCCGTTTAGAAAAGTAGCGAGATTCTGCCGGAATCTGGCTATTATTAGATCAAGAAGCCCGAGAGCTGTGCCGACACTGATCAGGCTAAAATTTGATGTGATATGGAGTATAGAGGGAGATTCTCTATTTCTTGCTTCGCTTAATATGATTTTCATTTAAAAATGAAAGAGGGAGGAAATTCTCCGTTAATTATCATCATCATTTCATATGAGATCGAGTCGGTAGGAGAATTCGTCACGGGGTATTAAATATATCGCGGCGTAATCCAAATATGATTGCAAGACCGATATATTCGTATTCCCGACTGCGGCTCGCTCTCTATGTCGCGTATAAAGGAACGATTGCTGAGGCAATCTTGTTATTAACGCAAAACCTCTGACCAATCGGAGAGCGCTGAGCGCGCGCTTTACGCACTCCCTGATCGGTCAGTGTTTTTCGTTAATAATTAAGAGGCGAAGCCTTAATCTACATTCTCGGAACGGATAAAGTTATTCAGAATCGTCTCAGCGATCGTCCCTTAAATTATTTGCGCGTGGTAGCGAAACATATCCTGTACGTGTTTCATCCTCTCCGATCTCTACTTTTCTTCTCCTCCACAATGTTTTCTAACTGCGGTGCATCCTGCTTTAACCCGCGACGAATAATCTTGAGGTAATCCTCATATTTCGGCGACCGTAGAGCGTTTCCCGACTCAACTGCTCTTTCGGGGTTAACCCTTTGCTGAAAACTTTGGGCTTCTTCATTGAATTACAGTTTCTCCAGGTTAAGGCAGCCACTCTGCATGCCGCCCAAAGGGGATCTTGTTTCTTCAATGTTCACCGCTTGTTCAATATCGTAGCGACGTTATTGTAATCCTACTTGGAACCCCCAACCCTGTCCAATATGTCCGCAACTTTGTCAGAGGATGATTGCTATCTCGGGCGTATAGCTCGCTTACTTTCAGCGTAATGCAGGGCCGCCAGGATAGCCGGAGGAATGGCAAAACGCGCAAACATTAGACTGCAGACTTACGCCGGGATTTTCTTTGTCGCGGGGACAGACAAGGGGGCTCCTTTAAGCCACGGAGACACTGATTCAACCCCTTCGACTTCGCCATGGATACCATTCATACGCGACATTCGCCAAGAGCTCCTGTTGTCGTCCGTATTTATACGGGCCCGAGAAGATAATAGAGAATACTTTTCTACGTCGACCTCGAAATCCGAACGTTTCCTCTTGCGACTGCAAGCAGGAATGCCTTTCGACGCAGAGCCATCGCTTCTCTTATACGCTTTGAATTCCTTCAAAGTTTTGCGCGAAGAATGGTCTTTCCCATTCTTCCTTGCGTTCTTTGTAGAAAAGATGTTGGTAGAATTTTGCGCGCACAGAGTTGGACAGTGAGATCAAGGGCATGCTGATAGGGATGAGAATTCTTTCGCGGAGATTGCGTCGACGATATCGGAAGGAGTGGCATTCGCGTCATACGCGTTTCTAAAGAAAATTATTTTCAAGCGAAAGGATCGCTTTTGCATTTTGATTTGGAAATGTAGTCAAAGGCATCGTTTCAATTATTACGATTGCGTTGCGTCCGTTTGTTCCTCTCTGCTAAATGAATTCACTGGAGACTTGTTAAATATGGTAGCCGCCAAATTCGAGCGCAACTAATTTGCGTTACAGGGAGAACAGCGCAACTTTGTTGGTAGGAAGACCTAATCTGAAACGGTGCTGTCGTTTGTTTCATCGTTTCGAAGGATGTGAAATGTAAAATGCACCTTGCGGAACATTCATTTACTTGTCAAAGCTTTGCAACGATGCAACGTCCGCGTCTCTGCACTTCTGGCACGCATTTCCATAACACTGGGTTTTCACTGACGTGTACATCCATCCTGTATTATTTATCTCCTTTTACCCGTTAGTAATATCAAAGGTCGCTCCGATTTCGAATACTCATATTTTCATACGGATTTGTCAACTGTTTGAAAATTGCATAGTTGCGTTTTCCTTCGATTCGTCGCGTGTTCTGCTCGAAACCGACATTCTTCCGACTTGAATAATACGCATAATTGTTAGACTCCGCTTTGCAATTTAAGATTCAAACGCTCCCCTTTTTGATCTGGAAACTAAGTTACTTTGTATGAGAATATGAAGAAACGTGTGTATTGAGGTAACACTGATAAACGAAAGAATAAACTCGTTCTCGTTTGGAACGTGAGACTGCAATAGACCACTATATCGTTTCCATATTTTCCAGAATTTTCAATCGATCACAGTAATAATGCATCAGCGAGTTTTATTAACGATATCGAATATTATAACACTGGCGTCAATCGACCCTATAATATTTTCTCTACTGAATTTTAAACCAACAAATATTAAAGTGGTGTGACCTTTGCCAAGGGGGGGGGAGAGGGGGGAGAGTTTGTATGGAATCGTTCCACCCCTGGTGCAACGAGGTGCAAGGAACGCGTTCGTCAAGGACCGCCGTTAGCCAAGCGCGAATGCAATCTGGCAATGAGCCACCGACTGCCAAATTATCCGATAATTTGGACCACCCCCCTCGGTCCGACCACGTCCGGTAGTATCTCTAAGGGACTTTATAGAGCCACCGAGTTCCCATAGCTCGAGAAAGGACGGCTACATCGCTCGGAGCATTTCTGCTTTATTGCCTCGTTTCGTTTGCACGATAGTGCACGTAACGCGAAGCGTCAGTTCGATCTATTCGACCGGTTTCCTTGCGTGAAGATCCACTCGATCGAGAGGCAGGTCTGAAAGTAAGACGCGGAAGGGATGGAATGACATTTCATCAGGGACTATATGAGGTTTTTAATATAAATTTCAATATGAGAACAGAACGTATCGGTGGATGGAATTTAATTAAACTGTAACATATAGCGATAATTCCGATGTTAATAAGACACGGTTGAGGCGGAATTTAATTAGATTGGCTGGCTTTTTGAACGATCGGGAATATTTCGATATTCATCGCGAAAGTTATCGAATTCTCTGTTCGGAGAATCGTCCCGGATCTTTCACAGGCGACGCGTTTCCTGAGCAAAGGCAAAGGGGAGTCGTGGCGAGTAGTAAGCAGGCAAATAAGTCAGCCATATAGAAATCTTTCTGTGATCTCTTTTAAACAGAATTGCTATGACCATAAAAATATTTACCACTTCGGCTCTCGTTTCGTGAGATAGGAATTTTAATAAATATCCAATTATTCATTATTCCCGGCACGATAAGTCTTTGGAGTATTTGTTTCATCGTTTTTCGATCCACATAGTTCGTATCAGAAATTACCAGTATTTAACGCGTGCGCTAATTAATTAAACGAAACGGCAATTAATATTACACATTCATACGCTCGAATTAATTAGCAATTTCATTTTTAAAACCGACGCGTTTTGCCGATACTTGGCTTCCGTCGAGATTTCACGTTGAGGTATTCGGAATGCTCTGCAGCTTCGGTCTGTTCGTAGACAGATTACAATATATCCTCGTCTGTGTTTCTCCAAGGTTTCCCCGCTCCACAGGTCTGCGCGATTGTTCGCTTTTGCCGGTGATCCGTACACCCGAATTACTGGAAATCGTTGCCAAGATCTTCCCTCGTTTTTTCCCCGGAACCAGCTTTCTCCTTCTGCTACTAATTGGCTCGTTCCTCCGCACAATGTCCCAAAGTTGTTCGCCGTGCCCTTTTTTTTTTTTATCAGTGGTTACCGCGGTTCGTTAGTCTTCCTTTGATCATCTCCCTTTGCCAATTTTCGGCACTGAAACAGCCACCGCATACGTTTTTCGCGAAGAGTCGGAATTTTTCAACCTTGCCATCTGCCCTTTCTTTCCTCCGGCGTCTGCTTCCGGGCAGCGGAATTTTCTTTAGCTGCTCCGGGAAGTATAAAACACAGGAGGGGCGTTTTATTCAAATTTGAACGAGGATCGACTGTTTGAAGAGCGGATCGAAAACAGAAGGTTCAAGTCGACTTAGGGTGCATCTGCTACGACATCAGAGGGCTTATCGAGATCAAATTGCAGCTAGGGCTCGCGGGTACGGTTCCGATATGTCGGTGTAACGAGTTTCGAAGCTTACTCACTTTGCCGAGGAGACTAGTTACATACCTGCCAATCGCACTGCTCGGTGATTCTATAAAGGGAACTTTGTCTTGCTACCGTTTCCGCTGTTTCCCATCCGGTTTTCGTAAATCTTCTTTTTCCACTCTTTCGACAACATTATTCAATGAAGTTCTTCCCTTGCTCATTTCCTCTTTTTTCCCCTTTCTTCTTTAGTTTAAACAACCCTTAGTTCGAAACCTTTTTCATTTTCTTCCACTCTTCGGACCACATTGTTTAATGAAGCTATCCTCTTTTCTTCTTTCTCCCTTAATTTACTTACTTCTTTAATCGTATTTCTCTTTTTTTTTCTGTACAACTCCTCGCAGAATCCTCTCAGCAACTTATCGACCCCATTTGTGTAACCACGTTGTCTTCTTCTGTCCTGTTGGACTTTGCGACACTCGACCCAGCTATCCGCAATTCTCATTCCTTTGCCGCCTTACCTTTCTTCTCCCTTTCCACGTTCAGCATCTCTCCACTCCCGCGTGTCTCTTCTTCCCTTTATTCTTCCAACAAGGCTCCTATCCTCGCCAAAGCCCCGACCAATCCTTTCTCTCGAAGTCCTCGTTCTGCTCTGGATTTTCGCGCGGACAGAGTACGGCAAGTGGACGGATGAACGGGGCAAAAATTGATTTCCACGATGTAGATTGCAGAATTTCGTCATTAAGCATTCGCGGGCGCACCGGTGAAAGTGGATTACCAGCCACCTCCGGCCCGGCGATTTTCGCACAAACGGCGAGCAGATTGAAACGCGGCACGGCCACTTGATCACGTTACCGTTACAGTCCGCCTCTTTTCCGAGTAATCCTGTTTTAACCCTCCATTTCGGGACTATTCGATATCGTCGACTCTTTCGGCATTCAGCCTCCGCTCCTGTCTCGCCCGCGATCGAATTTGCCAATCCTACGCATGCGAGCGCCACAAAATTTTCATATTCTATGTTATTTGTACTTTTTCAGAATTCATAGTTTCGAGGAGAGAATTCCTTCAAATTTCTCTCGTCATTTTTATCTACAATTTTCTGAATGTGAATTTTACAAGGAGTCCCACGAAAAGGCGAATCACTTTGCATTCGAGAACTCTTGGCCCTTTCACTGTAGAATGCAAACGCCCTTTAACATTATCTTCAAGTAACCGTTTTCGCATTCAGCTGCCGTTCTCGAAAGCGTAGGAAAGGTGAATCACACGCCAGCAACGCAGCCGTTTCTAAACAAAAGTTATCCGCGCGACAATACCATTTGATTCGTGGCCACCGGTCGATTCGTAGTCCCTGCATGAGATAATTCCAAACGCTACTCAATACTCCGTCAAATGAGCCTGGGCGCAGCTAGTTGCCGGCGTTTCAGGATCGAACTACCGAACGACGATACAACACTCCGGACACGATTACATCGCTGATGAAAATCAAACTGCGCGAGTCAGCCTACCTTCGGGGCTAATACAACGTCGACCCGATCATAGTTCTGTTCCGCGCGCACATATCTGGACTTCCCGGTAACGATGCTTAAACTTTGATCGCGCCGCTATTGTTCCATAATTGCGGCGGTTCAAATATTGTTTCAACCGTGCTCCGCTGCCGTGTCCTGAAATTGGAAAATCCTGTTCCCGGTTTCTATGCATCCGCGACTCATGAAATATTTGTCACGTATGTCTTTTTAGCCATGGTTGATCCACAGTTTACGAGGGATAATTTCAAACGGCGGCAGATGTTACACACATCACCGGGATGGTGGCATAATTTGTCGCGACGGATATGCGTGGTATATAGCAACTAGAATTATCGACTCTGATCCCGATTATGAAAATGGCCAAGCATTCTGTGAGTTGTTCGCACTTCCCTCGCTTTCCTCGGAAGAAACGAACACCTTACCCGTAGTTCTCTCCCATATTTAGCCTCGCTTCTTAATAGCTCGTGCTATTTCATTCGCGCATACACACGGCGGCGCATACATTCTTCGCGGGGGAAAACTAATATCGGCAACCGCTGTATTTCCATGAGGGAAAATTAATATAGCTGTTGTATAGTACGGCGGAACAACAAACTTCTGCAGTACCGCGGCGTAATGTTATAGGGTAAGCTAGCGTGCACTAAAGATTACCGTTCATGAGCTAGTATTTAGACCCCGACCGTTTAACCTGCCGGCAGATTTTCACGAGCCAAGAAAGTTTATTATTAGCCTTCGTGGTTACCGCATAGCTGTCCCTTGTTGGACACGTGTTTACCACTTCCTAAATTGCCCGAAGAAATCCGTGTGCTACTAGAACTTTTGAGCAAAGTATACGATCTCCTTGTCTACGGGAACTGACCATTTTTGGGGCCACTGTTTTCGTCATCGATCCGTCTTGGTCCCTTTAACATTTCTTTCAAACTGTGTCCAAATCTTCAGAATGTACTGCTTCTTACCTGTCACCAATCACGAAGGTGTCCTGCACTCTATTTCTTCTCTGGCATAGATCTTTCAGCTCGATTCGTCGGTCATCTTCTCCGGCACAAATAGAGCTTTCGATTCGTACAGAACTGTAGGTGACAAACGTTAGATCGCGCCCCTGGATAGGGGTGGAATCGGTGCGATCCGTATTTAAATCTCGCGTCGGGACAGCCGGCTATATTTTTATGGACGATAACGGTGAACGCAGGCAAATCCTTATTGGCTATTCGGTGCTGGGTAATGGAAGCAGACGAGCGGTTGGCCCGTGTCCAACACGATTACCCCGTTCCTTCGCTTCCCCTTGGAAATTTTGTGCCGATCAATTTTACTCCGGCAGACGTCCGATTAATTGTTCGTACAACGAACACCGATAACTCTCGGTCATCGCAGCTACGCCTGTATCTGTGAACAACATTTAGAACTGCACTAAAAGGATATCTGATAGAAAAGCCGTAACACAAAAGCGCGGAACACGAAACTACGGGATCATACTCTTGCCGAAATGTACTCTCGCTACTGCTCGCGAGAAAAGCGTATCCCTCGTCCGGATTGAATTCGATACTGCGAACGAGGCGACGAATAAATCCTCGCGGCGACTATTTCTTGCGAGGTTTCTCCTCGACGGCGGACGCGATATACTTTTCCGAGGTATTCCGGAAACGATATTCTGGTTCTTGTATCGGCGTCGTTATTACGACATCCTGAAAATACGCGGCACATTACACATATACATAACGAGGACGCGAATTGTCACGGCTGGTGGTTGCAACTCATGAATATGGAATCCACGAATTCCTTCCGACTCCTTCACGTTCGTTTCTTCCTTCAGTTTCTTCCATGCACTTCCAGTCGACGATCGTTATTCTTACCGCTGAACCACGCACAGCTTGTTTCACCATAACTTTTGTTAATTATCTTCGACCACGAATAACGGCCACAGGATATGGAACCGCGCACACCTGTGCGTTTTATCGGCGTGGCGCGAAATCGATGGAGCGTGGTGCAACGACAGCGCGCAGCATTGTGCCAGGAACAATGGCAAAAATCACTCTGGAGATCTTGTCGAAAAAATAATCCTGTCCAGTCGAAAAGGGTACTTGCTCGCGTGAAGGGTGCTCGCGCTGATCGCGTCGAGTAATATTTGCGCCGGGCTCCAAACATTGTTGCGCCTGGCATACGCGTACAGGTATTCAGTGTTTCCGACAGATTTGAAACGTCAGTTAGGAAACTTTTAATACCGTGAACCTCGGCGCGCGATTTGTCCGAGTATCGTTCAGACACTTTTGCTCGTATTATAGAAATCCATCTGTTGCGTAGACTTTCTGCATTAATTCGCCCTCTGCTGGCTTCGCGTTTGTTTGAAGTGTTTTCAGCGGCTCTTTGGTAAGTGCTAGCGAAGGTATTCAGCGTGAAAAACATTCGACGTCCCGATGAACGCTTAGTGCTTCGCTTTCCTGCGATTCCCGATGGTTGAAATCGGTGCTCGACAAGTCGCTTAACGTTCCAACGGGCAGGAAACAATTTTCGGTAGACGAGAGGCGAGAGAAAGCCATGCTGCATACATACGTACCTGCTAATAAAGCTCACGACACAGCGTCTGTCAGGTAGAGCCCGTCCCCTAATTAGCGAACTCCGTTCCTGACGAGTTAACTCGACCGGCTAATTTGACTTCGGAAGTTTCCGCGATTCGCTCTCTGGGCTGGGCTCGGGCCATTTTCAAACTTTTCCACCAAGTATTTCACGAATTGCCGACACAAGCTTCTTTCGCAGGACATGCTTATTTATTTATTTATTTAAAGCCATATCCACCTTCCGGTTATTAGTGACCACAGCAAGGATACAATATTACAAAATTTCCTAATATATAATTATTACATGAGATTATTATGTAAACGTATCATAGTATGGTTGCTAAAAACATGCAACAATTACATTGCTGTTACATTAAAAAGTAAGACGTCATTACACATTGATCTATTAGTAAGAACTTGATTAAAGTCGTTACATAATTGGTTCCTTTTATGGGGCACGTTTCTACAATTTAGTAAATGATCGACGATAGGAATCATTGCCACAATATATACATATGTTTCCCGGTCTCCCTTACTTAATAATGTGAATGCGTTAATTTAGAGTGTCCTATTCTTAGTCTTGTTAGAATCACCTGATCCCTTCCGTGCAATGGAAGTGTTGGGCTGTTGTCAACAAGGCTTTTCCAAATCGTGTGGATGTGCATTTCTCTAGAGTTCATCTTCGTAACTTCTTAAGATACGTTTAAAGAATGTTTGGAAATCGTTTTGTGATAAATTGATGTCTTTTTGTCAGCTTAATATAATGTTTGGGACATCGAGGTGGGCTATGTTTTTCGCCACCGCCTTTTCCCTATTAATAATGTTAATAATCGCCACGCCGAAGGAATTGAAATGGGAACATTCGGGACTAAAAATATTTGGCGATTGATATGAAGTTGTTGGTGAAGCCTTGCTACCAGTTTGGCTAATTGCAAGCTTGCTTCGTAATAGGATTGTTATCATTATTATTAGAATTCTTGATAGAGGTGATCGATTTTCACTGTGCTACCCTCCGCTAGATGGGTCAACTACAAAGATAAAGCTTCGCTAAAGCTGCGGTGTCCTGTTTTCCAGAAACAGAAATGTGGCTAAGGGGTGGCGAGAGGGAAATCGATCAGCCAAACGGGGGCCACCGATAACAGTCTCTGATCTATTTATCGCCAGCTCGTCTTTGGCCGGAAGTTACGCGCCTGATGTAATTTCAAAATGTAATTAGAGTGCGCCCCACGGGACGGGGGGGGGGAGGGAAGGGTGTTCTATATCGCCGATAGCAATTAGTCGGCCAGAGATTGGTTAAAGTCCGGTCGACCGGTGTCCATCCAACCTCGTTAAAGGTTTTACTTGGCCGGTGCGAAGCCACGGCAACGAGGGTCGCGCAAGAAAGATAGAAACAGAGGAGAGAGAAACGACATTTCATTTCTTTTTGCATACGTTGTCCGCGTGGCAAACGAAGCAAAAATTTGATCGGTGACGGTCCCGGCCGTTTAGCTCGAGCGGTTCTTCCTCGAGGTAGGAATCGCGCGTTTCGGAATCACCTGTTGCCTCGTCTCTCGCGCTCTCATCTTTTCCTATCTAGCACTGGAAGGGTGGAGACTTGCCTGGGGTTGATGTATCGGTGGTACGGGAATTGCCGCGAACTTTTGCGTCGGCATTAAGTATGATTTAATCGTCGGACAGCGTGTAGGAACATTGTAAGATTGGGGGGGGGGGGGGTATTTTCTTCGCGGCTTTAATGGGCTGCTTCGCCCGTCAAGATCGCCGAGAGGAACTTAATCATCCGCCTTACTGTCCATCGTCCGCGAGAGTTTCTCAGTTCCGACAACTTTCAATGGGAATTCCTGAATTGGCTTCCTGTCTTGAAACTTGCTTGGGTCTCCACCCCGGAGACCATTCTCGGAAGTATCAATTATCGAACCGTCTTAATGGAAACCCACCGAGATCGCCGATAATTAATTCATAATTAATTGCCTCATTGCTGCAGCTTCGCCTTTTCAAAAGCTTCCCGCTTGCTGTTTCTCAGTTCCCGCATCGCTCGTGCTTCCTTATCGCTGAAAATTAGCAAAATTCCTGCTGCAGCAAGACTGCAGATTGCTTAACTAAGTATTCGGGAAGCTAATCGGTAGACGTCCCGCACCTTGAATAAATTAGCATCGCGAGGTTGCGCCAAAGTACGCGCGCAGCGACGGGAGCTTGCCGATTTAATGGGTTGCTCATGGGGGCACGACATCGCTAACAGGCAATCTCCGTTCTGATTAACGGAACAATTGTGCCGGTTGATTGGCGCGGAGTGTATTAGACCGTCGGCCGATGCTCGCAAACACGCGTGAGACCACGCAAGTTGGATTGCCGTTTGTCGATCCGAAATAGCTCGCGATCGAAGTCGCGACACGCTTATGAGCCGCGAGCCACCAGGGATCGAGGCATATGTCTGTTTTCACTTCCGGCACCTCTGGAGGCGTCGTCGATAAAGATCCGAAGCACCGTTCATGGAAGGACGAATTACATCGTCGTCTGTCCCGAACGTCGAGGATTTAAATATTCGCAACGTTCATTTTCGATTAATTCACAAATTAAATTCAATGAAATTGAATACATTTCTCTCGACTGATGACATTCTCTTTATTTCAAGGGGAACGGAAGGATAGCAGTGCTAAAGTCCGTGGAGGAATTATTCGAAATTTAGATAGAAGGGGATCGCGTTAAGGGGGTAAATAGTAAATGGAGGACAGTGACACCTCTAGCTGAAAGCTGTCGGTGGCGCGATACACTAAACTCGATTATATTATTTCTGTCGGGACATTATTGGCCGCTTAAATTCTAAATGCACGCCGATAATTACTTTCCAATAATGTCGTGTCGCGTATTGGCCTGGTACGGAGTAATTTAAATAGCGGGCGGGTGGGGCCGCGTTCGCCTGGAGTCGCAAGAAATTCAGGACGAACTCCGCTCTCTAAGGGCGGCGCGAAATCGATTACGCAACCGTGGCAATTTATTACGGCTAATGTCGAGACGAGATTCGAAGTCGCCCCGATGCGACCGGTTAACAGCAAGCCATTCAACATCGTTAATAACGTTTCACTGAGGCTTATCAAGCTGAACTCCCTCCACGATCTTTTCACGTTTTATCGAAGCGACTTGATACACAGGGATAATGTCGCCAGGGATACGGGAGCTCTATGCGAGGCGCGCGACGGGGAAGGAGAGGACGTGCAGCTAATTTTTCCCCCGGGCACGAATCGAATTACACGCCTGTTATTTAATTGGATCACAAAGGCGCGCCTATATCTGTTGGAATCAAATAATGTCCGATAAACTGAATTTGCGGCCAGCCGGTGAACGCGATGCAGCCGGCGAAACACCACTATATGGTATATTACATAACGCTCTTCGAAATCAATTGCTGAGCCCATCCGTGCGTGAAGCTAATTGTTAAGTGTTAACAGTCGATTTCATCCGCACTCCTACTGATTTTTCGCTCGACTATTTCATTAACAACCTCGCTCTCATTTTCCACCCGTGTTCACCTGTTACCTTCGTTTACCTTTAGATATGCATGTCAAGCTCAGAGTCAGCCTAAATTCAAAGGCGGAAAAAGCTCTGTCGACGTGATGCCAAAGAAAAAAAAACACGAATCATCGACGAGCAATCGTGCCCGATCATCGGTTCCCACCGATTTTAATGTCGGTCGTCGGAACCCGCAGGAAATAGCCGCGCGTTTCCTCGGCGTATTCAAATAATATCGCGCAAATCGAATTTGCGGTCGGCCAAATACGAAGCGACGATGGTCGTCTATCCGTGTGCCTGTTTGCCAGCGTGCGCGCGGTGCCATCGATTATGGGGTTTGTCCAACGCCTTCCCGCCGTGTGTCAGCAATCGTCGTTTCAAAGTCGCTCGAGCTTTTCGTCCGAGAAAGGAAAAGGCGATTATTCTCATTTAACAACGTCGCGTCTAGTTATCAATGTAATTAGCTGCGATCTATTCAACCTCTGGACGGCTTCATAACGATGGGATGCATTATTCGCCACGGCGATGGCTGGGTGTCGTCCTTTTACGCCAATCTAATTAACGATTATCGACGCGACGGAAGTGCTTCTAATTAATTCGCAGCTCCACCCTCGCGAACGTTGATACCTTCCGCTGATTGTACTACGAGAGTGGCTCACAATATCTTACGCCGATCTCGCAGCTTTTTGCTCGATCATCTCTCACGGAATAATCAAAGATTGTATTTCGAGCGTCGCTAAAATGCACCTTTTAAAATTGCACAATCTTCGGGACGCTGATGTTTTGTTCGAAGAACTTTTCGTAACAGCAAGGACCAGGGCATTTGTAACTATGATTTATTTAGATTCGGGATGATTGGAGATTCTAATTCGTTAATTTGATTTGGCGCCTGCTTCAAATTCGGGAGTTCATCATGAGGAAGCTGAGGAAAGAATAATATTTTAAGACGCGAAGTATCAAGCAGTGTGGGAGCTCGTTGTTAGTTTAGATTAATCATCATCGCTGAGCGCGTTTCGGGAAATATCTACGAGTGTTTCGTGGAACACGGGGTGCAGGAGCTGCAAAGAAACTTTGCTTCCGTGTCGTCGTGTCGAGCCGGGCCCGGGCTTATGTGTCAAAGTGAAGGTAAACTGAACCGGTTGACGCGCTGTATCGGGAAGCTCGTTCGATTCGAAGCCGTAGGGAGTTGCCGAAACGCTTTCGCCCGCTTTTACCAGGGTCGGTGTAGCAAGCTCCGGGGATTCGGCGGGCGCGATTTCGTTAGGAAACTAGTTGCCCTTAGGAATCATTTTCATTACTCTCCATTCCTTTGTTTCCTGTACGATGATTCTGTCAACAAGATTGCCACACGTTAGCGCGTCGCGTCGTCTTCCGTCGCGTCGCGTTCGTTTCCATTCCCAGCGCGTTACTTCATTTCCTCGAGGATTTCCGCTCGACGAGCAGAATTATACGGGCGTCGCGATGCTCGGTATCGGGCGGTCGCCTCGTCGGAGAAATACGCTAGTGAAAAGCGGCTTTTTTTTTCATTACTCCGCGCATCCCGCGCCTCCCCGACTCGCGGCATGCCGTTGCAAGCATTTCCGCGATATCTAGCGGTGTACACGCTCCAAATACGTAATGCGGCATTTCGACGATCAATGTTGCACGTATAGTCACGCTTCGATTCCTGGCATGCATAATTCATCGCACCGATTTCCGCCCCTTTCCGGACTCTACCCCTTTCTTCCACCCTCTTATAGTCATTTCATTTTTCCCGTACGTACACGCTTCCACGCGGCAGTGCATATTTCTCCCTGGACGTGACAAAGCGATCGATCGTGCGCGGCACGTCTGCGAAAGATTATAAGGTCCACATTATACGATCCCCGAGCTCTCAGCGAAAATACAGCAATTATGCTGATGACAATTTTCCTTTGCCGCGCAATGATGGCACCATCGTCATTATTATAATTATTGTGTCGCGCAACCTTTGTGAAAGCAATTTTATTTCCGTCCGATCAAGCACGAGCAGTCCATCCCCTTAATTAAAAATTATATAAACCGGAAATGCTACGAGAGAATATTTATAATTCTGACGATCTTACGAGAAAATTTAACGTTCCTCCTGACCTAAATACCGCTGGAAATTTAGATCGGACCATCGCAGGTTACTTTAACTCTTAAGTTTCCTTGGTGATCCGTTTACCAATAGCAAACAATGCCATGGGACAAGGTCCTTTTAATCCGCAACAAGTATCAGCAGTTGTAGAGCTCTAGCCGAGAGGGTGTAGCAATTTCCTCGATATTTATCTCGATCGTTTCGAATTAGCTCGTTCCGTGTCGCTATTACGCGACAGACCCTTCCGCAGTTTCCTCTGCGGAAAATATATCCTCGCCATAGAAAATAGCAACCCGGGAAGGGTATGTCGTTACTTCCATTAGCACAATGGCGAGGCAGCTTCCGGGGAACGTAATTTCGCAACAAAAAAAAAAGAGCCAGTGTTCCCCTTGGCGTTCTTCCGCGACAGAAGATTCTGTTTCCCGTGTGTGGTCGTTTGAAGGATTCGTGACTAACGGGAATGTGGGACACACGGGGGGCGGCTTTACGCGCCACCCTCCGTTGATTCATCGCGTTCGTGACGTGCGGCGGTGGAGATTCCATAGAAAAGCTGCATAACTTACGCGAACGCTGTAACGCGAAAGCTAAACCGGTGGTAATTCCGCGGGCTTCACCGCATCCACGATTCCCATTTCTCCCTTCTTTCTCGTCAGCCTGGCATCCGTCGAACCAAAAGCCTTTTCGTAATCGCGCGCGCACGCCCGCCGTATCCTCTAATTCCATTCCTCCAAAGAGCAGAGTGTTTGAATAAAATGTGGCGAACGGATAAATAGGTTGCGTTCGATGCGCTGGATCGTTATTGCGCCCGGGGAGTTCGACGAGGCTGCAATTACATTGGCGAACACAATGGGTAGCGAGTGAATCGCTGGACGGGGGACCGACCATTAACGACAGCCAATGAATCGTTAATGAACGCCGATGGCGCGTTCAACGCGCTACTCGCTCTTTCTAATGCAATATTTAGAACGACCGGGTATGAGGCTAGGCGAATTCGGTGAATTTGCTACGACTGCAATCGGTTTACGTTGGACCGGAAATGAAATGGATAATTTGCGCTGGAAAATATGTTGGACACGGCGGCATTTATTATGCGATGGAGCTCGTAAAATATTTGCCCGTTTAAGTAGCGGAAGAACACCGAATGGGATTTCAAATTTGCAGTGCGCTCGGTAATGCCTTCGACTCGCCTTAATATTCCCAACTCTTGATTTATTCGTCTGCTAGTAAATTCGGTTAGTATTACGAATAATAGAAAAAAAAATGTATAAATATCAAAGTAACCGCGTTACGAGATTTCTGAAAAGAATCTTCTCAAGCAGTCGGCTAATAGAAGAATTGCTCCACCGTCGCATAATGCTGTTGGCAATTCGGGCGGACCGTAATTTTCCGCTACGAAAGCACATCAAAGACCTGTAAATGGAGACTGGTCGTTCACCAGTCGGTGGACGTTTACAGCATCATGCAGTCCAAGCGGCCATCTGTACTCGGCTCGTGCAGCTAGACACACGGGGTCACGGTTCATCGTTCAATCCTCGTACAACTAGACGTACATGGGCGCGGTGTGCCTAATTCATTAATCAACTCACGCATGCCTGGAGTCACGAATACCGGCGTGATCGCGACGCCGATCATAAATCATAGGATCGTTGTACACGGATCATCGGCTGCAACGCGCGCGAACAGGCAACAGCGATGTGTTCATTGCTATCCGCTAATAATGGAATCGTTGACCGGTCATATGAAAGTGAATAAAAAGATTCACAGAAAAAATTGATCCTTCGTTCATATCGTCGACTATCAATAATTGGCTGTTGAGTATTTACGATGATGATTCCGTAAATTGCTCCGAGAGTTTGGCACCGCGAGACGAATGTACCTCGATGCGAAAGGATCTCCGTGTTGGTTTCGTGCGGTTGTCACGGCGTTGTCTATGGGCTAACGCATCGTCGCTGCGAAACGAGCGAGCGGCCACAAAAGCTGGGATGGTTAATACCGTGCGGATGCTTCCTATAATCGATCTCGTTGGGCCGAACATGGAACAGATCTGCCGGACAACTCTGACAGCTTTTAATCCATCAATGTTCATCGCTTTCGAGCGGTCGACGTCCCCGCGACGAGCGAATAAAGGACTCTACGTTTTCGCGCCTCTTCGCTCTGCGGGGGGCGAGATTGACGCGTGAATCGTACATTTTCCCGATTCTATCGATATTAAAATTTGATGTGACGTGGAATTCTATTCTGCTGGTAATCGAACCAGGGGAAATCATCTTCGTAAAAGTGTAATTAATTGTAAAACAATTGTAGAGCAATGATGGGAAAGTGGTGCCGAGTCAGAGGGGATAAATCTTTCAGCTCCGTTTCTGTCGCTCGCGATTCGGAGACGGGGAGGAAATTGACTCTTCATCCCCCGTTTGATCTCGTCGCCGCTCCTACTTTGCCCCTACATCTTTATTTCATGCGTTATTTGGATTTAGGACTGCGGATTAAAGTGCCCGCGTTCCCTTTAAATCCACCAGCGTACACCGTCGACATTCTAGTTTACGTGCCGCCGGGGTCGGTTTGCTCATTAGGTATGCGTTTGCGTAGCTTCATCAGGTATCTCGAGTTTCATGGTAAATTTCGGCTTCGCCTAAATTATGCTGTTATCCCGGTGACCTTAACTGTCCCGCCGGAAGCTGTGGCGGAAACTTATGCAACTTCCGAATAGCTTTTTTCTTTTTTTTAGAAAACAGGATTACTTATTTGCTCTATGTTTATCGCAAGCGATAAAGCAGCATTATGCTAATGTTCTGATCAAAGTTTTTTCCCTCTTTAGAAGAAGAAACTTGTTTATATGTAAAAGTGAAATGTTTCATTTTCTTTGGATCACCATTATTTACGGCAGAACGTATCGCCGATCAATTCATTTCGCTTCACAGCGGACGGCCTGTTAAAATAATTTGCGCGAGGGGAAAAGAGAGGGGAACACCGGAGATAGGCTGGAGAACCATGCGGGGCCAATTGTTATTCCGCGATAAATCTTGTTCCTTTGTTTTTAAGTTGGCTCTGCGAATCTCGTCGCCGTCGTGGATTTTACAGAAAACGAGTCGACCATGAAAGCGTGGGATTTTCGCGGGGATTCTTCTTGAAAGCGCACGTCCTGTAGCGGTTTTTCCTGGGAACAAAAAAGCACTCCGAATGGAACCGTGCTCCATTTTCCATGTTAGCCCCACGCGTCGTTTCGACGAAACTAATTAACAGTTTCACGACGACAGGAGAGAGACTTCTACATAGTTATTGTTCCCTCTCCTTGTGTCAGTTTAGTGGCTGGATCGGAGCGCGGAAAATTGTGAGATAATTTTGAGAACGATTAAAGTAATTTAAAAGCACGCGGAACGGCTGTAATAATGGATCGTAAACTTTGGCAACTGTTAAACGCACTTTTGGAGTTTCGCGCCTAGCGAAATCGGCCGTCCGTTTCGCTGCCTTGCACCGCCTCCCCCAATTATCTGTGTATCACGCGATCCAGGCCGAATTTCTCGGTTGCAGCTCTCGCGGAGAAAAGCCTCCTGAGCTTGCATCCACTTCTTTCCCGTGCTTGCCCTCTTAAAGTGGTTTAATCCGTGTCAGTCCCCTCCTTTTGTCTCCCTTTTTTCGCGCTCGTTTCCATCTAATTCCACTCACGAGCAACGGCCAATTTTAAAGAGCTACGATCTCGTTGCCCTCGCTTCGCGCCGCCTCGTGAAACGAACTGTCCTACATTCCGCGCTCGCTAAGTCGTCTTTAGAGCGAAAGAAACTTCGTCTAATCGGCGGGATTACGGAAACACGTTCCTTGAAGATCGTTTCTGAAAAGAAGATTAATGCTTGATCTTCGAACGGTTCGGTTCGACGTGAATTCTTTATACGAGAACGGCAGCGATGAATTTCCGGATTTCCTGTGGCGTCACGCATCCCGTTTAATTCCCGTTTCTATCCGAAACTCTTGTAAACGGGAACTGCCGCGCCGCTGGATTGCCCTTCTATTCGTTCGAACGTGAAATATAGTAAAACGCGATTGGGGGATGTCGTATGGGAAACTGGGAGAACCGGCCACCCCCCTCGAGTATTTCTTCTCGACTATACGTTAACGTGAAAGCAAACACAACTAAGAAGCCCGCAAGGGCTGACGAATCGTTAGTCGCGGACGAGTATTGCTTGAAAAGTTCTCAGATATACATTAGAGGACCGAGCCCGAGCAGAACCGAAGTGTAAGGGTTGATCGCACTTCTCGCGACTCGTCCTTTGTTGCACGGCACGCTTCGCCGATCGAGGAGCGCCCGCTTTCTGGATCGATTACGTTCCCGGTGACGGACGTGCATCGCATGCGTGATGTATGCGCGTGACAGCCGATTCGCGCGAGTTTGCCACCGCACGCGATCAATGCGCGCGTGTATACGTGTCACGTATCAAGCCGTGCGGCGAAATGAAACGGGGATATTAATGAGATCCGCGGGAAATTTAGCTTCCCTCCGCCTGCCGGATATCGGAGCGAGGAACGCCACTGTATTTTGGGTGTTAACAATGAGGCAGCTCGGTGATACTGACGGAAGGGTCTTAGCTGCTTGGGAATGAAAACGGGGAGAGGGGCTTAAATGGTTTTTGGAAATAAGCTTCTAGCTGGTAATTTCGCGGGAATAATTTTGTAGAACGTTCTGTGAGCGGTTTATAAATCAAGAGCTCAGTAATAACAATAATAACTTTTGACAAAGCAATGAGAAAGCAATAAAAATAATGAAAAGGTTTTAAAAGAAGTAAATAAGGGAACGGCAATTATGTTTGCTATTAAATTTAAATATATTAAATTTCGTTTTAAGCAATGTATGGAGAACGGTGGAGCTTTTCCACTGAAATGTAAATTTTTTAAAAAGAAAACAGCACGAGTTTAAATTATGGAAATACGGGTATAAGGTACAGTGGGAGTAACTAGACAGGAGCGCAAAACGCGGTAGTTATTCTCAGTCCCATAACCAGGAAACATTATTTCCTCCAGTGGTCCTTAAAGTGGCCGACTCCTTAATTAGCCCTTATTTCAAGATCTAGACAGCCTGGAAGCAGGTCGTTTGTTATCACTTAGACTGCATGTTCTTATAAGCTACGCATTTAGCGGAGTTAAATCTACCGGAGACACTCCGCGGCTAGATTCATCGCTGTCGTTGCTAGACAAATAGTGGGGCGCTACGTTTCTATGCATCAGTTAACGATCGTAAAGCGTTCCGAAGGCAGTAATTACAATTCAATTAAATATTTTTCTACGAGAATAAACTTTCGACAGTGAACGAAGAAGTCTTTTAAGAAGATTCTCCGACTGATCAAGATGCCACAGAGATAAAAATATAGATAAGAAGGCTCTTGGTCAATACGATTCTGCTATCCTCCAAGAGATGTATCGATTCGTCCCTTCGGATCAGATTCCACGTATATTTATCGTGGCCGTCGGTCGTTACCTTCTGCAATGCTTCGACGGATAATTCACTTTCGTCAGGCAATTACTTTCGTCCTTAACTTTACAATGCTTCCGTATACCACCGTAGCCTGGCAAAATATACAATCTTGTTGCGAGACTTGCACCAAACGTGAAACAAAGCCTCTCTTTATGAATCCTCCATGCTAGAGGTTCGTTCAGAAAAATCCCGGGTGAACGAGAATCCTCATGTTACCCTAAAAAACTCTTCGCACGGTGGTTCTCGAAAATGCCAAAAGGGTTAAAACACGGCTACCCTCGTCCTCAAGGACCAGCTACAAGTGCAAAAAGTGGAACGAAGTTGAAACGCGTGCGATCTCACGTGCTGCATCGGAAACCGAGGGTGCACGTGCACGCTTAAGGGTATTTGGTATCGATCGGTTGTAACGGTGACCAAGCGGCATGCTCATCTACGCGGATCACCGTGTTCCAAGCTGCGATGCAATTTTCAAGCCCCGAAGTATCAGCTGTGCGGGGGTCGAGAGACGTGGCTCGTCCGACGAGTAAAAATGCTTGTCCGTCTGGTCCGGTTCGGTTTTGTCGCGTTGCCTCTGGGAAATCAGCTGGCGGTTACATTTTATCGACCCGGCTTCTCCCCGGAGTTTTCCTCGCACGACTCGTGGCCAACCACCTGCACGCGTTCCATCGACACTTTAAACACTGTGCGGCAATCGTACCGCTGTAGCTTTCTTTTTTCTTTTCTGCGGCGGTTAAAGTCGTCAGGTGATTCGGTTACGTGGAAAGTTTGGAGATGCGATACTTTTGGATTATCTGCGCGCGTGCTTTAGGCATCCAAGGTTTCCCTCCGAAAGATTTGAAAGTTGACACTTTCGAAGCTTTCCCTTCTCGCTTCGATCAAATAGCAGCGACACTGTGTTTCTTCTTGTGGCGCACTTTTAGAAATACGAAATACGAAACAGTGGAAAAGTCTGGACGGATAGGAATCTGTTTCAAGTGTTCTCCGGTAGAAATGCTTTATTTATAAGCACGCAAGAACGAGTGTTTTCTATAACAATTGCCGACTATTCCTGCGATTTCTTAACAAGCGCAATTTTCCGGGGGATGATGGTTTCATAGCTCGTTGCAGATATCGCGTTCCCTGGAAAGAATGCAAATGCGCTGCAAGGGATGCCTCGGGATGAATACGTGCGCTTCGTTGTACGAGGGGAAGGCGTTTAAAGGAACTTTTCTGCGAGGCTGCAGCTATGAAAATCGAGGATAGTCTTTTAATTGGAATACAAAAGCAATTGAATTACTTTTCGTATACGTGATTTCCATCGGAGCACTTTAGGATATGACGCAAATTCTCTATCGCGCTACGTAAATTACATAGATGCCAGCGAAATTGGAACTCTCTTAATATCCGCTCCACTTCTTTAACACTTCTGGCCGCTCTCATCTCTATTTTGCTTTCCGTAAACTATTTCACATATATTCTCCAGCGTTGTTACCTTTATTATCGGTATATCGCAGCAATGAATCAGCAGATAATAAAGGACTCCGGCGTCCTGTCCAGGCGAGAGCATTTTCGCCCCGCATCGATAACGTCTCGTGGGAGAGAAATATCGCATTATCGTTGTACACATTACCGCGCGCCATTCCAGTTTTCCTCGCTAGTGGAATTCACGCTGATCTTATCCGCAATCAAAGAATACCAGGGGAGCGAAAACTGCGTCCCGTTATGAAGTCGCGAGCCACCCGCGATCGCACTGTACTTTCGTACTCGGGAGCGATGAAACTTTTTGTTGCTCCCGATACGGACGTTAGCATCCCGCGTACCGCGTGCTCCAGCCGAACTAGAAGCCAAAGCGAATATCAGTGGAAACGAAAACTGATAACATCGCGAGGATTTGCAGCTAGGCGTAAATTCTGAAATTAGACGTCCCTTAGATATCCGTGCACTTTGCTTCGCCTGTGAATTTAACGTAACGCGGTGGCCGGAATAAAAATTGCCACGGCCCGTTCGTAAAAGCGGAAAGGTGAATACAAATATTGACGGAGCGTAGTACATAGCAGATATATGGACGGGTTTTGAAAGCTGTACAAACGAAAGAGTACGCGGGAGGCCAGGTCGAACGTTAACAAGAATTATTGGCCGGTGCGCTGCAAAGTTTCATGCGCGATAGCATCCGCGCCGAGAGACTTATGATATATACGCAGAGAGTTCTTCAAAGATCGTCAACTTCAAATGCGGGGGGTCGCCGACGGTGAACACGGGAGGAGCTCCACTCCGCGAAAAAAAGTCGAACTTGCTCGGGTATTCGATATTTCGTTGGAAACTTCGAAAGCAATAACCGCCAACCCCTTTTCCCTTCCTGCTACTTTCCGCCCTTCCACCGCCTTCCTCGCGAAACAACGGCTCGTTGAAGCGTCCGCTTCATGGCGCGCCAATATTTCGCGAGCATCCGGCCCCGTTTTAGCGCTTCGCGTTCCTACACACAATATCGATTACGTCCATCATCGCGAGTGTATCAAAGGGTTGGGATGTTAAATAGCCTCGGTGCGCGCGTGATCGAGCGGAGGTCAATTTCGATCAAAAACGCGACGACGCTTTTTACGATAGCGCCGCTCCTAGGGCTTTTAACAGAAATTATGAATCCCGCGGGCCTGCGACAGGTGATCGTTATGTGTAAAGTTACTCTCGTAAAATTGCGCGCTACCCGCGTGACCGATGCCTCTCGTTTATCAGTGTTTCTCTTAAAGCATATCCTAGCCAATACCGTCCTTCCTTGGAGCTCTGCAGGCTTTAAACAAAAACTTGCCATTCCTCTTTTTTTGCTATCCTAGCCCGAACGTTGATAAAAGAGTTTCTAACGTTCGACGAGTTGTTCGAAATTGTTAGCGAGGGAATCAATGCTTCTTCTCGACTGAACGCGAAGTAATTATATTCCAAGCATGACGCGATCGGATTCTTTTTATCGGATTCGTTTTTCCCCTTGTCCGAGGACGCAGACCGTTCCTGTTTCATTATCGAAAAGCCTGCAAGGTGACAGCTGTCAGCCAGCGCACGAAGCTTTATGTATCGGTATAAAGTTCCATTGTTAGAGTGACAATGGGCGAAGCTTGTACGCGCGATTCATTGCGCGGGACAATGCGCGAGATACATGGAAATGGAATCGCTCTTCGAACGTGCGCTGGACCGCGTAGAATCTTCTTTCGCTTTGAAATTTTCTGTCGCCTAACTTGTTACTGCGACCGGTCTACCCCGGCATCCGCGAATACTTCGCCAAATATTTCTCCATTCATCGTCGCCCGTGAGTTAGTTTTACTTTTCGGAAGTTCGATTGATTTCGCTGAGGCAATTTCGATATTTTCTATAGCCACGGCGCACTATTGAACGTTGGTTCTTATCGTATGAGAACTTCTATTTGGTCCTCGGTGCCAAAGGTGAGCTGTATTGAAACTGGCGTGCAATCGAAGCCACGGGGTGTGCGCGTCACGCGTTACACGCCTCCGCGTGGCTCGAGGCGAAAAAAAGCATCTTCGAGAAAGTTTGAGCAAGTTCCACGCTGTAAATTTCAATGTATTCGGCCACCTGTCCCGCTGCCTCGGCAACTTTTCCCTCCGAATCTCCGACGATTGTGCGACGCGCTGGTGTGCGCCACGAATGCTAATATCCTAGCGTGGTACGTTAAGTTAACGAGAAAGTACATTTTTCCCTCGATCGCCGTTGAAATCTGAGCGTTTGACTGTGGCGATTTATCGGCGGATATATTCACTTTTGTTCACCTTGTCTAGGTATTTTCTCCTGGGATCATTTCAAACTTTGCTTTGCAAGCCGAGCATCGGAACCCTTTTTCTGTCCGACTTCCTTTTTAACTAGCTAACTCTTTAAAGGCCGCACGGCAAGTCCCTCGTTTCTCGGGGCTAAATTCCACGTAGGCCTTCGCCGCAGCCGGTAGCATAGTAGACCCGAGTGGATAGAAGGAGGGCGAGTCTTAATAGAACTGCTCCTGGAAATTCGCCGAGCTCTTCAACGACTACAGCTCGTCCCCTGGAAGAACCGTCGAGCGCAATCTCCGAGCTGCACGACGAAATACCACGAGGACTCTTCAGGAGACGATAGCCCAAAAATATTCTCAGTTCTCGTCGTACCTGTGTGCTCTCGCAGGAGAAGAAAAAGCGAGATCGTGTACATCGTGGAGAAAAAGAAAAGATCGACGACGCAGAAGTAAAGCGTGCTTGTGCGGCAACTCGGGCAAGGACGGCTATTGCTGTAGCAGTCAGTCGGGTAGCTGCTACTGCGAAGGAAGCCCCGTTCCTGGTGCGGCCCGGCCCGGCCGGAAGATTGAAACTAATTCTAGGCGCCAGTTTATTGAGCGAAGCTTTGTACGGCAGGCACCGGTAATCCTGGCCGCTTGATTGAATTCCTTCGTACCGAAACCTTCCCCCGTTTTTCTTACCGCTCGTTCCCTTTATCGAAGCAGCCTTCGGGCGGCTCCTCGCTCATCCTCCTTTTACCTTTCCTTATATCTATCAGACCCGTCCGTGTAATTTGACTCACGTCCCGAACCGCAACGAATTCGGAATTGAATTTACCGGTTCGATCGCTGTACAGTCGAGGCTCGTTTGTTGGCTTTCCGGGGTTGTAAGATCCTTCGCGGAAAGCTCCGGCTGTTCAGTGGTACGTGTCTGCGTGAATCGTTGAAACGGTCGTACCGGCGGTGGGACCGTTGGTTGGAGGCGGGTGCCGGCTCAGTCGGCTAGCCGGGGTTCGATTCGGACCGAATGAGGGTTGGTGTGTAATCACGAGTCGGCTGGGTATCTGTTTATAATTATCTTTATTTCCTAGACGATTACAGGACTTAATGCTATGCTTGTCTTCTACGCGTCTTAATCGTACGGCTTACTTACTAGGAAACGCGGCGGTTATTCCTCGGCGGAATCGGCGGAAGCGCGGTGGTCATTCCTCGGCGGAATCAGCGATATCCCTCGACGGGATCGGCGGTCGCCTTATAAACTAGGCTTACAGGCTAAACGGTCTTACATCTAGGCGGTTCGCGGCGCGACGGTTCAACGGTATCGCGTGTCGCCGGTGCGACGGGTAGCGGCGGAGTTAGCCCGCGACTGTGGTTCCGGCAACCCGCCACAGCGGAGAAGGGAAGGCCCTGGTATCCGTCAGTGTCCCGGCAACCCGCACTGACGGAGGCCTGGGAAGGTGGTGTATCCCAGCACTCAGGAGACCGGCAACCCGTCCTGAGCGTGGCACCGAGGGCTGTTCCTCTCAGACCGTACCGGCAACCCGCGGTCTAAGCAGCCGTAAGGAGAGGACGGGGGAAAAGGTGTACCAAAAATGGTCGATCCAGAGGATCGGGCTACGTCGCTACTTTGCCTCTGCGTGCTTCGGTGTAGAAGCTTTGCGTCACCGGCAGTTCGGTCGGAAGCGATTTGCCATGACGATTTCGCGCATTTGTATACATTCGCGACCCTTCTTAATAGCGAGAATCGCGATCGCGGTCGCAGTGCTCTATCAGCCGCGATTTTAGTTCGCGCCTTAGCACGCGTTAGGATCTACCCGTTACATCGTTATAGCGGGATAATTATGCCATTTTCTGCCCTTTTCGGGTGCACTTTATACTGACAGAAAATTTGATAGAAATGATAAGAATCAATCTGATCGCTATTTCCCTTTAAATTCTGTGGGAAAGGAGCGTGTGTTTCCCAAGGAGACCGACTTCGCTCGAAATATCCGTGCGAGACGTTTTCCCTCGCCGCGCTGTCTGACTTGTCGCCGACTGAGACTACTGTTTCGGTCCCTTATTTGTTGCCGCACGTTTTCCTTTCCGTTTCCACGTTCCATTGCGAACCTTCGTTACCAATCTATCGAACCTTGCTTCTTCTGGATTCGTCTGGATCTTTTCTCTTTAAAGTTTCAATTATTTAGATATCAAGCTACACGCAAGATACATTCCCAACCATACTGTACTTGAAAGTAGAGAATTCCTCTCCAGCTACTTGATCGTTCTTTTAAAACAACTTCATTTCCATCGCGGCGATCTCTGGCAAACGCCGGTGGAGAGGAAGCTTCAATGGCCCTCGTAAAGATGGGGAAAATTAAAATCCAGCGGGCCGGAGAGGCCGGCTCTCGGAAGTAATTTAAGGAACACGTTGCCATGAAAAGTTTCATTGGCATAGGTAAAAAGTAGACAAATCCCCCGGGCACCGGTGAACAGCCGTCGAATGCCTCCTCCCTTCCCCTTCCCTTTTTTACGAGTCGGAGGAACAATCTGTCGCGCTGTCAGGCAGCTTTCGCCCCTCTGTCATTTTCCGCAAAGTCAGCCAGCGACGATCCAAAGGGGCTCGGCGCGCAAGGCGAAGAACCCGTTCCAAGCGGAAAGAGACGAAGGCCCGGAAGATCGGGCGTCGGAGAAGCTGTTGGCAAAGGCTGGCAGGCAGCCGAGCTCCTTAATCGGAAACAAACGTTTTTAGCCGTTCTTCCTCCCGCCGGGTCTACTCCGCCGCTCGCGATCGCGTGTTCCTGGCCTCAATTCTTATCACACGTAACAGCCGGATTGTCCGGAAAATTGAACCTTTACCGTGTACAATTACGTTTCCCTTCGACCCCCTTACCGCCGGCGTTTCCGGATCCCCGCAGCTGCCCTCCTCCTCGAGGGATTCTCTCGCTTCTGTTCTTGGAAGATTTGATCAACCTTTAGCTCGCGAGCCAATCCTGCTGCTCGTTTCGCGACGAACTTTCTTTTAGTATGATTTTCTTTCGCGCTTCGTAATGGTGGAACGGGATGTACGAAGCACTATTGCTTCCAGTTTGAGTCGAGGTGGATTAGAAACTCTGGTCAAGTCATTGTTTTCACCGATTGGCTATGAGGGGGATAACTTTGTTCCGGAGGCTCTTGATTAACTCTATACCGCCTGTATGTAACTCAACAGACGATAAATTTTGCCAATGTATCGGGCCCGCAGCAGCTACGCTATCAGGCACTCGAGTGCGGAACTCCTGCGTTGCTTTCCCTTTTTCTTCCTCAAGGATCGCATGCATCGATTAATTTTCATTAAAAGGGTAGACGAAAAACGTTTGTCTAACATTATAATCATTTTCTTTTTATCTACCTCAAAGAATGAATATGCATGTTAGCATCGCTATAAATATAAAAATGATTCCCCAGCGTTCCGTGCGCGCTCCAATCTCTCATCGCTCCAACCGCGAACGCAGGAATATCTCATGAAGCACGCACACACTTCCGCCCTCATTTTGTAGTTATACGCTCGCCAAAAATTACTCGCAGTCGCCTCGGGAAATTTAGCATCCGCTTCTCCTGTTTGCTCGGCATGTTCCGCTTCCACTTGCTTCGAATTAAACGTGGCAGTATGACGAAAGGAGGACGGAGGGAGGACGCGAGTACAAACGTAGCCGCAAATCAGGTATTCGAGGTACGGGGCGAAAGATAACCGAGTCGATGCCGCGGTCGTCGTTTGAAACGACTGAAAACGTAACATCGATGCCTGGTCGGCCCATTTTCCCTGTTCGCGTCGCGGTTCCGACAGCACACGCCCGAAAGCGCTATCGAAGATACGTCGATTCGGGTTTATTTCGTTTTTGCGTTGATCCACTTTCGACGCGTTGTCTGTGAAACTGAAGACACGCCCTGACTAAACGCATAACACTTTCTCATTCTTTATGGCGATCTTTGATATTCTTTTTCTTCGCGTTTGTTTATTTTGTTGTTGAGGGTTGTGTTGTTACTCTTTCTTATTCAAAGGTAGGGAGAATTTTGTTTCAATCGCAATTATTCGCAAACCACAACCTGGCCTGTGGTAAATCTGGCGAGAAATTGCTCGCTAATAAACCAATACTTGCGGTGAACGCGGGGCGACAGCTTATCAACCGCGTGCTAGCCACGATATCGTTCTATTTCTAGCAGCGTCGTACATTTCAATTATTCTGGCACATGAGGAAGTTTAGTTGCATAAGATTCGTATTAATGCAAATTCTTCGAAGCACAACGAAGCCTTTTATTCTCGCAATTAAGTTGGATCAAAGTCGAACCTTGTTTGATTATTTAATACCTGTGGGGAACTTGAAACGGTAAGAAGGATGAATATTGATATATTCATGAAATAAAACAACAATAGAGGCTAATAACACCATCTGTTTTTAGATCAATCTATATCTTGTCTCTCTCTCTCTCTCTCTCTCTCTCTCTCTCTCTCTCAATTGCCGTTTTCGCATCAATCAGTTTACAATTAGGTTGGTCGTGCGTGATGTCACCGTAGAACAAACCTCGTAGCGGGTTCCTGTGTCGATCCTGAAAGCAGGTCACCGGTTTATGACCAGTGCTCCTCGGCCACAAAGCTCAGGAAATTATTAAATAGAACGAAGCAGCCGTTTCTTTTAGCAGTAAAAGGACACTCGTACCTTCGCCACGAGACCAGATGCACTTTGTACGATCCCTGTAGAGACACTTAGCGAAATGGCATCGTAAAAGTATTGTACCTGGTTCCGTAGAAATTGCCCGGAATACTTTCCGCGATTTAACGAAATTGTATTTCAACGCTTCGAACGAGTAATTTGAAGGGCGTCAGATGTCGGTCGGTTATTAACGTATAAGATATAAGCTTTCTCTCGGCGTAATTGAAACCTGGAAGCTGCTCGCTATGCTCAGCTACGAGCGGCGAGAAAGAAAACGGCCGAGCTAGTGCCAAGGAGTATATGGCTCCTTTGCGATATCCGTACTCTCCAGCCGTCAGTTTCCAAAGTATAACGACTAGTAATTCGACCTTATTTTCCTTTCCGCCGATGTCGGATTAAAATTTCATACCCCTTGGGTTCACGCTCTAGTAACAGACGATTCATATCGAAACTGCGATGACCGGCGATGATTAATCATGGGTTCGTTAATATGAAACATAAAAAATCCTTAAAAAATGTTCGAATTTAAGAGGCGGATAAGAATATTCGATTGCGCGTTAAAATATGACGAAGCGTGCAATTATTGGCAGCATCTATTAAACGGTAAGGAGTAATTGGAATTGATATCGCAGTGCAGCGATCGTATTAAATTGTTGTTTATTTATTTGATGATTATAGAATCGTTAAAGCGAGCGAATTGTTAACGAAGTTATGCAGCAACTCTCGTTGATTAAAAATGAACCAGCATTGAATGTTTTGCACCAATATTTTCACGCATCAAAGTTTATCAGCATATATGTATATACACAGAGATATTAACGATATTTTATATTACGCTTCTACTTTACTCATTTTAATGGCACCCCGAATGTAGGGATTAATTAATAAATATGCAATTCATTTTGGTAACATATGAAATTTGTAAAAAATATAAAAGCCATACGAGGAGAATATAAGCGATCATTCCTACAGGAAATGCGCGCATGGATAAGTGAAATTTAATTAAAGCACCATTAAGCACGTGATCGGCCGGGGCACACGTCGATCGGTTTGCGCCTCCCTTCTATTGAAATTAATCGTCACGCTGTCCATCCCCGCACAATGAATATGTAATAGGTTCAAGTATGAATTAATTTCTGTGCATGCACGCTCGTTGAAGCGACGAGGAGGGCTGGTGTGTGGCCTTAATTGGCCGGCCCGTGCCAAGAAGGCCCATCGATCTTTATAAATATGCGGGCCGGTCATTAAAACCGGCCGAGATCCTTTTTGGCAAGCGTCACCGATCGATAGCGCGCATTTGCGATTCCGATCAGCGGCAGACCAGATCCAAAAGGGTCTTCCCTTCCGCCGTGATAGCCAGCGATAACGTGAAACTTCACGGGAGGAAAGGGGATCAATTTAAACTGGCTCTTGATTACCGTTGGAATCGAAAGAATCCCCGAAGGATAACGTTGAGAAATCTGGGAGACTCCACGGCTTTGGTTAAACGATCAACGCGGGTCTCGTTGGCGAACAAACGAGCCGCGGCAACTGTTCTTCCTTGGAAAGAGAATTAACAAGTTCACCGAACACGGTATGCCAAGCTTTCCAACTGCCGCCGAAAGTCCGAAAGTTCGGTCGCGAATTCGTAGCGCAGGTCGTCGACGCTCTCGCGTTTCGTTCTCGGTTCCAAGAAACTTCTGATTCCAGCGGTTGCCCGTGGAGCACCGCTGCCCCGACAGGGTGTTTCAGTAATAGGAAATGCGCCGGGAAATTTTCGTCACCGATTTCTCAACATGAGCTCAAATACCACCAGGTCGATTTTCCTTTCCATTTTTCCGTAGCGACTAAGAAAAATCTTGCGAGCTGCAGCGATGCACTTAGGGTAGATTGGACAGAGCGATAGTTGACCTCGAGGCGGATGAAGCGCGCAACGTCCGCGGAAAGAATAAGGCGAGGACGGTCAGGAAGGGGTGAGTCAGGTGGACGAGTAGACACTTGATTCCCTCGGGCTCGTTTGTCCGATGTTTCTCACCTAGGTCGCCTCCGTCACGCTTTACCTTAAGCACACTTTTCTTCGATCTACTGACGGGGCAAAAAAATAGGAGAGCCGTGACAAAAGCCCGGTGGGCTTCCGTCTGTTCTTCTGCAAGCGGGATTATTTCGGATTTGGGTTATCGAACCAGCGCGACCATCGCGTCAGAAAAGCTCTTTCCACCAGCAGCCTCACGAGTGGGTGGAATTTCAGCGAAGCTATTGGGCCATTAGAATACTAGGTGAAACTCTCGTTCGATGCTAGATGAAGTTGCACACACACACGATTTAACTCGCCCGTTTGAAGAGCTCGCGTTTCATTGAGGGCTTTCAAGTAGGAATCTTTTTAACTTGTGCGTTCTAACGAACGATAGAAGGTCTCTACGAGCAGCAGCAGGGACAAGAGTGGCTCCCGCTTATTTCTGAAGCACCTTCATTCGAAGCGTAATTAACTGGTTCTGATTCCACGGATTTCCGCTACCCATTCAACTGTCGGGTCATTAGTTCAATTCGCATTGCTGCCGCTTCGATTCACTCGAACATTATTTTATTTTACATAATACGAGAAGATATCATTAGAATAAAAACAAAACAGATATGGTGGAAATGCGCAACCACCAGCGTTTGTTATATTCGTATCGACTGTAGCAAATCAATTGAATCCTACCGATGTCTAACCCCGCGCTTAGAAATATTTGCGACCGAGCACTAGGCCAGTTCAAAGGTCAGCATTTCTTCCCCGCTGCCAGAGCAGCTTCCATATCAAATTATTCCCAGAAACGGCCGCGAGAACGATCACGCGGCTGCAACATGCAAACATATATCGCGTCGGCTCCAAAGCGCCGAGCATAATTGCATATCAACGCCGCGATGCTGCTGACCGGTCCGGCGTTACGGACAAAGCGATGTAATTTGTGGAATCGCGGTAATCGGCTTTATAGCTTTCGTCGTACTCGGTGTTTGGGGATCGTTGTTCCGAGAGCTGTTCAGCAACGTAATCGACGTCACGCTGACGCTTCCGGGAACGCCACCGGAGAATTCTGTTCTTATTGTCTTTTGGTATTCGCCGCCCGCTGGATATTGTAATAACCAACATCGTTGCGGTTTCGTCCGTTGCTGGGGACTTGCAACATACCGAATGCGTACTTTCGTGGAAACGGCGATGCGGAGCGTACGTGTACCGAGAAATTGGCGCAAATGGAGGATTTCTCGAATACGTGGGACAAATAAAAAAAAAAAGGCACTGCTTCTTCCAGTCTTTAATATAGATATATATTAGACCGAAGGGGCCACGGAACGCGCCAAGTGAATCGGGAAATTGGAAAGCCGGAGCAAAATTTGCGAAGCGCGCGCGGCTTCGGCGAAATTTCTGGCGAGTTTCCTACAATTACTTACGCTCGGAGGCCTGGCAAAAATTTAGTGGCACGCGAGATGCCACGGCCGGTGGAGAGGGACAAAAATTTCGAAGTTAACTGTAGCGGCTCTAATTGTTTACGCCTTACCGCCGGTTCCGGACTCCAATCTCGTTTCATCACGACGAAACACATTCGCGCGTTATACAGTCAGTGCGTCGATCTTTTGAATATAGTAAACGCAGAGTATTTCAGCAATGTTAAAAAGTAACTATCTGCCCTCTGTTCAAGTTGACCTCGAGAACCGTGAGTGACCACTCGATTACTTTTAATCGCGCTGTCCTAACGGAATTCTCAATCTTTTTTCAATCTTTGAAAAGCTCAGCTTTGAATCAAACGCTTCTTTAATTATTCGTTCTCTGCTTTCGTCGTAGCTGCATTTTTAGTTAACACGAGCGGGATTCTTCTTATGAACTCTTTTCACTTTGACACGGCGGTCCGTCTGTGATGCACGCGAGCTCGGCATTGTCTACTCGACAAATGATGAGGGTACATCATAAAAGCGAAGCTCGACCGGTTGCATCGAACCGCCGTTGGAGAAAGAAATTGCGATCGCGCGATGGCATTCCGTCTGCGCTGACGCTTCTGCTTTATTAAACGTCGAATTTCCCTCCCTTCTGTTTTCCCCGTAGAAACTTCTTCCCCGCATTCCGTCCGAGGGATCTTCGTAATTGGCAGCAGTTTCGCGTTTCGTTATTAAAAGGAGAAAAAATGAGTGAAAGAGGGCGCGGGGTGGGTGGAAGGAAGTTTCCAGCGGAACGACTTTACCAATTAGCGAACAATTGCGAGTGGCAAAAGCGGAGGAGAGATGGAATTTCGAGCGTCGTTATACCTCTTTGAAACTTTCTCAATCTTTCTTTTTTTCCCTCGCATCTGAAATTCGATGCCTTTATTAAAACTTTCGATTGTCCTCGCCTTCGGGAATATTTCCACCCGGTGGCATCCTCTTTTATTCGGCTAATCATATCGCCGGAACGATAGCGATAAATTCTTCAAATTATTTCCTCCGAGAGATCCCCGCGGACGTGCGAAACTTGCGATCTCGTTTCGAACCCGCTATCGGATGATCAGGGGCGCTTCGGGGATCCTTTGATTTTAACCCCTCAGCTTCCCTTCGTCCCCCGTGGATTTGTAAATGCGGCGAAAGCTGGATAAACGGGGCTTTGTGCTCGCCTGTAAATCAGCTTTACGCGATATTTCGAATTTCGAAGCCCACGGACTCAAAGCGTAACGCCATTGCAGTTTCACTTTATTACGCGAAAAGTGTTCGAGATTCTCCACGACCTCTGCTTATCGAAAGCTGAGCTTGCGAATGCTTTATTACATACTCGCTGGATTACTCTTCCCTTGCTTACTCATTATTGTCATCATTACCATTATTATCGACAGGACATTGAATTATTTTACTATTATTTAATTTTAATTGTCACGCCTCTGTATACAGTTTTAAACTTCTTATCCCGTCGCCAACACTGTGCATAATTGAAGCCCTGTCGGATGTCAGCTGTTTTCGCGTATATATTTGCGATTCGAGGCCGCTAAAAAGAATTTAATTGGCCGGATCTACCGATGAACCATCGAACAGTTAAATCCATTCACCGACGCAATCCTTTTCCTAGCTCCCTTTCGTCAATAGCGATAATCGCGTTTTCGTTGTTGCGCGAATCGATCGGAGCGACGGCCGTTTAATTAAATTTTCCATTCATCGGGAATCCCCTTTCGTTCGAAACGGTTAACCCTCCTAATTAATCAGACTGGCCGCGGACTAATTCAAGAACCGACGAACGACTAATCGGTAGCCAGGTTTCGATGATACATCGGCGAGGCCGCGGATCAGGCGATTCTGAATTTGCACGAAGCCTGGCAGCAGGACAATTAATCGAATGTTGGCTGGTAAAACTTTCATCTGTAATTGAATGTTCGATAATGCGGCAATTAAGCGTGCCGCGAGATTAATTGCTTATTAATCTACTGGCTCGCCCGTGAACTGTATCGGCGTACGATTTCAAAAGGTATATTGAAACGGGACGACAGTAGATTCGTTTAGCCGGTCGCGTTCGATTTCGTTGAGCGAATGAAAATGATTACCTTACACGGTTCATCGATTCCTTCTATACAATTACGATGGAGCTAGGTCTGGTGAATTTTATTTGTAGACTTCCGGCCCAAGCTTTTTAGATAATTGCAGATCGCTTGAATACGTAGGGCGTGTATTAATTACTGTAAGTAAAACATCCACCTACACTGTGCACTAACGTGGAGCGTGTTGCTCTTTGTTTCAGAAGGGGTTACCGGGCAGAGCGGAGGTAAGAGGGAACAACTTTAACGTGAAAGGCAGTCCCGCTTAAGTGACGCTTCCCTTGCGTGCGGCAATCTTTTAGAATCGCTCGTGCGCGAGTACCCTTTGATCAACGTGAAAAATGAAATATCCGATTCTCGTTCTCGTTGTCATACTTGTTCCGGACAATCGCCGCGCCTCGCTACACGCTACTTCAATAAACTACGTATAATTTCTCTTGGCCCCAAGAAAGACGCGAGTGGAGAAGGATCCTAGAACAGAAAGTAATCCCTATTGTCGGTTACTCGTGAAAGCGGTAGGTTTAAGGACTGGCTGGTGTTATTTCCGGACGGGTGGAAAATAATAGTGCCGGTGCTGTCGAGCCGAGGGGCGGCAATTAAACGCGAGAAGCACGGGAAGAATGTGGCCACGGAAGTGCCGTGAGACCGAGTACACCACTCCACGAGAAGGTTTTTAAAAGCGTTTCGCTCAATCCTCCGATGCTGAAATAACTGGGTGGAATCTGTAGGAACGCCACGACGCGAAATCTGGATACAACCGATTCGATTGCGCGGCCGTTCAATAGAGAAACTTTTTCCGTTCCCTCGAGCTCTGCGACCTTTTTCATATTAATACCATTAGGAGTTCGATCGCGATTGTTTAGGCGGATCGAATGACTTGAGCTCCGGCTCCGACGTGATTGCGACCCCCGGCGCAGAAAGGAGCAACGCGTGCGCTCGTTAAATATTCCAGCGTGCACACAGCTGCAACTCTCATAGTTTCTGTTTATTTTCTGAACAGGCGCCAACTAACAGGCGGCCAACTGTTTTCGTTAATTGTTAATTCGTACGGCAAACAGCGGCGGGCAAATACGCGATGGATGCGCTGTGTAAGACGCGACGTCGAATACAGAGTGAACTGTTAGCGAATGAAACTCGTCCATGGGGAACGAGCTCGCTAGAGTCCCGGTTACGCAACCACTGTCTCTGGCGAGAAGGAAGCAGGGAGAAAGGGTGACCCGCCGAGGGTAGACGCGTTTTTTTTTTCACGCGTGACATCTTCACGTGGCGAATAACGTGCGCGTCGCGGTGACGGAACGGACGGTGTCTGACTATTGATCGACCCGTTCTACTGTCGGGGATACCTCCATTAAGGTCCCGCGTCACGTTGGATTTTTTTCGTACGTAGTAGATAGATATTACTACGTTGGTACGAGCCGCTTACGTTCTTCAATTCGTAGTTTCGTCTTTGAAACTTATCCGATTTGAACAGGGCAAATCGTTATCCTACATTTAATTTGCGTTTTCATCGATTGTTCCTTCTCCTTATGGGTACGTTCTTACGGGAATTCACGGAAGCAAGCATGTCCCGGGAGGAGAAGACGTGAGACATGCACGGAAATCAATAGCAATGAATGGTGAACGGAGCAAGGTGTCCGATTCAATTCGCAGCGTCTCCGTTCGGTAGCGAGCCGACGGTTACTTGATCCAATCCGCTATCCCATTTACTTTCGTTTAATCCGATTCGGACATCCGGCTAACATTGTCGGACCCTCTTCATCGCTCGCCTCCCTGGGTGTTCCGCCCGAACTGTCTGACTGCGGCAATTAGATATGCGCGTCCTGCCCTTGTCGCAGGGCTGGCTAAACCGAAGCTTCCCCGAGCGGACGATTTGTCTCCTTACGTCGTGATCTCACGGCGATTCGTCTTGAGCCGTGGAATTAAGGGGCGATCTCGATTTTTACTTGGGACGAATAAAAGGGCTACATTCCGAACTACGTGATTTACGGATCCTTAAATCGGTCATCGGGTGATGTAAGGGGACCCGGGCGAAACTACAAATGGTCCCCAAAGGAAATACATTACCATGGGGTACTGCGGTTGCATTTTAAATGTTTAACGCGAAGTCCGGTGTCGCGACTGAGGATAAATCCTCATTCTCCGGGCTCGGTTACGTGCGAGTTGGTGGGAAGATCGCGATAATGCGATCCTCCGAGTTAATTATTACAGCACTGGGTCGGATAAGTGTAACCAGTGGCTTTGGCTGGAAACACCATTTTCCTCGCGACTCAGCTTTCCAGCGTTTCACCTGCGATAAATTACACCCCGTACGACATATTCCCGTCATGTATCCCCGAATCGTTCGAGAAACGGCAAACAATCTTCCCCGTGAGACGGTAAAACGAATCAAGGGTATAATATTTCCACCCTTAGCGTCTAGCCAGTTCATCTACTAATTAAATGTATACAGCGAGACGAATCGGACGAGGGGGGAACCCAATGAATCAACGACAACACGCCTCAGGATCGAATTAAAAACTGTGGCCGTGTCCCCAAAGCGTTCCGCGCCAAACGTTAGACCCGTCTTACACTTTGTTAATGACGTTTGACTCTCCGGAGCTTTCGCCAAGTTTCGAAGCGACACGCTGGAAGCCTCGCCCTTGCATTCGACCGAGGGTACGCGGTCAGCAGGGACACCGGTCGAGGATTTGCGAGCAGAATGCGAAAGGGGTGGGAATTTAGCGGAGGGTGGAAACGGAGCTGAAACTACGTGGAGAGTTTGCAGCGGAAGCGATTCGCACGGAATTCGCTGGATTAAAACGGGGAGCCGGGTCGCGTCACGCTATCGGGGTTAGTTTCTCCAACGAAGTTTCCCCCGCGGAGTTGCTGGATTTCTTAGGAACTGGACTGCTAAAAACGAGATCGGCGCGCCTGGTTAGACCAAGTGCCTGTGTCGTAGCAATTAGGGAGAAGCTTGGTCCTATTAATTGCCGGACAAATTAGACAAAATAGTATGCACCTTTTATTTGTTCGCTTACATACACACACACACCCTATCTTAATTGATCTGCCCGGCGCCCTATTTCCATTTTTCCTTGTTAATTTTAGTTGTCCGCTAATTTAAAATTTACCCTGTTCACTCACGCGTTATATTTTATTTATTTCCCTGTTTGCTTTATTGATCCGCTATGCTCTCTGGTATACACACCGACAATGTCCCCATTTAATTATAGAAAGAAAATTCTTCTTCATAGTCTCTATTGAACCTCCATTAACATCGCCAATCAAAATCCTCTTCGATCTCTTAGAATTTTTCTAGTTTCACACTGATTGCCTGCAAATCACACATCGCCGAGGCAACCAATTATCTCGCATCCGTGCGAATTCATTCTCGAGATTCTTAAGCGTGTCGCGTCGGAATCCTCCTGTTTCCGGTCGTCGTCCGTGCCGAGAAATTCCACGAAAATGGAACGACGCCCGCGAAGAATTCAATAATGGCAGTATTGCGAGTACGATCATCTCCACGCGATCTCGTGGAATATGTGTACCTCGACCGAGTTCCCAAAGCAACAACGTCCAAGTTCGACTTTTATTTTTCGCGGAACGGAAGTTTCGCGCGACGCAGGCACGTGAAAGCTCTCCGGGAAGAACGCGCGGCGGTATTGCATCGCTGCAATCGAAACGCTCGCCACCTTCGCCGAATATTTGTTTTCCTTCGGGAGTTTCTTTAGCCGCTTCCTCTTCTTGTGTCTTCTCGCTTCTTCGTTCCCTGGCTTCCTTCTAAAATGGAACGAAAGCCGTATCATCGCTGATGAATCTCGGCTTCGATAATACGTTCCTCGTGGTTTTTCACATTTAAATCGCGGTCGAGCGTAAGCAGTTCCGTGGCAAAGAATTTGTTCCGACGTCGCATAATTCAGATCTAATGATCGTAACCGCGATCGCCGACGATCTTCGATGAGAATATTCTCGTGATCTTATTCGTGGAAGTTTGCGCGAGACAATGTAAAAAAGTCATGAATGAATCGTGGCTCACGTTCCTTTAATATAGTTTAAATCGGACTGCCCTTGCCAGCCACTCGGAGCTTGGCTACGCGCTATTTTACGCATGCAGCTACCCCTGGTCTCGTTAGTGGCTTGCCCGGTTTTTCATTTGCCTGGGAAAATCCGTCGGGAATTCAGCCGGCGACGTTTCGTGGTATTTCTTGGACGACGTCAACGGGACGATGATTGCTTACCGGGGTCATGTGAAATTACTTTAGCGAACCAGCTCGCCGTTCTATCAAGGACAAACGGGGAGAATTCAAGAGCAGGATTCCATTCGCATTCATTTCACGTACCATCGATTCTTGTCAATTCTTTCGTCATACTTCTTGCGGGAATCGAATAGCTTACCATTAAATACACGTTATATCAGCTTTCCTGCTACAAACTTTGCATTGCGTGCAAACGCTCGACGCGAATCTCGGTTCCCTTCGTTTGTCGCACGAGGCGGATGCTTCGATCGCACCGTATCTGCCGGTAGCAACGCAGAAGCCACTCAGCTAGTAGAAGAAAAGTAGAAGATAAGCAGTTTCCCCTCGCTCAGGGGGGGATGAAACGAGAAAGATTCAGCGTCGTGAGCCAGGTATTTTTCCGTTGTCCCAGAAAACAAACGAAACCCGTGGCGTGTGTATGTACGTTGATATATGTACACCGTTTATGGGCGACATAAAACTTCACTTTTGCATTCCCTGTGAACACGCTGCCGGGCCCGGGCGTGCACACGAACCGGCATTATAATGTATGACGTGTTGCCGTGCCGCGGGAGGCATTAAAGCCAGAAAAGAATCACAAGTGCGGGGCGGGGGTGGAAAAGGGACGGGACCGAGAACAACCCACGAGAGTCGAAGCCCAGCGAGCCATTAGTGCGTGAAGTAGTTGTTTGCCCGGCGTAGCTGCTTTCTCTTCAACGACTCGTTTCTTTTGTTCCATTTCGGACGATCCTGCTCGAAAGACGTACAACGGCCAGCAAGCTGTGCCCGGTTCCCGTTCGCTTGATATTACAGCATCGCGAAATTTCGCGTTCGCCGATGTACAAGGGAATCGTAAATGCGCGCCGAATGAGATTAGAATGGGTTTGCCTTTGCTGTGAGAGATATTCCATCTAGCCGTGCGCGGGCCTTTGATTCGCGACGATACTCCGACGCGGAGCTGCGAGAAACGGGAGTAGCGCAGATTGCCGCTTAAGAATCATCTTTCGTGCATTAAAAAGTTTTCTTCCCCCGGTTCCGCGCGATAGCGGAACGAACTCGTTGCATTTATTTTCGCTGGACGTAAAGTTTCGTTCCGCGGGAACGAAGCTGGTCGCGTTCGCGCGCGAAACTTATGAAAAAGTATAATTTACGCGCGGCAGCCGCGGCGACGCAATTAATGCCGCTGCGAGAGGCCCGGCCGAGAATTCTCTCGCGTTTCCATAATTAATTCCACGTGGCAGTTCCCATCGGGACAATTTTCATTACGAGTTCGCCGGATGTACGGAGGCATTCCAGCGCCTAAGGGATTCATCCGTCAGTGACTTGTGCCTTGCCGGAACGGATACGATTCGCGGATTGGAACGGCGGCCGAATGAAGGAGTCGCGTGAAACGGTTCTGTCCGATCCCGATCGCTGGTGTAACACGAATCCCATGGTGCTCCCCAACGATCTCGAAGAATAAAGTGCTCGCGATGCTTGTTCGACGAGTCTGCAAACGTACACACTTAAACTTAGAAGCAGCGTTTGCATCGAGTTCATAAACAGGAGAACGGCAAGGTTTTCATTCGTTCTTTGAAAAATCTACTAGAAGTATAGAAACTGCTTATTGATCTCCTAAATGAATGATAACTACAATTGCTTAAGAATAATTCAAGCCGCATGTGCCTATTCGTTCTAGCGTTCTCAAGCTGCTCGATACCATTCAGCTCAACCGTCCGTCCTCTTCATTAATCGTTGAAAAGAACGTACCGCGACAACAGGAGGCCGACCGCCCGCGGCAATAATCAGCCCCCGAGAATATCCACAGAGAATTTGCGGCCGCGACGTTGCTGCCTCGCTAGTAGCGTTCGGCCAGCGTAATACGAAATTATGCAATTCGAGTAACCGCATTTCCATTATGCAGTATTTACTCGCGGCCATGTATTCCACGTTGGTGCAATGTGCACGTGTAACGGGTGATATAGGCACGGCGGGAGAAACGGGCCGCGGAGGCGTGCAGCAGCGGAGGAAATAAGGGAGGGTGAAAGGAGGCAATGGCCCGCGGTGTGCGTTTGAGTGTGTGTGTGTTCGCGTGCACCTGAAACGCACAGGTTGCACATCCACGACGAAGATTCGCCGTTTCGTCGCAAATGAAATTGCCCGCTCCCCTTCGTCTCAGCTTGAGATCATGCACGACCTGGATCTTTTGTCGATCGGATGAAATCAGCGTTTTTCCTTCGACCCGTCTCCAGCTGCGAGAGATCACCGTTCTTGCGTATGCATTGGTAAGGCGACTTTGTTGCTGCGCGAGATCTAAACCTGCTACTCTTAGACGTTAAAGTGTATTTATTGTACTAGAGACGAGTCGCGACTTTGAAACAGCTCACCGCGCAGCTGGTCACGAAGCTATCTCAGGCCACGTTAAGTATTTAGACAATTTTATACGAAATGATGCATCGATAAATCATAATCGAATTTTGAACATCGATGGGAAGGATATCTCGCTACGATTGTGGGACGTTATTTTCAAAGATGCATATTAATAACATCGATGAATGATAAGTGGACGAAGTTCCTCGATTTTTTCCAAAATTCTCAGCTGGTACAAGATAAATCACAAGTATTTTTCTCGAAAGCAAGGTATCTCTGGAATTTTCCTTCCATTTGCCTGCGACAGAATGGAATCGATGTTATAATTACCTATAAAATAATAGCACCATTTTCGACGATTCGTCTGCCCTGAAGAAATTATTCTTTCACCCACCCCCGGATATATTTCCATGAAAAGGTACCCGTTGCGTTCTGATTAAGCTCGTTCGTTTTTCCCACTGTTAACCGACATTCACAGAGGGGCGATTACAAAAGGAATCACGAACGTCGTTTATCCAGAGCTCTGCCACGATAAAAGAGACCGCGTTTCCCCGTAGCTTTCGCGAATTCTTCTTTCGGAAGAGTTCGCCTTAATTTAACCCGAACATCGATTTAATCAATTGGGATGATCTCAATCCGGTGGTTGGTCGAACACAGTTCGATTACATCCTCTCGTTCCCCGGCATCATTTGTTCGACCGTGTGGAAGCGCTTTATAAAGCTTTAACGATCGAGCTTTTCGAGACTTGTTGAATGGTGCCGGTGGTGAGTGCCGTGAAAATTGTCAAAATTCTGAGTAATGAACGCGCGAGGCAGTTCTGTATCGATTGCCGAACTTTACCGGCCTGATGATGGTACCAAAGGCTCTCTCTCTCTCTCTCTCTCTCTCTCTCTCTCTCTCTCTCTCTCTATCGAGTATATCAAAGCGATAATAAAAATAATAAATCAAGCAATCCAATAAAATCGAGCTTTGCTGTTTCAAAGAAATTTCCCTGGCGTATTTGATTTATAAAATTATTCGAGCTACAGATAGCGTTCTTCCTATAAATCTGCTTTGAAAGGAAATATGATGTTTAAAATTACATGGAATCGATGTCCACACGAATGATGGTAAAATTCAGTGGCACTGTTATTCGACTGGGTCGCTTGATTCAGCAAAGGGTGGCGCGCAGCAAACGTTACGCTCACCAGCCTCGAATTCGCTTCAATTTTACGTGGTTAAACGAGCTACAAAACATGCCCGGCTACACCACCCTAGAAACGGGGGAAGAACGAAACGCCGACAGGGGCGGCAAAAATGTATCGTGCTGGCAATGACAGTTTATACAAAATTGAACGACTCCGACTCCACGGGGGTGATAAAGCGTTAGTCCTGTTAATTGTCTGCTAGCTAAAAAATATTTTGCCCCGAAAATCATCGGCGCCTTTCGCATTAGAAAGTCTCTTTGTAGCGATTTTAATTTTACATAAACCTGCAAAAAAAACGTGGGCGTGTAATAAATGAGCAGCATGAAAATGCACATTATACAGAAGGCAAGATTATAAAGGGGTAAATTGTAGTGGTGAACGAAGTCGCGTTAAAAAGTACATAGATCCATACATGTATTTCATATGCTTATACGTTTACAGTTGGCTACCGGGTACACGTCGCGGTAAATCACCGACCGAATGTCGTCTATAAATCGCGGGAATATTTTGCAATCGACGGTGAAAATAGATCGGCGGAAATGTTTTCGATGTCGGTTGGTTAGCCCCGTCGACGGTCGAAGGGTTTCTCCGCTCGCGGCGTGCAGAGGTCAATTAACCCTCTTGAATACCCTCGCGTCGACGTTCTCGCGAAATGTGTTTTCCACGACGAAAAATCGTGCAGGATAAGCGATTCCGCCGGTGGGGTCTAACGATCGCTCGTTATCGATCGATCCAGCGCCCGAGGCGTTCCTGTTAATTTCAATTTCATAAGAACGTTTCGGAATGTTTTTCAAACGATTTTCCATCATCGTCCCTTTCCGATAAGTTCGTTCATTTTGTTCACGGGGTAATGATTTTCGATGGCAGCACCGCGTTTCGTTCGATTAATTCAGCGTTCAGTGACGGAGTCTCGAGAACTAAAGGGATTAAATACGTCCCTGCGGCTCCAAATCACGAGGATTTTACGAACAAGGAAACTCGTCACCGAAGAGGATTCGAAGTTCATCTCTGGGACGAGCAAAGCCTCGGTGATCCTATTCCACCTGGGACAATGGATCCTCGGCTGGCGAGAAATCGTCGAGGACGAGCCCTGAATTCCTCCGCGCATCTTCGGCTCTGGATCTTCCTTCATTTCTGTCGTGCAACGCGCATATGCATACCGCCCGACAATTCTCATTTGCATCATGTACAGAACTAGGACACACACACACACACACACTGTTCCGTGATATTTCTTACGCAAGCTTTTTATTCGGGGATTTTCGATTGTGGAGAAGAATAATGTGCGCACCAATTGAGATTATTATCATTTCTTCCTTATATTCACTGAGAAAGGCCACGATAAGGGGAGAAACAAAGTAGGAAAAGTTATGAGAATAATAATAGGAATTGAAAGGAAATGGCAGCATAGAATAAGTAGACTGTCCTGAACTAATAAATAATTATTAACCAATTACAGACTCAATAGCAGCCCTGAAAAGATTCAATGAAAGTCTACTTGGAATCGTTCCCGCATTAACATAATGACGGGCCGAAGAAAAAAATGATCCCTAGAGTCATATCTTCGGCAAACATGCAAATTCCTGCATCGTGTATAAGTAGTTGCAAGCCTCTGTGTCGTAAAGGCAGCCGTATCGATTCCCCGGTACATTACACGCTTCTTAAAATGCAAAACGAATTATACAACCTATCAGCGATCGATAAGGGGCTTTAATCCACGGCAATGGCAAACGTTGTCCCCGGCTCCTTGGTCGGATTTTCTGAATATCGAATAACGGAGTGGGGTGGCTATCCCTTGGGATGGAACGAACTAGACGAAGATACATCGACGCTGATCGTGCTCGTATACATTAAACGGGGGATCCGATAGTGCAATTCTGCAGCCTTGTCGTCGAGGGCAGGCAGTTTCTTGCTACGTTCGATTAATTCTCCTCGTCGACGATCTACCAGCGTATTAGCGGAATAGTCTGCATGGTGTATTACCACTGACTGCGCCGACGAACGAAAATATTTGAGAAATAGGAAAGCTCGTTTCACTTTGATAGAAATATCGTTCGGTGCCCTGAGTTCTATTTCGCGAATTATCTTTCCTATAATTTTGTGGAACAGGCAAAAGGGCTGAATGGGGCAATTGTTAGTTTATTGAAGTATTTTATTTTAATAGAGGGATATGGTATTGACGCGACATCGATGGCCAGAGGGGGTCGAAGGTGAAAGTCCACGGCGGAAAGTTCCGAGATAAATCTCGGGGAAGTCGCTTAAAAGTGTTCTCTTAAACGGATTTCCGTTAACTCGATTCGCGCTCCGGGTTGGCGCGGCCGCGGGGATCAGCACCATGCCATCGGCATCCGGTACATGAAACCGAGAATCAATATTAATCTTGCCGCCTCCTCAAGAGTGCATTGCACGAGCGGTAGAATTTAATCGAACGCAAAGTTAGCCGGTCTTTTATTAGCTACTCGAGAGGCGAAACTTCATTTGCGCTGCACAGAAGAACGAGGGCATCTTTAGGGCCCTAAACGGAGGTTACACGATCCTCGATCAGGATCAATTCAACACAAATCTCTACCCTGTCCAATGTGATTCAGAGAGACAGAGAGCAATTCGATATAAAATATCAAGAAAATTGAGGCTGCAATTCAAAAGCCAATGCAAGATACTAAGAAGAATCGATTCAACTTACAAACAGCCTGAATTAAATGAATTCGAACAAATTAAGAAGCATACAATGTGACAACGCAGAAGAAACCGGAAAGCAGTTTCAGACAAAAGAAATTAAACAATATTGACCGTTGTTGAAACGACAATTCTTGAAACTGTCGAAGAAGTAAGTGGAAACTGTAGGAGAAGTTTTCCTCGAAAGTTTCGCATCTACCCTGGAGCGTAGATCGGGCGCTGCGCAGTCGTTGAATCTAAACACCCTGCTGACAGGGTAGTAGGTAATTAACAAAAAAAAAAAAAAACAAGAAAAGGCGAAAGAAGAAAGAATCTCTCGCGTTTCTAAAACATCCGAAAGAGAACGTGTATTTGTTCCACGATTTTCGTTGGCCGCAGTTTCGCGACCGCAACACGGAGCGAGACGGTAATGCCGCGATAGCGCGATGTTTTATGAGTCCCAGTTTTGCCGGGCAATCTAAAGTTCCCGGGAATAAGGGCCTCGAGTATCGCATCGAGCGTCGCGTGGACGGTGTTGATTCGGAACAGAAAGTCGCAGAGAAATTACGGTCACCGCGTTGAAACTCGTTAAAACGGAAGCCCGTGTAATTATCGCAACCGCGATGACACAAGTTTCGCTGCGGAATAAGGTCGCCGGTGTTTCCGGTGACTTGCGAACGCACGGTCATTTTCAGCATTCCTTCGGAGTGCAATTGAACGATCCCGCAGCGCGAGATTAAACGTCGGAATTTATAATTATTGACCGCTCGATAGATATTTTAACTTACTTCTTTACTGGCGTCTCCGTTGCTTGTTTCGACACAGTTTTGGTAGACTCGGTTGCTTCTCTGGAATTTCGAGGACTTTGTGCCATATAACTGCAGAAAAATGATTGTTTAATTAGTTGAAATTCCACTGAGGATACTTCACTGTACAGTATAGCTTAATTAATTTAGGGGAAAATTAGCTGGGTTCGAGGTACTCCTGTTTGGAGTTCATAAACTTTCTTTCGACGATCGAATCTTTTTCACAATTCCTAAATTTTTTTGTAATTACCATGGAAATTATTGACTTGGTATTTTTAGAAAAAGAAATGAAACTTTCACGCGGGTCCCTCGAATCTCGAATAGAAAGAACACGGGCTTGGTGTTGGTTAGAAGATTCATCGTTTCCCCTCCAGTTTTCGATCGATGTCCTTGTCACGCTCTAATTGACTACGGAATAATTACCACGCGAGTGGAAGCTTGGTGCCGATGCGGTGACGCCCTCAGGGCTTAACCCGTCTGATTAATAATCTAGAAAATTCTAAACCATCGCTCGCGCAGTCAAAGCGAATCGAGATCCGATGAGATACAGCTTCAAATCGTCCCAGAATTGATCATTAATAGTGTCGAGCTTGATTAAACGCTAAGAGTTTTCCCCGTGCACGCCTAATTCAATATCAAAGCGCAAAATGTTTGCGCATGTTTTAAAGGAGAGGGCTTATTTCCATCGAGAACGAAGCTTTTGCGAGAGGGTAAGCTTTCGATACGGGTATCTGCAGTTGGCTTGGTAAACAGGAAACGATGTCCTCTTTGTTTGCCCAGCGAAGAAGTGGAGTCCTCAAAGTCGAAACCACGTTACCCTCGACGCCAAATTATTTCTGAGAGCCGTCGTCAGAAGGCTGGCTGCCAGAAACGTTTCCTGCTCCTTCAGCCAGAGTACTTCTACTTGTACAAAATAGTTGAGGAGCCATCGGCACGAGATGAACAACTGGCGGGACCATTCAATTGATCTCGGAATGGGCTGTCAGGAAGCAGAAGAATGGTGGCAACGTGCGAAATGCTAATAAAACTGCACGCACAGGTTTTCGAAACGAACAGCTATGAAAATAATGCGGAGTTACCTGAGTTTCGAGAAAGCCAGCAAATTCAAGAAAATAAATCAAGGAGCGGATGGCTTGCGCTGCAGAAGGCAACGAAGCACTCTCGGGGCATTATGAACAATGCAATTGAAAAAGATGTAACGGTCGCACCGGCGGTGGGACCGTTGGTTGGAGGCGGGTTGCCGGCTCAATCGGCTGGCCGGTTCGTTAGGACTGAATGAGGTTTGGTATAGTAACGAGTCAGTGGGTATCTGTTTACGACTATCTTTATTAAGGACTACCTTATTCTAATTACAACACTTATTACTAACTTTACTTCTACGCGACTCGTGAGGATCGGGGATACAGGCGTTCCTTGCTACTATGTCTCAGCGTACTTCCATATAGAAGCTTTGCGTCATCGGCAGTTCGGCCGGAAGCAATTACTAGCTGCCGATTCCGCTAATTTAGGTACCGCGGAACAGCATAACAATAGCGGGAATCGTGATCTCGGTCATAGCCCCATACCGATCGCGGTCGATACTCGCGCCTAAACCCCGCGTTACGATCTACCCGTTACAAAGAAAAGGGACAAGATTTGGCAGAAGCTTCTCAAAGGATTGGGGGGGAACAAAGGAAACGCAAAGGTTGAAGAGCATGCAAAGTGGATATAAAAAGTAACCGGCAAGGAGGAGAAAAGCTTAGCGTCAAACTTAAGATCAATAGTTTTGTACTGGGGGGATACCAAGAATCTGAGATGATAGCGAAAAATCAGGAAAGGACCTAAGGACTCAGCTCTCCAATTATTCGGAAAACTTCTGAGAGATCGCTATCGATGAATGCGAATGCTGATCGGGTCATGGGTAATTTGCAATGCATAGCGTTCGTCCGGACGACAAAAGCTGCAAAACGGAGCGACGCCGTTTCACGAAAAGCCGGGCAGGCAATTTCTAGGCGATTCTCAGGACTGAAATCGATTGTACCCGGTGATTTTCTCGTTAATCGGTCGATTAGCCACCGTTCTCCTGAAAACAACGGAAGAATTATCGTTCTAGCTACCCGGTCGGCTTTCGATGGCTCTGCTAAAAAGACGGCGCTCCGAGGTCCCAATAAAGTTTAATTAGTTACCCACGATCGCTCCGAATCCATATTGCCCAGACTTTAGTTCGAAACGAGCGTCTATTGACTTCGTTATTGAACATTTCGCGTTTCGATGAACCGTTTCGACGCTGTTAACATTACTCAGCAGGAGAATGCAAGTGAATCCTGTCGGTGAACATGTTTGCACGCCGCACACAGGGAAACGTTGATCTTATGGAGGAATCAGTGCGGTGAAGCGATGTGCTGAGATATCTTGCGCGCTAGAATATTGTATTTTCATTGTAAACAGAATTCTCTTCTGCCCGCTATATTATATAGTAGAGATACACGGCTTAATAAACTATTATCAATTCAGATCTCTTCATTATTTTATTATTTTGATACTCTGACGATTTACAGCGAATTACAGAAGTACGTTTACATTGCAATTAAAAATAAATTTGTCATTGCAGTGCTACAGTATTTCTCAATTTGGCATTTCTGTCGCACGATGAACTTGATCGAATCCATCGTTACGCCAGCAGTATCTGTTCACGAGGTCTCACGACTTGACTAATCCCTGCATGTTCGTGATCAAATGTCATGACGATTTGTCTGACACGGTCCGATTAGGCGGATCGATGGCTGCACACGCGATCCTGCCCCTTGACATCAGGCGAAGGACCCTCGTATTAATCCCCTGTGAAGGATTATAGATTCAATCGATGTTGACACGCGTCTCCAATCGATACGCATTGCAGGAGCTTCGGCTGCTCTATCCCCATTGTTTCCCTCCAATCTTATTTATCCGAGAACGGCAAGCTTCCGCCGTTGATCCTGTCGTACCTTAATTAGAAATTATTTAATGGAACAAATTATTTTCGGGGTCCGTTTGGAAAATGAATATCGAAGAAACATTTGTTATTCTCCCTGCTTTCACTTCGTTTTCGTTACGCGCGAGAAATACGATGTGTCGAGGTGTAATTAATGTTGCTAATTGATAAGAACCACAGCTAGCAGACAGAGCACAAATACATTTCCCTAATGCAGCTAGCTGCACCGCTAATAGGAAACGTCAGATCAACGTCCCAGAGAGACATCATGCCTTCATCCACGAATTTCTCGCCCGAGGAGCATCGAGACGCTGAACCAATGCCTGTCATGCTTTCTCTCTAATATCGGTACAGACCATTCTATTTACTGCACACAACGAGAACGGAATCTATTTCTCAAAATTGCTTGCCCTTTCAACCCTCTAAACAATCGAAGCCCGGCCGATTGATAGAGGAATTCTTTTCACGTTCGCTCTCCGCACCGATCGACGGATAAACGGAGGAACTCGTTTTATTTATTTATTTTTTTTTTGTTGTAAATCGCGGACACAATAAAGGCGGGCTCGGAGTGAATTGCGCCGTAGGCCATTGTTTCGAAAGTCTCGCGTAAACGTCGCATCAGCTTTCGAACTTCGTTTATAATTCCACGGATTTTATCCGCGCTCGTTCCGCCGTGTATTAATCGATTTCCAGCCACGTGGATTTCCTTCAGCACGGTCAGATTCCGCAAGTAATTGGCGGACACCGTACAAAGGCCGAAAGGAGCGAACGAGAGAGAGAAGACGAGCTGCTCGGAGGGATTACGCGGACGAAGTATCGGAATACACTGTGGCCGCGGGATAAGCGTCGGCCAATATTCGCCCGCGATAAGTGTCGTTGCTCCGTTAGTACGTGGATTATGGACCGGAACGGTTATTTATCGAGTGAGAACGAAGATTATGAAAGTTTGTTACATCGATAAATCGAAGGGCTTTGGTCTTATATTCCTTGCAGGCGAAGCATACGTAGCTCTGGAAAATGTGAGTTAAAAATATGTGGTAATGTTGGGATTCTCTAGTATTTTTCTACTTGGAAAAAACAGCTATGGGAATGTGAAGCTGTCGATGTCGCAGAAAAATTGTCCAGCTAATCAACGAGATAAGCGTTAACGACAGTATACCTTTTTCCGGACTTTCATTGTACCCTGCTTTCAATTGATCCGCTGAATGGGCAATGAGATCTCCTGGATTCGGCTTAATAAATCATCCCTTTTCTTTTACTCGGGAATCCGGAGCGTATATAGGATTAGCGGGTCACTCCGGGCAGATCCACAATTAGCACGATGGATGGCGTCGATATTAATAGTTGATCGACTACTATCCCAATCACTAGCCTGATATACTTTTTTTTTTAATTTCCATCAGTCAGAAAGGGGTCGCTTGCAAGAACTGATTCGTTCAAAAGGAATTCGATTTCAGGCTAGTTCGAGGAGGGAAAAAAATCCGATAATCTCTCCGAGCTGCTCCGCGAGGAGGTGCAATGCATTTCGTTTTCCCTTTGATTCGAAGTTCAAAGGTAACGTTGATTCGGAATCGACTTATCATCCATGGCAATCATCGTTACGTTATTGCGCTGGGAAAATAAGTATCGCGCTACTGCTTTTAAACATTATCATCGCCAGCGCGTTTCGGCAATTCATCGAGCGATTCTGTTTCTTGCTCGTTTACAAGCGCGTTGGAATCGAGCTTTTCTGAGAAAACGTTCCGCCGGAAAGTTATAGCACAATGCGGTACAGCGGCGTCAACGCTGTGAACACGGCAAGAAAAGACGAGTGGTCTTTTTACCCCTAATCAAAACTCGTAAGCGAGCCCGGTAATAACTGATGATAGAAATATCGTCGCGTTCTCTGTAGAGTGACCGATATGATATGAAATTATTGTCGAGCACGTTGCAAAATCACCGACCCACAAAATAGTGGAGCGTACAAGTCCAAAGTATCACTGCATCCGCTCGAATATAATAATAACAGAGTCAAAACCTTTCATTGCCATTTTTCAACATTTTTCAAAATAACTGTAGTGCCTTCGTATAGAATTACAATTGTTTGGTAGGTATTTAAAGAGCATCCATTTCTTCTTTTCAATTTACAATTGTTTGCGATTTAACGAATTCCGTCTACGAATTGGATGAAGTGCTCTGCAGTTATTGGACGCCAAAGTATTCGCCGTTTTGATTTTACACATTTATTATTTGCCCTTGAATGAAAAGAGACAATTTAGCGCGGATTATGTTTACGAATTTATGTACGAATTTATCCCGCAGCGATTAACGAGACCGGCCGTTTAATGGCAAAATTGTCTGCCAGTGAATCTAGTTCAGAGTTTGCTAAATAAAATTTCGTAAAACGAAATATTCTCTTCTCTGACCGTTCAACGAAATGTCGATAAAATAATATTTCATGTCCCATATGAAAAAAGAGAAAAATTATAAAATTGCATTTCCAGTCAAGACAGAAAGTCCAAACATTCTACACTTTTTTTTTATTCATTCACAATGTTTGCCTAAGAGTTTGAACCGGGGAATATATACTATATCGGGGCACAGTTTTCGGTATTGGCTCACGGGAAATTATTTCAGGACGCAGCGCAAGCCAGCCGTTATCTCGTTACAGTCGCTCGTTAGCGTGTGATTAAAATGTTTAATCGATGTGTAGTTCCCATCGGGAGTCATCATTAGTCGAGGCAGGCAATTACAACCTTTGCCTGCTTCGTGCCTTTGTCACCCTGCTTGCTTCCATTACGTTGCAATTACAACACCGTCGTCGTTCTCGACCGTTTCCGCCACACATAGCATGGTCCTCCGAAATTTTGCAACCGGTTCTTCTTGGATACACTTTCAAGCAACTTATAGAACTGTTCAGAAATAAGTAGATTAGTTTTTGTATTACGAAAATCATCTTGATCGATGTATTGCAGTGTGTAAATATTAAAAATGAGAAAAAGTAGCACGTGTGAATTTGCGGAGGAACGCTTGATCGACGATCAGCGATGATATCGAACATTAATATATCCTGGAATCCACTTGTGTAACCGCAAGCCCATTCATGAGACGGTTATACATTGGAAAATTCATCCGGCATTGAATTTAATCGGACCAAGCTTATGAATTAGGACGGCATGGAAATCCTGCCCGGTACATTTCACGGAGAACTTTAATTCGGCATCCGGTTGCGTCGCGCGACAAGCTGAAAAATTCCACGCCAGCGAATTCCGATGAATCGCATGCGGGAGTATGATTCGCCAGAAATCTGCGAGCGCCTCGCGCGTCTTTCGTCGATCGCAATCCGGGAACCGTGGAACGTTGGCGGCGGTGCTCGTGGAAAATCCGTTTGAAAATCGCCGGAACATTCCTCTCGGCGCGAATCTACCTCGTCCCGTTCCGTTCACGTTCGAGTATCTATTTAACGCGACACTCTAGAATTCCAAGCTGTTGACGAAAAATTCATTTCAAGAATCTGACGCGCGAGTGAAACGGACACCGCGGGAAAGACGATCGGATTAGGAGCTCGACGCGGGGGAAGTATCGTCGATTTACGAATTTCCTTTCGACTGGATCTTCTTGGGCCCGAAGCGAGTGGCTCGATAAACAGAGATTCCAAGCGTGATTACATTGAACAAACACGTCGTTAGCTGTGCACTTGGCAATCCGGCTATTTAAATGGCTACACGTGACAGCGCAGCCCGATGTTTAAGCAAGCCCGTTTTCAAAATCTTATCTCCAGTTCAACGTCAATTTTATAATAGTTCATGATAATTGAAACTGATTTCTTTGGAGATTCTTTGGAGATTCTGACATTCCCACACTTAATTATAACGACCAAATGCATCTGGCAAATAGTTTGCTTCCCCCCCCCCCCCCCCCCCCCCCCCCGTTCAGGAAAACAAGTTCTCCCGCGTGCTCGAAAAATCTGCTCCACTTTAAAATTAAAATTATTGACGAACTTCGATGATTACTTTGAAAATGCAAAGCCTTTGTCACTCTCTTATTTCAATTTCTATTTTACTTCTTCACAAGGCAAATACCTTTATCAATGACTAAATTTCTTTTTAATCGCGCATTACATTTGCACAAGAGTTGTTCATCGAAATGGACCGTGAAGCTCTTAAGCAATTGTGCTTTATTTTTGTTACAGTTTCCGGAAGCAACGCACAGGAGACGCCGCAGCCCATCGCAGCGGTATGTATCCCAGGACTCTAATTGCCATACTTCCCCATTCGAATGAACGCTCGAGTAATATTTGTACCTTTGCCAAGTAGATTCCAGCGATGAGAGTCGCAGCGTACCATAAACGTGCCTGGAACGTGTCATAAATCGCTTCTTGCTCGTCCAACGCATATATAATAGTATTTTTTACCTCCGATGTGACAGATTGTCATAAAACAGCGGAAGCTTGCGTTACATTTGTCCCGGATGTTGGACCATCGCGACAAAAAATATAGCAATATCGCCCGAAGCTGCTATTACAACATGGAAATTTCATTGAATTTGTTTTTAACAATTGGAACTTGCTTTTTCGATTCGACATTACATACGTACGATTCCTGTTGCCCGAGGGAATCGTAAAGTACACCAGAAATCGGTACTTGTTTCCGCGTGAGGTGAAAGGCTTCGTAAAGAGCGAAGTGTTTCCGCGAATGTCTCGTATACAACCATCGAAACGCGTGAAAGTTCAAATAAAACAGCATCATGGTATTTTTCTTTCGCGAAAGAAGCTACCGTTCGACATCGCGTCGTCTATCGATTTTACGCGTAACAGCATATTTTATTTGTTGCCAAACCAGTTCCATGTTATCGATAAACCATGAACGAACAGATAAACGCGCTTCCATTATTACTGTTAAACAAACATCTCGTGGGTTGAAAACAGATGCGTTTCGAAACTCGTAGAAAGCTCGTAAAAGCGTTGCAAAACAATCGAGCACAACGAATGAAATTTAAAGCCACGGGCCGACGCTTTGGAATAAACAAATTGCCCGAGCCCACGGTGGAGGGGACGGAAAAAGAAAAATGCGCAGCGATTTATAATTGAACGAGACGGAGCGATTTAAAAACGAGGCCGCGTAAAATATCTATTTTTTATTCTTCGCGAAATCAAATTACCTTCGCACCCTATTCCCTCGTTATCCATTTCAGGCACGCGACCTCGAGAGAATAAACGCGACAGCGTTGCCTCTGGAAGATGCGATCACCGGAGGGCGCGTCCCTGGCTCGCAAGGTGATCGCGAACGGGTCGAGCGGACCGAGAACGGGCAGGCGGAACCGCGGCAGGAGGAGGATTACGAGGGCGAGAAGGAGGACGGGGACGAATACGAGGACGAGCTGAAGGCCGTGGCCGAGTCGCACGAGGCGATGTCGAGGGACGACACAAGGAATTCAAACGCGTCCACGGCAGCGTCTTCTGGAGCGCGCGACGGGACGTCCACCGGCTCGAAGAATTTCCACTCGCGCGAGGTGATCACCGTCAACAGCTCCGACGAGGATGTCGCGTCAAACGAGGCGATCACCGACGAGCTCGATGGCAAGTACGATCAGGAGGTAGGTGCTTCGATCTTCCTTTGTTCCTCTTCGTTTATCGGTTGGCGTCGGAAAATTGCGCGATGGAATGATGTTCGTGTGTGTCATCAAATGGTGTGAAGATATAGATGAAGATGTTCTTTTAGAAATACTTGTATTCCGACGAGGGACTGTTTTCGAATTTCGTAACACTTCGTTGGGTAGAAAATGGAGAAGAGTATTTCTTTCAAGAAATCAATAACTCCATTAACGACTGTTTAATAATTAGTCTGGCGAAATAATTAATGCATTTTATTATCAAAGAGCAATCCCGTGTAAAACTTGAAAGCTGCGAATCGATTCTTACGGGCGACAGAAGGTAGGCAAGTCTCGACTAGCTGAATATGCTACGGATTGGCCTATCTGACGTCGCGTGATTGAGAAACTACCAGGGAAATTCTAGGGACCGAGTAGCTATGCGACGGAAAGTCCGTTTCATGCGCGCTACACCGGTGACCTGGTTCCTGAGCGGAAACATTGCAACCGAGCCTTGACCGGCCTGTTTCGTTGCAGTTGGTTCCAGCGGGCTGAACCCTGACCCGACGTCGGCCCAACCCTGACCTACCCCCGGCCTATCCTTACTTCGTTTCCGTGCTCTATTTACGATTTAGTTGGCCGCCAGCCAGGATAACGTCGATCCTACGTACACGCTCCTTGTAGCTGCGGTTGAACTGCGACTTTCAAGCGATGAATTTCCGATAGAGAGCTAGCCGTCCCCAGGCATTTGGGTCCTCCTTGAAATCTCAATATCAAGGATCTGTGTTTGAAACAAAATACTGAGATCCGCGTTTTCATTTGATGTTCAGTTTAAGGAATTCCAGGGCACAATTTATGTAGGGCACAATGTGTATCTGTTAGATGTTCGGAGATGTAAAGTGAGAAGAAACAAATGGGATCCCGAAGGCCGTTCCATTGAAACGACGACCGTCCTGTCGTCTAATGTTTATCGCCAGACGTATAGGCGGGGCACTTTCGTTGAACTATTGGGGAATTGCTTCGCATCGACAGAAGCTCGATCTGTTTCGCGATCGGAAAGCCATTTGTATAGTCTTAAGAGGGAACCGTGAAATTTGAAAATCCGACCGGTCTCCGATTGCGGAAATTCTTGAGTAGGATTAGCAAGGCACAGCTCTTCCGAATTCTCTTCGGATATATTTCCTAACTGGAACGTGGAACGACTGAAGGCGCTCCGTATTAATGTTTTAATACCACTTTTATATATCTTTTTTTTTAATATCACAAGAAACTAATATGTACAATACGTCGTTGACGCGCAGGTGGCCGAGCTACTAGAGTACAAAAAGGAGGGAGACGCGGACCACGGCCAGGCCGGTCGCGCGAAAACGAAACGCGTGCCCACCGTGAAGAAGGAGCTGAGCACGCAGAAGGAAATTCTAATCGGCAGCAACGAGACGCAGGTGCAGAAGAGTCTGTCGCCTCCGGAGGACACCGTGAATCGACTGAACGAGGAAACCGAGGCGGTCCGAAGACGAAATACCGAACCGGTAGAGGTAAATTCCTGGTGCATCGATTATTACTGAATCGTAAATACGATTTAGAAGATAGAGACAATCCGAGCGCGGTGCCGTTTCTCTGTCGAGGACGTCGCGCAACGCTTCGGACAAACTTTTCGCTTCATCGCGAAGTCGGGAGATAAAAGTTTCCGCATCACTCCGATGGAATGGAGTTTTCAGAAATTAAACATTGAAACGAATTTACGGAGAATCGATGCTGTTGACAGACTAAATGGACCATTTCATTTTCGGAGTCTTCCTTTGAAAGAGTTCCTGTATCGGAAACGCAGCAAGCATGTCGAAACTTTCTTCGTTAATAGAAATCGAGTTATCCCGTTGAATACTTCCTTAATTAAATTTCATTAGCGCGAGAGAGTTTCTTCGTCAATTTTATTTTCTGATAGCAATGTACGCGGTGACGAGAAACTTTTGTTTGCAGCCGGTAAAACTAGAAGCTCCCGAGTACTCGAAGAAATCGCGGGAAGAAGGAATCGCGGGTGGTAATCGGTACCCGGAGCCGGAAACGGAGTTGCCGAAAAAGTTGGACAAGAGGCAGGAAACCGCTTTGAAAGACGTGGGATCCTCTTTGCTGGCGGAGTACGCGATCGAGGAGGAACAACGGCAACCGCTTCGCGAGCTCAGCGTGAGTTTGCCAGCCGAAACTTTCTTGTTTCAATAATTAATCGTTTAATAATTGATCGCCGAGAAGCGTTGCTTCTTCGCCGCTCTACTGTCTCCCCTGCACCTTCGTATTCAACACTTCCGCCGATTCGTTGCATATTCACAACATTTGGAACAGTCTTCATCAAACACTGTGCATCGGATCGCTCTAATATTATTAGCACTCTACAGGCAGTCATCTGTTTCTTTTATTTGAGAATATCGGTTGAAAATAATTCTCCGAACCGCAGGTATCTTATTTTATATTGCATTTGCAAATGTTTGTCACGTACACCCAGTTGTCGACGCTTGAAGCTATCTGTAATTTTCCCGCTCGACGTTCGAGCAATACGTTCACAAAATTTATCGACAGGCGAAGAAATTTTTACGGAATGCACCACGCACGAAGCATGGAACCGTAAAGAAAAGAAATATTCATCGTTGGCCGTTTCGTGTCACCGGTGTCAAAGGGCCACGCGAATCCGTAGTCGGTAGACCGAGCTAGAAAGCATTGGCTATCGTGTCCCCGGGACCAATAACTGTCGGGCGGCTTTGTTTGTAGTCAAAGCGCCTTCTCAGCCACCTGCGACCAGCAGCAGGACATTGATCGCCCGTGACGAATATTTAAATCGACAAGCCACCCTCTGCCGATTGGTGAACGTCGCTGGGTATCACCGTCGTCCTCGTAACCCTTTCGGAAATTCCTTTGAAAGTGTTTCGGGGAAATTTCTCTGTCCTAAATTTTAGTTTCCATCATACCTTGTCGAGATCCTTTCTTAGAGGAATATCTTTGCAGCCTTGGTAGGGAAAATGAAGCAGGAATCAGACTGCTGTATTGCAACAAAACTGGCGACCGTCGACGTTGCACGAGAAATACCGAAGAGCGGGAGATGGCTCGCGCTGAAAAGCTCGCTCTGCGGCAGATTGGACGCGTTCTTCCGGTGCGCCGCGGCAAGGACGTCCCGCGTTCTCCGGCCAACCATTATCGCGCCCGCTTCCACGGTGCGCTTATCGTCAACGGCGTACAAAGGGGTGCATGCTCAGGGCTAATCCGATATCCCTCGCGGCGGCCCGGCCCGTATGCAGTCGCAGACATTCTCAATTGCCGTGGCTATCGAATCAACCCTGGGGAGAAGCGAGGATGGTAGGCGCTAAAGTTTGACAGAACGAGGGAGAAAGAGAAAATAGAAAGAGTGGAAGAAAACTGTGAAAAATATTTGCTGCTTAGGTAGGGCTAAAAAATATAAGTATGCAAAGGTTGATGGATTTTATTAAAAAATCGATATCTGCGCTGAAGAAGAATCACCCCTATCTTCGCGACCAAATTCTGCACGTAACTCCCCATCTTTCAACAGCGTCGCACGCTAAGAACGTCCACGGCTAGACCAATGGAACAGAAGCAAAAGCCCATTGGTCTCTATTAGAAGCAGCAGCAGCATCTGAAACAGAGAGATTCAGATGCGACGAAGAGAGAGAAGGGATGCGTTAATTTCCATTAAAGGGACGCGCCCGGGCTTAGGCATTAAGGAGGCAACAAGAAGAAAAGGGGCCCGCGGAATTCCCCGAAGCGTTCTCAGCGTCGAACTGCATCTCGACCGAGCATTTCCCTTATAGATGCTCGCCGATCGGAGAAGAGTCCAGAATCCGGGACGCAAAACGAACCTGTTAATTTTAATTCTGGCCCCGGTGGAGAAAGAGGCTCGACACGAAATACCAGAGAGGAGTTCCGGCAGGAAATTGCGAAGCACACGCCATCCGGAAGACAACTCGCGCGGTCGTTCCTCCCGGCGACGTGGCCGAGAACCATGCGAGACGTTCGTTCAAAGATCAACCTTTTCTGTCTGGTGATTTCGTTCGTTTCAATATCGCTTCCGAACACTCTCGATGACGAACTTCGGCAAAATGTACAGCTGCGGGACGTGTAACGAGTGCGCGAAGTCCTTGAACGGAAATTACAGTGGATGCCAAACCGAGAGCCGGGTGGCTCTATATAAAAGCTCCGTTCACGACGGGTGAATTTTATTTTTCTGCTAGATACAGTGTCCAGTGTTGCGAAAAATTAAACGTGAAGGAATAAAAGTAATCCACTTAATATAATATATAATATAATTAACGAAATAAAGAGAGGGTATTCTGATAATTCATTTTGATTATCTTTACACAATTTTATCCACCCCCTTTTGCACCATAGTCGGCGGAGTAATTAATTTCTCTCCCACTGTTGGCCAGGCTGAAGTGGACGCCCTCACGGAGAGCTTGGTCAAGCTGGACGCGAGTCGAAGCCGACTGGAACGAGTGCAGAAACTGTTAGGTAAGCGTACGAGTCCCGAGGGAAAAGGGGGAATGAAGAAATAGCGCGACAAGATAGCTTGCAGTTGGCATCTCAGTAAATAGTGCAGTCGTTAATTCTCGATCGCGTCGATGAATTCTTGCGCGAACGATCGCGATAAAACTCGGTACTTGTTCAGTTTATACGATCTTTGGTGAAATTAGAGTACAACGGTTTTATCGACTATCACCTTGTCCGCCGGCGTGACGAAACAAGTTTCGTGTATGTCGGGACGAGGTCCTCGAGATTTCCATGCTGGAGGGCTCAGAGGGAAGAAACCTGTTGCCATCTCTACAAAGAGATTGCTGCGCTATGATTAATTTTCAATTACCGTTTCACGTGCTTTGCGCATGGAAGAAAAATCCGAGAGATGAAACCTCCATCTCTCTGGCAATAAAATAAACAAAATTCTGCGATTAATTAATATATGATAATAGTGTTTTAATTGTAGCGTACATTTAATTGATAGTATTCTTGTAATCAATTGTTTTGCGAATATTGTAATAAAGTGACAGGGGTTGAAACGTCCAAGGAAGTAAGCAAAGGTCCGGTAATGTCGCGTCTCGGAACGCGAATTTTCTCCAAACAACGGGGAAAGTATTTTAATCCACTCTTAATGCAGTTGAAAAAGTGGAGTCCTGTCCGAGCGAGAAGCCATTCACTGGTAAATAGATTTTAAACCGAGCGCGTTGCTGCCGTTTAGACTGTTAGAAGGAAGAATCTGCCGCGAAAGGGAAGACCCGAGGGCTGCTAATCGCGTTCGAATTGGCCAGGTCGGGGGAATCCAATATAGCCCCACAATAGGTCGATCAGACGGATAGCGTCTGCATTATTGCCTGGTGTAATTGCCTCCTGACAATTAGCCGGCCAGTATAACGTCGGGAATCAATGTAATTCTCTCACAGGTGGGTCTCTCTCCGTTCCGCTTTTCTCGTTGCGTTTATTCACCATCCGCTCCCTTTACCCGTTTCATTCTCTCTCACCCCCCCCCCCCCCGTCCTTCGTTTCGATTATTTTCTGACGCGCGAACTACATAGACGTTCGCCCGTTTCCGCGTCGCGTTGTATCCACACTTGCCGTTTCACGCCGCTCCGTATGGAATTAGCTGAAAACGAAGGGAACACACGACGTTTGAAATCGAACACGACGGTTTTCACGCGACGGTCTACGTTTCATTTGAACTTTACATTCTTATTTCTGTTTCTATTTTGACGTCTTTTCAAAGGCTTGTCCCGCGTAGATTTCTATACAGGGACGCTTCAAACGATTGTTGAGGATTATCGTCGGGAAGCAATCACGCGCGACGATAAAGGCGGATCATTTCGCGGTTCTTTTACGGATTCTGTGCTCGCGAAACTTCTCTCCTAATTTTGCAACTAATGCGCGACACTAGCTCGCGATGGTTAATGTATGTACGAGGACAGTGAATAATCCGGGAACAAGTTAGTCCCTGCACAGGAGCCGGGGCGAACACTGGGTGGAAGCGCTTTGCGCGCGAAGCCTTCTTAATCTCCGTTACGGGAACAACGCGGCTTTAATAATGGCAATTTGCTAGCGCTGATGGATGCGCGAGACACGCTGGGGAACTCGCTTCGGGTGGACGCTGCATCGCGACGCGCTTTTTACGAGAAATAAATCGACGCGTCCCTCCCGCGACGACGAGAAAGAATTCTCTGCCCTCGGAACGCGTTGCTATCGAGATACAAACAAATTGTCTTTAAAACCTTATCCTACGCGATATTGTGACTCGCGTAACTGCAACGAAATGTCCCTTTCATTGTTTCTTAACTTTTTGTCTCCAGTAAACCTGAAGAATTTGCTGAACTTGTACAGAAATGAACTAGACTCGGGCGAACAAAGCTACGACTTCACGACCGCGGTATTCCCCGCAACGCCGGAGTCCCCGAACGACTCGACAAAGTCTAGGAAAAAGTTCAAGAAGAAGAAGAAGAAGAAACTGAAGCACCGTCTGTCCACGACTACTTTAACGCCGGCACCAGCGACGCCTCCTCTGTTGACCACGACCGAGACACCATCGCAGACGACGCCCGTTCAGTGGCGACTGGTTGCTGAGAGGCTCTTTGGCTCGCCCTGGCAGCAAGATCCGCAGGAGGAAGCTGAGAAAACCGCGTCGTCACGCTTCTCTGTTCCGCCAAGCCCTAGAAGTCAGACGTCCGTTCGAGACCAGATCGAGGAGAACAAGTCGAAGAGCAATTTGAAATCATTCGCGACTGATAGAAAGCCGATACTGTCGGAGGAGGTTGGCGAGCTTGGTAGTCAGAGACGGTTTGGTCATATTGGAAGTAGGCAACCTGGTCACGTTCCGACGCATAGGGAGTTCACGAACGCGTACGAGAGACCTGTAGGTAAGTTCCAAGCTTACTTACGTTCGAAGCTTTCTCATTAACAAATAGGGACCGAGCAGCGTGCATGGATAGTATGAATCTGGGTGGCGTATTTTCTTTATTAGCTTTCGAATTTTCTTCGAGTTCCTTTTCCACAATATTCCACGTCTCCGTCTTTTATCTTCCAGACTCGGAGCGTGTGCCATACTATGAAAACCCCGAATCCTACCATCGGCTACGATACAATCAGATACCACCATCCTCCCGAGGCTTCCTGGGAAAATACGAAGGGGACTATCGCGACGACTTCGCGGTGCAGTCCGACGGATTCTCGCGGGGTCAAGAATTCGATCCACGGCCACGTGATTTCTCCCTGAGCAAGAGTTGGCCCGATCTGTCCTACAGATATACTCCACCCTGGAGAACGGACGGACGACCGGTGTTCCCAGTTGCTTCCGAAAAGTGGCCGTGGAGGCAGCCACCGAACGACGACACCAAGTATTGGCCTGAACGCGACCTCCCTCCGGTTGGGAAGAACTTTTGGTTGAACGACGAGGAAGAGGCTGAGCAGGAAGCTCGAGCGGAGAGAATGTGGCAGCAGCAGCGTGCACAGCATTCGCGGAACGGGGAAAGGCCAACTTGGTCCGCGGAGAAGCCGTTGAAAGTGCCCGCATCGTGGCAACAGGTTGAGATGCCAAAGAAATTGCACGACAGGGATCAGACCAATGGTGTCTGGGAGAAGAGCAAGAATCGTTCCGAATTGAATAAATCGCCCGCCAGACAGGAGGCCAAGGATAAAGTCGTCGTGCTGCCACAGATAACCATGAAGACTTGGAACAGTCTCACTTCGGACCCAGCCACGTGGCCGCACAAGTTGCCCGGTGCCAAACCGTGGCCCAAAGACGAGAACGGCAAGTCGTACAATCCGAACGCCGATTTGGTGAAGAAGCTGGGCTTGGACAAACAGAATAGCGATGCCTGGACGGATGAGCAACCGGAGAAATCGAGCGAGGACAGAAAAATAAAAGAAGAGAAACCGGATAGGTTATACGCCTCGAAGAAATACGGAAAGGAAGAGGAGTTGCCGCAAACGGAAGCAGCTTCCAAGTATAAATCGGCCGACGATAGAAGCAACTTCGCTGACCATAAAACAAGAACCGGCGGTTCAATGAAATCCTGGCCGACGTTGCGGGACAGTAAAAGCTCGAAAGATTGGGAAAAGTCGGAGAGCATGCAGGGAGACGATCCGGGCGCATGGAGGCGGAAATACGACGAGAAGAATCCATGGGCCGGCGAGGCAGCCTTGCCCAAGATTCAATCGGTCGGCGCATGGGTGATGGCAGCTGATCAGTCAACGTGGAAGCCCTATCAGATCAAGCCGATGGATGATCCAGCCGAGGAAGATTCCGGAAGATGGTCGAAATCGTTCGGCAGGTCAAACGGCGATGCCAAGTGGCCCGGTAAGGGAGGCTGGTCGGAGAAGGTCAGCGACTCTTGGATGGATCAACCGAATATGGACCTCTGGGCCGATAAGGCGAACATTCAAGACACCTGGTCTGGGAAGTCTGGCAAGGCAGGTTCTTGGTTCGCGAAGACGAAAGATACAGATTCTTGGCCATCGAAGTCGGGCAACTCCGATTCGTGGAAAGTGAAGGGAGAATGGATATCCAAAACGGGGGAGAACAATTCCTGGGCGACCAGGGGAGGAGGCTCTTGGTCGACGAAATCGAACGAATCCTGGACGTCCGAGACGAACGACGAGGTGTCCAAGTTCAACGGAGATCCCTGGCCGGTGAAATCTAAGGAAGATGACCCCGGGGACGCGTGGCCAAGGAAAAGTAACGAACAAAGTGGCTGGGCCTCGAAGGGCACGGAAATATCCCCCTGGCAGCAGAAGGTCAACGACGTGTGGAGCTATGGGAAGTCCAGCTCCGCGGGCACTTGGCCCGCCAAGTGGAAACAGTTCGCTTACCACAGAGTGACCGCCATTCCCATATCGAAGCCGGGGACTACCGCCGATGCCGCTCCGTCCAAAGCGAGGAACGCCTTCGTCGCGGTGTCCGCGGTGTCCTCGCCGAAATACACGGGGAACGAATGGCGGAACGAGGAGTCCAGGACTGAAAACGGGAGAGTAGACGAGCCGGAACGTTCGGGTAACCAGGTCCAGGTGGGCCTGGAGCGACCCACCTACGCGTGGAAGAAGGATCCAGGCTCGCAGGCTGGCTCCGCGAAAGGCAATAGCAGCGACCCGCTGCAGAACCAGCTGGAGGCACTCAGGCAAATTGACTTCTGGCCCTTCAAAGAGAACGGGATCGAGGTGAGCACGATTCGCGTTTTACTAAATTCCACTTGCCATGCGGCTGCAGGCCTTGCTCGATGAGAATACCTTCTGGGTGCAAGTATATCGAGAATTGATGAGACGATACGAAGTAATATTCGAAGACGATATGCGCCTGTGCCTTTATAGTTACGCCGGTCGTTTCGGCGGGAGAAGTTAGACAAATTGCAGAAAGATCGAAGCAGTTTTGCAGAGTAATAAGATAAAATTGGTAATTCGAGTTTCGAGCAACTTGAACACTAGTAATTAACTTAATTTCTCCTCCCCGATTAGAGTGTGCTAGCTCAATTAGTTTCACAGAAGAAATTTCGACAGCGTCCAATCTTTATCAGACCGAACGATAATATTATTATCCGAATTCGTCGGAGAATTACAATCGCATCGTGCAAATAAAACGCGATGAAAATTAAACGAGTCAACCAGCTGGCCTCGGTCTTAATCGTCTTTTTAACGAAGCGAACTCTCCAATCCGCTAATATAACGCAAGATTCGTGCTGGGATATTTAAGGGGAAATCGAAAGACACTCGAATTGGAAGTAATCCCGGGGCATCCCGACGCTTTTACGTGCCGCAATTTCCGAGATCCGTTGACGAGAACGTGCCCGGACTCGCTTGACCCCGCTTGCCGGAAGTGAGCGATGCCTTCCTTCCTGCGCGGCGCGGACCTTACATACGTGATCCCCGGGTTGATTGCAAAAGTTCACCGCGGCACGAGCGGTGCTCCGTTTCGATCGAGAAATCTTTAGACCGTCGATCGATCGGCTCGCGGTGTTTCATTGACCGTGGCGAACGGACGTGCCGATAGGAAGCCATTTGAGACATTGCTTCTCTGAAATATCTGAAAAGGAAAGCGTAGCCGAACCATCCCGAACAACGATGACGTTAAACTAAATGCTCCGCTTTATTCGACATTCTCTAATTTACAGAAGAGATTGAAAAAGCCAACGGAGACGACGTCCACGGTACCGATGAATTCCACCTCGACGACGCTGCACCGTCGAGGGGGTGCGATGACGGGGAACGGGAACAACTTGCTCCAGACGAATCGACGGACGATCTCGATGAAATAGGTCCATCGATTACCGTAGATCCTTGATCCTGCCCGACGAGTACCGGACTGTTCAGTCAACGATAGGCTCTACCCAAAAGTCTCTGAGCAATTTCCAACGACACTCTGGCCCCCTGCCAAGGTGCACCGAAGCCTGTCAGCCTCCCCTGCGAGCAGCGCGCTTATTCTATTGAGAATTTCATCGACGTCGCATCGTCGGGATATCCCTTCTGTCGTTCTCGACGCGATCCACCTATGTGCTACATTCTTCGTTATTACTTTAAACACTCTTTGCTATCCCTATTTTTAAGTTCTTTTTCCAGGAGGGTCTCGTAACGTATAGAATATTTGTCGCGATATTCTTTGTACCCTAGTTATCGAGCGTATGTGTGCGTATTTGATTACACAAGAAGATAAGAATAATATTGTCTTTCGTTTAAAAACAAAGATCGATATTCAGGAATTACATTCGCTTACGTACGGTTCGAGGAGAACTATTCTAGTCGAAACGCGTGATAAATTAATTAGGTTGATATCATCGATTTCTCTTGTAAACCGCTCGACCGTTTTTTTTTTCCAAAAAGCATTATCAATTGCAATGAATGTCAGTTGTGGTGGCAATCGTGCGACTGCCATAAAAGCTTGTATCTGCAACAAACTGGGATTGTAGTTTCGCTGCACAGAGGACAGTTCAGTAGGAAGTAGAGGGAATATTTTTTCTAAGGTACTGGAAAGAAGGATCCGAAACAAGCGACAGTCAGGAAGACTCCATGACAATATACGATAAGTGGCATTAATCGAGTGAAAAGACGATGGAAGGAGAACCTTTAGAAAAGTGCTCGAGCAAATCGTCCATTGGTAAAATAGAAATTGGATAGAGATGCTCGTTGTTGGATCTTGCTCTAAGAATCACACGACTAAGCATTCAATTACACAGTTGCGTAATATCTTTCTATCCTCTGCGGTTTCCCAACGTTTCGATATGTTTCTCCGAAAGTCACTTGTATTTATCATTTTTCCTTCAATTTGCTAGACGAAAGAGTTACTGTGATTGGCTAAAAAAAAAGATTGGCGCGGCTAACTCGCGGAATTTAATATCTAAGGATCTAGAGAAAAAGCACTATATTTGTATCGCGAGGAAATGAATTTCGCGTAGGAAACGAGCGTGCCATGTTATTATAGAATGTCGCCTTACATTTACATACATATCATTTGTATCGACTTTCATTTAACGTTGGCCCGCCGTGCAAAACCCCGAGGAGCTACAAAAGCTGTCGGACCGTGGAGGGTTGCTTTCATCAGCGAATCGACTATATACAGGCGAGCGGGAGAAGGACGAAAAAGTTAGCAGGGAATTGCACCTGTGGCATATCACGTGGAGTAATAATTCCTGCCTGAAGCGAGAGATTGTGCGTCAGTGTGTACATAAAATGCTTTGAATTAGTATCACTCCTTCGGATGGAAAGGAGACAGAGAAACTGAGCGTTCCACCAAAAAACCCGCGCATTAACTTATTTAAACAAATAATCGTTGAGCGGTCGAAGAGATCGAGGGGGATGATTTATAGGACACCATTGAAATTTAGATGAAGTTTGTTTCGAACGAAAAATTGTCCGAACTCTCGAGACTACAGAAAAATTAAATATATTAGGATAAATGCGGGATAAAAGGAAAGAGAGCGGTGCGAGATTCTCGTGCTCTAAGATGGTAAGATAAGTTAAGAAGATAAGAAGTCGTTCATTTACAAATAAACAGGAATTTCAAAAACCCGGAATTTTGCGGAAACAGAAAAAATTGTGGAAGCGTCCGAATGGAATATTTAAACGCCTGGAAATGATACGAAGTGGCATGAGTCCGGGAGAGAGAGAGAGAGAGAGAGAGAGAGAGAGAGAGAGAGAATGAGAGAGATAAGGAGAGAATGAGAGTGTGTGGCTGATATACATAATGGAAAATGAAGTATAGAAACGCACACATGCATATACAGTTGTACGCGCACGACAGAGAGGAATAGAAGGGATGTCGTAAGGGTACGCTGGTATATCTTTCCGAATTTTCAAAATTTATGGAAATCCATGTACCTCCATATAGGGTGCTTTGCATCTGTATCCCGTACGTAGGATATCGATTTCAGAAGAAATGAGGGAATAAATGTCGTACGTTGTATATTCGACCCGTGTTCTTCTTTTGTCATCCTTCGCCGATTATCCTACATTACCTAATAAAACGTATCATTTAAAGAGTAAAAATTGTATGCGCAATCCATATCCTCGTCCGCGCAGCGAACGATTTATCTTTGCAGGAATTAACAACGAGAAACACTGACGTGTTGCTCATAGTAAAGTCGAATATCAGATTCGAATCTCAGAGTCGAATATCGGATTGCAGACGCTTGCGAAAAGGCCGATTTGAGTAATATTTCATAAAGAAGATTAACTTTGAATTAAAGAGCTCCAAGTGAACGGCGAAAGGTGGACTGGGAAATATTTTTGTCGGTATAAAATAAATGTTATAAAACTCTTCGGCTAAGAATAAGTTTACAAAACATGGACTTCTAACTAATAATCTAAGCCTACCTTTGATTATCACATTCGATAAATCGTCATCGTTATGTCATCTGATAAGGGAACCATATTTCTTCTGATTATCTCTAGAAAACAGACTTACAAAATCAAATGCCTGTTTCATACATGGAAGCTGCTACCTTGTTCAGCATTGGCAACTATAACAATTCCAGCTTGCCAATTTTTATCTAATCGAGGTGAAACGATCTATTTTGAACACACAAAGCTATAGTACAAATCGCGCGTCTAATATATTCAACAAACATTGCAAAATTAAAAGGATGAATGACAGATATTAATCGAGAATGGAGATCATTATCAAATTTGAATGAGTGAAAACTTGTTTCATCGAGTGTACACAAATTGATCAGTTATTTGGAGAATGGACTTAGGTTCCTTTTTGCTACTACTTTTTTTTTTAGCACGAATAGTCGGCCGAATTATATAACGATTATATATCGGTTAATATCGAGCGCCAAGTGTTCGATAAATTAAACACAAGTTACGGATTAATGAAATACATTAAATACAGACGCTCCTTTCGTAACTTGGTTTCAAGAGAACAAGAGAATTTTGCATATGCGTGGAAAATAATCTAAACCGTTTATGCTGTTTACATTAATTAGCATAAGAAGCTAGATAATGGATATTTTTACACGAACAAGCATTTCTTAATCCAATTAGCTTCGGGAACAACGACAAATCTTTGCTATTTCACGCTACATTTGACGCGAACACGATCGAGATCACCTTTGTGTGACGTAGCTACAATCTTGAATAAACATTACCTTGAGCTGACAGTAAATGAAATATTTATGCACAAAACTTTGAATAAAAAATGTATCAAGTCTTATCTGAAAAGTTAATTCAGCCTTCATAGGATTGCAACATGAGAAGATCGTGAAGAATCATTGCTTTCTGAAAAAACGATCTTCTTCAAGGAAGCGATCACTTCCGGAAAGATAGTAGACCAACTGTCTCCGCAATTTCCACAAGAATTTTCTCAATTTCACGGGAAACAATGAATTGTCACGACGATCGGCGCGCTCGATTCACCGTAACACGATCGTATCGATAAGATAATCCGGCAATCATTAATTCCACACGAATTCTCACGAAATGAATATCGCGATACGATGATTTACCCTATATAAAGTGATCGGAGATATACGGGGAACGCACATCGCGCCGATCGATCGAAGTATCGTGAGCAAATCGAGGATGGCATTCGCTAATTTGTTGTTAATCGCTTGTGCGCTAGCGATCACCCTTCAAGGGATCCACGGACATGGATCGATGCTGGAACCTGTTAGCAGGAGTAGCGCCTGGCGCAAGGGCTTCAACGTTCCACCCAACTACGACGACAACCAGTTGTACTGCGGCGGATTGCACGTAAGAATCCTCTTCAAATGATTTTTAATTACGAATTAGACACGCTCGTCGTGAAGGCTGAATGGAAACGCTATTCTAAAAAGGGAGCGACGGTTGAGAATGAAAAGGAAAGGTTTACGAGGTATTGCAAGAGCGAAACGTCTAACAGATACTTGACAAAATTTTACGGAAGGGAAAGCACCGGAAATGAATAATCGATGCACTACACAGGTTCAATTCGAGCAGAACGGTGGACGCTGCGGGGTATGCGGTGACGATTACGCCCTGCCTCGACCCAGGCCGAACGAGAACGGCGGCATTTATGGGACCGGTGTGATCGTCAAGAGGTAAAAGCCCGTGTTTCGCGTTCGCTATCGCCACCCTAAGGGATTAACGAACGCGTTAATTAACGATCATCACCCGTCGTATTCATATAGGTACAGAGCAGGCCAAGTGATCGACGTGAACGTGAAACTGACCGCCAATCACAAGGGAACGTTCAAGTTCGATATCTGCTCACTGCAGAATACACGTCAGCTCGAAGAAGAATCCTGCTTTCAACCGCTGCAATTGTCGGACAATAGGTACGAGCTACCTGTACCCAGCACTCAGATGGATTACTACCTGAAGCTTCGCCTGCCGCAAAATCTCCGTTGCGAGCACTGCGTCCTGAGATGGACCTATCGAGGTGGAAACAACTGGGGAACTTGCGACAACGGGACATCGGGTCTTGGCTGCGGACCCCAAGAGACATTCAAAAACTGCGCGGACATTTCGATATCTTAAACGAAAGTGTCGAACGATGATGTTATCGCTGAAAGAAATTTGTCTCTAACAAGTCTGGCTCGAAATAAATTGATAAGTATAAACTAAAATGTAATGTATCACTGCAAGCACATTCCTTTATTATTTCATTCTGTCGGTGCAAGCACACCGGATTACATTCTTTAAGAACCTGCTTTGCAAAATTTTTCACCAGGCGTCAAAAAAGATCATCGCGATTAGATTAGATAAGAATACGCATATCTAGGTCGATTGGTCGTATTGAACTAGAAACTGCAACAGGATTATTTTTTGTTTATCGCTTCTGTATCTTTATCGATACACCTACACGCTTCAACGAGAAAGATTAATCCTACACATTTCCTATGAATATTCCCCTCGGTTTGGCGAATTTTTTTATTGATTCGAACATTTAAAGGAGAAAGGTGGAAGGCTGGCTTGACCACGAAATCGGAATCGTAGCAGATTAAACGATTCCAAACGCGTCCGTCCGTCCGTTCTGCGGCTCACATTGTGAGCCGAGTAATAAATAATGCAGAAGGCGGGTAAAACAGTTGGCTGATAACGCACGGTAATACGGCCTGCAAATTAACGGGAAGCGTGTACATGCAAATTATGCTGCACGCTTTCACCGAATCTCGGCCTGTCCTCGCTCCGGGTCTTCCTTGCACACGTTATACTTTCTGCGCTGCATTCCTTTCGTTGGTACTCTTACCAAATTAATTTAGCGCTGACATAGTTAATGATGGACAAAAAGAGAATCGCTGATCCTGGATTACTTGATTATCGATCGGTACAAAGCAACAGGACGCGAGTCGAGCAATTAACATTCAACGACGCCCATCCTCCTGCTATGAATAATCGGATTCATTGCGATGCTAGCGACGGCGAGCCCACGCGATGATCCGCAAGTAGATACTTCTCATGGGAAACCCAAAACGCGTACCCATGACTAACGTTTTGCTTCGTAAAAGGAACCTTGAAGTACGAGATCCGAATGCGACTACGAATTACAAAATCACAATCAAAGTGTCGATGATAATAATATGAATAACAGGAGCGATAGTAATAATAACAATATTCAAATGTTAGACAATATTTGTTAGTTCATTTAGGAACATAATACAGCATTAATGCACTGTGGAAGATGTAATGTAATTCACATGCTAAATGATTAAGGCTCCATTTATACATCATCGTGCCGTGTCCGGATTTTTCGGAGAGCAACATACTATTATAATATAACAAAAAACTGTGCGATTGCTGTCGTGCTCGGTGGCCAGATATCGGAGGCCAGAAGCTGTGGCTGTGACCCGGACGGGACACGGACAGCCTCTTCAAAAGGTTGCCTTCAAGGGGTTGCGAAGAGTGTTTTCTGTGCACAAGGAATACAATTCTTTTAGTTTGTATTTCGTCTGTATGAAATTAATTTTAACGAACTCCTGAGGCTTTCGCGATTAAAATGACACCAAACGCGACAGAAATCGCACGGTTCGTCCTTAAGTTATAATAGTGCGTCGCTCTCAAAAAACCCGGACACGGCACGGTGATGTATAAATGGACCCTAAAGTCGCGAAGAATCATGGTCGCGAGGAACGATCTTCTAGATTAGAGAGGTGCGAATCTAGATCACCGGCTGCATGACATAAGAGCACCGAGATCGTTAGGGAGGTAAGGCGGTGTGCAAACGTGTGAGGCTTGCTATATGATAGACCCCACTCGCTTTTTCCCCGCGAAAGATTTCTCCGACCGAACTTACGAGTGGAGGCCGTCCTCGACTGAACTCAATACCGGGTGACTCAGTCACTCACGGAAACACCACCTCTTAATCTTCTCACGAGGACAGCGAGTATATCCGGGACACCATATTTTAAGCAGGAGTTTCCAGTTACGAAATTCCATTAAATTACGCATGCTCGCTGATCGATGACTAAACTTTATTTTGACATTGAAGAGTGTGTGTGCGCGTGTGTGTGTGCGTGTGTGTGTCACCATTCTCAGTTTGCGAAAAACTTCTGCAGAGGAAGGGTTGACAATTCCGCAAGAAGAAGCGTGACATGGAAATCTATTTCGTGTAGAGTTTTCAAACATGCAAAGCCTGATTAGAGATGCGCAAAGCTTCAGAAATTTGTACAAGCCAAATTGTACAAGTAATTAAAGAATTCGAAATTAATTAGCCGCTACGCTGCAACGACCTACGATAACTCCAAGGCTGTGTCCCGATGTGTTAATTGGCTCGTAAAAAAGAAGTTTCTTCTACGGAGGAAGATGATTTCGCACTTGTCCCCGAAATGTCGCATTGTTTCGCAGCGGGCGAATGTAACGAAAACGCGCGACAATAACGGCCACCGCGTACTTTCGATTTCACCGCTTTCGCCTACGAACGCTGACCGGATTGTTCTTATTCAGATCGAACGACGCATGGTCTAATATCGATTTAACAAAGGAAAAACAATTTTACGAGAAGCGTGTAATCTTCATTTTGCGCACAGTATTCGACGCGACGTTTGAACATTCTCGCCGGGATAAAGGAAACTTTGCGGAAAACGCGGAAGTCTAATTCCGCGGAAGCAGACGGCGTCCCATAAACGAAATCGAATCCAGAGGAGAGCATTCTGTGCCCGATGATCGTGAAAGAGCCCGGGAATGTTTATAGAACAAACTTTTCTGGGACAAAGAAAAAAAAAAAAGTTAGCGAAAGGAGGCACGGCGAAACTTGGAGAAGCAGAACTCCGCGCGGAAAGGATTGTTGGGTCGAGGAAATAAATTGAAACGAAATCCGACGGAAAATCGAATCCGCCGTTATGGGCGCACGGGGGAATTAAATCTCCAAGGAAGCCGCGATCAAAACAAAAAGGTGAACAACCCCCCGGGTGAACCGTTCGCCCCCCCAAAAAAAGGAAACCTAAGTAAGTTCGACTCCGCCGCATTCGGCGTTTAGACAGTGTCCAGCGTGTTGAGGGCAGCCTGTAGAATCGTTCGGCGAGCCTGTAGCAAGGTGAGCGTGGAGAATTCTCCGGCTGGCCGGAGAGAAGGAATGAAAGGCGAACGAGGTAAGAACGGCACCGAGGAGGAGGTAGATCCCGCTCACCGGTGCACTTCACCTCCGGCCTCGGCACGGATCGCGGCTAAACCGACCGACCAGTAAACCAAGTGAAAAACAGTCTCGCGCGTTCAGCGTTCGTGCTCCGTTCCCCCGAGTTCGAATTCAGTGCTCGATGCTCTCGAAATAATTTCATTGCCACCTCACGGGGACGATCGTCGTGCAGTAGATTAATTAATTATTGCTGCGTTGTTTCGAATAGAGTGCAAAGTTATTTCCCCGAGTGTTCTGGTGGTACACGGGACTAGCTGGTGCTGCGAGGAGGTTCAGCGAGGAACTGTGCAGAAGAATGCGGTAGGATGCGCATCCAGGGAAGATGTTTTCTGCGCGCGCTCGCAGGACTCTGCCTGCTAGGCGGTGTCATCTCGCTATCATCCACCGTCGACGCCGAGTCGCGAATGCAACGAGCCACCACCGGTGAGTCAAGCTTCATTTTCCTGATCCGCCGTTTTCCCACCGAATCCCGCGATTCCCCTCGTTCGCCTTGGGAGGCAATTTCGAAGAGCACGCTTTACGGCGTGCTGCACAATTTCATCCCACCCAGTCAAGATCTTGAAGACTAAACAAGACTTGGAAAGACGTGGAAGGGAGGGTGATGTCTTCCATGAAGAAATGTCATTTGAACGTGATGAAAAGTCAGATCAGTCTGAAAGCTAATGAAAAAGATAAGAGGCGCTTACGTAACGGAACATTGGCACCCTAAAAGCGGACGTGAAACGCAACCGTATAAGAGCAACGTCGTCATGGAGAACGCGGAGCTATGGTAACGGTATTCCACGTAAACCCGGCGAAAAATTCTGTCACGTCCTCGTTCGATGTTCTGATGTCATCCGCTCGAATAAAATTAACAGGGAATTAAATGGCATAGATCGTCCTCCTAGCATTCCTGCGAAATCGGTGTGTTTCTACGATTGCCGCTTGCTTCTCCCTATTCCATGTTCTGGACACGTTTTACCCAAAACAGGAAAGAGATTTCCCCAATGCTGGGGAAAGATCCATTCGTGAAGTTGTTTTCCGTTGTCCAGGTTGCCCACTAACACAAATATCGACTGGTTTCTACATCCGGCACGGGTGGTCGATGAAAAATTCTTCTTTTCGGATCGTTGGTTTCAATGAAATCGAATTCTCACAGCAGCGATTGATGTTAGTTAATATAAAGTAATCGATTCCGTTGTTCGTCTCGGCGAAAAGTTCGCGTTTACGGCTACTTTCCACCAGAGAAGATTCCTTCGTGTTTCTTGTGTCGTTCAGCCGCTCGTTACCGCTTCCTCGAAGAATCTAACAGCTGTGCAGGCGCGGAAGAGCGAGGTCTAACTTTTCTTTCGCGTGCTGCTCTCAGACCCGCTGCTGCGGGTCCCTCGATTTCTATATGATCCGTATACGATCCGGCTTTCTTGCAGTGTCTCCTTAGAAAAGTCGCAGTGGATATTGCGAAATAGGGAAACCGGTTCGTACTTATCTATCCTGGATTCAGAGCATGGAAATCGTAGAGTGAGATCCCTCGGACGGGGAAATTGCAAGACCGTGGAACTAAGGACGAAAGAACGAACGGCGACGACGCAGAAGTCGCGATTAAGGGATGGAGAAACGAAGCGATTGAGAGTGCCACGTCGATCCTACGATCGCACGTGGTCCTCGTGGTATTCTCCTGTCGATCGAGGAGGTAAACGGACCACGGGTCGCGGCGTGTGCCCGCGTTAACGGTAGCTCTGAATCCAGTTCGTGAACTGGTCGACACGTATTCGCTGTTTGTGAACGGCCTTGGTGAAACATAAAATCGAGCAGACCTGCGTCGGTGCTCCACAGAGGCATGAATGCTCGCCCGAGTTGCGATCAACGAGAAATCCTAGAAGAGAACTCGTTAAATGAAACTCCTCCCCAGGTAGAATGTCCAATTTGTTACTTTATTCCCTCGCCGATAATAAAACAAGAGAGTTTGTTTAATTTGGTTAGCGGATAATAAGACATAATCGCTGAAAGGCCAAATAAAAAAAGCTGTAGAGTTCAAAGGTATTTTGCTTCCAAATGATCGTTCTCCCGATCGGCACCATCCAAGCCCCGCCACGCATACCAATTAGAATCGGGCAGTGACCAGGCAGGTATGATTCAGCCTAACCAACCGAAATCCAAAAGTGTTTTGTCAATAACGAAACGCGGCGACCGACTGCGTGAGAACACAACCCAGGCTGGCCACCACGAAATGTCCTCTTATAAGGCGGAGGGGCTCGGCCTATGATAGATCGTGATCAAAGCGCACGAGGTCCTTCCTGGAAACGACGGACCCTCTCAATTTAGCCCGGCCCAGAGGATCTTGTCTGATCCGATCCAGATAGAATTTTGGGTAACCATCTCTGTCATCCCGAGACCTATTCCCTTTCTCTCTGTCCCTCCTTTTCACGCCTGTGCCTTGCATCTTCTTTGCGCGTGTGCGCGAGCGCAGGTAGAATTGGTTAAAGCTTGGCTGAGATCGCACAATGGATGAAATTACCAACGAAACAATGAGACGAATTTCACGCGGTATATAGGTCGACGCGACGATGAAACCAACGATTGTTCGAGAGCTCATCGAAATGAAAGATTGCGCTCGCGAAATGGGAAACATGTAAGAGTTATTGAGAATTTTTGTTCTCAACAGATTGATATAATTTATACATTTCCATTTTATATCTAATTAAAGAGGAGGAAACGGAGATACGTAGTACTGTCTAAATTGCGTAACCGATTGCGCACATTGTGGCTAATGAAGCGCGACTGAGGACGGACTTTTAATTATGTCCTGAGCTCTGGGTAATTGCAAAAGTTCGTTCTCTGGTTCGTTCAGAGCGGTCCACTTAGATCCTTTTTCACATCGGTGAGATGGTAGAGGCGCATCTCTTCTGGCAAGCAGCAGCTAATTAAATAACAACCATGTATCTGCGACACGCATTATTGTTTTTCTAATTCATATACATATACCAAGCAACTTTCTATTTCATGTTCCGCGCGGATGATCCCACGCGAGAATTATTCCTGTTTCGCCCGCGTTCAGACGTGTGACAATCGAGCGCAGGGTTTTAGTATCCGCTGTGGGGTGTTTAATGTTTGCGACGAGTTTTATCGCTATGGTCTTGCGCTCTTCTAATACCTTAAAGCGTTTGCGTAAATGATTCATATTAATTTCTGCGTGAGCGTGATCTACACGCTCGGTGCCTGATGTCATGCTCGACGCCGGAGCGATATAACTCTTCCCACGAAATAATCTTGGCTTCCACGGCTGCCTTACCAGCGAAAGGAACGTATCTGTGTACCTGGTCAAATGGACAGCCGCGGTTGCGTATCGGGTGTCAAAATTATAAGTGCTCGTGTCGCGAACTCGATGATTCTCGCTCAGTCGCTCTAAATTTCGGATATTCCTTAGGGGGCGAAAAAAGAAAAAGAAAAAGGAAAACGAGCGTCCCTCTGATAATAGCAGTAATTAATTGTAAGTGGTTTCCCGCTATTGTTCTCCCCGGTCGGCGGCTTTCACTTAATGGTCGCTAGACACCGGTGTCCCGCGGGGACGTTAGTTAAGTCGATCGGAGTCGCCGCTCTATTTGCCAAAAAGCGTTCAATTTTCCGTGCTGCTCGCGCAACTTTCCCCCGATCGGCTTTCCTCTACTCCTCTCGGCCAACGTAGAATCGAAAGAACAATGGGACAGGCCGCGGCGTTTATTTCACGACGAGCATCCCGCGTCCGCGTCGCACGCCTACGATTCTTCGAACGTTCAAATCCCCCGGAATAGCGACTAAATCAAACATTCCTCTTTCGTTATAAAATAATGGATCACTAGTATACACCCAGTAGACTGATTACTAAAGTGTCTAGCACGCGAGAACGAACGTTGCATGCTCCTCACGTAGCAAAAGGAACGCCAGGGAAGCGGCGGAAGAAAACTTCTGCGTAGCTTCGTGCCTGTTACACGTCTTGTACCCTGCATCGATCCACTCTGCCTCGACAGGCAAAGATGTTCCGCACGACGTTACGTCTGAAGTGAACCTCTGTTTTTCTTTTGAACGCAGAGAGCGAAATAGCATACCGCATTGGCCTTAAGTGGAAAGTTGTCAACTTCTTTACTTCGTTATTAAGGAACGGTATTTCCTACACCTAGAAAAAGACGTAATAATTGAATATCATTGCAGCCATTTACTTAATCATACACGTCCGATAGCGCGATTAACCGTAATGCTGTGAGAGAGAGCGCGTTTCTAGCGGGGACGCAGATATTTCTGGGAGACATCGACGCCCGCATAGGCGCGATCTTTCGCGTGCAGATTATTTTACGGTTTCCATTCGAAAGTAGCAATATTGCCGTGTGGGCAAGTAGCTTCGTAAAACGAAGAACAGAGGGATCTGACACTAAAAATTGTATCGAGGCGGTAAAAAAGAGGCTCTTAGCGACGGCGTTATTGCCCGGAGACATCGATGCTCGCCAGAGAACGTTTCTACAGCGTCCACGGGCCTGGTATTCCTCGAGATCAATGGCCATAAAGGCCAAAGCAAATTGAATGCACTCGTTGCGTCACGAAACACTCGCGGTCGATCCCATTATCCAAGCTCTGCATTTATCCATCGCGTTAACAGGAAAGGCGGGGCATCTCGAAGCGGCGGAGTGAAAGCACAACGCGATGGAAACCATTGTCCGTACGATCGTGGAAAAACAAGAGCCTGTGCGCGACGATTTCGGTAAACGCCCTGAATGATTTTCAACGCAAAATGATGAGATGCAATCGAGCGTTACCTCGGCGCGTAGCAATTTATTTCGATTCGTCGAATATCAAACTGGTTTACTCTCAGCTTCCCTCGGCCGCGCCAAGTTTTCCAGCGCTCGGCGTTACCGTGACAAGCAAATCGCGCCTCACCCAATTACCTAGATACTTAAACGCATTTTCTATTCACGGATGGCGGATGGCAAATTCGATTAGCCTTTCGCATTCCGCTATCGTGAGCTTGTTCTTTCCGCGATGGGAACCGTTAGTCTCGCGAGGCCGACATTTCTATACCTCGGACACAGAACCGGGTGAAAAGAAAATGGAAACAATGGTCGCGATCGAGCTCGATGCAAGTTATCCAGGTGTTCGCGTCGCGCTCTAAAGATCAGAACGTATCGCGATCCTTGCGGACATAACTCTGCTTTCAATTTGCTGCGTTTTTAGACAATTTTACGGATGTTTTATGATAAGCTGCTTTCCGGCGAGTTCCTTATGAAGGTAGAGAAGTGTATTTCCCTCGAAATGCCATTAAAACCGGGCCCCCTTACTTCTTCGTCCTTCGCGAACGGACGTGGGAAACGTTGCTCGGAAACGGAACGCCGGATCTTTTTCATAGTATTCCGGTAGGACCGGGTCTAGTCAATTTGATGGGTAGCCATTGCCTCGGCGATACGGGATATGTAACGACCAATGATTTCGAAAACTAAATTATAGACGAGAACGATCTGAGATAGACTAATGAGAAATCATTTATCTCGAATTCCATATTCCAATATTCTGAATCCGATTTAATCTCGCTTTAATTAGTTTAAAGAGGGGAGTGGAATAGGCATTACGAAAGGTTGAGGAAAAAGTACTAAACAATCGTTGACGGCGAAAATCCATAGATTCGCTGCGCTAACCGGGACAACTAGCGGGCCGTAGAATCGATTAGTCGCGTGTCAATCAACTGGAGTAAGTACAAAGGCTTGCACAGGTATTACGAGGTATTCGTTGACGATTGAAAAAGCTTGATAATCTTCGGCCAGAAGGTCGACGACCTTAAGCGGACCAATATAGACCGATGAATCCACTTGCGGTTTGATTAACTTTTACTACTGAGCTTTCAATTGATCGCTCAACGAAATTAATATGGACGATGATACTCTGACTCACCGAACACCTGGTACAGAAGTGTCTTTCCACAGAATCGCGTGCTGAACGTAAAAGTCGCTTGCAACATTTCGATAAGCTGCCCAGTGAAACTCGATGTACGAAGCAAAACCGCGATGAAATAAGTAGCGCGTGCAAACCTACATGGCAACTTCACCTGAAACGCTCTTGTCGTTCGCACATGATTGGTAGCAATCCGCGCAACTCGCATGTAAAGTAACGAACTTTACTGTGACGCCTTAATCTCAAATATGATGAATCAAATACAAGACTGCTGCTTAATTAACTGCTACTCAATTCGGTCCTACTTAATTAAAGGCATACTTACTATTTATCAATTGCTACGAAAGAAAAAGAGCGAATAAAAGAAGTTGACCAATGAAACACGATGCATGGACTGAAATAACGATAACGCCGCGAACAGCAAGTAGGATAGAATACCGTATGGTCAAAGGCCCGCTCAGTGACCGACTATTTTAACCTCCCCTTTCCCCTCACCGTTTTACCACCAGACCACTCCATCTGGCTCTGTCCTCTTCTTTCCACATTCTACATACATATATACAAATGTTGCTCACGCTAAATACGCCGAAAATGACACGCCTACGCCTTTTTCTTCTGGGAACCACTAGGAACGTTCTCTCGGTTCCTTTCCCCGGCATTTAACGTCTTAACTCGCACCTCTGTAAGAATGAAGCGAAGAGCGGGGAAAACGTGACCGCGGTGCGAAGAAGCGGCGAGCATTTCTGGACAGTAATTGAATGCGGTTGAACGCGGCGTTACCCTCGGCACGAGTTCACGGACGACGCGCGACTTCCTGCGACGAGGAAACCGAGTGAAGATCCTCTTGAAATGCGCGATGAGTAATTCCGCGTTCCACGGCCGGCTTTCTTAGCCTCCGGACACCGCTGTTTCCAGCTCGAAGCTTGGCGATTTCTTTCAAGCGGAACGAGAGATCTGTTTCGGATTGAGCTGAGAGCAAATGTTCCTTTTTTTTTTTACTTCCTATCAGATATGAAAGCCCGGACGAAACGATACTTCTTCTCCTGCATTCTTTGGGCGGAAATTAGTTGAACCTGATGACCTTCTTTGGTATGATTTTCTAAACAATCGAATGGTTATGAGGTAATCGAATAATTTCGAGACGCGAGATTATTACTGCGCAGAGTATCCAGGGAGCGGCAACAAGTTGCTTTAATGAACAGCTTAGCAATATGCTGTGAGATGTAGATACATATTGATAGACCGATACTGGAGTATCGTTCCACCGGGCGTCCTTCAAAGAAGATCCTTTTTACGTAGTGGACACCGGAGCCTTGGCACGGTAAATCAGTATTTCTCTTTGACAGCCCGGTCCCGTTAACCGACTCCTCGAGTTAGTTCGATCAGTCGTCGGATATTGGTAGTATCAGAGGGAAAAGTAACAACCCAAATCGCATAGATGTTTAACTATATACAAAGATCCCCACATTTCTTCATTTCAAAGAAATTCAACGTCCTACCGACTTCTCCGCGTTATACAGTGTACTCCTTTCAACCGACTCGCAGGTTTCGTATCTGTTTCGATACGGAAGAGGGTTGTGGAAAGAGTCGACGAAAGATACGCGCAGGGAAGCGGGCATATCGTCGCAGCAGGATGGGAAACCGGATTCCTTTTCGGGGCATCGTCGATGCATATGCATGCGCCCGGCGAAAACGGCGACCGTCACCTACTTACGCGTCAAATCGTTCCACTGTGAACGCTCGAACCGAACAGGAACGTCAGGTGGACCCTTGTAACGAGCTGCGGCCCCGTGTGAATCGGCTGCACCGTTACGGTTCCCCCATTCACGGTGGAGATAAAAGTCACGCCGGATCCTCGACTTTCGATGGACGCCCACTAATCATCTACGACCTTCTTTGCCGCGTTCGACCGGTTCTCGAATACCGGCTACGAAGCATCCGCGCCGAAGAAATTCCTAACGATACGCGCCTCGTAACGGAAGATCTTCGAAATTGTTCCGCCGTTGGATTTATTAAAGCGTCGAGTCTCGGTTCACTATGATTTCGATGGTTGCTCCTGCAATCGACAGATTCAAATCGCGAGGACTGCACGCGGTACTGTTACAATTTTTCTTGCGTCCTACGGTCGATCGTTAGCGTGCAAAAACTCGAGCTGGCATACGGTAAATCGCTGGCAGAAGCGGTTGAAAGGAACGAGCGTGTTGTATCCATTCTATTCCTACTCTTCCGTGAATCTTATCGCTTAACGGCAATCCTGATCCTACTGGAAATAGGTGCGTGTACTAAAAGCGTTCGTTAAATTTTCAGCTGCTGAAGAAGTGCCGGGCGTTGAACCTCTCCGTGCTACCGCGAAGAACGAAACGACCGAAAGCAAGTTAGATTATCCGACCAAAGACCAGGACTCTAAGGCCACGGTCGAACCGAAGAAGAAGCCGGTAGACTTCAAAGTTAAGAGTGATCAGAAGTACCTGAAGCCCCTCAAGGACGATGACTCGAAGCGTGGCGAAAGCAGCGATACCACGATCGTCCCGACGTCGACGGCGAACTCGATGGAAGAAGACGCAACCTCGAGGACCGTAGACGGTCCGGGAGTCACGATTCCCTTTTCGTTCCACGGCGAAACCATCGTCCCCGTAACTAATGCCTCGCTGACGAAGGAGTCCTCGATGAATACCGATTTATCGTTGACGGAGAGCAGCACGGAAAGCATGCACACGACGGTGGACACTGTAGCGCACAGAGGAAGGGCTTTGAACATCTCGGCACCGGAACCAGTTAACTCTTTACACTCCAACATCACCGACCTGAGCGACGTCAGTATGGATGACGATGATAAGGAAGTAGAAGGTGATCGTAACTAATCCTGCATTCGCTTTCAAACAAATTCATTGCGCGCCAGCGTTGTAGAGCTTTCAGCTTTCTAACTATTGTCGTCTATATTTTATTCGGAACGTCGGCTTAATTGCTATTTCCCTTAACCTTCCATAGGCGGTGAATACGTTGCGTCTCACAACGAGACTACCATGAACATCTCCTCGACTTTGCTGCCGAAGGTGTCGATGTGCGTAGAAGGGAATCGTACGTACAGCACAGGCGAGACGATCCTCAGGGGTTGCGAGGAAAAATGCGTGTGCGGCGAGGGTGGCGACGTGACGAGTTGCAAGCCTCTCTGCTCGTCGCCTTACGTAAGGGCTAACAGAGGAATCGCAGATCCGCTATGCCAGGAGAAACTCGTGAAGGAGGAACCGTGCTGCGCTATTTTGGTTTGCGCTGCTGATTCCGGTGAGTTGGGGAAACGCGCATCGCCTTGATGGATCGCAGTAGTGGATTCTCGGTTTAAGGCTGTTTATTGTCCCTTAGCACCTGAACCGGAAGAGACGTGCCTGTTCGGCAACAAGACGATAATGAGGGGGCAACGAGTGGAGGACGGCTGTTCCAGGATATGTATCTGCGAGGCGGCTGGCAATTTGAAGTGCCAGCAGAGATGCCCGCCGAACGAGACGATCTCGGTGACCAGTCAACACGATCGTTGCGTCGTCCTCACGGATCCAAGGTAAAGAGAGAAAGGCAATTCCCAAAGAGGCTCTGTTCTTCTGTTCCATTAGTTGGATCTGGCATTATTAATCAGACAAAAGTAATATAAGCGAGAGCCGTTTGCTCCGCAATTGAATATTCTCCCGTTCCCCGTTTCGCAGGGACTCGTGTTGCACGATAACTCTCTGCGACGTCACCCTCGGCGATCACGAGATCAGGCCTGAAGCCTCGACGGACTTGGCTGTTAATCTCACGGACGTGAAGGTCCTGAATTCGACGGCGATCAAACTGAAATTATCGGCCAAGAATCCGCAAGACGTGCACGTGGAGATATCCGATAACAATCACGTATGGAGGCAGCAGAAGCCAGACAAGGGTAAGAACGGAAGTATAGATTTGGTAGAATCTACGCGACACTTCGCCGGAGGAATTGATTAGACTATGAAACGATTATTGAACGCAGAGGGCATCGTGGCGAACTTGGAACCGGCGCACACGTATTACGTGCGAGTGACGGATGGAACTAGAACGGGCCCCGCGATACAGATCTTCCTGCCCGCGGAGGTGATCAAGGCCAACGTGTCCGAGAAGGCAGCGGATAAGGGTTACTGCAGTCACATGGGGAAGATGTACAAAATCGGCGCGGAATGGTACGACGAGTGCATCTCGTTCTGCACCTGCACGGAGGCCGGCAAGACCGAATGCCTGACGATCGAGTGCCCCACCGATTTCGGCCTCGACGTATTGGACCCGCACTGCTTGGACTGGGAAACGGTGCCAGCAGACTTTACACCTAAAGCGCCTCACTGCTGTCCTCAGGTCAAATCTCTGCACTCACATTTGTCGATTCAAAAAAAATGTCATTTCAAGCAAGTCCGTTGAATATATCTATCGGTTCGAGGGAAATTCAACGTACGTCTAGATTCTAGGTCCTAAGAACGTAGACAAGTAGGCCGGAACTTCAGAATTTCTTTTCTGTCGCTGAACAAACGGTTCCCTATTAATTTACAAAGCGGACCTTTATTAGCGAGCACATCGCGCGTGATCGAGCGCAATCGACGCGTGTTCAGCGATACCGAGACTCACCGGAATGATCGCGTTCGCAGGAAGTTCGGTGCAGAAATAATGGCTCGTGCAATTACGAGGGGAACACGTACGAGAACTGGAGCGAGCTGCCGGCGAATGTAACCGGATGCGAGAAACGATGTTACTGCGAAATGGGAAACGTGTCCTGTCAAGCGGCCTGTCCGCCGGTTCCAGCTTTACCACCTACGAGCCTGCCTTGTCCCTCTTATCAGGCCGCCCTGATGCGCCTACCCGGCGACGAGTGTTGCTTGGAGTGGAGATGCGCTCAACCTTCCGGCCAAATGCCAGGTAAACTCACGATCGCGTAACGAAAAGTACGGAAAGCAGGAGAAAAGGGGGAGGTCGGAGGAAAAGGATTCTTGAAGACGAAGGTGTACATGTACAGGATAATCGACGTCTAAGAAGCTTCTCTTAACGGTGTTGCTAAGAATAGTCGAGCGATAGTGGAGCATCCTGTATATCTACCGGGCGTAACGTTGGAGGAGCAGGAGTTCGTTTAATTGGCAACGAGATCGATTGTTATTTTGATTACCTGTGGTGGCGGTAACTGTAGTGTTGACGTTCCTAGCATCACTTTCGAGGCAACTACTATCTTGAAGAAGATCCGATAGATTGGTAATGGGTAGAGGGAAACGCTTGTTTGCGGACCTGACTGGAATTCCCCCCGGGTGCAAATGCGAATTGTACATACACGCGAATTACATCCTGGCCTTTCATTAAAGAGCACGAGCGTCGATTTTATTTATATATCTTTCGAAACTTTATCATCGTTCGATCACCGACGACACTGCCATACGCTGTACAGAGACACGCACACACACATACACGTGCAAGAAATCGCGACTCGACCTTTACCCCTCATCCGTAGAATTGCCCTCCCACGCCTAACGTAAAAGGGAATTACTTCGCAGCGATCGGAGCAGGAACGGAGAAGCTGTAAATGCATGCTTTGTGCGGGTGTTACGCTTGTACATACTTGGACGTCCCGCTGTAAAATATGCATGGACAGACTCGACCGACGATGATGTCTGTGACAATCGACTTTATTGCTTATTGCAGGAACGAACGCGACGTCCGCGTTCCCGGGCCCCTTAGCCACTGACCCGTTCGATCGGCAATCGATCGGCGATAGCGAAAGACCGACCAACGTGTCGGATTCGCCCGAGCCCGGCCAACAACCACCGGATCCAGGAGCAACCTCCTTGCGAGGAGATTCGAAAGACGTTCGCGCGCACACAGACACCACTGCACACGGACTCTTCCACTATCCCATGGACCCTGGACACCCGACGATACCGTACAACGGACCGTACAGTCCCGACTATAAGCCCACGCGTCCCAGCATAGAGAACGTGTTCCATTTAACCCCTAACACCGAGAAAGCCCCGACGCCCGTGAAAGAGAAGGCGACGAAGCTCAAGTCCGACGCGAAGAAGCCGGTCGAATCCATCGTGAAACCGCACAAAGACGACTACTTCCCCGGGCCCTTGGCGCCGGACAAGTTCCCGAGCAAAGGGATCCCGTTGACGGGCAACGAGAACCATCAAATCGTCCCCGGCCCCGTGAAGCCGGGCAAACTACCAGCGGGACAGAAAGCGACGGGTCAGCCACAGTTCGTCCCGTTGAGTCCGCAGCAAGGGATGTTCGCGCCTGGATACCATGCGTCGATTAGCCCGGGGCAAAGCGTGCAGCAAGTTGCTTTCGGTAATCCGCAATTGGACGATTCTGCTTCGGTGGGTCCGCCGTACCGAGGACCAATACCGAACGGGCCGGACAGCGTCGACGATCCCAACGTGATTATCCCGGTGAATCCCAAGAGGAAACATCCGGCCGATGCGTTCGACGTCGAGAAGGGCAAACCTTTATTACCCGGTAGACCGAAGCAGGGCCAACGGAACCCCGAGCAGGAGATTCTTCCGGAGGAGCTGTACCATCTGATCAATCTGCAACATCCGGGCTTGGTTCAGCTGGACCACGGCCCGCCGGAAGGGCATCCGGGCTTGTACGATATCCACCAGCAGATATCGGCCGAGAAGCCGGAGCCCGGCAATCAAATCCGGCCGGGATACTTCGCGCCGACGGCCGCCGGGCCGAAGAAAACCGCGAAGCCGCACGTGTTCGCGCAAAAAGACGAGAACGGTCAGACGACCTATCACATTCACACGCCGGACATACCGAGCTCTCCTCAGCAGATCGAGGAGCTGCTGGCTCACATCAGCCAGCACGATCCAAATCCCGGACCGTTCCAACACTATCCCGGACAGCCGGCGATACCTAATAACGCGGCGGCCGCTCTGCCTATCCACATTGACGCTCATGTACCGCACTCAAGACCCACGCACTTGAACCGTCCGTTCGCAGCACAAACGCCCAACCAGTCAGGTTCGTCCCTGATCAGAAACCTTTCTTTCTTTACTTGGTCCGGTCTTGGAAAATAGTTTGGATCCGCGACGCGCGATCTCTTCTACGAGTGTTCTCTTCTATCGCTTCCGAATGGTCGAGCCACGGGAGATGTTATCACTTCTCTGGATCTCCTCTTGAGATCACTCGATCGTGTCGCTCGAAGGGTTTTTAGCCGCGCAAATAATAAAACAGGTGATTCTGACAATTAGGTATGGAGCACAACGTGCCAGCGGGCTTCCCGTTGCCCGGCAGCATCCCAGGATTCCCCGTCGCCACCTCAGCGGACGAAGTTACCGTGCAAATTCTCGAAGCCCTCGACGAGAGTACCGTGCGTCTCGTGTTCACCGTGCCGCAGGTTCTGGTCGGGCTTCACGGACGCGTCGAGCTGCGATACACCAACGACAAAACGTACCGTATATTCCTCCCGCGTATAATAAAGCAATCTACCCCCTCGTTGTTCATCGATTATCATCGTTCATCCCGCAGGAATTTCGACGTGTCCACCTGGAAGTCTCAGGTGTTCGCGCCCCCGAGCGACTTGATCGCTACGTCGCAACTCGAGTTCGAGCTGGGCGACTTGAAGCCCGCGACCGAGTACAAGGTGAAGATCACGGTGAAGCTGAAGGACCTGGCCAACAGTCCAACGAGCAAGATCTACAGCGTGAGGACGCTGGAGAGGCGAGGCGAGGCGACCACGTTGCCGCCCCAAATACCGATCGACGCCGAGCTTCGCGTCGCCGAGACCAACTCCACGTGGGTGAACGTGATGTGGAGGAAGTTCACTGAATACGAATTGCAGTTCGTCGATGGCGTTCAGCTGAGGTGCAAGGAGCTGGACGGCAAAGCGTACGCCGACACGCCGTTGATTCACAGGGCGGTCACGAATTACGTGATAGAGAATCTTCGACCGTCGACCACGTACGAGATCGGCATCATCCTTGTCCCCTTCCCGGGACAGCTGACGGAACTGGTCAGCGAAAAGACGGTAAGCACCAGCTTCAAATGGAGGAGGAGGGAAAAATTGCTCCTTCGTAACTCGCCCGTAATACCAACGATTATCCTACTCGACCTTTGACCCTGATTCATACTTTTAAAGATCCAAACGACCACGTCAATGGAGCCAGATCCATATTCCTTCGACGTCAAGGTGGAGATTAAGACGATCAAGTCGACGGACGTGGAGGTGACGTGGTCCGGGGTACCCTATCCGGAAGACAAGTACGTGAACATTTACAGAGCGATCTACCAAAGCGACAGTGGCAAAGAGGACACGAGTACATTCAAGATCGCCAAAAGAGACTCCCATCCGAAGACCGTGATCGGCGACTTGAAGCCGGGGACCAGGTATCGGCTGTGGCTCGAGATTTATCTGACCAATGGACGGATAAAGAAGAGCAACGTGCAAGACTTCGTTACCAAGCCCGGTGTTCTTTTGCCAGCCACGGTATCGCAACAAGGTATACGTATGCGCAGAATTTACTAACGAATTAATGGAAAACACACGCATCCTATTGATTTACGATTAAAATTAAACGATTCGATTATTGAACAGGAAAGCTTGCATCCCTCTCCCTTCACGAGGGTGATTACTATGGACCCTTGGTAGTGGTAGCTATTGTCGCATCTCTGGCTATCCTATCGACTCTGATCCTGCTGATGATGCTGATGAAGAGACGGACTAGTAGTAAGGCCGATATATCCTCCCGTAAAAGCACGTCGGCGTACGACAACCCTTCCTACAAGGTAGAATTACAACAAGAGACTATGGGTAATTCACTCTCATTTGTTTTTCTGCGACACTCGCATTTCGTTTCCGCTTGCGGCATTTACCAAAGGCACGATATTTGAAGAATCTTGGGGTATCTTTTCAGACCTGTGAGGACGCCGTGACTATTTCGAACGGCAGGAACAAGAGCTCGGAGCACGAAATGACTACCATCAACAGCAACGTTAAAGAGACCGCCTGAGATTCTAGAAATATAACGTTCTATTTATTTACGTGTTCAACGCGTTCATTGGATCGACCTGATTTGGAGAAGAATTATCATTTCTGCGTCGGGAGAATCGTGCGACGATCTTTTTTGCCCAAGTCGGGATATCTGCGTTGCGTTGTATTAAATGTTGTACATAACGATATCAAGTAACACTAGAAATCGCGTTAGATGGTAAGGTGACGATTTAAGGGGAGCTGAAAATATTGCTTGGGGAGAGCGAATTCGTCGGTTTCTTGTTTTATAACAACCGCTTTATAAATATTTCGCCGACAGAACCGTCCGTTCTAAGTATTTAACGTTAACTTTTAAGTCGTAAGGAAGGAATCTCGCCAGATCTCGAAAATCTGACCGCGTTTTGTACAGTCTATACCTACATTGTTAGAAATTTATATAATACACAAGGTGTATTATGTCGCACTGAAGCGGTAAAGCGTGACATGAATAAACCTGTTTGTAAACTATGAATAAGAGTATTTATTGGTATCGTACCACGTTCGCCCAATAGCTTGTTAAACAAGAACTGCGAGTATTATCTCCCTAACAGAAAATAATTGTAATTAAGCATAGCTGGTTTAAAGACTGGTTTTGGAAAATAAAGGTACTTTAAAAGTATTTCTTCAACTCGGATTCCATTTGAAGGGGATCAGTGCTGGGCGCGTATCTGGAAACGACCTTTCCTTCCTTGTTAATGAGAAACTTGGTGAAGTTCCACTTGATGCTGTCGGTGATGAATCCACCTGCTTGCGTTTTCAACCACTTCCACAGGGGATGAGCGTTGTCGCCGTTCACATCGATCTTTTCAAACATATCGAAGGTGACGTTATATTTCTTGACGAACTGTAAGATCTCCTCGGACGTGCCAGGTTCTTGACCAGCAAACTGATTGGAGGGAAACGCCAAAATTCGCAGGCCCTCCTTATCGCTGTACTTTTCGTAAAGCTGTACCAGCTCTTTGTAATTCGTGTCTGTGAGGCCGCAATTACTAGCAACGTTAACGATTATGGACACATGGCCACGATATTTTTCCAGTGATACATCGTTGCCGTTGATATCTCTGGCATGAAAATCGTAGATTGTAGCGGCCGAACTCCAATCTTTATCTTGATCGAAACTTGCTGGCGTTGTATCAGGGCATTGCTCTTGCTTATCTGCGCAATTTTGCGCTGTGGCTCCGCAAAATAATAAAATCGTGAGTAATAATAGTTCTGCAAAAAAGGAAGCAAGTCTAAACACTCTGTATTCCAAATATCTGATCGTCGGTTTCACGTTCAGAAAAGCAAGGAGAAGAAAAACCGACCTTGAACTGTTCGCGTATTCACGAGTAAATTAATCGCACAGCAAATGCCGTGAAATCGAAAGTAAAATATTGATTTTTTAGAATACTATTTACAGATACAATATTTGCAGTAACATTGTTAACATACTTACTCTGCATATTGGAAGAACTGTCGTCGAGACTGTCAAATTTTATCTGAGATTAAGAAGCACTTAAGTCGACCAATCCTGTTTGATTGAGGAAAATAAATGTTTATACTAATGTTTAATAGCAAGAATACTGAGAGACAGAAATTATATTGTACCTTTGTACTGCCACACAAAAATAGCACCCGCACTCTTCGGCTCGCTCAACGTAAATGCGTCGTCGAGCTTTCCTTTGTCCACGATTTTCAAGGCACTTTAAATACACTGACCTCTGTCCAGTTCCGTCCTTGAATCTGCTGTGCGATGTATTCTATGTAGAGGGCTCGCAGAATTAGAGGACGATACATTGCTTCTCATTTATTGTATAAAAATAGCTATACTATAATAAAAGGAATATTTTTACTCGATCTACACGCATTCAAAGTTAAAAATCAGTGAAAAACAAAATGTACACGAGATAGGAACGAGTAGCTCATGCCCGGTACTGGTAGAGAAATATCGATGGTACTATCGATTATCATTGACAATTTATTTGATCGATCGCAAATTAGTTTGCCGAGAGCACGTACGTGACATTATCCCGCGCCTTGTTTCGGCGAAGCGATCGTTACATATTTTGATACTTATCCAACGACGTTCCCAGAATGTTGATTTCAGACGTTTCGGCCGACCCCAAACAGGAGATGGCGCCATGTACACTATTTCGACGAATGTTTACCGGCGCTTGCTATAAGGTATCTCTTCGTTTTTCTCCGCCACTATTAAGAGGCTTTTGTGAGAGTATAATGTTTAGTGGAATTCCAAAATTATTATGAAGAACAAATAGTCACAGCAAAAAGTATTTATGCATATCGTCTACAAAGACATAACTGCGTACATTGCTGCAGTGTCACATGTAAATACGTACTTTTTTGGTATGAAAGAAGAGGTTGTGTTTCACAGAACTTTCTGATTTAAGAAGCTGCAATTTTATGCGAACTATTTCACAAATTCGAGTAACACTAGCGGCATAAATAGTAAGTAATTTCTTATTGATATTTTATCTCATTTCGTTCATAATCTGTGAAATTCTGCTTATTCAGCCAAACGCAAAGTGTCATCGAGGCATATGATCGCGTGTCGTACATTCAGATTAACTGACATTCGTACATGATGGACGGAGTAGGATTATTCAGTACTTTTCTTCAATCGCATCAGCCTCAGTTAGAATCTTCTGGGGTTCCTAGAATATTTTGGCAAGTTTTGTTTAAGAAACTTTGCTACCAAAACTTTGATTCCGGCATGGTATTTCAACTGATGAAAATTGACTATGAGGATACTGAAAGGGGCCCAAGGGATCCTGTTTGGAAGCTGTTTGTTTCTTACGAGAAGGGCTTATCTGCCCAGGATCCAAATAACATTTATTTGATAGACCACGCTTGGACGTACGATACTAATAACGCCAGACAAAATTTATTAGTCGTACCAGGCCTGTTAGACCGTATGTGTTCTCTAATGGGTTTCGACGCCGATAGAGAGGAGCAAGAAAAAATAGATTTTGTGTTGACCGAGATGTGGAGATATAATCAATCCTTCTCTTTAAGTAGTGGATCGATAGAGGATAGAATGCCAATTTGGTATATTATGGACGAGGTAGGGTCAGCGATAAATCACAGTGACGAGCCTAGCTTTAGAACAGTGCCTTTCTTGTACTTACCGGAAGGTGTTACGTATACACTTTTATTTCCCATAAGAGATGTTGAGATGGGAGAGGAGGTCACAAGAGATTTTGTAGAGGGTCAAACGAATGATAAAAGAAAGAGGGAAGCCTTGCTATTACCTTGGATAGAAAAATCGTTCCCCGAAGAAAATTTCGAACCGACTGAGCCGGACGAAAACTATTTTCTGGCAGGTCGTATTCGTGAGAGTCTACCCGTAGATATAAGTTCAAGGGCACTCGAAAGAGATAGAAGCATCAAATTCAAAGTTTTTTCGCAATATACATGTATAAACGAGTACCTGAGCGATTCTGCATTCGAAATTGTCAACAGCGAGGAGGAAGCTGATATTTTATGGTATACATCACACTTTAAGGAATACGAAGAACTAAGTACTCGTTCACCGCATGTTTTCGTAAATCAATTTCCGTTCGAAAACGTTCTTACCATAAAAGATTTATTAGCAGTAGTTTGTAGAAGGAAAGCCAAAGGAAAGTTGTACGATATTAATACGCTAGAAACATATCCAGAGTGGCTACCAAGTACTTATAATTTAAGTACGGAATTAGTGCAATTTGTTGCATACTTCGAACGTAGGGAGTCAATGGGTTTAGATAATCATTGGATTTGCAAGCCTTGGAACCTTGCTAGAGGATTGGATACGCATATTACGAGAAATTTATTTCATATTTTACGGCTGCCCAGCACCGGACCAAAGATCGCGCAAAAATACATTGCGGATCCGGTTTTATACGAGAGACCGGAAATTGGTAAAGTTAAATTCGACGTGCGATACGTAGTAATGCTGAAATCCGTAAAGCCCTTAAGGGTCTTTGTCTACAAAAATTTCTTTTTAAGATTCGCGAACAGAGAATTCGCTTTAAATAACTTCGACGTGTACGAACAACATTTCACGGTCATGAATTATTCAGAGGGGACTCCGCTTTGTCACGTGAAGTGTGCCGACTTTATCCTAGAATGGGAAAAGCAATATCCAGACATTCCTTGGATAGAGCGCGTCGAGCCGAAAATCTTGCACATGTTCCGAGAGGTTTTCGAGGCCGCAGTCGCGGAAGATCCGCCGAAAGGAATTGCGGCTAGCCCGCAAAGTAGGGCAGTGTACGCCGTCGACTTGATGCTCGAATGGAAGAAGGAAACCGTGCAGCCCGTCTTATTGGAGATTAATTTTTCGCCAGATTGCAAACGAGCTTGCGAGTACTACCCAAACTTTTATAACGATATTTTCAAATGCTTGTTTCTGGATTGCAACGAGCCAGATGTGTTCCACGATTTGTGCACCGACCGTGATTAAATTCTGTATGAATTGAACTACGATGCCCTGAGTGCCTACACGCTCGTACCACGATATCGAGGATCCATTAACAACTCGTTCTGCGGTTAGCGTCGTGACCAGACTACATTTATTTATTCAAAGCCGGCGAGCCTCGCATTTTCTATGCAGTAACGAGCCGAAGTAGCTCCGATAAATCTGCATATATGCGAACGTTACTGGTACATTTACCGGGTAAATAATTTTCGCTTACCCATCACTTGACGCTGCGTCTGGAAGACCACCGCAGATACCTAATGGAATAATAAAGGAGAGTGCAATTGAAACAGTTTCGCGACAGTCTACTTAGAACGCGGGGTAATGCGTGTACCTGCGCGTCACATGTTCGAGAAGAAGAAGAAGGAAATGCAGATATTTATAAAGATGCGCATCGCTACATAAATATTATACGTACAGCAGTTTCTCCAAGGGAATGCGATAAGTCCGTAGTAAAAAATTGATTTCCCAAAGCATGTGGACACTAATTATTCTGTTTCTACACCTTTCACGTCAGGACTTGCTCCTTCCAACTACTGCGATTCCACGGTTTTTCGAAGCACGCTTCGCTTTCCTGGGCAGACTCTCCTTGTCCTATTTTCGACATGTACTTCCCGAAGCGGATAATCAACGTTTAAGGTCCGTTCATACGTAACCGTGCCGTGCGCGGGTTCAGCCGCGCTCTGGCTACAGTTTCTAGAATACGATACGTGTGAGTGGTAACTGGACCGAAATCGGTTGCCGCAGTTTAAAATGGAACAGTTTAGTTTGTAAAATTGTTGGTGGACCAACTGGTTGGGAATTTTCGACAAAACAGGCCACATCTCGAGACTCCATTTACGCACTAAATAAAGAAGGCAGGCTCAATAACCACTACTACACATCGTACGTTCTGGAACCAGGAAAGATTGTGTAGTGTGTTCTAATAGAAAAATTCCGGGCGAAAGACGGCAGGCATATTATTTTTGTGATATCTGTATAGAAAAGCCAAGATTGGCGATTGCTTCGAGAGATATCACACCTTGCACGATTACAAGATGTAATAATTTTATAATTTTGGGGGTTTTTATATATGTATATATATATGTATATATATATTATGACATTTGTATCCATAATCAATTAAAAATACAATAACATACGACAATGAGTTTTGCTTCGAGTTGCTGGTAATATGAATGAAAAAAAAAAACTTCGAGTGCAAAGGCTTAGTAATCATGGCAATTGACCAAACGAGTTCCGTGTATAGGGACGTCGATAACGGAGGCGTCACGAACCTTGATTAGAAACTAATTTCGCGGCCGCGACTGACTAGGCCTCTCGAGCCTTTCTCTTCCGCCCTCACCTTGTATCTCCCTACCTGCATTGCTTCGGCGGTACGTTTCCCTTTTGCTTTTCTCGTAACGACAACCTGACCGCTGCGACGTCCGAACTGCTCGAAAAATCATACATACCGTTGGGTTTTCTTGTGTCACCTAGCGTGGGGATCACCCCGGTAGTTGGCAATGATTTTGAAGGGATGTTTATCCCCGTGGACGGATCGTAAAAGGTGAACCGGTTATCGAATTTACCGAAGTAAAGGTTTAATCGAAGGGAACGCTTTTCTTTATTTCGTCAGGAACTGCTGATGAAAGCAATCAGCCGATTCAATCGTGCCGAATCGCATGCATAAATCGGCGGTGCGTTTTACCCGTATTTACATACACCCACCCTCTGTTATTCCGTCACTTTGACAAAGCGTTTGCACCAGCGAACGCGACCGAAGAGCGCGGACCTGGTGGTCGCATTCAAAATATCATTATTTCCTGTTTTACGCCGGTCGAAATTCGTGAATGCTTTCCCGTAATTGAATCGCCCCGATGAATGACCGCGGCATCGGTAGTTATCGTCATTGTAGGAAATGACGGAATTGAAACAACGTTCCGGTCGGCATTTAATTATTAGCGGTGTCTCTTATCCCCGTGACACCTTCCCCTGTTACCAGGACGGTGCATATATTCGGAATATACCGTGTTTTATTGACCGATCGGACAATGGAGTCGCATATTTACACGTAAAAAGTGATGTGGCGTTCCCGAGCCACCCTTTCATCGTCAGCTAATGCATTGTCAGCATTCATTGAAATTGAAAATATCCGAAAACCATGGGATTAAATAGTATTTGCGTTGCGCTTCATCGAGCCGTCCTCCGCTGTCGATACTTGCGCTTCGCAAATTTGTCCGCATAAACGATATCGAACGCGACGAGAGCGATCAGAAGTGGCGGTCGTGCCGCGTCGTGTACGTTTGATCGGTACCTCCGCTGAAACGGCGGATCCGGACCAAACGCCGTTCGGAGTCGAAGCGTTATTCGATAAAGCGTAGGGGCGAGGGCGGTAGACGCTTCTCGGCTCGAACGAAATTCCTCCCTCGATCGTTAGGGATTCCGGTCGTTTGAGGGTTCCGGTGAAATTCAGTTGAACCCGTTACTATACTCGTGGATCGTATTGGTCGGCGAACAAAGAGGATGAACAGCGTACGTACAGATTCACATCTTTGTCCCGCGAATAAGAGCATCCTCGAGTAGTGATTACCGCGGGGAAATGTACGAAAGCTTCGTTACACCGGCGGTGTTACATTATGCGCGCCACTTGAAACGGCCGGAACGAGCACAGCATCTACGCGAGGCAGATTGCAAGCGTCTGGGCTGGTAGCGTCGCCTTCCACTTTTCAACTCTCTCCTGAGAACGCGGGGAAGCCTCTCTGAAGGGTCAGGCTCACTCGTCACTCGTCCGTTGCGCAATTAGCTTCGGCTCGCTTTTCTTTCTCTCATGCCTCCCATCGTATGCGTCTTACAATTAGCCTGCTTTTTACATCCGATGACCGGTGTTAATTGCGGGTCAAGCCTCGTCCATCCGCTGGACCAGCGGGTTTAATCATCAAACTTACTTGGATGTTCAAAGCTCAAGTGGCACGGGGAACCTTACCCCGGACACCTGGGTGACAGTTCTGGTTAGAATCCCTAGTTCCTTTAGAAGCACTTGCAAAGGTGCGAAAGCCTAATTTCTTGACAAAAGAGAGATTTAATTTAAGCTCAAGCATCGCGAAGACAATCCCCGAGCTTGGGCAGAAAGCAGCTCGAATTACTCGACATTGCGTCCGATATTGTTTAATATTGATTATCACGGCTGCTCGCAATCAGACAAACGGTTCTCGTTTGTATCTAGCTGGCTATTTCTCACACCCGCGCCCAGGGTTTTTCATTTACCAAGGCTATAAGCTTCTCCGCTGTCCGTAGTCTTATGAAACGGTAATTAATTTCTATCGCTCTTACCTTAATTAATGTTTCGTTGCTTCAGTCTCGACAGTCAGGCATTTCAATGGAAATTTATGACTACTGCGTTCCTTGCAGAGGTAGAGGCGCTTAAGTATCTCTTTCTTCAACAAGATTTTCGTTGAGGCGTTCCTCGGTATTTTCCTAGCGCTTAAAGAAAGCCAGGGTCCATTTATGCAGGGTGATTCGCCCGCCGGTAGACTTGAAAGAAGTGCCGCCGCCTAAACGTCCGCTTATCCCATGCAACACCGTGTCAAAATTTCGGGCGACATACTTTGTCCTTTTCTGTTTATCGCTGCCACTTGACATTGTCGATCGCTAGTTATTTATCCGCCATCAATTTTCTCGAGGCACCGCTTGGAATAAATAATTTTCTCCCTTATTATTAACTTTGAATAAAAATACAGGAAAAAGGAATGTGTAATTTATTTAAAGAAACATGTCAGGAGATAGCGAGGAGCACACTTTTGAATTTGCCGTTTGGCCCATTCCGATATCTCAATTACTTTCCGAGATATAAGCGTTTAAAGTTAGGGCATTTAAATACCGCGACTTGACCTACATTTCTTCCTGGAATCGGAAGCAGTTCGCAGAATCGCGTCTGCTACCGTGTCTACTATGGTTTTTTCCTGGGATCGGAAAAAACTCGCTGACTCGGCGTCTGTTTTTTGTTTACACCTGCGAGGGGTACTCGGTGAGGTAGGTCAGTGACGCGCCGCGCGACACGAAAACATTCGAAATTACCCGTTCCTTTGCACGGCGATATCTTAGGAACCGGAAGTCGTATCGAGTTCAACCAAAAACCGTTTCAAAGAGGAAGAAAGCGCGCTTCCAATGATGCCCGGCCGGATAAAAAATAATTCATATCTTCGGAGTTACAGCGGTTCAAAGTCCGCGCAATTGTAATACTTAACAATCAAGTTTCTAGCCTCCGATATTTCGAAAACAATTCTCTTAGTTTTTGTTTCATCTTTATGAAATTAATTTGAATGAACTCCCGAGACTTTTGCAATTGAAATGGCACCAAACACGCCAGAAATCGCATAGTTGTTCTTGTTATAATAGTACCGAAACTCGATTCCGAAGCCGCTCGCAATACAATTTTGATAGGATTTCCGGCTGCGCATTTCCCGGATGTATGTACGCAGAATTCCATACCGTAAATGCATTAAAAATGATGAAAAAGTTTATTCCGTGACAAAATGCTTTCCCAATGAAATTTGCATTCGCGCTAACCGATGCATGGTTAATGGAAAACATGCGCGCGAAATTGTTACAGATCATTCACGCTCGGTTGTTGCTGTCGATTAATGAATATTCAAGCACCGGTTATAACTAATTGTATCTTATAAATCGAATCCCGTGCGGTGACATTGCTCGATTGGATAATCTACTCGAGTAAAGTGTATTTTAAAGGGACGGGGTGATAAAATCATGTAGGCGTTAAGTCAAAATTGAATAGTAAATCGTTTATTAGTACGGAGGTGTGGATAGTGTCTCGAGATAGCCGACATTCGTGATTAGAGTGAACCTGTGATACCATAAGGTGAACGAGTGTGATAGATTTATCTTCTCGAGTGATGTAAGAGATAGATGTTAGAGCTAGTTACCCTGTTCTGCGAGCTGGTGTTCTCCCCGTCGATCGAGCCGATCTCGCGTGTTCTTTTTACACGATATCGTTACGATTCGCCGACCCTCGTGTTTCGTCCGCTCGTCCCTTCGGACGATCGATCCGATCCATCCGTTCGAAGCATCCCGACGCGACGCGTCGGATCAATCCGAAGCGTTGCTCGTTAGATCGCAGGACGGCACGATAGAAAAGGAGAAACCGTGTGCAAACTAACTTTCAAGAGTACTAAATACTTTTTATCTTCCGAGGTACTCTATAGTGCCTATGACATTTTTCTTGTTGTCTGTTGGCTGCCTATATGCTAGGTCGCAGCTAAAATGAGCGAGACTGAAGGGGAAGAGCGTGAGACTCCCGCACTCTCCCGTTCGAACGCAAAAATAAATAATAATCTCGCGACTCGTATACGCGTCCCATGAAAGCTAATCCTATGCGTACTCTATGCCCTTCGTTCTCGTTCTCGCAACTATTGGCCGGCCAATAAAAAAAAAAGTGTAAAAGGAATGAGAAACGAATGGCGATTACCGTTTAAACCGTGGTCGCAACGCACATCGACCCTAATGATAATGATGATGGATGATGATGATGATGATTATGATGATGACGATGGTGATGATGACGATGGTGATGATGACGATGATAATAATAATAATAATAATAATCGGTACGTTGTACGCCTTTTCTATTAACGTCGATATAACAATATTGTTCGATTACGACAACTTACTTTGGCAGGGAATATATGTATAATACATATGCAGAATCGCATGCTGCCGGACGTGATACAATATCTCCGTCTCTTTAAATAAAAGCAATAATAATAAATTAAGGTCCGCCGTATCTACTGTACACGCGCGCGTATATACATATATTTATATACGGTATATATGTATAATATATAAAAAAATGATGCTGTGAAACGTTCGAGTAACATGGACGTAAAATCGTACAAAAAGCTTTTGCGCCTCTTCTACACCCGTGGTGCGTGATCCTCTATAATTTTCATTCGTGTTACCGCATCGTTTCGACCGATCGGACGCGTCTTCTTTGCGCATCCCTTCTCCCCTATTTCGCCTCTCTCGCACTCGTTGTGCGCTCTTTGATTGTACGCATCTTTGATCATACGTGACTGGTCGTGCACTTTCGTTTCCCGTGATAAGTACGTACAGTACCGCCTACAGCTCACCTTTAGAAACGTGTTCCCTCTCGCGTACCCCTTCTGCACCCGCGGATCAATAATGCCCCGCGTTTTATCGCGGTTTCGTCGTGCGGTGGAGAATCGGGATCCTCCACCGGGGTATTAAAATGTTAAATTCCTAGTTACTACTGTATCGGATTAAATCCGAGATTGTTGCACTGAAAACACATGAAATGTATGTACAATTTCTTGGAACAGAAATGGGGACGTACAGTTTGAAATGCGGGTGTACCCGAGAGGGTGATAGTTTTGCAGGTGCAACGTTGAATAATGTGTTCGCTAAACCATCTATGCGCAAACTTCATTCCTCTCGGTTCGTACATGTAAAATTATATTTACAACAGAGTGATTTGTTCTTTCGTCGCGAGGTATTAGCGCTACGTGAATTTAAAGAGCATACAGTATCAAGAAGCAGAAGGGAGGCAGCGGGAACCAGACATTTTTTTCCGGCCTAACCCATTTTTGACTAATTCGAGCCTCGCTCTACTATCTTTTCGTATCGTTCTTCCCCTCGCTTTCACATTTTCTGTCTCACCCTCGTGTCACCTTACACACATGCGAGTCGCTATCGGCGCTGTGCAACGCGCTTGTCATTATAAATAATTTAAAAATTATATACTTCATTTTATATTAAATCGAGGGTCTCTGTATATATCTTTTCTCCAATTTGTCATCAGCACGTCACACGCCACACACGCACGCCCTTGCGAAAAAGTTTCATTAACGATATGATACAGTTATTCTACACTAAATCTTTCTTCCTCTTCCCTTTCGTTTCCTGTATAATATAGTATTTACAGGGGTGTCGTTCTTACACCTGTACTCTCTGTATACTTATGTTTCCTTCCGTGTATTAATATGCCTCTTGGAAAGAACACCGTTCCTCGATCATTCCTTCCAACCTTGGTCTGCTGTTCGCCTGTCCGGTGACGTTCCCGGGGCGCCTCGCGAGCAGAAAATCGTGCGACTATCCGCAGTACGAAATCTATTCTTGCCCGCGTGTTACTTGCCTGCGGCAAACTCTCCTGGCAAGGGCATCCAGAAACGTCACGCCGCCGTTTCTTTATTTCTCGATGGTTCTGATTATTCAGACGCGCCGCGATGTCGCGCGAGATTGCAAAAAGATCGGAGCTCCCGTTAAGCGTTTACGCTAGACGCATCGTTCCTATGGCATCAGGCTGCGCGCGGCACGATGACCGTAGTAACTTGGTAATTGACAAGGAGAAATTGCGTTTGACGGGTGTACGCGTTCAAACAACGATTCCATGGTGCTAAACTACTAGTGTGTAATGTGTTGCTACGTTGCTCGTTGTGAATTTCTCATTCACCAAGTGCGTATGAAAGTGTGATTTTAGGTGCTGCTTCACGGTCTGATCAATGATGCACATACGTATGTATATAATGCACATTCTCGTGTGGTATCAAAGGTCTTGTACAAAAAAACAAGTTGGCTGATATCCCGTTAATCGAGGGCAGTCTTTGTAGAATTATTTAGGATCCTTTGACCATGGTCGGTTCATCTTCGTCAGGGTATCCGATGATTTCTATCTCTGCGGAACCGTGGTTCTTTCAAAACGGTAGTCGCACGCCTCGCGCAAAGCTTACCCAGCGATGAGACTGCATCGCGAGTAGCTCTACGTGCTATATAAATTATAAACTAGAGGGCTAAAAAGTCAAAGCAGTGATTAGCGTTCCTTTGGTACCAGCCTGAGTCTCATTGAGAGTTACAAGTAATTTGTTAAATAGCCTTGCTAAATAACTGAGAGATCACCGTTTCCATATTGTGTTCTGTTTCTTGTATTCTGAATGTCCGTTTGTTTATAGCCTATTGCTCTGTCTCTTTCGACTGTTTCCAGCATTAGCCGGAAAAACAAAGTACGGCTCCTTGTACATACGAGAATCGAAACTCAACGATTCGTCTTTCGATATATTAAGGGTACTAAGTACGTAGCTATATCACGCGTAACAATGAAAGAACGGAACGCGACTCGTTGCCTCGCGCTCGAAAATAATGTACACTAGACTGTAGTAAAAACAACAACAAAAAAAAAAACGATTTACAAAATAAATACGCGAACAAAAACGGGGGATCACTACTTTTTAGAAAAGTATTACAAGTTTCTCTGATCGGACGATAAAACTAGCGGCTGGCAGCTTCCTTTCCGAAAGTGTCGTCCGTCCCCTCGGACGTTTGCCGTGGTGTAGCATTAAGACACGATATAATCCGCGGAATGATGGGAATGGTGCGAATTTCGATGCTTGTCCTTCCTGTGATTCGTCCTCGAATTACTACTGCGTGTCCCGGTGGTACCGGAAGTGTGATGGCTGTATCCGCTATCGCTACCGAAACTACTGTCCGGTTGCCCTTGGTACAGCCTCCCAGAAGAAATCTGGTCGCCGTCTCTCGGCGCGTAGTACACCGGTTGCGTGTACTTGCTCTCGTTATAAAGACGGTCCGTCGGCTGCGAATAGGTGTCCGAATATTCTCCAGCTACTTGGGTGTACACCGGAGCGGCGTCCTGGCTCTGTAGCCCGTAATACTCGGCGCCGTATTGCGCGGTGTACTTGTGCTTGTCGTTCGACTTGCGACATCTGTCCTTGTTGCTTCTGCTTTGGCTCGAATAGTGATGAAGCGGGCCAAGAACTGGCACGCTCTCGTACGGATTCTCTTCAACCCTGAGGGCTTGGGTTGCTGGCATCGGTGGCACAAAGTAGGGTAATCTGTGCGCCACCGAGGGGACGGACTGTTGTCGTTGATTGCTATTCGATCGGGTGCCAGCTACACCTGCGATTATACACACAAACGTTCAGCACAGCCCTCGATCGATCGTTATACAAAATTCCGTCGAGTTCCAATACCCACCTGCGACGCTAGGATAAAGCTGCAGCAGCGCGTCCAGCAGCATCCCCTCGTGAAACTCTCCCACATCGTGGTTCTTGTCTCTCCTGCGCCTGTCAAGGCTCCTAGGACTTTTACCCCGTCTCTCTCGTGGTGGCCTGCCACCAGCGGGACAGGTGCCCCACATTGGACCGGACGAGGTAAGCATCCTAGCCTCGGACGGTTCGCCCACCGAGAGCTCGTCCTCGGCGAACTCGTCTTCGCTGACTGGCTTCGACGACGAGGGTCGATGATGATGACGATGATGATGATGGTGCAAGCGATTCCGCGTGTTCATCTCGCTCTCCTCGTCCGTTTCCGGATGGTCCCCTGGAACGGATGATTAATTTCTCATTAATAAACGTCGGTTACACGGTCCTTACACGCGCCGACACAGATACGGTAATCATTAATTAATAAAAAGGCACAACGCAGTGAATTTAAATTTTGCTCCTGACGATTAACTCGCGTTCCCCTCACGAGCCAGCGCCGCGCGATCGTTAGCTGATCGTATCGTTCTAGGAATATGGTATCGACTCGACAATAACTGAAACGACGTGCATTTGCGTTGGGGCTTAAAGAAAGTGTGAACACGCTCGTGGTAAACATTAGAACAAACGTTTTAGTTGCCGAGTAGCTACTCGTGCTGCTGATAAAGAAGATCGCTGGAAAGTAAGGACAATTATTGCAACAAAGTTCGCCTAGTTTCTGGAATGCATTGGAGTGCACCACGGGTCGGCACGCGAGTTATAAGAAATGACTAGTGCAAATTAATTCGTAAGAAAAGCAGAAGGGGAAAAGCACGCAGTTGAGTGTTAGGCAGGAGTACGGATACACCCAGATTCAGATGCATATCGAGTTATTAGGGGCACTCGTGTCCTACCTACGTTCTATCTCAGCAGGGTCGATCCTGAGGATCACTCTACTCTTCAAAGTCCTTATAGGCGAGTCTCATCTAGAATGAGATTGTGGAAGTGGCATTTATGCGCGACCCATCGAGACAATCGATCGTCTGATGCAGAAACCAGAATAATTTCCGCGACTTGATCGTTAAACGAATTGCTTACCGTTGCTTAGCTCCTCGTAGACAGGATTATATAGGTCCTGCGACGTGTACGGATCAGGGCCAGGACTGCTACACACGAACACGCCTCTGTTCGCATCCTTGACGTCCAGCATCTGTCGAGAGAAAAGTGATAGTGCATTAGTACTGTATGTAAACCGTTTCAAAGATTTCCTATTTTGCCTGATTTCAAGTGAAGGGTTGACCAGAGGGCGATAATGAGGTGATAAAGATGAAGCGGAAGTACATTGTCACTTTCTCCTATAAATTGCGGCCAGTCCCCGGCGAACGTGTTCAGTCGGTTTCAGGAGTTATTGCAAGGGATAAACGCGGTCTAAAAGGACGGAATAATGTCGAGGCGAAGCAGGAATCCCAGGGTGAATTCTAATGTGCCTTCATTGTGTTTCCGGTTGGCGATTAACTCGTTATGTACTGTGCTGAGAGTCCCTCGAGATCCTTCGATTATGCTGCGCTTCCGGGTAAAATTCGATCAAAGAAACGCTGATACGGTACCGAAGCGCATGGGCGACAACGGGACAGAAAGTTATCCCTCAAATTAAAGGGCTAAAGAATAATTGATACGCGAAATTTGTTCAATGTTGACTTCGTTTTACAAGCTACTCTGTTGGGAAAGCACAAATGTCCTATCCCCTGCTCCGCTAAAGCATGCAAAGAACTCTTTCATGATAAATTCTAAAAAGTCTGAAGTTGTAATTAATTTCTGCAGAACTTCCTGCTGGCCGAACTCGAGGTGATCGATACGATACAGCGTAATTTAACCTCTGCTTCCGGTTAACCCAGTTTCGCTCCGCTTTTCGCTGTGCAATAGAAATCCGGTGAGAGACAGTTTCCGGTGTTTCACTGTTCTTGCACCGATGAATTCGTTTAACGAGTCCTCGCATCGCATTAACGGAACAGACCGATGATGTAAGCTCGTCAATTTTCTGCACGGGTCAAAGTAATTTTTCTGTGCGAAGTTTTTGCACTTGCGACGAGTCAGGATTGATTTTTACTCGTTTCACGTGACACGAGAATGGGTGTAAATGTGACAGTTGAGTGGTTGAGGGGGTCGAATAGCAGCTTTGTAATAATGACGGCGCGACGCGGCGGATGGAAACAATAGCGCGAAGAGGTTCGAGCACTTTTCAAGTACATCCTAATAGAATTCAACATCAGTTTTCCGGTAGCGTTGTTCGTTCACGAACTATAGACTCGTCTGTTGAACGCAACAAACACGTGGGAGATTTCCAATTAGCGGTTGATAGCGTTTACGCGATGCTTTGTTAGCCCGAAAATTGCCAGGCAGCTTCGTGAAGAAAGTAGGAAGCATCGAGCACGTTGAATCGAGTATCTGAAACGATCCTCTATTCCCGTGATCCCAAATCACCGAAATGGAATTACCCCTATAATCTAGGGAATCATGAGGGAGCCAAGGCAAACGGAAGCGTGGAGCTTCCCTTTTTAGGTTCCGCCGGCAACGCTATCCAGCCACAAAGGAGGATCATTCGATTACTTTTGCTTCGTTTTCACTATACGAGGGTGTTCCCGATCGGCCCTTTTTCTTGCCTACTCGGATCTCGGCTAGCCAATCAAACGACACCCGGCCGACTTTTGCGTGTTCGGTAATGGAATTATTGATCTTTCCTCGCAGGAATGTATAGTTCAGACGTGCCAAGGTAATTGTGAAATTAGATAAAGCTTCGGGCAACTCCATAAGTAGCACGAGTTCCCTTAAAATTCATTCTTCTTTCCTTCATCTTCAAGTTGCTATTCATTGAGTCAGTCGGCAAGGAATCATGGTAAGGGGTGCGAAGAGTCGGCGCGCGATTTTCAGCGAGATTGTGATTGCATTTATCCGACGCGCGATCGAGATGCGACCCAATGATAGACAGCCAAAGCAAACGCCTGGAGCTCTTTACTCTGAATATATATTTCAGAGGGTGATATCGCAGTCGAAAGAGGATCACTCGATTACCGGTGGGGCGCAGCGCGTCGCGGCGGCTCCGGACGTAGGTAATTGTCGCCCTTAGCAGGCCTGACCCTGCCGATGTACCTCGGGGTTTCTTTCCATCTAATAGCGGCGTATCGCGAATAGAGCCCTGCTTCCTTTTCGCGGAACTCCAGCGTTTGCCGAGGAATACGTGAATCCCCGATGGAGGAAAAAGTTATCGTGCGCGGAACCGATGAAAGCGAACCGTCAGCTTTCAATACACCATCCAGGGAACTTACCATTATATCGAAAGTGGAAACGATTTGAATATTTCACGGGATGGCTGGTATGTATCTAAGCGAATGGTAAACGCCGCCCTATTATAATAGCCATAAATTTGCTTTCAACGCGATTCGCGTAATAATAAGTAGAAGGCATCCCTTCTGCGTTTATCGCATCGTATCTACTGAAACGCTGGAAGAGAGTCGAAGCGTGGTGGATGAAGAGTGAAAGCGGTAAGGCTAGGCGAAGCGATGAGGAAGTGAACGGGAGAACGGTAGAGAGAAGGATGAAAAGCACGAACGAGAGCTAGATTGGGATAGAGCTTTGAGCTATCGTATCCTACAGCAGGAGGCAATATGTCCGTGCCGTAATAGCTTGGAGCACAGAGGTTAATGGGTTGTCCCTAACGCGCCTAACCTGCCCCACGTTCTCACTGTGTCTGTCCGTCGCGCGTCTGATCCACCTGACCGTCACATTGTATCGTGATAACGCGCTGCCCCTAACCGACTAATTTACTGCGTCTCTTCCAATTACCGGCTATGCGCCAAGAATACGAAACTATCAGCTACAGCGAGCTTGCTATTTCACTGAGCGAACCGCTTGCTACCTGGTGGTCCTATTAATTTCGATCAAATTGAACGCAATATCGGGAGTACCTAATGCAAATTCGATCCGACCGTCGATCGTGTACCCTCGCGGATAAGCATTACCGTCGAGTATGTTTGAAAAGCTAGTCAATTTGAATGCTAGACCCCTCGTAAAATTCGTAAACTCTACAGCGACAACGGACACATATTCCAGCAATTAAATTACGTTCGAGGGAGAGAGTTCGTGACACGGGATCCATTTGCGGAATTAGATCCACAATTGTGTAACAGTTCGGAGAGCAAAGGTGACGCGGCACAATGGTAACTCGTCAATCTTTCCCGTGATTTTCCCTTGGCCTTCCTTTGGTCCACCGTTTTCTTTCCATTTCGTTACTTTCTTTCTCATTGTCTCTCTCCACTACCCGTTCGCCCGTCTTTCTTTGTCCTTTCTTTCGGATATGGGCTTTCTTATCCGCACGGAAAATTTGTCATCCCCATCGGATCTTTTCTAATTGCAAGAAAGAGGAACCGGACGTACATTTTTCATTCCCTTCAGAGAAAGTTTGAACACAGAAGTGGTTATTCCGTGTCCACGTGTAATATGCATATCGGGATACGTCTGATCCGCGGGCGTAAAATATTTGTGTCGTTAAAGATTCATATGTTTTTTCTTTCCATACCATCGAATTCGCGCGCCGTAGAAAGCCTAGTTTGAATTTTCTTCCCGTCCCGTATCGTTTCTTTCTTTGTCTTTCCCTTGTTCGCAGTTTTTCGCTTCCGATCAAGAATTCTGTGCGTTGCGAAGGATGCGAGGGATGGAATGGGATTGTGGACCGGATCAATAACCACTCCTCGTCAAATTTTTCAGTAAAGTAATTTTATTTTTCCAGATTCTCCTTCACTTTTCTTTAGTGCTTCAATATACACAGGACTCTTTCTGTTTGTCGGGTTTCTCCCTCTGTCTCTCTCTCTCTCTCTCTTTTTCTCACACACACGCACACACACGCTCTTTCGCTCTCATCCGCATTCTTTCTTTTTCCTAATATACTACTTTTTCGAACCCGTCCGAAATTTATTTACAAAACGCAAATACCGTACACCGGGCTACGGCAAAGGAACACGTAACGACAATAAATAATAATAGCTAATCGATAGTCTATACTCTATACAAACTAGAAACTTATATCCGATAATTCTTTTGTTCACTCGGGAGCACAGCTGCTGACACAGTTTCTCCTCTTTTTAATACTTTATATTAGGTAATATACGATTCTCTCTCAGTCTCTGTGCGTATTATTTACAATTTGCCAGTTACTCGATCTAGCTTATTTACAACCGTGGAGTGCATATTAGTACACCGTGCTCACACAATCAACAATAATTAATAAGGCCCCTAGACCTCTTGAATTTACCTTTATCCCTCATCCCCATTCTCCGTGGCATGTATATAATACATGTATAGTATCTTTGCACCCCTTTCCATTTGTATACGCTCTATATGTATGTCATGTCCAGTTTCTTCTCGCGAGGAAGATTGTGCAAGCACGGCTGCGTAACAAAATATTATAAATACTGACTAGTCCGTGCTAGTGTCTTTTCCCACGTCACCGATGAAAGCGAGCAAGAGGAACGAATTGCTTTGGTCGATCCGCGTAAACGAAAATCTCTCGCTTGTGGAATGTAACAACTTAAAAGAGAACGGCTCAGCGGTGTCCATTGATATGGGAACGTGCACGAAATCGAAGGAAGGTATGTTATCTCGGAGCGGTGGCTCTTCGTGGAGGAACAACCCGAGTTCGCTTCCGTTTCCTGCTCGTTAAACCAGGAAAGACACTAGACTATCTACGACCTTACGACGGAACGTAGCTGCGCCGAGATTATTCCGAAAGCCGACGCGACGGGGATCATGGTGTCCGAGCTGCTGTCGCCCGAACTGCCATGGAACGATCGTGACCAACGGTATCACGGGATATGTGAATAATTTCTTGCCCCCGTTGCCATACGCGCCTCGAGGGCACCAGGAACTAGACGGAGATAGACATCCGAGACAGGGCAGTCTCTATAAGAAGATGTCGCTCGCGAACGACGTGTGTCACGTATCGTGGATGTTCAGATAAACGTCCTCGGGCTTACTTAAGAGGTTGTGTATCTGCTGCATCGTGCACAGTGGACACACTTCCTCTTCAGTGCCCTCGGCCACGATCCTCCTGGCTGTGCCCGGCCGCGACACTCTTATAGATCCGGGGTCCACGATGTACGAGTAACCGTCCGAATCGACCGAGTTCGACCTCGATGAAACCGAGCCGAGAAACCTGGACATTCTTGTCCTCGCGCTCGATCCCGACTGATTGTTCGTTTCGGGTCTAGTGGACTCCAGTTCGGTATCCTTGAAGTCTATATACGAGTATCCTTCGGAATCTACCGATGGCCTCCTGCCGTCCGAAATTTCTTCCCGGGATAATATCGTTTGAACGGGTTGCATCTGACCGGAGGAATTGACGGTAGCGTGAGATCGATCCGGCGGGGGTGGCTGGGCTCTGGGTCGGTGAGTCGGTGTGATGGGAAGTCGGGAGTCTATCGGACGCGGATGACCGGACACGCAAATGTCGGCCGAGTATTTGTCGCCGTTGAGCTTCGCCTCGAGAACGGAACAGATAGACGTGCAGGGGACACCGGTAGCCGGCGGGGTCGGAGGCAGGGGTTGGGGGCTGGTGATCAGGGCGTTCTGACTGGCCAATAACAAGTGACTGTTCCGAAGAATGTTTTCGCCGTTCTGCAAGAGCGAGCTCGACACGGCGGCAGTGCATCGCGAGGAGGGCGCGTGGGTAGCTATCGAAAGCGGAACCTCTTGGGATTTAGCGAGGAGTGCTCGCGGCGTTCGGTAGCCACCCAAGACCGCCCGCGAGGGCTTGTCCTGGACGCGCAATATCGCCCTCGGGTCCCGGTAGTCGAGATAGTCGAGATGATGAGGCGCGGGGGCACGCGCTCGCTGCAACTGTGGCGGCTGTCGTTCCCTTAGGTTGTGTCGCTGATCGGGATTTCGTACCTCGATCGTCGGCGCTTGGCCGGTGTGGTGGCCGGGCAGGTGATTGTGCAGCTGCGAATGCGTCACTGCTTCCGGCAGGTCCTCGTACAGCACGACGCCACCCGCGCTCCCGGTTCCAGTATGCGACTGTCCGTCCGTCAACATTCGAGCCCGGCCACCGGCCGCGGCTGCTGCCGCTCCTGCTGCACTCTTGCACGGTAACAGGTTCTGCACTTTTCGCTTGTGTCTGTAACAGAAAGATAACGGGCATCGTTAGTTTCCATGAATTTTCAATAGAATGACAGATATTTGTCTTATTTACGCGTGCCTGTGAAAACTTTGAATGATTATAGAGAATAAGTGTCGATGATGAAACGCATCGGTCGAATGGTAAAGCGTCCCGAATAGCCTCTTAATTGTCCGTGATCGGAAGACAGGAAAGAGAAGGCCAAAGAATTTCTCGTTAAGGACACTTCTATTACAAGGGGAACGGGTTGATCCAGCTTTCGTCCGCGTCCCCGCTCAAGTTCCCTGGCAGAAGGTGGAACGTGGAAGATGGTCGATCGCAATTTATATCATTCAGGGTGTACCTATATTCTACCTACCCGCCCTTGGGCAGACGATCGTCTCACGGTCGAAACGGTTGTACGAACGCTTTCGTTGGTAGGCTGTTCGACGGGGTAGTTTACTCTTCAAGTTTTAATTATCTAATTAACTCCGTCAGTTCGATAACATTTGCCTGTGTAATTAAACCGCAAACTAAGGTTAACAACTTGTGGCGTACTTCCAATAGTAGGTCGTCGAGGTGGCTGGCTCGGTTAAACAGGAAACAGGAGTCTGTGTGCTCTGCAGCAGATTAGATCGAGGATAACGAATTGCATTTTTTTCTTCGAGTCTGCCAAAAATACAGAATTAAATATTTATATCGTCTATTAGTCTCCTAATTGCCTTGAGAGTTTGGCGCTAATACAAACCACGAGGATAATCTGTCCGGTATAATGAGACGCGAGGATGGAAAGGGAACGAAATTAAATGGTCGGCGAGGTGGTCGAGTATTAAAAGATTATCTCGAACTCGGGCAAAGAGCCAGCTGTGTGACAAAGCGGGAGGCAGAGGCCGTTTAAACGAGAGGATCCGAGGGTCGACCTCTGGTTTCGGGAAACACGATGACCAGCGTCAGACCGCATCAGAGCCGACGCTCCTTGCGGACGTTCGTGACTCGCTGTGCGCTGTGTTTCACTGAGACCATCGGCGGCTGATTCACGCCGAGTCGAGTCAGGACAGAGAGACGAGCGTAAGTTGGGTATCCTCTACCTCCACTGCCGACAAGATTTCAATTTGCCTAATGCCGTCGCGCCGACTGTCAGGTATGACTCGACCGCACTTGGCGGGCGCTCTTAACGCGCGTCGACCGCCAGCATGGTCTGCGAGCTCTTTCCTCGTTGCATAGTTGCGCGCTTATGGCACAAGCTTCGCCAACGGCAAAGCCGAATGCACGTAGAAGGCGTGATGTCCTTGGTTCTCAGTCGACTTCCTCGCTTTCTCTGATTGATTCGTTCCATTATCAGTTTCTAAAGCCGTTCCCGTTCTTCATAGTAGAACGATGGTAATGCGTATGTCGCCAACACCTGTACCTGTACGACGATTCACTGGGTGGTTTCAGTAGCGTTACCAAGGATGTCGTGGTCGCTCTGATGTATTACGAGATCAAAGATTAAATAAGCTATGTCCTTCGATGAATTACAGGGGGACAATGCGGTGTGTCGTAAAACGCGTATTGCATGAGAAACGCTGGGTGACTGAATCCACCTAGAATAGGCTAGCCTCGTGTTCGTGATCGCGAACCGGTGCTAAACATGGATCGCGAGCTTGCGGTCGTATAACAGGACCATAAAACTCTTTGCGGAGAGTCGACCCTTCGAGTACACGTGCATGCATTCTTCCCGCCTGCACCCAACCCCGCAGGTACACCATGCGCTTTCGCGGCCGGATTCACGTGTATTTGCTCCGTACGTAACTCTGTTGTGCGGTGACTTTGAGGCTATCGATTTGCCCATTGCTTTTTGCGACCGAGATCACGAGCGCGAGCTAATTAATAGCCCGAATGTAGAATATTAAACCGTGGTATTCAAAGCGAATTAATTTCAGGTCGGCTCGTCCTTTGCGGCCGGCGAAACCAGCGCAGGGGTTGTTTCGAGTGAATTCGGAGCGGAAGCAAACGGAAACTTCCGGCGTTTCTAATCAAAGCCAACATGCGTGGCTGTGGCGCTGCCGGGATCAAGCCCGCGGCTTTTGTGCATCTCGATTCTTCACCACCGCGAAGCAATTTTTCATTCAACTCAAAGTTCGACTGTCCCTTTTGTTGGTCTTTCGTGGTATCTAGCAGTTGATGCCGCATTGGGCTATCCAGCAATCGATTTCGTTTACACTTTGCCTGCTCCTACGAAAACTGAGAGGGAAATCTAAGCTGAAGGAAGTGTAAGCAGTAAATACACAGGCGTGAGACGAAGAGATTAACGTGCAAAGGGACACATTCGCGTTGCGCAACGAAAGCGCGCGACTTTGCTACGTCGCGTCGCATCGGTGTAAATTTGCTGCTGGTCGGGCGGTGAATGGGTCATTTAAACCGAGCTTTTAACTCCAGCTAATGAACTGCCTTTCCTACGTCTAGCTTGCGCAGCCAGCCAGTTAGCTTTTCCGTTCTCGTCGCTTTCACGATTTGTTTCGCGAAAGCGAGTCGACGACTATCGTCGTGTTTCCTGTAAGTTCGAACAAGCCTCTCGCAAGGTGTGGACGAAGATGTCTTCAAAGAACCTATATCGTTCAAGGAACAATTTCAACTTTCGGCGAAAAGTTATGCCGTGCGACCTTTCATTCCACCTAAAATACCAGCAGAATATTTGGAAGAGGTTGTTTCGTTGCGCGCCCCGTTCGAAACTACGCGCATTACACAGAAGCCCGTAGCCGGAAGCACGAGTCGGTTAAAGCCGAGGTCGCGGGCGAGTGCCGAGCGCAGCGGCGCGGCGCCTCGCACCGCGGCAAGTGCATCGGATTTTCAAGTTTACTTGCCGCTCGAGTTTCTCGTAAGCTTCTCGCGACTACAAATTTTGCATATCAATGCGCGTGGGTACGCCCACCCTGTCGATTCGATAAACGACTTTCCACCCCCGACCCGCCCCTTCAACATCCTTTCACCTTCCATAACTCGGAATACCCTCGGTTCGTCTACTCTGTCAGTATTATCGCCCTCCTGTTATTCACGGATATGCGGATATCGTCTTTCCTTTTCGAACTGAATACCTAAAGCAAGTTTATATGGGCGGTTCTACACTGTAAGGAAATTCAACCAAACCGTACGAGTTATCGGATATCATTTTCTACAAACTTAATTGGCAGCTTATCTGTTGAAACATAAATCGCGTCGATTTATCTCGCACAGCGTGCCTAAGCATACACGCCCCAGCGCAAAACCAAATTCAACCCCGTGTCCAGGTTGTTCTAGCAGGGATGATATTGTTTTGCTGCTATCGCGGCGGCCGTAGGTTGGTATATACGCTTATCAGCAGGGGGCTAACGTGGTAAGGACATTACTTCCGTTCGGTCAAGTGACCTCCCACGCGTTGGTTATCGATTACAAACCGATCCGGGCGCTCGTCGCCTCCGACTAGTCTCCGTCGGATTATCCGTGCATGGACGACGACCCTTCGCGAGTACAAGATACGTATACACGACGTGTATCGGCCTGCACTATTTTTCCTTCCACAGTTGCAGATAATACGCGAATAAAGCTGTCATGCGCTGCAAGGAAAATTGTATTGTTCGCGAGGCACGCGACATTTATCCTTCCTCCGCGTTCTTTCAGCAGGGGGTTGGAAAATATTTGTTGGCCTGGTGGAGGGGTGGGGGGAGTAGTAGTTAGTTTCGAAGCTGTTTCAAAGTTCTCCAGGTAAACGGTGATCGCGATGCCATTTAATATTTAACGCCGCGAAACGTCGACACGAAAATCTCTGATACTTTGGAACAGGGTGCCCAAATGAGGGAAGTTATCTTAGGGGGCTGTACACGGGAGCGTGGGTATGTGTGTGCGCACGTGCCGCAACTGCTTGATTGAAACACCGCGGATATTTAAATTGCCAAAGTTCACGAATAAATTTGTGTGCTAAGGCACGCTTCTCCTTGCGCTGCACCTCCGTCCAAGTTTACCCTCCTTTCTTTTTTCTCTGGATTTACCTAATGAGCCGCATGCTGCTGCCGAACATATCCAGCCAACGCGCGCTCTCAGCTGTGAAACCCCTTTGAAGGATTATCGTTTTATACTAGACATTATCCTCGACTTTTCTTCGCCCTTCCCGATGTAAAACGCTGTTTGTAAATGCGAGGGAAATCTATGAGTCGACCGTTGTTGTCAGAGGGCAGGTTAGTGGACAAGTGGATTAATCCTTTCTTTCGCCGATTCAATAAATAAATAGCAGCGTTATCGGCTACGACTACTTCGACATCAATACCGTAGGCAGGCTCAAGAGCCGTTGGAGATGCGGAGAACTCGGCGGGCGAGGGTTTGCCGGCTGGGATGGGAACAGATAGTAACAATAAGAGGACGCCGGAGAATGGGTCGGGGTTAGTAAGTGAAACGGAGGTTGATTAACCAGCCGTCTGAGTGATGCTGCAACTCGAGTGCCGCACCGCACCGGCCGACACAGGTCGAGAGCGTAATGACCTCAAAGGTGCTCGGATTCACGTGGAAGGTGTGCAAGTTGCGTTAGACATCTCTGGAGTTGTACAATATCCCTCGAGTGTCGGACACTTGGCACAGGCGAGCGAATTGCACATTACCGAAAGGTAGGCACGCGAATTAAGCTCCTTTGACCACTTTGAGGCTATTAACGTCGTTTTGAGCTCCTTCGGATGGGCACTCTTCATCGAGAGGATAATTAAAACCATTTTATCATTATTCGCCGCTCACGATACAACTGGCTTTCCGAATATTTCGTTAGAGAGTGCTAATAAAAAAGCACGGAGCCCAAGGTCGCCGTTTGTTGTAGCTAAAAGCATCGGCAATATTACTTGTGCGGATGTACATCGTATATACACATCGTCTGACATGTAAGTACGTTCCTCCCTCAGTGTCCGATTACGGTTTACGTTCCGAAGAAGCGTCATCCCCCGATTTCGAAGGATAACACGGATCTCGTAACTTCGGACGGAGATTGCTATTGGATGGACAGCACAGTTTCCTTTTCGGCTATTCTTTTCACCCACCATTCTATCTCCCCCCTCTTATTCTTATCCCTCAACCATTTGATCGATCGATGCAACGACACTTATATTTAGAATAGACAGATAGGAATTGCAGCAATTTCAAGTGCTGCAACGCGTTCCTTAATTTTGCTTTTATAATAATGTCCGACTGACTTTGGGACGTTGGGTTGTCGAGGGAAATCTGCATACTTCAACGAGGTCGCACCTCGCGCCGACTTTTATCGGACATTAGAACGATTTTCACGAGGCCGATTCAATCTTCGTATCAGCACAGATGTGGGTCAAGGGTCGACTGGCTCGCTGGAAGCATCACTTTGACGTCCTGGCAGACTTTAATCGCATCTGCAATGTACGTCCAGCGACCTGCCGTCACTCGTCAAGCTCGAGCCTCGAATTCGATTTGCTCTCGGCGCGATTTCCCTTTCCGTCTCTCTCCGTCAAACTACCTCTGTTCACGCTCGCTCTTCCCATTGCTCCGGTTGCCGTTGAATATTCAGAAGGCGTTTGTTCGATAGATGGAAAAATCGGGAGAAAAAGCGGGAGAGGAGACATTGGAGACGTTGGATTATGCTTTGGAAGATGAGGAAATTAGCTCTTGCCAGTTTTAATATCCGGTTTACTTTTTCTCTTTCTCTCTCTCTCTCTCTCTCTCTTTCTCTCTTTCCCAGATTTGTAGGACTTCGATGTCTTGTAAACATATCCAGAGAATTCAGGATCGATTAACCAACAATTATTTTCCGTGACGTGGAAGTCTAATTTTCATATTTCTCGGACTTATTCCCCTATTTGTTCAGCGATTTGCCATTATAATTTAATACAGCGTCACCGCTGTACATTGTCGGAAGAGCCTACCCTTTTCGATGCGCGTGCAACTACCGCTTAGTAAATTCCTTGGGCCGGGTGGCTCTTCCTTCGCTCTCTATTCTCCGACGTAAATTCAGGAAATTAATTGAAATAACAAATGCCATGGAGGAACTGTTCCCACTCGACGTCGTTTCAGTCGCTTGTGTTCCTTGAGATTGCTGCATTAAATAGACCGTAACCAGGAACGAGCAGCAACGAGGTAAATCACCTCTAAGTGATTCTCTCTCTCTCTCTCTCTTTCTTCTACTCCGTCACTCACTGTGCTTCAGTACCCAGGTAGCGGCCTAAATGACGATCCCCTCTGAAATGGGGTCAGGTACGCTGGCCGGCTTCTCATTATTGCCACGTGAGGGAATAATTAAGCGACGGAGAGGCTCGTGAGCGTTACTGTCCGCGACCATTAATTCGTCCCAGAGTTACCCTCGACTCGTTGTCTAGATCGAGATCGCCCGAAAGGACTTTGCGAACCTGACCGATCTATCCTGGGAAAGAACTGAAGATTAGTTAGACCGAGCTACGAAACAGGAAACCATGTCGGATGGGAAAACCAGTTCGCGGTTAAAGTGATCCTTCGTTTTTACAAACGCTCGGGAAACCGTGTAAATAGCGCTTGCGTCTCGGAATTGAAAGAGGAGGACCGGCGCATTAAGGAGACAGAGCAAGAGCTTTCGCTGAAAGATTCAACCGAACCTGAATGCGATTTTCCGTCCTATCTCGCCACGCTGCCACGAGTAGTTAGCATAATTCTGTTTATGAAAGTCTGCCAACTCTCCGCCACGCCAGTTTTGCCATTTCCCTCTTCTACTTTCATTTCGTCGTCGACCATTTTTCATCCACCGTTGCAGACACGTTACTATTTGCACAGTTTTCCTTTACGTTGCATAGAACGAGAGCAGGTCACGAATTTAATAGTTAGTTCGATACGCGAACGCGACCGGTGCAACTGTTTCGCGCACCGTAATCGTCGCGAATGTGGTGTAACTATAGCGGGGTAATCGGAATACCATTCGAAGTCAGCGCTTGGTGTTAATCGAATCAGCAACTTGTCAAAGAACTGCTCCCATCCAATTTCCATTTGTCGAGCAGTTGTGGCCGTTTTATCCGCCGCTCAACTAATTCGAATCGAAAGAATCGTGAAAGTGTAGCCGCAATCTCAAGCATAAGCCCTCTAGCATAAACAGCGCACCGATATGAACGAGGTACGCATGAAGCACGTCGGTGTAATTGGCAAGAGCTTCAACCGCGGCCTTCTCTCCGGGAGGGCTTCGATAACCGAAGGAATGCAGGAGACGGTGATCTCGCCGGGACGCAACTACGCCTACGAATTCTATGCCACCCTCCATAGGTGGTTGCAGACCGGTCGAAATTGCCAGCGATCCGCCAATAATTCGCAAAATGCAATTGCACAGCCTCCGAAGCCAACGGCGAACATACGCAGGTTGTTAGTCCATAGGCTGTACTTTGTGGCACACGTCTCTCCGGGCCTCCCTTGTCGTTACAGTGTTCCCTAGAGTGCGGTTCGCATACTCGGCATAACATAACTGGCATAACGTCGCATTAGACCGGCTGCACGCTACTGCGTGCACCAACTAATCGAAGTCGATGCGGCCGGCTTATACATATTAGCGCGTTGGATCCTCGATCCTCGCTGTATTAACACAGGCTACACACCGGGGCAGCGCAGCGTGCACTCCTCGCCAAATATGGATGCGCGGACTGTGGACGAATATCATCGTTCTCGGTCGCACCGATGCCGCTTCCTATTTAGCTGATGCGACTCCTTCACGAATATCCCCTGCTTCTCTGTCGATGAATATGGATGCTACCGACGAGGTGCACGCTGATCGAAGCTGCTCTGCGACAATCTGAACAGCTCGTCGTTTGCATGACACGTTATCTGTTAAGTGGTCAGAGCGTAGTGCTTGTTGCTCGAATCCTTTTATTTCTCTACTTTGGGATTTGAAAGCGTATACATATCTGTATACTTGGCCTCGTTATTCGGTTGGATCCCGCGACCAAGAACGTTTCGTCGTCATGCTCCATGCAATCGTTGACAATTTTTATTTCCCAATTACAAGCCGTGTGAAAGCCGGAAACAAAAGGTCGCCACCAGATGAATGGCTTTGCACGCGCGCAAAAGCGAGGTGTATACGAATGGAAATGTAACGAGCCGGCTACGCGCATATTCAGCCAGTGAATGGAGTGTGTGAAAGGAGAGCCCTGCGAGAGTCGCAGGTGCGCGATATAAGCAGGGCAAAAAGAGGCGGAAGGTACAATTTCGGTTTCAACGAGAACACCGCAAAAAACTGCCGTGAAAAATCACACGCGATGCCCTTTGCAAATTGAGAGTGACTTTGCAGAGCGGAGGGACGTTGAGGATTGCAAATCAAAGGAATGACATTTTACGTGATGGAGGTTTCTCTCGCCATTCAACGACGATGTACGAGAGGAGACAATGACGATGACGTAATTATAGCCAGTTAGGGTAATATCCCTGGCTGCGAAATTGCAATGGAATGGGATTAGAACGGTAGCAGTCCTGGCTACCTCGGTCTGTTACTCCAGGGACGCTCACTCCGGCGCGGCGTGACAGCCGGAGCCCTCGAAGCCCGAAATCATCGGACTGATTGTTATGGCATAATGCAAGTGCATTTGATTATATCTTATGGACATACGATCGATCGTTGTTTTGCCATGGACACATGCGTTGTACACGGTGAGAGAGTCACTCGGTTCCTTCTCCTTTTTTTTTTTGCCGTGCTACGATTTAACCGATTGAGAGACCCTGCGCGCTATCTCAGCTCGTATTCACGGACATATCATTGAGAGAATAGAATTATGTCTAGGCGCGTAACAAGCATGCAGCAGACATACAATGGTAAGCCTGGGCTATAGCTGCGAAGGGAGCGGAAAGCGCGGCGCGGATGCAGCAGCTGCTATAAGGTGGACTATTCCGAGAACAGAATCAGCTTGTCATATTCCTAATTGAATCGAACGGCCAAAAATCTGTTCCCCACAGAATCGGCAAAGCAAGGGAAAATAAACGGTTCGAGGAATATTCCAAACAGGGGGAGAAACGCGGGAAGGGCGACGCGGCCTCGTCGGAAACGATTATACCGAGTGCAAGCTCGTGTCTACAATCTGACAAGCCGTTCTGAGATCGCAACTTTCTACCACGCTTAGCGACGCGTCGCGACGCCTGGTTGAATCGACGTCACACCCACACACACGGAGGTAGCACTGTCTCCGGTGCAGCGTGGCGTCTGGCACGACGTGGAGCGCTCGTCCTCGAGGGCGACACTCCCGCCGCGTTGAATGCTTGCCTCTCCTGACGGCCTGTCATCACCAATTATAACCCATTCAGGGTTGGCACGGGTTAAATTACCCATAAGCTACCGTTTCTCCTCTCAGTACCCGCCGCTCCGCGTACAGAAACAACGAGCATGATTCACTGTTCCCTGAACGCTCGCCTGCTGTCCGACCTCTGGCCGAAATTATCGCGCGATGGACGCGCGAGCTTGCAGTACGCGCCGTTTTCAATTTCTACAACTGTTCCCGGCGGCCCTGGAGAACGCTCACAATGGGCCCTTGATTACGCGCCGCTTCGGGGACGCGTCCCGAAACAAACGTAAGTGAAAAATCGGGGGAAGTGCGGGGGAAACAGGTGGAAGGATTAAAGGGGAGTGGGTTCAAAGCGCGATTTAGAGTGGATGGAAACTAATGGGGTTGGGAGGGTGGCAATTTTTCTTCCTTCTCACCATCCATCCGCTGATATAACGTGCACCGAAATTTTTCGGCCACTGTCTAGTGCATATTTGAGTCACTCCCTGGGGTTCTTCTATTTAGCTTGACTTCCGATTTCAATTCAGTCGTATAATCAGTCCTTTTCCACCCAGAGAGATTTAATTCTTGCTATTCGTGGTCCTTTAGCGGGCACTCCCGCCGAGCTGCCTGGCAATATCCGTAAGTGCATTCCGCGATTTTCTTGCACGTGCACTTCCTACCTATGTCTCTGCGACGAAAGCCGCATCGTTAACAAGCAAAGACTGCGACCGCGCTATGTACACATAATTTCCAGCTATTGTACACCATGCGCGCATCGCGCTCCCTTTGTCGACCGTCTCGAACACGAATGGTGGGCATATTTTTTGTTCGCACCTATGCGCGACGCGACACCCTGCACGACCGTTCGAACTGGTTCCGTGAACGTCGCGTCCGCTCCGAAGAATGCGCAATATACCGCGGGAGAGTATCCTCGGATCGAATTCAGAACGCCTAAGCTGGTCGTCTAATTGCATCCTCGCGGAATAAACGCGCCTCGGGAAGTGGAAATGGAAAGGGATTCGGTAACTGGCCGTTTGCCATACGAAATAACCGGAGCTTGCTTGTCGGGCATCGTGTACCAGCCGAAACTGTGACGACGACGACGAAGGATTGGGCACAGCAACTACACCGGAGAGTAAGAGGAAGTGCTCCGCCGGAGAATGAACAGCACAGAAGCAAGGGGGTGAAAACGAAGTGCTCATGCAATGCAGATCGTTAAAGCATCCCCGTTGCGCCGGTGACCTGGATGCGGCTTGCTGGAGGCAGAGTGCAGGCCGAGTAGAAAGGTGCAGGAAAGTAGCGGAAAAGGGTAAAGGAAACGGATTGGGAGAGAGTGGCTCCCGTTCGCTTCCGTCCCCTTGCAATTGCCCCTGTTTTCCGTTTACACCGTCTCGAATCTGTGCCGCGGCAAGTGCAACGTATCTAAGCAACGCTATAATTCCAGCCTCAGTGCAAGTGGAAAATATCCAAGCGTTTTCCAACTGCATTCGCAGTGAAATATATATTCGACGATGCTTGTCGTTATTATCAAGCAGACATTTGGCGCATGTTCCGTCTAATTGGACATAGCTTCGCATTTCCTGAGGGATAGCCGCCGCTGCAGTGGAAGAGGCGCCCCCACAGTAGCGGCTGCTGGTCGACCAAAGCTCCGAAAAGTATAGCTCAGATTAGGCGAAAGGCATTTGCCGGGCAGCATCGAAAGGGTGCCGGGTTAAGTAAAGGCTGCGAGATCTCCGCCTCACCCATATCCCTCTGTTCCGGGGCTCTCGTTCGACGCAGGCGTTTCTTTCACATTTTAAAGATTGCCCAACCGTTTCTCTTCCTGGCCGGGATAAGGAAAATAAATGGAAGGTGGAGGAACTATTTCGTCTAGAGTCTAGAGGGACTATTTCGAGCATGAGAGAACGCGGCGATGGGAGAACACGGTTCTGATTAGCATACAAACTACGCGTGGTCGTGTTGGTTCTCCGCGTTTGCCCGGGACACGGACGAACCTTGCGTTCCATTTACGTGTCGCGCTTCCTACACTGCTACACGGCCTAGTCAAGATCGTGATTAAAAGCTGGGCGAGATTTCGATCGGTTAACGGCGAGCCAGTACGAAGAATATCGGTCGAATTGTATTCTCACGTTCAAGGGAAAGATGGAGGAAAAATCCGTAGTTATGACGGTGATTATTTCAGAGACAACCGTTAGGATCGCACATATTTATTATAAGCAGACAACGGGAAGACCGTTTACGCTGAGAAAGCGCGCGCGAAGAACAAAGGGGGGATGACCAGCCGCATAGTCCGAGATCTTTGGGCAAAGTGCATGGCGGAACGGTAACACTCGAAGATATCACGCTTGTGGGCCAGGATAATGGCCGACTATTACGATAAACCAAAAGAACGGGCTACAACAGGGCACAGCATTGTACAAACGGACGGTGCTTCCGAACAGCGTGCAAAGAAATTATCTACGCGGCCGTCCGACTGGTCGTGCGAGAAAATCTAAGAAAGCCAATTCCTCGAGGATGGAGCAAATAATGGAAGTAAAGGAATCGCGGAGCGCGAATATCAGAACGCGCGAGATATCAAATAGAGCGAGCGATAATGGACAAGACAAGCCAGGCATTGTCGAGACGAGTGGATCATCGAGGGGTTTATTCCGATAAAAATACTACGCGAATACGGTGCGCCTGTGCGATCCAAAATCGTCTTGGCCCGCTGCCGGTCCGTGGCCAGAGTTCATCGATCGTGGTATCATTGGTACACGCGGAATGCCATCAGGGAACTAGGTTTCTTGTTCTTATTTTAGCCTTTAACGCCGTGGGGCCAAAGCAGCTCGAACGCAAGCCACTTGTTCCGACGGGAAATTCAAATAAATGCGCAATGAAAAGAAATACAGTATGTACTCACTTCCAGAAGACGACGGAGACGATCGCAGCCATCAGGAGAAGCACCACCGCGCAGGTGATGATCAAGGCAGTGCTCTGAAGCGATGGGTTCGTGTGGTACGATGCGTCGATCATCTGAAAATGAAAGAAATCATTATGTAAATTGCATAAGTTTTGCTGGACAGTTATTACGCGACGATACGCGATTGCGTACTCTATTCGGATTTGTTCACTTATGCAAGACTATCTCTCGCCATTGATTACTGGTGTACGCACGTTGTAAACTGTCTTTTCACAACGATACGAAAACACGGAAAGTCGTTGCGAGGTCGGCGTGTACCTCGAAAGACCGTCACCCGTGTACTAGTGTCCGCGGATACGGCGGCACCGGAAGAGAAGTGTATTGCCCGCCCTTCGAGTTAAATTTATCTTCTGTACAGTAAATTATCGTTTCTCACCACCGTCACGGGCATCGCGAGAAAAATCTAGAAGACACCCTTCGAAATTCACGACGCACCATCGCGTCGTCATATCGTCTCGGATTCTTTAGAAACGTTGCGCGTAGACGCGGACAGCCCCCTGAAAACTCTCACGGCACGTGTTTGGAAGCGGAATAAAGCAGGGCGCCGAGTCGGCTGGCGCATTACGTGGCGCGCCTGTAAAAAAGGGAAAGTGATTTTTGTGCGGCAAGGGATTTTCAGGCGGGAGGGATACTTCCGGTGTCGCTCTATCGGCCGTTAGCCGGATCGCGCCTATTGTCGCAGCCCCGCGGATCGATTCGGCGCGCATTGTGTGCTCGAGACTCATTTACTCCGAGGTGCGAGAGGCGTTGCTGGATAGGGATGCCTCCGTCGATTCAAAGGACGACGAACCGCTTCGGGACTACCGATTTTAATGCGCATCGATAAGCTACTTCTCCGTGCCCCGATACGTATTATGTTCGGACTCGTGAATGCTCCGCCGCACCGGCTGGCAGAGAGCCAGGGAGAATATTCGGTCGACCGACACCGGTATCGAGAGAATACTTCCGGGGACAGGGAAATTTGATTTTCCCTTTCAAAGTCGGCGAAGACGAAACCCCGAGGTATTTGCGGGAAATTTCCAGCGCTGCCCGCCAGACCGTTTCGCTAGCCTTCTTTCTACGTAGCCGAGAACAGTGGCGATTCCTCGACTCCTTTATCGTGAGCGAGCGTGCAATCGCGATGGAACATCGTTTGGCGGTGGTCCAAGGGTGGTAGGAGTATTCATTAGAGCTTTCGTCGCGGACTGCGTGCGTCGCGACACGATCGAATGTGCACGCGGGAATGTAAGCCGCGTCGAGTGTATCGTTCCGTCCCTTCGAACTCTGACGCGACGCGACGTACATATGTAAGTACTTTAGCGCGATTCGTTCCGTGATTCTTTTTCTTCCCTCCGTGGCTCGTCGCTCAGCGTTACGCAAAATATTAAATCGGTACGGAAAACGGATTGTGGTTAAGAAGATTGAAATGCTCCAGAGCTTTGAGGTGACTTCCATCTGTTCTAGAAGGTCCCTCTTATTGGAAACCGACGCAGTATCCATAGGGATGCGACGATCTGTTCGATAAAACCGCGAGACTGCGGCGAGCCACCACCTTGCCGAGTCGGACAGAATGAAGAACCGACTACCCCTGTCTATCGACAGAGAGCGGAGAGTTCGTGGATCGCTCAAAGGACAAAAAGATGCTGCTGCTACTAGCAGATACCGACTGGCTAATCTAGCGTTTCCTACGTTCGTGTGACCAACATATTCCTCTCGATCGTTCGATAAACCTGCACGATAAATTCTTCGCGTGGACGAGGAAAGCATTGCACGACGAAACAGCTAGAGTTCTCACTGTATTACAGAGTTTTGGGAGAGGCCTATTTGTTGGCTGTCCAATATGTAAGTAGGGAAAAGTACATCTGTGAGCACCCGGGGAGGAATACTTACATAATTAAAACGCGAACGATGCGAAGGGGTCGAACGATACCCTCGGCACAAAGAAACCATACGTTTCTGCCCCGTTCTACGAGCTACTTATGACTGCTCTGATTCAGCATCGACGGCAGAGAAACTCGTAACCCGATTCCGAATCCAATTAATGGAAACCTAGAGGATAGTTGGAACGCAATGATGGCCATGCGTTCCGAACAGAATCGTACAGGGGCGCTTGAAGAAGCGGTCTCCACTGCCGCGTCGCGTCGACGAACATCCTCGAACTCGGAGCGAGGAGACATCGTTTGACCCTCGCAGGTAGAGCAGGAGTAATATATATCAGATCGTTCGGCGATGCAAAGGCAGAGTTTCGTTTCTATCCGGAGAGCTTCGGACCCTCCCGCGGCTAGCGGTACAGACACAAACGGTTCCGTGCCATCTTGATTCAGCGGCAGCATCTCTCGATTAATTAGCGTGCTGTAGTTAATGAAGCCGGGCCGAACAACGGGGCAAGTTGGAGAAGTCGCGGGTGCCGAACGGAAAGCAGAGGGGGCCGAGGAGCGAGAGGGCGAGGAATCAACCCCGTGGAATCGATATCGTGTAATGCGATCTCTCTGGCCGAGCTCGCGGATATTATGTTCACCGGGTAGTCCAGATATGGTCCACGCGCGGCCGGGAGAGAGGAGACGGAAGAGGGAGACATAGGTTCGAAAAGCGCGGCCCATTCTGGGTATAAATAACCGTTCGCCGCCAGGTGTATCGTATATTTTAATGTCAGCCCGCGTGACGTATTCTCTCGCCGCTTAAAACGCTCGCTACTTTCCAAAAAGCTTCTCGTTTATCATGCGAGTGATTCAGCAGCGGACCACGGCCAGTATGAATTTCGCTAGATTCCGATTATTAATGGGGCCCACGGTGTCCCGTATAATTCCGCCGCGTGATCGAGATCCACTTCTGCCCCAGCCGAGTACACAACCATCCTTGCCAGAGTCCTCTTGAACGATCGAGTCTCGTGACTTTTCAGCTAAAGCCGGCGGCCGGCAATGGACCTTTGAATTGTAATGGCCCGAAATCGGGGCTGCTACGGGTACGTAATCTCCATCATCCCCGGGTCTCGCAATCACAGCGCGGCACCCCGAAATAGATATATATGCGCATAGCAAGGACGACGTTCCCCCAATGCGTATGAACATGCATGAGCCTGTAAAACATTCGATTCGCCGGGGAAACATTAGCATGAACGGGGCACGTTCGTAACAATAGCGAGAGGCGAGAGGTGAATGGCCAGAGACAGGCGGATCGGTCGGACGAAAATCGTCTCCCGTTGATCGAACCGACTCTCTACGTGTACACCCTCGTTCTGGTTTTCTCTGTTCTCGTTCCTGGAGCGCGTCTCCGATCGATCGGGATACGCTAATTACACATTTGTTCGGGGATTTGCATGCGTTACGCCGTCACGCTACCCCAGGAGTTTACGTGCCCCTGCGTCGCGGTCGCGTCGTTGCGTATCGTTACGAGGCAGAACGAGAGTGGCGTGCGTTTCCTCTGGCCGGCTGCTCCGATCCCAGTTGTCCCACAGAGGACACGATCGTCACGTTTGCAGCGCACTTGCGTTGTAGCGCCGCATTGGGCGAATTGCTCCATTGAAAATATGTGTTCGCGTTAGAGCTGCGAGTCTGACCGACTATGCAATATTGAATCTTGAATGCTTTCGATAATGTCCGATCGTTTACGACCACCCATTTTTCCGTGCACCTATTCCTCGTTACCCTGCGATCGATGTTCTTATACCCAACGACTTCGCCGTTCCCCAGAGGCTTATTTATTATGGATAATATCAGAATTGAATCCGACAGACAGAGACGCCTCCGCGGGTTTTCATCCTGGGAACGTTTTTCCTTCGTCGCCGATGGATTACCCCCGCGCAGAAACAGAACGGGAGAGATCGGTTGACGAGGGATGAGGAGGTCTGGAAGCAAAAGTGGAGTAGCCATCCAGTCGGTCGGATCATCGGGAGAAACCCTTTTTATCTGGGATGGGACGAAAGGTCGGTCCTTGGAGCGTTCTTGTTTATTTGCCAGCCCATCCCCTTCGCAAAACGCTGCCGACCAAACCCTTCTTTATCTCTGCGGATTCGCCCTGTCCCTGTCGGAGAAAACGCCGAAGAAACAGACGCGTAAAAAATCGTTGGCCGCTTTTTGTCTTTTCATTTTCCGCGCTTCTCCTTTCTTCGCGTCCCGATAAAACAATACGCGTTCTATTGCCACTGCTTTCCCCGCCACGACGGCGGAAGTAGTTTATAAATATTTGATGCGACTAATGGAATCCCGTGAAACGCGCGCACGCTTGCCGCTTCGATCGCGTTCCAACGAATGGTCGGCTAAACACCCGCGAGCTCGTCGCTCTCCCGGTCGCGTATCGTCGTACCACGGTGAATTTGCTTTCCAATTGTTCGATTTTCCGTAAACGTCATCGTTTACGCGTGCGTCGCCAACAATCTACTTTATTGCGAGTCGAACGTTTACTGTCGATGCTCGATAACAAATGAATCGTCCTCGTTGAACATTTCCATAAATTGCATATCTCATCCCTCGAAATGCCCCGAAACCATAGAAGTCGAAGGCGACGACGGAACATGCTTTAATATAGAGTCTACCGTTTGATTTGAAACGCGCGTCGCGTCCCCCTTCCGATGAATATTCCGCTTAAGATCCAACTCGTCCTATCTCGTCACAGTTAGAGAACCCTTCAACCCTTCCTAGTCACGTGGCACCCGTAGGGCGAATTGTTTTTGATATTTGAATCGGAACGAATGCGGTCCCGCTTCGGTGAACGCACGCAACGCGCGGCGTTCAACAACCGAGGGCGAACCAGAATTACACACGTACGCATACGTACATATGTAAACTATTCAGTTCAGCGTCGATAGAGATGTTGCAGCGCCGCAATCTTACGAGGTCCCCGAAGTTTGCTCGATATTTGGCAAGATCGGATGATGATCGCGTGGTGGAGAAAAATGGAAATATCCGAGCAGAAATTCCTGTCGACGAGATTAGAAATTTTTCGCTCTAGGAGGACGAAGGTGGATGATGGCAACCGATAATGAAGTAATCCGAGAAAGGAGAAGGTAGCTCTATCGGATTCTTTTCGTTTTCAGAGTTGCGGTGGGCGGGGGTGGGGTGGACTCGATGCTGTTCATAGCGTGTGATATTCGAGCAGCCGCCAAAGGGATTGTTAAGGTCGATCAGGGATACCGTTCTCTTCGACCGTATACATTCTGACTTTTAATCTAGCGCTGCCAGACGTCGCGATGTCGGCGCTTCCAATTTGGATCGGATGCGATTCATTCTTGCATCACCGGTTTCGATTATTTCTGTTTAAACCGCAGGGAAAAACCTGAATCCGAGGCAAACATTTTCTAGAATAGATAGAAACGAGCAACTGTTTCTGTTAATCGTATCTCTCTTCCAGCCCTTTTCGCTTCTCGCCCGCGGGACCCTTGCTCTCCCCGGAGGATACGCGTTGAGCCCAGAATGGATGACGCGGTCTCCGATTCGAAACGGTAGAACGTCCTGCAAAGTTTCGATGCAGCGTCGTTTACGAACTTCGACGCGGCATTAATTCCCAGGCAACCGCGAGCTTTTTCACGCGGAACGGTCGGAGAATCTGTGTTACGGTGACACACGATGGCTGGACTGAATGGAGGCGGACGATGAAATTAAAGTTTAAGCCCCACTCGTTCGTTTGATGGTCGGCCGTCGCGAGATTAAAGCACGAGGCCGAGAATCAAAGTGCAACGTGACTTAACGTTAGAGCTTCGAAAAATGGGGCACACTGTGGCTGGCAATTCGTTGCAGCTTGACGAAGACCAACCCGTTTTTTATTTTAATGCAGCAATTTTCTGGTGACACTCGTTTGTAATCTCATACAATTCGTAATATTTGTTATTTACTGTCCAATACTCGACCGTTCGCAACACTAGATTATTCATTGAAATTTATCGACGGCGTTCAGGAAAAACGCTGATCGAGATCTCGACCAACCCTTGTTACTTTCCGTTGCGGGTGGCGAAGAAAGTTGGGCGTCGTTGGAGCGTGAACGAATCTTCCGAGGATTCAGGGGACAAAGCTGCTCCTTATCCTCTTTCGGTAGACACCCTCGCCACTTGTTTTCACCGTTCGTCCCGTTTACTGCTATCCCGAGGAATTAGATATTAGAGGGGGTTGAATGTAAACCAGGCTCGTGTTTCCGCCTGGAAAATGAACACGAGGAGCCTCGCTTTAGTGCGCTCCGCGCCAAAGCGTTTTACGCGGCTCCTCCCTTTTCTAAAACCCAATCAAAGGGTTACATACTTGCTCGCAGCTACGATTTCGCGCTCTGGGCGATGTTTCCAATTTCTTCATTAGATGGGAAGACATCTAATGTTTTCTCTGGGACGATTGTTTTACCAATCGTTAAAGGGGTTTAGCCCGTGTCATTAAAATCGCAAATGTTGTCCTGCTAGGATGTTGATTGTAATCGTGAAATTACTTGCCAACAAAAGAGAAATCGTTTCCATGGTCAACAACTTCTCTATGGGACTACGACGGCTAGAGGAACTATTTTTTATTTCCCGAGAACTCGAAGAAAAATATCGCTGTTGTGATTCTCAACGAGGCGCAAAGAAATCCTTGCAAACGCCGCCGCTACTCCGAGTCTTTTCCTTCTGCGAAATGCATTTCATTCCGCTTGGCACGCCCGGACGGATGCTGTGCGCCGCCGTATAATTATTTTCCTCGTTTCTTTTTCGCTTGAGCTAGATCCGTTCTTCTCCTCTGTTGAAAGCCGCGATTAAGAGACACGTGCCGGAACAACGCCAGTGAAAGGAAGTTTCAGGTATGTATACACATACGTGGTTTCCGTCTCCTTCGATTTCTTGCCACCGTTCCCCGCTACTACGCTTCGAAGTCACCAAAAACGCGATCTACGTTTCTGCACCGTCACTAGTTATTATGACGTGGGTTATTAATCGCACCGAACTTAATTGGTTTCACTCATCCTTCCTTCCTACGAATAAATTGCCTCGTACAGGAACGACCAATCTTTCAAACCTGCCCTAAAAAAAAACTCCCCTCCATAATCCCTCGAGAAACGTAAAAAAACACCCTCGAACGGGGAAGTACTGCGAGGAGGTTCTAACAAGCACCTTCGAGGAGATTCTAAAATTCGAGGTTCCTCGACGCGTGGACGGTTTCAGTGGACCACGGGGGGTTGAAAGGGTGCGAGACCGCAAATCTTTCCACATGACTGGGTCCGTAACGGACGACTAACGACGTCTACGACGAGGGTGTTGTTGCAAAATATCATTTGGCTAGTGCGAACCAGACTTTAGCGGCTGCTGGCCCCCTTTCGTTACACCCTTGTTAGTATCCGCGGTTGGTCCCTGATTATTCCAGAGACGCGTAAACACCAGCATCCGTGCTCACTCGTTGCGCAGACCGAGATACGTGAGTCGAAATGTTGAATTTGGACCTGGCAGCGATGTCGAAGTTTCGTCGCGTGAAAAGACGAATTTCACGAAATTCTACTCACAATGAATCGCTACCTACGAAGCTAAGATGTGAGGAGCTTAGAGTTATTTTTTTCAGTGGAAGCGTGGCCCTCCATCGTCGCCTGGAGAATGTGTTCGTGTGCCCGTTTCTACGGAAGCCTGCTGCGTAAACACACAAGCAGTCGACCAGAGTTAAGTCAATACACGCATGCGACTTGTGCAGCATCTGGCTTCTGTATGATTTCACGTCGTTTCTTTCGTTTAATTACAAATTACTGATGTTGCTTGTTTCGCGTGGGAACAAGCAACCCTATCTCAGACCGAAGAGTTTGGGAATTTCATCGTCAAACAAATAAACGGAAACCGAGGTCAGATATCAATTACTTAATGATCCTGCGACGGAACAAACTGGTTAATTAATGTTTAAGCATGAACGGAGGAATAGATTCAATAAGTGGTCGCGGAATTAGCGTGGTGTAACTGACAGGTATGGATTATTGCGATACGCAAAGCGTTCGCTGAACACGGATGCCCGGACAGGCTGGCAGGAAATCCGGGTCTATCGACGAAAGAGGCGAGGCACAATCGGTTCGAGATAATCCGAACGAGGGTGCTCCGTCGATATCCAGAAGGAGGACGTCAACGTCTGGCATCGATTTGCTATCTGGACGCTCTCGAAATGACGATACGTTCCATCGAGCCCTGCCCGATAAAACCGAAGGCAATTCCGCCCGCGCTGTAATTAACCGTGGCTGCAGCAACGATACACGGCATGCCGGGGGATAGCCGACCGCCGCGTCGCGAGATCGGCAATAACTACTTTTCTTCCTCCCATTTTCCGGGTCGGTTCACTTTTTACTCTGTACATTGCCGCCGCGCCGCGCAAACTTTTGCTTAGGTGAACGACTACGTTTTCCCCTTCTGCTCATCTTTTTTCGCGACCTTTTTCTCACTTTTCCACCTCGCTACGTGCCCCGCGTTCTCCGCCTCCTTCGGCGCGGTGGCAGAAACAAAGCGGATTCCCAGACGTAATAAAGGGACTCGCCCAACGCAAAAACTTCATTGAGGTTCCCGGTTTTCGCGTTTCCCGCTACATCCCCCCGCCCCCTTTCCCCTGTCGTTTCCCGAGTCGTTCTACGATCGCAGGTTACCGAAAAGCAATCTTACCACCATTCCGTTTTGTTCGTTGCTCCGTTCGCGCACGCATATTCTTTGCAGCTCAAATCGTCCAATTAGTCGTGCACGTCGCATTACACCGGGGACTTAATCTAAACTTTCGCGACGCTCGGTCGGGAGGTGCAGAGGGATGGTTGTTCCAGGCGTGCGCAGCCACCCTCGGCGAGACTTCTGGTGATAAATATCCTCGAAGAAATTAACCTTGCAAACTCTCGTCGAAAACGATCGTGACGACCCGCTACGTACTGGTATCGAGGTACATGTATACGTATATGTATGCATGTGCGTACATAAATGGCAAAGGGAGAGCAGACTTAATAAATATCGCGCCGCTGTGTCGTCTTTTAATAAACTCGAGACAACTCGCGCGAACTGTATTCACAGGCAGCTTTTTAATTACTATCATCTGGCTCTTGCCTCAACCCCTGCACCGACACAAATCTCCATTCAATTCATCCTCTCGCCTTCCTGACGAATTCTCGCCTCTACGTGTCTCCTCCTCTTAAATGAAGTTCTGAATTGATCGTAGATATCCATTAGGGCAGCAAGAATCGTCTCCGCGAGAGTAGCTGGGGTTCGAAAGCGAAAGAGGGGTGGAAGCTGGAGGAAAGGGAAGATACAGGTGTGTGAAACGGGAAACAGTAGCACCGGAGGAGATGCGAATTGCTTACCACAATTTTACGATTCGTTTGCTGAGAGGAATCAATTAAAGACATTCGATACACTTCATGCCCCGTAAAGTCAACCGAGGGGGGGGGGTGTAAAAACCAAAGCCGAGCTTTCCTTCGCCCATCTCTCAAGGGGGGTGGACGTCTCGTTCGGCACGAGCTGCCGAGCTGGCGTAGCTTATCCGCCGGTCGACCGCTCGTGCGCTAAATAATTATTTTAGATGAAACTCTCGCCCGCCGCAAGACACTGCTCGATATTATTAAAGTGATTTAATGGAATACGGCCAGCGCGGCGTGAAATTGGAAATTCTAAACGCCGCGCACGGGCGCTACCGTAAGTAACACGAATCGCACCGGGCCACGCAATCGCGATTAAAACGATCCCCTTTATCCCGGCACTTTTCCTTCGAATCGCCTCACGAAATCGCCGGCCGTTTAATCGGAACGAAACGGAAGATAAATCACGTGATGCGAGCGCTAGTGAGATTTCCAATTACGCGTAATGATGTGAAATCGTGGAGCGATAATGGGCCTACGGTTGACGGGACGTCGCGCCACCGTGACATCTGTTCTCTATTAATAGGCCCGCGCTGTTTTTACGCAGCCACCAGCTACCAGGTCTTCGCTGTAGGGAGAAACGAAAGGAGTACCGAGGACGATGGAAAAAGAGAAGACGGTGACAGATCGATGGCGCCTGACAAGAGTAAATGTGCTTCTACAAAACGTCGCTAAAGACAATAACAGAAACAACACGCGGGTCCCTGAACGCACGAGAAGGGGCGACGATCTCTCGATTCGGAGCAGAGGAACAGCTCGTGGAGAGGCCAGATACGATTACTACCCTCCTCAACTGGGCAACACCACTTTTAACTTCCGTCGACCGATTTGCTGGGATGCCTCGAAAACGAATGGTAAACTTCTTTAAAGTTTGTTCGCACGGTGTTTGGTCAAGTTAGCTTGTAGCTTAATAATTTTTAAGCTGTCCGTCGTGGGACGCGGCGAAGACGGAATATTCGAGGGCCTTTCAGTACGCGGATTACACCGGGGAATATTTGATGAGCGGCAAAGGTATTTACGCGGAGTTTCTCAAAAATGAATAGCCCGAGCAAGTCGGCAAAAGGTCGAAGCGAAGGGTTACACGCGCATCGTAAAGATTGGTTCAAGCATTGATGGATCGGTAGTGGAAAGTCCTTTTACGGATTACACCGCTACCATTAGAAAATTTCCAGAATAATTTCCAAACTTACCGGAATCGCCACGCAGTCTTCGATCTCGGTGAGGGGTTCTTCGGAACAAAAGGTGCCGTCCATGAGGAAGGGTGGTCGAGGGGGTGGCGGCAACCGGAACTCAGGGGGTGGCCCGGGGCATTCCGGGCACTCCGTGCTCTCCAGCGTCTCCAGCTCCTCCATCCTCCACCTCAGCGTGCTGAAAACCACACGGAAAATCAACTCTCGATTGATCTTGCTGATAGAACTATTAATCGAAACAGGGGAGAAGCTTTATCTCCGCTGAACCACCTCTCATTTATTTATTCTTCTCCCGGTTCCCGTGCTCACGCGAACCCCCTCTAACTCGCGCAACATTGATTTGTTCTCCGCGCGTTTCCACATCGTTGAGATATTTGCGAGCGTACGCGAACCGAACGTTCTTCCGTCAAGAGGCAAAGGTAAACGCGAAGAAGTAAAGGAGAAGCAAGGGCAACGAGGGGTCGTCGGTCGCGTAAACTCGTTAACAGGGGGGGGGGGGGGCATTGTCGAGGGAAAACGAGTCCGGACTTTGCTAGACCAAATAAAGGATGGGTCTTGAGGCTAGGCTCTAAAAAAATATATCGGTTGACCGAGAAAGTTCGCGGTTAGGGGTTAAATTGATAAGGGTGCCGTCTCCTCGCCCTAGAGTGGATTTCGTCGGCTAATTAAGAGATACGCGTCTGGCAGTTGGTCCTAATGGCCGGTGACCAGAGGGAGCTTGTGACCGGTGTAATTCTTGCTGGAATTGGGTTAAAAGCGCTATTTTCCTTCTGCGCGCCGTACTCCCATAGGCGAGTATCTAGTTAGCATAGGAAATACCTTCTGGTCCAAGCCGTTCCAGTCGTCTTCGACTGGCTGGAACGATCTCTACCGAAATCGGTATGCTAATACAAGGGCTTAATTACAATCACATCTGGATAGGTCTTATCAGGTGAACCTGGTCAAGCAGAGCCTCGAATAACGCAACGTTCTTTGTATACGTATCTACCTACAGTGTTTGAACGTGTCATGTTCCGCCCACACGATTCTCAAATTGACCACTCTCCCTTTCCCAATGATATTCAGCGTCGACCGTCGATCGCTGTCCTCGCGGGCGACGCGTGTCAGGCTCGACCCACGCCGAAGATTCATTTCAATCGCTCTCTTTGACACACCTCATCCATTTACCATTCCTGGAGACTTTTTCAACTCGCCTGAATCATGGGGGATTCTCTACGCTTTCCGTCGCAAGCTTCCAGCTTCGCGATATCGTTCGGGCACACGCAGGCACGCGAAAGGGAAAGTTTACGTAGGACGCGTGAATATAACCCACGGGGAAAAAACTCGGGGCGAGCTCATCTCTATGTTAATCTTCCCTTTCCGTGGGCTGGCACGTTGCTCCAGCACGCGTGTTTCCTTGCCTCGCTTGAACCGGTCGTCGGACCACAGCGGGCGAAGCGATTCGCGGTGTCCGCTTGCGAAAGAGAAACTCGCGCTCTGGCTCCGGGCGGTCGGTACGGTTTAAATTGCCTGTTATTGCCGAGAACAAGTTACGAACGATCAACCCCTTCGCACCGACGCGACGCGATACCGCACTGGGTGATTATCCCGCGAGTCTCCTATCGAAATCGAACAGATCCGCACGAAAGTCGAGCGCAGCCAGACTCGCGAGAAGCTTATTAGCGGGTCGAAAAAGTCCAGCCGCTTTAGGGCATCGTTCTTTGTGTCATCTGATAAAGAGATAGCCGCGCCTCTATATCCAGCTACGCAATTATTCTGTCCGCATTTTCGGCTGGGCCTCGCTCGTTACGATTATACGCGTACCCCGAATCGTTTCCGGTCGTATTACCGCGAGAAAATCGCTGCAACGTGCGTAAAGGACATTATTTATAGGTGGACGCGGACGGCAGCAGGGGTGGCGCGGTTACGACACGGAGGGTCGAACGAAGGGCGCGGCTCTCGATTATTTCTGCATTGGCAGCGCGTGTGCAACCCTTTCCCTACCAGCCGTGTGCGCGCGTAACTCTCGTCCGATTCCAAATCGTCCGCGACTCTCGCTTTTAATTAGGGGACACCGACGAATGTAATAGCTCCGCCCTTGAATATCAGCGACGCCGGCTGCTCGCGATGAGCAGGCCACGCTGCTTTCGTCTGGCCAATTCGATTTTCTTCTTTTCAATTCGATGCTCCGGTGCTTCGGAGTTGGTCTCTCTGTCGAGGAAGAAACTACCGTTGCGGAGGCTGCCAAGGCGACGCAAGTCTTTCGAACATGGATCAACCGGCTGAGAGGCGGATACAGCAATGTATATCCTTTAATCGAACGACGAAACAACATAAAGCATCGCTCTTCTTGCCAGCACAAAATTATTTCCGGTGCGCAGAGACATGAGGGTAGGGACAGAAAGCGTTGACGAGTACAAAAAGCGACAGTCGGATGGGACGCGATATGAAATTATTTATAAGACCAGCCAATATGCTATCAGAAAGCTATTAAAAGTTTTCTCGATCCAGAAATAACCTCTGCGGCCGTTGATATTCCCCTGAGGGTGATCTCTCCTGCTCGTAACATTTCCCAAGATCCCCGAGACCTGCGCGACGCGTCGAACCGATGCACGCAGCCTGACGCATTTCCCTCCCCTATACCCTCGAACGTTTCTTTCTTTTCAGATACATCGCCGTTGTTGGCCACTGAATCGCTGGACCAAATATGTACTAACGAGGATCGCCCAAAAAATTGTACGCTTCCTTGGACCTCCACCCTTCCTCTGCCCTAATTCCATCCGATGGGCCAAGATAGTATTTCGAACGCACCCCGATAATTTTTCGTTGGATTCGTCTGTGCCTGGGGGCGATTCTCGGAAATTTGCTGCCTTCGGTTTGCGATCATAAGAAAAACGATCAATATCGTGGTGGTTTCTAAAAATCCTATCTCACCCTAAACTGCATAATGCGATCGCATAACCGCGCGCTCGGAAATTCTTCCGCGTCCTTCATCCTTGCAGTAGTGGACGAAGAAACGCGTTGAAGGGCAAGGTAACGGGACATTTAAAACTACTTCGGACCCTCGTAACTTTCCCCTTCCTTGTCATCTTTCGGCCGGGGGAACGTCGTTACACCCTCATCGCGTTCCGTGGGGAGAGCTTTCGCACGCACGTGTTTCGCGTTTCTCACCGGTGCTTTATTAAACCGAGACCCTCGAACGAGGAAAAGCCTCGCGCGATTCAAATATTCGCCGGGGGTGGCGGTTTACTATCCGGAGGGTTTTGTTGGCGGGTTTAATAACTGGAACCGGCGGTTGTCGGTCCTCGACTCGCGGTGATTAGCATCGAGTTTGTACTCGATACGCAATTTCGACAAAGAATCGTCAGCGTTCAAGAATTTCAATATTTAAGTACAATAGTTGCTTGGTCTGATAACAGTCGTGCATCAGACACGAAAAGAACAATAGCGGTCCATAGTAATTAGCATTATCGAACCGCGGGACAGTTCAAACATCGTTGAGAAACGGCCGATTCGGAGGCGATAGGAATTATTATCGCCTTCAAACGTTTCCGTGAACGACAAAGCACCTACGCGTTAAGCTGAAGTCGGGGGTGCGAAAAGTCGATCCGAAATCCGGACACGACCAACGGCTTACTTCCATCTGCCACTATTTCCGTGGACTATACGTACAGGGCGCGACCACTCCGTCTTTCCCGAGCGAAATTCCTCGTGAAGTATTTACGCGAAACCGTGGACTTATTCAACGAGTTTAACGCTCGATTATGACCCGCCTTCTCTGCGTCGAGCCACGAGAAATTATCCTCGGCCTTGCAGGGTAGATACATACATATGTATGAACTCGTCTAATTGCGAGTTGTCTTCTAGACACAGTAGGAACGACTACTGCCCGTTGTAATTCTCGGTTCGAGCGAAATAACCACGGCACACATACGCGCTGTCACTTTTTCAACTGCGAACAGGTTTCAAAACGTGTTTCCATCTAATCGAGCCGTTTCACGCGCAATTAGAAGTCTTACCGGTGTCCGCTGATATTGAAACTTCGCTACATACGCTGCTTTGGGAATGACTCCGCAGCAGAATGGCGATGGGTGTTTTAATTATTATTTATCCGACCCTCGCAGGCTGACGGAAAAAGGGAAGAGAAAACGAGAAGCACGGATAGGTACGTACGTGTAGTTGAAATAAACCGCTCCGAATCCCGAACGGGAAAGCGAACTCTGACCGCGGTCTGGCACGAATTTTCACCGTGAACTTTCGTCCCGTAAGTTCCTAATAACTGTCAGCGACAGGCGAGCCTGGCTTCTCTATCCCGTTCCAGTTGGGCGTCTCGAGATTATTTCTAGTTTCGTCAACCGTTCTGCTGTACGTATGGAGTACGTCATTCGTCGTAACTCGTTTAAATCGAACCGCGACGGAAACGTTTATGAAAGGTACCGCGGAACCGAGTGCACTTCCGTTTAACGCGTTACCGTTGCGAGAGTATAATTTCGTAAATGGATAACACAGAGCATTTCGAGATCGAGAGTAAACATCTTCGTGGTTCGATCAAAGGTAACCAACAACTGGTAAACGAACGGAGCAGCTTTCGCGCCGGCGGAAAGATTAATTCGTCGGTGAAAGGAGAGGTCGGAAAGCGTTAATCTCGCTTTGCAATGAGTGGCGAATATCGATTTCCGCGACGCACCGTCATTGTTCGATCCCCGTCGGAAATGCTTTATTTGTTTGCTCGTTGCGCCAACCAACTTTTGTTTTTCCCTGCCAGCCACCAAGAACACGCGCGCTCGGAAAAACTTCGAGTCTGTATAATGTACGCACTATGTATACATACTGGTTTCCCTTTCTGGTTTTTCTTAACGCGCCACGGAGCATCTGCTTGGTGTGTACATTCGTCTGCCAGCGAAGAGGGGCTCCGACTGATCTCGCCTTTACCGCGGAAAAGTGTAAGTGGACAATCCGCGCTCGCCAAGGGAAATGGGGAAAGTACAGCATTGACGCGAGTGTAAAAAGGAATCGAAAAACGCTGTTCGATATTCGTGGTTTAAATCGCCAGCAGATTTTCCGCGCATTGGTCAATCCGACGCGAATCAGGAGGCTCACTTTCCACGAGCGCAAAGGTTTTACGCTCGTATCCAGGGAACAGAGTCTTTTTTTTTTACAATCGGGTAATCCTCTTTCGGTGAGAAAATCGTGAAGCGACTAGTTGTGTACGTATGTACTTCGAAGGCGGCATCGTTTGGCCTCCACGTGTAGACAAGAAAAATGTAATTTGTATACGCTCCGAAAATATATGTTTCCGGAGAAACTGGATTTCTACGTCGAAGATATGGCCCAGTTCCCAGCGCACAGTTGCCGAACGACTCGCGCGCGTTACCATGTAATCAACGATCTTCGCCCCTCTCGATATCCGTTTCTCATTTTCTTAAGCAACGAAAAACACGATTTACCGTATTCGTACCTCAGATATTCGGACGTCACTTTGCCGATTTGCTAGCAGCGCATTTCCTTTGAAAGCACAAAAACCCCTTGGCGTTACTGGGTTTTCCCTATGCACCACCGGTATCACAGCGAACACGATTCACTTTCTATCTATCAATATATCCTTTCGGTCACTCCGTTTTTTCGCCGTCACTAGCCGACCGCGCATCAACGTATCCACTTTGCGTCGAACCACTCGTTCCTCGTGTTTTCGCGGAGAAAAGGTCGGAGGGCTGCTCGTCGTGTCGGAGCGTCGCGATGAATCTCCGCGGAAGACGATGCGACGAGATCCAGCGATCGCGATCCATACGCTGTCAACGGGCACTGGAGCACGCAGCACTGCGGTATTCCTATGCTGGAGCACTTTGAGACACGCCGGCGATATCACAACCGCACGGTACGCACTCGGAGAAATTTCACTGTTTCGCACGGATCGACGACTTTCTCCCCGACACGATAGTATCCACCGGTGTCAGCTGTCGCCTCGCGCTTCCGTTCCGTGACGCGCGTTCATGGAAACTCGAATGCACCCGCGTGATCGAACGCCAAGCCTTCCCCGAGTACCCGTGGCACTCCGAAACGCAGACTCGTTTGCCTCGCGAACCTTAGGTGACAACGCTCGCTTCTGGCGACGCGCGGCACACTGTTGCTCGCCGCTTTCGCCTGTCCGTTCGGTGGCTCCGTTTCGTGCTTGCGCTCCCCCCCTCTATACTGCTTCCTCTACCACCGAGCTGCCAGCAACCCCCTCCGACCATGAGCCCCCCTCTACTGGCGTCGCTGCGCTAGCAACACCCCCCTCTCTTCGTGTTTCGACCCTTCTTGCTTCGCGGCAGACTCCTTTCACAGGGGTGAGAGCGAGATCCTCCTATGGGGGTGGATCGACCGGCGTGAAACGAACAAGGACGGAGACCGGTGTCGCCCTTTTACAGCGTGGACGCACTGGCTCTGTGGGAAAAAGATAGCAGCGGAGGATGCACGCGTAGTCCGTGTTCCGAGGACTACGATCCCCTTTGCGTCCTGGCCGTACCGTGGTGCCCTCCACCGTGGCCGGCAGGCTTTCGAGGGGTTGTTTCGTCTCCGACGGAATGCTCCGTTCCGGGACAACTCTGCGAGGCCTGGAACGAGAGAAAGATGTCGCGTAAAGTGACGCGCGTTGCTGTTGTTTGCCCTCGCGTGGGTTCAATTGCGAGAGACCGGATACACGCGACGGGATTCTGCGACTCGAGTCAAGCAATTTGCACAAGGATGCACTATAATTGATCTTCGTTAATTCAGCTTCGCATCGGATATTGGCCGGCAACGGCGAGGCGTTGACTCTGCGAAGGACTCTGCTGTGCAATATCTTATCGTTTCTAAGTGATGAACTAGTCAGCGAAATATGGGTCACGAGTGCAACGAGCCGCGGATTCTATCTTTCTGGAAAGAGTCGCGAAATGGCAACTGCGATAGCACCGACATTTCTATTATCACTATTATTAACAGTATACGGTACTGTCGAGTCAACTAATTACGATAACGGGTAGAACGAACAAATATGTCGCGCAATGCGCAGTTTCGTGCATGAAGGAGCAACACCTCCAACGCGACAGTTCCTTGCTTCCCAAATATTCGCAAGCGTCGAACAATATAGATCTCATGTCCATTTGTCGCGCATCCTACGCGGCCGTGCGCGCCGCAAGGCGGAGGTATCGCGGAAACGCAGCCGGAATCGCCGACTGTGGCCGGTGGCCATAGGCGGCGTACTGGACGGAATTAATTAAACGCTCCTTTCCCCGTCCGGGCAGCGTGGGTGTATTTACCCGATGGGCTTTGAGGATTAAATTACAGGCGCCCCGTGAGTCGTGAGAGAAGGTCCCGGCCGTTCGTTCCCTCCTCCTTTCCGTCCGATCTCTCGCATCGCACCCCTGTTCCCATACCGTGTTACCTCCTCCGCCCTCCGCCGATGGCTGCATGTTTCGAGGCAGTGTTTCGAGACTACCGGCGGATATCCGCAAATACCGCGAACGAGTATTCGGAGATCCGTATTGCTCAGCCGGTGGATAGCGAAGGGAACCGGTGCGGTGGCCGGGCGGCGCGGCGCCTGGCGTCGGGAACTTCAAACGAGGGGTCGGCTTTGCGGAACAGGTTCATGTCGAAATAGCCCATTGTGGTTATTGTATTGCTCGCGATATTGTTCCGTGCCGGGATCCACACGCCAGTCTTCGGTACAAATAGCGGACGTTCGCGGGCTTTTATATGCTACCGCCATCCCCATCGGCTGCGGACACTAGACTTACAAAGAACGAACGGTAACGTAAAGAGAAAAAGAAAAAAAAATAGAATCAGAGCGGGGTAAATGCGTAGCGATCGATTTGAAACTAGACTCGTGGAAATTATTCGTGAACGATGCTCGACGGGCGGACGCTGCGACGCGACAGGCGCTTACGCGGACCGGCGACAGAGCTTTTCTGGAAGAGCTTCAACCGGAGCTTGTTTGCCCAAGGCCAAGTCGAAAGGTAATGCAGCGAATTTTCCAAGTGTTTGCTAAACATCCTCCTGGAGCTTATGCACCGTGGCGCCGCGCCGAGTGGGTCCTCTCGTCGTCGCGCCTTCACGTGTCACCGGAAAAGCGTTAATGCATTCGGCGAGAGTGGCCGCGGTTTCGCCATTCCCGCTGCCTCTCCGCCGCGACGGTTTATACCGTCAACGGAACGCTGCGTTCCAACGGAAGCATCGTCCAGTTTCGCCAGGCGAGACATTACCCCTGATGATCGGAGAAATTGGAAGATTCAAGCGCCGGTCGTCCGATCGGCGATCGAAGGTCCACGTGACTCGATCCGAAGCCGGCGCGAGAGTTTTAACGCGGGCGAACACGATTTCGGAGAATGGCACCGGCCGTGTTCGCTCGATATTCCATTGTGAGGGAAGATTGCGCAGTCTGTTTGCAGGGGATGATGCATCGTTCGACAAACACGGGTAATCTTCGTCGGCTTTCGGGGCGTCAGAGGTTTGTTTAACCATCTTAAAAAACAGGCCAGATAGCCCCTTGTATCTACCCGAGCAAATAGACCGAGGAACTTGTCGTATCTCCGGAAGGGCGTGCTCGGGAAAAATATGATAACCACCGGGAACGGTGAAGTTCGTTGCTCTCATTGTCAGAAATTTTTCCGTGAGACACGCGATAAGACGTTAAACGAAGTTCCGTTCAGAGGATAGTGCTAAGGAGTGCTAGATGTAATCGCTCCCGATCACCGCCAAGTCCCCGCCTTTCCACACGCCGTTGCTTTCCACGGACTTTTACATTTCATAGTTTCGTTTCGAGCTTGTGAAACTCCACGTTGAAACGCGTTAACGGCCGACAGGTTCCACGGCTGAATAGCTACGCGGCGTCTCCTTGGTGAAGCTGGACAGTGTCCTCGATTCACCATCGGCAACAGGACATTTAAATAAACACGAGGCGCCCAGTCGAATGTCCGGAGCAACGCTGCCCATAAAGTTCGATCGCCGCGGAATGGAGCAACGATCGTGCACGTAAGCGTTGAAGGCGATAACGAAAAACTCCGATAAGATTAAACAGCGTCTGTACAAAGAGTCCGTGCGGCCCGGGGACCAAGTCGACGATTCTGCTTGATGCCGTCCGATCTTCAAAGGCGGCACCTTGTTAACACGGACGCTGGCCGAATCTTGGTCGGGCGAGGTGGAGGGCAGTGAAATATTGTCACCGTAAATAGCCTGACACATGGCGGTCTTCGATCCTCCCCCCTCTCGATCGTCACAGTATAATTGATATTAATTGAGCTAGGAGCGGCGGGACGATTCTGTTAATCGTTTCGGTAATTATGTACAAGAGAAAGGCCTCGAGCTTTCTTCAATTTTGGATGTATTGTAGAAGGGATGCCGAGAACGGGAATTAAAGAGGAAACGGATAGTGGGACGATCGTGGTTCAAACGTTGCGTAAAAGTAAACATTTTTTAACCCCGTGAATCCATTCTCTGAAATCAATGGTAATTCTCGTTACACGACTATTCTTCTCGCCAGATAAGAAGCATCAAGTTTATATGAAATACGGTATACCCGCGACCTCGATTCTCGGTCGAGTAATTACAAGTTTGCCTCGGGTCGTTCCATGCTTCCGGAGGAGCCGTTCGATTAGGACGAAGCGGTTAACGATTCATAACGAGTCGTTAGAGGGTTACCGGTGATCTAGCTGGACGGTCTTATGGAAGAACCATATGCGAGCATCGTTTCGAGACGGCCTTAACGATGCCCAGCAAATTACCGCAATTATCCACGAGCGCCGGTTTCTCGTAGTGGACGGTGGCGCGCGTGCATCGCCACCGTCGCCTTAGGATCCACTTTCCTTCAATTTTGCGTCCCGCCACGAAGACGTCGGGTTGCAAGCTTCACGCTGCCACCAATTAGCCCCCTACAGATCAGGGGTGATCGTAAATTCGTAAATCCATCAGCCGTAGTCCGAAGGACGTCTCGGTGGGCTTTCAGAGCGCGATGAGTACCCACGGCGGGGCGTCGGCACACGAGGAACAATGCGGACGGATTTCAGGACGAAGTCGCGCACCCCTGCGTCCGCAGCTTCGCCACGCTTGCCAGTCAAAGTCGGCTCGGATGGTTCGCTCGGGAGCAGGCAACTGTTCCGAAAAGCTGAATGGTCAAAGTGAGACGATTCCGTCACAGTTCGACCCGAACGCTCGGGGGCCTAATCGATGGTCAACCGTGCGACAGTCGAGTACTTTTTAGTCGCGACCCTGGGAAATCCTGAGACGTGAAATAGAAATTTCGGTAGCGTTTGTTCGGCCGGGGTTTCTGATGCGTTTTCACAAGCTGGCAGTGTTCCAGCATAGGAGTTAGAAAAATATTTGAAACGCAATGGCTAATGCTACGTATAAATAGATACGTCGGGCGCCTCGAAAACAACTAATTGGTTGCTTTCCAGAGGAACAGAGGGATTTCACCGGACGGGTGAAACCGGAAAGTTTTGTATAAATTGAAGAGTTTCGTTCGGCGATCGCGTTGCTCGCTGATTAACCGAAAGTAACCAACAGCACATTCTTAATTGGATCATCGTTCTCGCAAAGCTCGCGCGCGGTTTCTCTTTCGAAGTCTGCCACGCGTTATTTAGAAAGTTAAGAAACCACTGAATTCTCGTTCGAGCGAGTTCCCACGATCGTTTACGCAGTGCGGAGTTTTTCTCTCCGGCTCCATCCTCGCTCGATCCTCGTCGAATATCTTCCGGGAAGAATCTCCCTCGAGTCGAAAGCTGCGATCAGTGTTGAAATTTCCACGAAGCTTTTCGCCAGCTCCTCGATATACGAACTGCGCGGGTTAATCAGCCGTGAAGGAGAAGCCCATCCAGTCTGGATCCGGATTCCGTCGCCTACCCACGATCGAGGGCGTCGCAGTCTGTCACGCAGGAGAAATCCTTGAAGATCGATCTGGACGCGTGAGGCTTCGCGCGCCTCTTGAATGGAATCAGGGCCCGAACCCTGAACGCGTTAATCCCTCGGCGCTGCTGTGGCGTTGCGCTGAAGCGTCCAAGTTTTTCGGAGGGAAAGGGTTTGCCCTTGCGTTTGTCTATCTTTGTGCATGCATCCTTGAGTTCGCCACGAATGTCCGTTTCGCCCGGAAAACTTCTCTATCTTCTCGCTGTCCGGCTCTCCTTCGCGTGCCACGCCTTCCAGCCGTCCGGCCAGGCTTTCCTCGATTTCGTTTCGACAGGGGTTGGTTCGCGATCGGCAGCTTTATAATCTGACCCGCTTCGGGAACCGTCATCTGGCACGCGAGCCCCTAAGGCACCCCTTGGTCGGGCGTGAACGCCTCGAACCTCGTTTAACTGGGATCGCCGAGAAATCGAAGGGATGATATCTAAATTATCTGTGAGCGCCGGCCTTTTGCCGTGGAGGTCTGTCAGAACGGCCGAAAAACAGCGGCCGGGCAAGGTGAGCAGTTGGAGGAGACGCGGGGATAATTGGCGGCCAGGTATGCCGGCTGGGCCGGCTATATCCTCTTCGGTGTAACACTTTCCAACACAATTCGCCCTCGCCTTGGGGCTTGTTTCTTAATTCGCGTTTTCATAAGTGAAGCGAAAGAGGGGAAGGGAGAACCGACCACATTTCGGACTCGTAATAAACCGCAGCCCCCGACGTGGTACGACCTTCAGAATGGATTTAAATAACGCTTTCCGCCCAGGGAGAACTTCGAGTGGCGCGTACGACCTCTCGCTTATCCGCTATCTTGTCTGGCTATGGTATTTGCGTACTACAGAAATTCATCGTAAAATACCACGACAGAGTCTGCGCAAACATACCGAGGTGCATTCAGAGAGGGTCCCCCTAGTCCCGTGTCCACAAACACTTCCCGATACACTGGCATCGGTGTAAACGCGTCTATGTGCGGATAAAGACGTCTCCTTTTAAAATCCTATGCAAACTGTACACCCTAGAGTCTGGAGCCACGGGGCCTAGACGTTTCCTTTTGGAGAAGGGTCTGCGCTCTTCGTTGAAGCGGCACTTAAAACACCTGGACGTAAAAACTTTATCCCGTTTAATCTCCGTCGCTAAATGAAAACGGGAGAACGCGTTGAACGCTTTTTGGCATGACCCACCAGCTGTGAACGTGAAACGATAAACTGACCGTGCTCGCCACTCCAGGCTAAGAATTGCGGAAGAGTTATGGTCATTAATTATCTCGAGATTAAACGGATTAGCAGGCGGGATAGAAGTTAAGGGAACGAGAGTATGCGCTTTGAGAAACGGGCGTGCGGCTCCGAGAAGGGATCGAGCGAGCGGTCTTCATTACTCGCCGCCAGCTCATTATGCTCTCAGCTTGAGTCCTGGCGCGCCTTCCTGCGGGCCCGCTGGTATCGTCACCTCGCACGCCTCGCACAAGACCCAGCCTTTTCGAACACCACCTCGCCCCGAAGACCACCCCTGCCGCCAATTTCCTGAATAAGCTTTTAATCCGTTGCCGAGTTACCTTTCACGCTACGGGCTCTATCGGAGCCCATCTAACGATAAGAATCGGTCCGCTTTTGGAATTCCGGTCTCCTGACTTTTCGTTAGGCTCCGGAACGTAAATCTGTGATATTCCGATAACGAATTGTCCGAACGATCGATAGCACGCCGGAGCAGTTACGCCATCCAACTACCTATCATTGACGAATGCGGACCGCGGACGCATTCGATCAAATATTCCAGTAGCCGGCTGCAGTGCTCGATTCCGGGATATGAGAGTAATCCTGGTCAATCGCGGCGTGCACCGCTTATGAGCAAGCCGGCTAGCTTCGGCTACGCATATTTATCATTGGCTCCATTGCGGGGAATCGCAGTTGCGCTTCGGCGTTCCCGTGTTGTCCGTCATCTTCCAAGTATACACGGATAGGTATCCTAAGCGCTCCCAGAAGGGTGCACTTTTCTTGTATACAATATACACACAATACCTTGCGAACAAGAAAAACGCCGCGGGGTAGAAGAAAGCGGCGCCGAACAAGAGGTGAAAGAGGAGGCGCACCTGATCACAGAGAAGCGGCGCGCCAGACAAATAGGATACCTGCCACAGCAAAGTCTCATTCTTGGAGCATGCAGGTCGAAACGCACACGCGTAGATGCGCTCGATTTCCGAGGGCGGTCTATGCCGACTCCCTCTGTAGATCTAGTTTCCTAGATCTCGCGGCAAATTTTGCAACGACTGTCTGGTACTCTGATTCGTAATCAAATGTAACGCGAGAAAATCCTCTTTGCGAGTGTAACAATTTTCTTAATAAACAGGATTCGGTAATGCATGCCGATTAAATATTAAAATACTTCTGTGGATACGTCGAACGTCCCTCCAGTAAGAGGCGAAGACTACCTCTATTCTGTTATTCATTGTACGAGCGGTATGATAAGAAAAGAAATCGATTCTCAGAATTTCACTTCTAACTAATCTCTTGAAGCGAAACGTGGCGTGGGTAAACTCGAGCAGGGTGGAACGTGGCCGCGAGCAAACGGTAAAGGCCGTAAAAGGTTCTCCCCCTTGGTCGCGTTTGCGCGGAGCGCGAAGACCCATGGCCCATGGCTATGATACACCTTTCGCATATACGGTATATACCTTATAAGTGAACGCGTGAAGGAGAAACTCGTGCTGGGGCAAAGGTGCGGAGAGAGGTCGCCGAAAACACGTGCAGCATTGTCGCGGAAGTCCGTAGCTGGCCATAATCTGAAATTCTCCGGCTCATTCACCTTTCCGGAAACTTTACGTAAATACTTTGTTATTTATGGATAGATCACCGCTGGATATAAACGCAATTCTCTCTTTCCCTTTTTTTTTCTCGCTCCGATTGAGAGGCAAGTGGTGTAACTCGAACATCGATAGTGACGCAGCGTATAGCGTGACTCGTGATCTCTGTAACGCCTGACGGAGCCGTCACGATCAGAGACGTTAATTATATTTTTGCCAGAGGCGCTCCCCGAGCAACGTTTCGCGCCGACATCGTCCCGGCGCACCTGGCCTAAAAGTTCGGTGTCGTTAGATCTTCTAAATATTCTCCGGACCATCCGGGGATTCATCTCCAACCCCATCATTTTTTTCCCGAGCATTATTACCCCTGGAACAAGCCTGATCGTTCGTTGGATCGTCAGCGGAGACTGGCAGATTCGCCTTTCTCTATCATCGCATTCGTCGAATCGGAATCACGGGTCAGAGCTATTTGGTTCATTCTCAATTGGACCGTCCGACTATCGGAGGCTTGACCGCAACAATCACTCGCTCGACGCGGCTCGCCCTTTTTCGATTTTCCGACGCGAGACCGGGTCGATGTGCTTAAGCGCGGGGAACGTGAAAGTTACCCGATTTTCGTTGTGGATACCTGCTGCACGACAGACGTTCTCGCGAACTACCCACGTACAATGGATCCGTCATTTCCAGGGCGGGAAATTCTACTCATTATCCGTTGCAGCTCGAAAACCTGAGAGCCGGCTTTGTTCCCGTTTAAAATAATGCTGCATCCCGGTCTGTCATGGCTGTTTGACGAGTAATTATAAATTTTCTCCGAGATGTACAGCCTTTTCCTCTCTTTGCTTCATCGGGACTAGATCCTAGCCGGGCGAGAGCCGGCGATTCCTTTGTAAATTAACTCTGAAACGGATGAAATAGGTGTCTGGCGCGAGGAATCAAAGTGTCGAAGAAACGATGGAATACCTTCCTACGATTCTAGCTGAATGCAGTTGGTCATTTGTCCAGGGACCCAGTCTGTTCAATTAAATCATCCCATAGTTAATGAAAAACTATCACGAATGTTCGAACGGACGGGCATACACGATGGAAACGGAAAAAGATATAATAAAAGGAACAGTCTTTTCTGTCGTACGTGTGAGTACGGGTATACAAGTTCCACTCCAAGCAGCCCCTCTGTCGCCTCAGTCTATTTCACCGTTGGCTCCTGGTGAAGCGCGCGGACTGCGGGCCGCTGCGACCAGCCGAGTTCCACGCAGAGCCAACGATAATGCTGCGACTCGAATCAGAAGCACGTATTCTGGTCCCCGTTGGCCAGATATTTCTAATTCCCTTCCTGAAGATTGGCCAGCACGCGTACGTGCGACTGCCCTCGCTGCCTCTCGAAACATCTTCGGAACGGACGCTCTGGTAAAGATGCTCTCTCTGGTATCTAACCATATTCACTTATACGCATAATGCCTGAATGCGTCGCGTTGGAGTTGGTACGGATATTCGTAGAAATACCGCCGACCGGTATTTCTTTACCTTCGCTCCGATCCGGCCCGGAAAGCTGTCGCCTATGCGTAACGACCGTTCCTCAGAATCTCGCGTTCGTGTTTTTATATTCTGGACATAAACTACTCGGACACTATCACGGTTTCAGATGCTCGGCTTGACAAACACTTGAATCGGTTCAACCGGTCCTGTGCCAGTGATTTCACGTACAAAGTCTCGTTTATCCTGACCCGATCTTGTTTTAAGCCTAATACAAGGTAGTCGCACGGAGAATCGTTTGGAGCACGTTGCGGCCGATTACTTCTTTTGCTCCGGAAAACGCTACCACTTCCTTGTAATCGCGTATCAAAGTTCTTGGTATGCCGCTATATTAACTCGGATTTCCACCGACGATGCTCTCAGTTACCATTTGTTATTTTCATCAAACGTGCTCCCTCGGTTCTTCCATCCTTTCCCACGTTCCATTTCTATTCAGTTGTATCTCTGTGCCCAGTGGCAAGTACTTAGGCATGTTCATAATTTTACTGCCCATAGAAGTTTGAATAATGCGTAATGTGTAAAGTTGCTATAGATATGAGGTGTAGCAATAATAGGAAACATTTCTGATCGGTGAAACAGAAAAATATGCTTGTTTCCAGAAGAAAATATGCGCTTCGTGTGAAAATGGCTAGATAGCGAAATAGGTGTCGAGTAACGAGCGAGAAACTTTCCAGTGAAATCGCGATCACTCGAAATTTGATGTCATGTAACAGGCACGTCGAGTCTAACAGTGGAAGTAGAACAGGCAACTTATAACACAAGTGGTTCGCAGTCACGAAATAAAATTTTCTTAATTAATCGTCCTCGATTAAATAAAAAAAGGAAGTGATTGTCGACATTTAATATACCAATTAGCGCTTCCTCTCTAACTTCTACCCTCCGTAGTTCTCTATTTCGTCCAAACAAGCTTCTCGTGCGATCAACTGTCCAGTTCACAGAGTGTCATCAGGTTGCGAGATGACATGACGGTATCTCGTAACTCGCAGCGGGAAACGGCGCGGCGCGGTGTTCGGAAACGAACAGGAACGTTCGCCTGGATTCTTGGAGACAAGTCGGGAGGTGGTAACTCGAGGGTAAGGAAGTTTCGCCGGAACCGGTTCGGATTTTGTTTCGTGCGCGTTTGTCTTCCGCTCGGATTACGCTCGCGGCCATAAGCGGAAGATAAGATACGTCCAGGATACCTGCGTAAGGATCTCGTGACATATGGCCGGCGTGCGAGAACTCACCTTTCGCTCCCTGTCTCTCTTTCTTTCTGGGCTTCTTCCTGGCTTTCCTCTTTGACCTGCTATCCCCTCTCCATGTCCCACGGTGGACACTGGACGCATCCGATCTTTCGGTTCCTCTGATCTCCTTCCGTCGCGAACGGAGGCGCCCACGATGCTGCTCGGGAAGGAAGTTCACGCGGATACTCCGACTCCTTTCAAGAAGGATGTTCCGAGTAGGCGGCGAGCATCGACCAGCCGGTCACTGAACGCATGCTTGATTAGCCGCGAATAAATTTAATGACCGAGGCTCGCTGTTTCCGGGAAGTTCGCTGCAGTCACGATGCATATGTTTATTTTTTGTTGGAACACGGTCCTGGTCGAAACGTTGCTGACTTTGATCGAACGATGATTGTATCGATTAAGATTGGTAGTTTCCATCTAGAAAAGTGCTTGAACGAAGTTGTATTACGAGGCCGGCGGCTGTACGAGCGGCATGAAATTGAATTTCCCTTGATGTGCTTTTAGATGTGCCTTCAGAAATGCAGCCGCCAGTTGCATGATCTTGAGGCACTCTGCATCACGATAGGTCAAGCGCATCTTGTGCATTTCCACGCGGCTATTAGTTAAAATTCCTTTTTCTCCCTCAAAGTTGTTCCCTTCCCTTGCTCCCTGGTGCCGACTTCCCAAAGAAGAATGGTCAAAGCTGAATGGGGCGAATAGTTAAAAGTAAATAGCACGTTATTCTCGAGTAGGGCGGGACAGAAAGGTGTGCACCGTCGAGAAAAGTGACCGAAACCTGCGTGTGAAACCGATTGGTCTCTGTAAAGCGGTAATGACATTATCAGGTGGCGTTGACTACCGCCGACCCGCGGCTCAAGGCGGGCTGTAATTTGTCGGAGTGTATCTCGGATCGGTAGCCACGGCGCGGCGCAAACGGAGACGGGAGGAAAGTACATTAGTCGGGAAAAGCGAGATGCTCGCGATAAAGGAGGCGAGCGGAGATTGCGCTTCGCGCTGCTGTCGTACCTTTGATCGCTATCTTTCTTTCTGCTCGGTTTCCAATGACGAGGCGGTCCAGCAGAGAAATTTTAATAGGATCCTCGCGGACCGCCGCTGCGTCCGAGTTGTTGTACGGTTAAAAAGACGGTGTACCCACTTGCGTATCTGTTGCTTAAACGACGCGAGGCTGCTCCGAGTGATCTAGAACGGCCGGCTAACCCACAATATCTCGGTGAAACCGCGTTTCTCCTTGCTCTACGCTCATAAAAGAAAAAACCCTATCGCGATCTGGATCGGTTTTGTACTTGCACGCGTCTAGGGTGTCTTTGTTGCTCCTCCGTTGCGACAGAGCACAAGGAATTGGGTTTCGATCACGCGATAGTTGGTGAAAATTTATCCACCGCTTGTCAATATTTCGTAGCGTCACCTGAAACGGGGGATATCATCCTCTCATTTCTCAATCCTGTACACTTGCAATTTGTAGGATAACCATGGGAAATGCGAGCTGCGCTTACGAAAATCGGCGAGATATTTGTCAGGCAGGTAGGTAAAAATTACATTTATACACCTGTGCTTCATATGCATCCCTCAGCAAGTTAGAGACAAAAACTGTGCAATGATAACCGAGGAAGGATGCGAAAATCGATAAAAAAAGACGGAACAAGATGAGAGGTTCGGCACTCTCCGTCGAAGGAAACTTCGAAAGTCTGCTTTTCCGGGCCGAATTTCGTTCGGAATTGTACACTCTCTTTCTTCTCACACCAAAATAAAGTAATAACGCGGTTGCCGGTAATTGGAATTCCGGTATGAACAGTTCCGCGGCAGAAGTAATATTTCTTTCCGTCGTGTCGTTATAATTCGTTACGGCCACGAAGCGTTGGCGTTATCTTTGTCTGTACGGAGGAAGGCTTGCAAAAAAGCAATTAGAAAGTACAGAGAGGTGTAGTTTGAAAACAGTTGGCGGAACAGGAAAGACCGAACGAATGAGAGGAAAGCGGAGAGAGAGAGAGAGAGAGAGAGAGAGAGAGCGGAACGAACGGAAATAAAGAGCGATGTGGGAAACGGTGCTTTGTAAGCAACGGTCGGAACAGAGACGACACATTTATTGGCCGCTGCTGCGATTGAAATGCTTTGCAATAACGTGATGCGTTACACGGTTACACCGGATAGGATAATCACTTAATTACCGATGTCCGTGCACACGCGATGCGTCCATCGATAAGAATAATAGCGCAAGGAAGAAAAAGGGGAGACAGCACGGCAGTGACCGCGTGACGCCGTTCTTTTCTTTTCGCGCAGATATGGTTTGCATTTCGAGGAATACGGTCCTAAAGGGCGGTGGTTCGGGACAGTCTTAATAAATATGCGTTGCGTGCGCGTTGATAGCAGGGCCACACCCTTATCGAATGGGCAGCCACGCAACAGGGAACAGCTTTATTAGCGTGCATGTATTAAACGGTCACGATTACACGACCATGATTCTTTCGCTGCTGCAAACGATCTTCTAGCCTGGTAATTACAGATTTCGCGTGTTAATGTCTTCATGGTAAACGCGGAAGGGTAGAACCAGAGGGCCCGACCGGTTCGCCACATGGTATCGTTCTCAAAAATTAGACGTTGCCTCGTGGCAGGCTCGAGGGAAAGCTAGAGCCCGCGTCTTTCTTAAAAACCGGAACAATTAGGTACGCGCGCTCTGTTTCCTCGCTACTCTCTACGCGAACGCGTCCCGCAAGCTGCACGGCCAATTAATAACCGGCGTCTGTTGCGCGACACTAGTTTCGACATACGAATGAAATACGCTCTTGTGCCCTAGACATTTGGGGACTATTCGTGTGTGGCGTAAACGATTGTTGCTAACGTGCCGCGAGCAGGTGAGTAGATTTCTGTAACATGGTTTTTGACTTACCTGGAACAGAAAAAAAAATACCGTTGCGTTCTTTAACGCGTCGCTGTTACGCGGGTTACGAAAGCTGACTAAAATATCAGAACGCTTGGTTAATGTTCTCGGTTAATGTAAAAAATTCAGGAACCCAAGCAGGGTAGTTCGCAGTGCTCCCTAGACAGTTCGGCATGCTGGAATATTAGAGGTACGATAGTTAATTCAGCGCAGTCTGCAAGCGGTTCGCAAGCCACGGTTGACAAGAGCGTGCTAGAGTTGGGCACACGGTAAACACGCAGCGGAGTACGGTTTTCGCGTGGCTTCGGGGGCCACGTCTATCATTTGGCCAGTGACCCCGACTGGCCGTCTTTTACGAGGGTAGGTACCAGGTACACATCGATGCCGCTACCGTGTCTCACGAATCGATGCTCCGGTACACACCCTTTAAAGCGCTAATCGGAGTTGCTTGTCGCGGTTCGCTGTCGACACGATCGTTTCCAGCGTGGACTGGACGATAAGAAAATTTCTTCCGATCGAAGGAGTCAAAGACGTTACAAGATTCAGGTACTTGCCTAGGAGCAATCGGGTGACTGTATCAAGGGAGTCTTTGCCAACGCAGGGTTTTCTTTCATGGTCTAGCAGTGGGAGATTTAAAGATGCACGGCAAAAGCCCGTTCCTTCCGTCGGGCTTTGTTCTCGATATACTTTCCCTCTTGCCCAGCCTCCGTGCTGCCTCGAGACTCGTTCCATGGGAATACCAGCCGCGAAAAAAGTTCGTTCAGGCATAACAGGGGAGAAGCGATTAATCGAGTTACTCCTTTGCAATTTTCACTTGGTTTCTGGGATTCCGTGGAATCGTACGCCGAAAATCGATCGAGGTTCTATGATCGGCTCCCCGATGGACCGAGGCCCAGCCAAAAGGAAGCTTCTTATTCGCACCTCGATAAGTTGCTCGGTCTAATACGCGGCATGGAAAAGTTACGCTTGGAGTTCGAACGCTTTAAACAAGCAGCGCGGAAACAATGGGGATGGGAAAAATTTCGCGTCAATGCTTTCGTCCTGCCGAGCAGAAGTTTATGAGAAACTGTAAAGTAGTCCTTTCATCGATACTTTCTTTAACGCTCGACCTTCCATTTACTCTCTGATTTGTTATCAAGACCAGAGCAAATCTTCTACAGCGAATCGCATCGCGCCCCGGGTTTCCTTCCTTCTATAATCGACGGAGGAAAAGTCCGCTGCAAGAAGAATGGTGAAAATTCAAGGATTTTCCATGGAACACGGAGGGATCTCTTTTGTTTTTCTCCGTTTCTTTCCCGCGACGGACTGTGCGGTGGCGGCATCGAAATGTATCAGGGTAGGTATCATTCTTCCGTAGCCAGAACGTTTCGCTACGATTCGCGACTGAATTTCGCTATACATAAATGACGCGAGCGTTTCTAACTTTCGAACTTGAGAAACATCGCGCGTTCCATTGCCGACCAAAGCAATGTTAATCTCTGCTTCCAAGGGGGAAACACCCTTTCCAGAGTTATGCACGTACGCGACCTGAGAGCTCGCACATCGGGCGTGCATCGAGCCCCAGGGGTCGCTTGAAATTCCGTGGAGATATCGGTGTTACGGCGTTGTAATAACCCGGCGGACCAAGGTGTGGCGCACGCCGTGAATCGTGTCACGAACGCGCGGTTTAGGCTCGCTATATGTATGGGCCCGATATAAGATTTCGTCTGGCAAGTTTGCAAGGTAAACGGAGCCGAAAGCGCAAACGAATCGTTTATTCAGCGTATGCCTGTAAATCATCTTTCATCGAGAATATTTACCAAACGGACGAAGCAGCATTTGGTGAATCGCGGTGAATTTTCCGTGAAAGATTGTTGCTTCGTTTCGCGAACAAAGATGTATCAAAGTCGAAGAAAGGCAAGGCAGAGTCTCGACTATTCGTGCTGTACACTTTCACGGATGACAGCGACGGGTCGAGTCTGCCCGCGAAGAACAAGGTGTCTGCTGCCCTCCTGCAGAAAATACTGCAGCGCAAACTGAAACTCTGCCCCATAGTCCTGTCTCGCTTACTTATGTATGAAACGCTACGTGGTCCGCCTTCGGTCTGGCGCTCCTTCGATCCCGTCCACCTCGCCTGCCCGTTGAGCAAACTCGTACGTTATTCATACGACACGGATGAACGATGAGTATCTGTCCATCCGCGCCGTACCGCGTCCGCTACGGGGGCGACTCGTCCATCCTGCTGTTTCGAGAGGCGAGTGCGTCGAGTTTTTCGCTATTTCGGAACTATGTCTGGATAACGCCACTGATGCACGATGCACATAACAGAACGTGCCCGAAGGTAAACCAACAATGCTTCTTCCATCGTCAAAAGCCACGCGCGGCGAACGTGCTCCGCATTTCGGCAGAGCTGTGCTCCACGTACGCGGACGGGCGAATTAACGAAAGTAAACAAACTGGTCGGATCGGAGCGGCTGTTTAAGAGAGCCGATCGATCGGGCAGCGTGGATCTGAGAGAAGCGTCGAGGTCGAGACCATTGTCGCGGGAAAAGCCGGGACACTTCCCTTATGTCGTTCGTGGGTGACCTCCGGTGATAGAGAAAGTGCCGTCGGGGAAAAGAAGAAAAATCGTGCAGGGTATGGTTAGTCACAAAAGTGCATTAGCGGTGGACGTCTGGCCAGGCTCACGGACGTAAAGCACATAGCTACTTACATGTGTACGTCTAACGATAAAGCCTCGGGGAGGGCCAGGAAACTTGGCGGCGGATTAAAATCATTTGCTTTGGTCTGTGTTAAATTGTTACACTTAGGATATAACGCAAGCTAGTTATTACATTGTTAAACGATTTATTCTCTGGTATAAAGAGTATCATGACTGTATAAAAAAAAAAACTAAGAAACGATTGCTGTTGAGAAACCATGCAACATCAACGTGCTTTATGGACCGATTACCATTTTATCATTATTCCGCTCTATTGTCCTGTTATTCCGTATTATCGACCTATCACCACACTCAAATGAACGATCCACCCGACAAAGCTATGTCCATGAGAGGATGTAGAAACAGCATCATCCTGGTAACGCCGCGCCGTTCTACCACGAGGTAAAAGCCAAATGTCTGCTACGTGTAGGGGGATGTTTGAGCCTGGCGGAAGAACAAGGAAGAGAACGGTATAGCATAAGAAGAAGCGGTGGTGGATAAGCATTGAGCAACGTTGCTACCAAGCAGAGTGAATTATGGGACAATTAGTTCCGGCAGATATATAAGCCTCAGACACAGAAACTGGCCGCTCTGTCTTCCCTTCTTTCCTCGTAGACGGCTCCGCTGGCCCGCGCAGTGCCAAACCGGGTTGGCTTCTGGTTTTAAGGGACGTGGAACGGGCGACACGAAGCTTTCTTTCGGTGTCCACGCAGACCGAAAGCTAGGCAGAGCGACTGGACGACTCATTAACCGCACTGCTTCGCTTTTCTTTGTATCTGGCCCGGGCACCGCGTTTTTCCAACCCTTTACGGTGCTCCGCATCAAGCGAATACCGCTCAAGCCGTTCCAACCAAGTCGCATCCAGCTGTACACGCTGGCTCCAAGTTCGATCGTCGTTTCTCTCTTGTTCTCTTAAATTTATTTGTGTTTATTTGACAAAGCACGTTGGCCAAAACTTTCAGACTTTTTCTCGGTAGACAATGTATGCGTATTACGAATCTTCGGCTCCGACGAACAGAACCACCGTATCGAAGATACCGAATCGAATTTCAGCAAGGTAGCATCAGAATATTCCATATTTCGCACCTCTCAACACGATTTCCGTCGAAAAATCCCGAGCAGACCGCACCGTTCTGCCGCCTATACGTGGACGCGAATTCTGCACGGCCGAAGCCAGCCAGAGGCTAGTCGAGAATCCGATAGCGTAAGTGTAAATATAGGGGACTGTCGTTTAACGAGTGGTGCACTCGGCGAATATTTCGCGAACGAGCGCCACGAGTCCAGAAGACAAAATCTGAGACCCGGAACGACTAAATTTATGCGTTCAGCTAGATTAAAATCGATGAGGACGTTTGCTCGCGGTTTTCAGGTTTAATGGAATAGGATTGCTTCCCGACATCTGGGATTTTTCGCCTTTCGTTTAACGATAACATACAGACGTGGTCGTGGATGGAAAAAGTAAGATGGTTTGCCATTGCCTGAGATATCGACAGTTATCTCCTGTTCTAATTAAGTCAATCCTTTTCTGTTCACTAATTTAGTCCAGGAAACCGCGATAAGCATGATGAGCTGCTCAACATACTCTACGCTACCGGTATATTTAATCCCGAAACAATCCACGGTAAAGACATTCTCGCATTCGGTTGACGGCAGCACGAGAGATTCTACTCGCGCTTGGTTCCTCCGGCGTTTTGGTTGCAATAAGAGAAAGGCGGTTAGCTCCTATAGCTCGCTAATAGGACGCACCTCCACAGCGGAGGCCTCAGCTTCAGGGTGGCTCCGAGGCTTCTGATTAATGGCAGTGCTAATCAAATAAACAATCCTACATCTGTCGACCGAATGTGTTACCAAGCTGCGGGTGTAGCCCTACACACTCTCTCTCTCTCTCTCTCTCTAATTATCCCTTCTTTATGATGCGGTGGAGAATCACGTAGAGGTAGAGCCACGGCTGAAGGGGGAGTCTGGTGAAAGAAACCGATCGCAGGGAAAGGAGGGGCCGCGACCGCGAAGAAACACGCACAGTGATCCCTGAGTGGCAATTAGAAGGATTAATGATTGCGACCGAACAGGAGGCTGTTCCGTAAGGCCACCGCCCCGTTCGATGTCTTCGTTGTCGGCGTTTGTCATCTTCCGACGGCGTGCAGAGGCAGCGGCAACGACCATTGTCGCGATTAGAGGAATCGTGTACAGTACGGTTCTCGTCGCGCTGCAACCGGCCACCGTTCATAAATCAACGTTCCTTCCGTTTAACAGGCCACCTTCGCGTACCGTGGCTTGTCGCCTGTCGCCGCGTCATCGAGCCTTGTGATTGCGGTGTTCGAGGCCTGGAACAAGCTTCCGTGTTTGGGCTAGATCACACGTCGGGTAATCGTAATTGGACTGGAAAGCGCAATATGCGTGCAGTCAGCGGACTGCAAGTTAATCCCTTAAAATATTAGAAGATACAAAGATTACTCGTGCAAGGAACGATATATAAGTTTAATAATTGAAACATTCGAATTCAATATTCCTACAAGTTCACATTTAGAGTTAGGTATATGTAAAAGTACGAACAAATCTAAATGGGATGTGTTACATTCTGTTCTTTTTTTTTTTTTTGTTTGGGTTCAAACAATGGTGTTTGGTTCAGATCTGTGATATTGGGATGAAAACTATTCTATGCAATTATCGCGACCGTGTCACGGTTAGTGCACACGAGTTCGGATGTTCGAGAAGGCTAGCCTAAATAGCTGCCGCATTGCGGACACGTTTTACTGGGCTTCCTTCCTGACACTACTATAGTACTATACAAGTTTCAAATTTTCACGTGGGACCTTTTCATTTACTTCACTTGTCATTTAAATCAAGCACGAAATAACAAAACTAAGGTAAACCGGTTTAGAGGGAATTCGTTATGAAAGTTTCCGCCACATATTTTTTCATCAAACGCATGTTTCTCTCTATCTCTCTCTTCGAGAAGCGACTTTATCCCGGTCCGTTCTATTTTGGTGATTGGCAAGGGGTCGTCGCGGGCTCGAACGCGCAGCTCGTTTAACCCTGTCGTACAATTTAGTAATGATCGTTGTAACGGTAGGTCCGATGGCGTAGCCGTTCGCGTGGGAGTCGCGAGAAAGACGACAGTCGGTCGGGAATCAGGAATATAATGTATTACCGCTGTTTCGACCTCTACGCGGCGCGACAAGGCGATTCGTAAATGTATCTGTTTTTCGAGTGGCAGCAATGTAATCTGTCAAGTAATGGCACCATATAACACGACATTACACGCCCGTTTGTTTCCCGACTCGGGATCCACTCTTGCCGTATCGACGAATCGTAAACGTGTTCTTGGTGAAGAACGCCGCGATCGAATCGAATAACAAGATACGAATCGAAAGCGGGCACGACGGAGAAAAGAGAATGGGATGTAAAGGATAACGACTAGCGTCGTCAGTTCTTTCTCAATGCGGGACCGGGCGTGCATCGTGCAGTTTCGTTTGCCAGTGACACCGCCGGCTAAATATACGCTAAAGCCAAATAGGGACGACGAGACCCTTCTATTTTCGTTGAACTTGCCAATTCGTCTTTTCTAGTTAGTCGACCCGACAACTTTAAACAGAGAAATCGTTGCACGCTACGGAAGGTCCATGGAACTCGTATCTTCTGCTTCCCGAGGTTAAACGTCAGCCGAGTCACCCACATTTTTCGAAACTTCTTTTCTGGGTCAACTTCTGTTTGAGCAGCGACGATTTCGCAGGACGATCTCAGCCGGTTTCTTTGGATTTCGCGTGCGGAGCGATCTAGATAAGATTCACCGGTGCCTAGTAGTGCACGCGCCGGCAAAAGACGTCTTTCTCGGAGCCTATTGACTCGTTGGAATTGGCGAAACTTGGAAAGAAACTTTTGCCCGACGCCGAAACTGGCAAACTGTGTCGCATCCTCTTTTCCGTTTTCGCCGCTTCTCCATCGGGATCCATAGAGAGCTCATGCAGAATATCTACGTTCGTTTATGGTATAATAAGAGAGGCGTTACGATTACGATCAGGGATGACGATTAATTCGCGGGCCGCGTTCCAAATAATCGTAATAATGATGATTATTTTGACGGGCGCGATGCACATCGTGAGAGCGTCATGTCAATTGCAGATCGTTCTCGTAATGACGCGGGGCCGCGCCGCGACGCGACGAGAACCGCGCGTGTCGCTCGGTACGGAACAACGCACGTCCGTCGGCGGCCTGCCTATAATTAAGCTGACAAGCTTTGACGACGTACGAGGGCAGGAACAATACCGGCCGGGCTCCGATCTGACCGCAGAACGGGACAAGTAAAGCGCGTCATCCGACGCGACGCGGCGTCGCTATTTCGAGTGTCCGTCAGCGATAGCCTCGATGCCGTCGAAAATACGCCTCCTCGCCGAGACTTTTAGAAAATATTGCCTCGCCGTAATCTCGGGACGGAGATACGGGAACGCGGTTTACTTGTTCAAGCTGTGCGTCGTTTCCAGCAAAAAGGTGGCTTTGTTTCCATCTCCGAAACGATTTACAGCAGCTCGCGTCGATTCGAAGAAGATACGGCGGGCCACCGTGGCATTTTGCAGACGTCGTGATTCGTGAATCCGCGATCGAGCGTAACGAAGAACGGACACCAGCGAGCAACGCTACCGGAAATTTGAAATTCAATTCGACCTTTCGTTGAAAACCTTCAGAAAAGATTGATCCATCATGCGTAGCTGACACCATGCCCTGAACCTTTCCTGGCATCTTGAGATAAGAACAAGCTACCACCTACAGTTACACGATTACACTGTGAGAAAAACCTCTGCTGCCCCGTGTTTCGTTCAACCTGTCAGAAAAAATTGTTCCTGCCGAGTCCCTAACAAGAAGCACTTGTTCGCGAGTGTTTACGTAGCATTCTTTCGTCAGAGGATTAGTAGAACCGCGGAGAAATTGGGACGAACCTCTTGAAAACACCTCGCACGTCGAGGATCCTGGAGGGAGAGTCGTCCTAAAGAGGATTCGAAGAAGAGGAACGAACGAGCATAGACAAAAGGCACTTTGTCGAATCCACCTGCTGAGTCAGCGCAGGCTCTCTCGTTCTAGGGCCCACTCAGCGAAGCCACTGTATCCCTTTTCCGGCCCACCTACGTCGATCGTTCGTAGCATACCCAGAAAGCTTGTTCTTAACGATATTTAAACACGCAGCACGAATGTATCGCTCGTCACCGTCTCCACCGCGCGCGTTTTGCGCAAAGCCGCGGCAAATACGAGCACGAGCTCACGGCGCGTCGCGACGCTCGCACCGTCGTCCAGCCCAGTAACGCTGGAGCTCCGCATTGTCCAACTTGGATCCTATCGTTCCGGCGCCAGTTTATCGGCGATTCGTGATAATAGCCGGCAATTATTCCACCGGAACGCGGTCAAGCCGGAAACTAAAGGGACGAAGCGATAAACGTCGATTGTAGAGAGATAGGCGGTTCGAGGAAAAGGAATCGCGTGCAGGTAACGAGTTCCTCCCTCTGCTGCACGAAGCATGACTCGAAATCAATAGCTCGTTCTTTCGAGCCTCGACGAATACTCTCGCGTTTCTTCTTTTCCGTTGCTTTTTCCGCCGTGCGGTTTCTGGCTCGATAATCCTTTCGTACGACTTGCGCGAAGATGAAATCGCGGTGTCCCAAATCGGCCAGTTCGAGACTCCTCAGGACTATTCGGAAATCTTGTAACATCGAACAAGTGGACACACTCCCAGTCCTCCGAAATCTTGTTACTCATCTCCTCCCTGTCACTTTCTCGTCGAACGATCACTTTTTTCATCCCAATTCATAATTCCGTTCGTCGGAACTTTAGGCTTCCTTCCTCAGCCACTTTCGCGAGCATACGTCAGCGATATTGATCCGATATCGTAGTACCTATGACGTTCCGGTTGGGTTGAATATTTCAAGAGCGAAAGAAGGACGTCATAGTGCATCGGTCATCGGAGATGTCGTTGAATGGCCGGCTATTTCTGTTCGCCAGACCTTTGACGCTCGTTTTACTTTTCGCCGCGAAACCGTTCACGCGTTCGCGGCCACGTGAGGTGGTGTTCGGGACGATTTTTCGGAAGCGATGCATACTTCTGATCTCTACAAATAGAACAGCGGTCGTGAGGATTAAGATCCGATCCAGGAGTCGCGTTTCCCTCCGCTTCAACGATCGAGGAAATCGGGTCAGGAATTCCGCCTTTGGATCTCAATTCTTGGACGCGTCGACTGTTTTCGTGGAACGCTCCCCTCTATTTGCGGCAGCTACTTAGGTGCACGTAAGTTGCGATTGCCGTCGTAATTGATCCCGATTCCCTGAACACAATCTGACGTACTAGCGACAGCTGTTATTAAATTAGATGAACACATTTCATCTGGCGCGTGCGACTATCCGCGCCACAGATACACCCTAGCTTATAAAAGTTTTCGCACGCCGGCGAACCGCTTTCTCCGAGTCGCGATCTGGCTCCGTGGTTCCGATTAAAAGCGCGGCACGATAAGAGTCGCAACGAAGAAAAGTAGAGCTCGCTTGATCGTCGACGCCTCTTTGTTGCGATCCACTGGGAAAGTTCTGCAGGCGCGGTTGCAATGCGGACTCGCATTACTATTAATATTCCGTTCATCGATACACCTCGCCCATTCATCACCAATGTCTTTGCTTCCTTACGTACAATCCAAGTTTGCGCCTGTGGTGGCGCGCTCGTTAAAAATTTCATAAGAGCGCAACTCGCCGCTTTGCTTCCTTTACTTCTGCCTTGGCCGCGGACGAACCTCCTCCTCCTCCTCCCGCCTAGCCCGCGGCCCATGAAATATGTATGCATCGCACGGTAGTTGGAAAAAACGACCGAGCAACCTGCCGGCAATAATATATTAATAACGAGTTTGTTCTTCGAGAATCTTGCTTTTTTTTTGCGCTCTGGATCGGCGTTCGCAATAATGTATTGCGCGTCACTTGAAGTATTGCCTTCGATGAGCCAGCTACCCTTTTGAGGGTACGAGATCGAGCAATCGGATGGGGATCATCAAGGTGAATCGAGGAACGCGTATTCCGGGACTTTTCAATGGACGATCAATTATTCAAATGATCAATCCGGACGTGACTTCCGTAGATTGGAGCGGCAGGTGGCGCGAAGCGTATGCCACATGCGAGTAATGTTTTCGGAAAGGGGGAATGCACCCCTTCGGCGTTCGCCAGAGTTCCCTAACGCTTTCCTTTCGAATCTGTTCAGCCCTAATTACATCGCTCGCACGCTTTGTAAATCCTATTTAACGTGTATTTTTAAAGCAGAAGAACCTGTTTTGTTCTACCAACTCGGATCACCGAACCTTCTCGCCCAGCTCATTCTGTCCCTGCTTCGCTGCTCTCGTTGTTTCCCCGTCGATACCGTGACCACCAGCAATTAATTATGCCAATTGATCGAGTAGGGTATCGCTGTAGCACGGACACGCATGTTAATGCGCGATAGGACATATGTTTTCCCTCTTCCCTCCTCGCACCCCTCCGCACCTCTGTGCTCGACCGATCGGCTGTGAAATCGCAACCATCGCTAAATCTTACTGCAAACAGTTATACGTATAATTAAAGCTCCCCGGGAGCGGCGGCGCCCCGATGATTCCACCAATCGAACCGTTTTTATATACATATTTTCACTGGGACACACGCTACGATCTGAATGGCAATTTCGAGCAGGCGCGTGCGAATAATATCATGGTCCATTCGAGTTCGGTTCCGCTTTTACGAATCGGCCTTCTCGGTGTGCGGTTATTTTGCCGGTTTAATCGCGGTCGATGAAAACAAAAAATTTGCCGTTCACGCCAATCGATTTCCCGACTGTCGTCCGCTCTGTTAATTGGAAAATCGAAATGTCTCTGTGGACGCGGTGCATATATGAACGCGTGTATGTAAGTGCACGCACGCGTACATATGTATGCACATGTGCGTATCCGCTCATATTTGTTATGACAATTGATAGGGGGAGGTACGGACGCGGAGGGAGAACGAGAGAGAAGTTAGGATGCAACGTATGGTGTGCGAGATCAGGTGGATTCACAATGGTTTTACAGGGCGGAGTATAGGAGGCCCTCGAGCGAGGGGACATATGCTGCGGATTTTTATGGGGGTCTGGCTGGCCGTGACGTTGACCGCCCCATCGTCAACCCTCGGCGCTGGATTTCGACCCTCGCAGGACCCGCGCCGCTAACGTCGTGTCCATTGTGCCCGGACAATTCGCGTCGAGACGCGGGATCATCAGTGCTCATTGTCACCGACTAATCGAATCTGGCACTGATCGAATCGTTCGAACGTGTTTGAAGGCTGCACGCGTTCGAGTACATACAGAACGCGATTGGGATGGTGCCGCGTCGGTCGGTTCATCGCTCGGTAATACGCTGCGACGTTCTTTCTTTTTTTTTTTTTTTTGCGTGCAATGCGCGGACTTCCGATGAACACGTCTCGCTGGTAATTCGTAGCATTGACGTGGGATTCCAAGTGGATGTTCGACGACGGCATTTTCATTTACAACTAAATCTGCACATGTGTCAGAAGAGTGGATGTAGAAATGAAGCCGCATTAACTACGTTAACTTAGGTCCCGTGGTTGTAATGGGACCACCCGCGGCGCGACAAGATTAAGCGACTATTTCTTATGGCCATAGTTTTCAACCCAAATTATGACAGAGGGGCCGACGTTCCCTGTACGCGTTGCCTAGCCCTCTAGATCGCGAAGCAATTACGTACCGCGTAACGAGATTCGTCTCGCTTCCGAGGCCACACGACTCCAGCAGCCAGTTGGTACTAACGTCGGCAAGGACTCTCGATTAGTCAAAAGACCACGATGGGACGCGTGCCACGGTGCTAGACCCGCGATCATCTTACACTGCGTGGGAGCAGTCTAGAAAACGGTCATTTTACGAAGATAAAGCGTACACCGTGTGTGCCAGTGGCACGCTTCCATTCGCAGCAGCTGAACGTGAAAGGTGTCCGCGCCGAGTCCGTCTCTCGAGCAGTCGCGCGACGCCTGCCGTCTCTATCGCAACGCGGGGGTAGTGGTGGAGAAATATTGATCTAGTCGGCTCTATCGATTGTTTCCCGTAGCTGGACCACCGACCGTCAACTTGTGATTGTGGAGTAGCAATCTTTATATCGCATCCATTATATAAAACAACGACCCGCGGGCAGTGTGCATCGTTACGCAAAAGGTAGCTGCGAAACGTTCGCTCGCAAAGAACGGGAGCACCGGTAAGGGATGATAAAACGTCGGTCGCACGAGTCAGCCGATGTACCGAACACTGGAACGTTTCGCAAATGCCACGCGACATTTTTGCGGGCCACGTGGCTGCAGTGTTCGAACATTGGTGCCCGGGATTCCAGCGCGTTCCGTGCAATTGCCGTGTTTAGTGGCAGGTGCAGAGAAGTGGCCGATCTACGTTTCCCTTGCATCTATGCGATTATACGCAACGTACGTTTTAATCGTGATCACCGACGCACAACTCGTCGCGCGTTATAACTGCAAAGAGAAGCGCGTCGGCGATAGGCTAGACCGTTAATAAGCCAGTGGCAGATTCCACGGAAATAGCTCGTTACGATTTTTACGCGGCAGAGTGGCTTTTCTTTGCAGGGGCGCCGTACGGTGTGCTCCTTTGCGGAATAACCATGGAAGAAGGTTGTGGGAGCTGGTAGCGCTTTAACGAGCTCCGACTCTACGTATACGTACTTCCCCGCGAGCGAAGAGATCGTTCCTCCTTTCTTTTCCGCTCGATCGCGGTACCTTCGTGCTCCTTCGAACCCCGTGCTCGGCGGCCCGGCCAGCCGTTCGTCTTACGCGCGGCGTACACGCGCTAACACGCTCCTCGTGCAGGAATTCTGAACGCTAAAGGCCCGGCGTGTTCCTTACAGCCCTTCTCGCATAATGCAAAAGAACTCTGTATAATAGATACGCTTCCGCGTGCGGTAGCTATTAAATGACCGGTTACATGGCCCGATAGGCGTGTGCCGTCGTTGCTTCCTGGACTCCGCTCCATTCGGGAAACCCTTTGGGTGGCTCCTACCTCTCTCACCGTCCTTCGATTCGAGTAACATATCGTTCGTTGCGAGCAACAATTAACGAGATTCGACGGCAGGTCTGCTTCAAAATTGTCCAGCTCGTCCTCGCTTCGAAAAAATAGCCGGGAACGATTCGGGGAACGTATAATGAAAGCTGTGCTCGTGGTGCTCTCCAGTGGGCCACGGGCAAGGATTCTATTTATTGAATAATTGGTTACGTGACCGGCCGCTCGCGTCCGCGTACCGAGAACGGAGGTGTTTTCCCGGGGGATCGGATGCGGTAACGGGAACTCGACTCTCACCGGTCCGGTTCCTCGGATCATCCGGCGCGTATCTCGACCAGGCATCTCCGCGGCACACGACGAGAAACGTTTCCGAATCTCGAGAACGAGGGCCAGCGAGATCCTCCTCCTCGAGCGCTCCTTCGTCCCAACCATGGAACGTGCCGATTTTATCCGAGGAACTCCTTTCATCCCCGTCGTCAGGCGATTCGGATCACGTATATTCGTAGGTCGTCTCTCGGTTAACGGTTCGTCTCCACACCCTTCGCTCTTTCGAGCTTTCACTATTTACTTTCGGAGTCGGAGATCCTCTAGATCTCGACTGGCGATTATATTGGATGAGCGAGCCGGCGAGTTCGGCCGTGTGTCGACTAACCGATATACCTTGGAACCTTGAACCCCTTTGCTACGGCATCGCTCGTGGATCGCGAATGAATACTCGAGCATGCCCGGGGGATGCGGGCAGAGTAAGAGCGACCGTGCGCGTGCAACGGGGCTTGGGGAGAATCTCTTGATACGTTCAATGAATTACAATTCGTCAATGTAGTTTTACAGAACGAAAGCGGAACGGAACGAAGAGCACTTGTGAAAATTTCATTCGGTTCTCATTGAGTCGTTCGACGATCGATCATCGTCCCTTCGAGTTGTATTTCGATGCATGACAGTTATTTGTTCGATTGTGGTTTCCGGCTCCGGAGTAATGCGGAGGGTAACCCGAGGTGCGATCGACCTCCGACACCAAAGAGAAGAATCCGATCCACGCTGGATCATTTTCTTCTCGATATCTAATTTCCTTGGCCCCGTGCAACCGAGCTACCCCTTTCTGCCCGTTTCCTATTTCTCTTTCCTACACCTGTTTGCGTATTCCAAAAACACACGATGGTATTTATTGTGTATGCAAAGTACACGTGTTTGTTCACCAAATATGGTATATACATACTAGTACACATATCCACCCACATATTTTTCAACTTTATCCTCAAGAATTTTATTACTTCATCATTACTTTTCGCTGAAGTCTACACGAAATGCATTTTCAGAACGATTCAATCCGATTCGACGTTTCTCGTGGAAGCTGCGATTCTCGTTTTGTTCGCGAGCACGGTCTCCACGCTTCGCAATCCCCGGTCGCGTTTTCTCTCCCCCCAAGTCCTACCATCGAATTATGGAAGTGCGCTCAGCCACCAATTCTAATTCTTCTTTACTATTTCCTAACAGAGTTTTCCCGTCATCTCTATGATAATGCGCCTCCAAGAAACGTTTCCATTCCGCAGCATTTCAGAGGATCCAACCTGTGCTGTTCTACGCATCGATTCTTCACACCTGTACTACCCTCCCGCGCTTGCACACAGCGATCTTCCAGTGCAGTCGTGCAAAGTCGCATCGTCATCCTCGATACATTGTGTCGCGCCGTTCATTTCCCGGCCCCGTTCATCTTCCGTCATTATTTCGACGTCGGATTTATGAAGATCGCGAATTCTCCAGACGAGCTACGCGAAGGTCTCGAATAAGTTATGGGTGTCCCTGTTGCGTTGTAACTCTTCTCGTGCAAGGACAATGTATTTACGGTTGTTATGGGGTTGCGTTTTCCTTCGCTTTTTGACTCTAATCATGCATAGTAAAACGTTCGAGCCGTTGCGTTGCGCGATCAATGGGCGACAGTCCGGAATCCCGATTTTGGAAGCCAAGATTTCTGATGGAAACAGTCCAAAGGGCCACTGCGAAGCGGCGTGATCTGTGAACTGCGGAAAGCATTTTCTAGAAAATTGAAATCCGTGGGTCAATTGAACTGTGGAAAGCATTTTCTACAAATTGACTGTTCCTTTTTATCCAGCTACAAGTGTTCGCCGTGAAACAATCTCCCGGCAATAATGTCGCGCCGGTGCCTGCGAGATCGGCAAATTTCATGCGCGATTAAGCGCTTTATTAATCGCGCAGATAAATTCGGCAGTAGTCGGAGCGCAGCTTGTACTCCGTGCGATATTGATGCGGCAACGATCGATATCGGGCAATCGAGTCGACTGGACCGTCTGTTGGCGGTTAAGGGGAACGGTGCATGTAGAATCGGAAGTTGTCGCCACCCCTATGGGACGCGCCAATGGTGATATATCAAATTATTGTCAAACCGGTAATGTTATTGCCGCGCTAACGATAATCGATGGATTAGCGACGGCTATTATCGCGGCATCCGATATCGTTGAGAGAATCGGCCGAGCCGTCTGCTAAGCACTACCAATAATCGCGCCGATTCCTTGAAAATAGTTCAGATAATCTACCGATCGGAATAAAAGCAGGATTCAAAGTGCTAAAAGGACAGGGATTACCTGGTTCGACGTTAATCCGGACCCAGAAATAGGGAAGGCGCACTTAGTTGTTACCACATCGGACAGCGGGAGTCGATGGATCGGAATGCATCGGACGGAGCTCGGGCCGAGCCGATTGTCTCAAGGTCCGTCGAAATCTTGATTGTCCGACTGGGGAACGAGCAGGCTTCGGATAGCCGCGTGAAAAGTTCGACGGAAGTCGTCCGTGTTACCAACGGACTGCTTTCGCACGTCGAACAAGCGTTTCCGGACTGCGATCATTTTTGTATCATCGACGCGAAGCGATTTCGACGCGCTATCGAAAGTGGCATGAGCACCAGTCTCGTTGGCAAAATCGCGAATCGCTGCGGCGCTTTACGAGCGTCGGATAGCAGATTCGATGAATGCACGCCCGATCACGGCCGCGGCCACGGGAAATCGAGCTATCCCGTGACACGCGGACATTTGCACGGCAGCGTTCGCTGGGCCGCACAAAATTATTGGAAATCCGTTTTTCAGGACACAGGACGCTATCTGCGTTGTAATAAATTTTCGATAGTTTCCTACGACGGGACGCCCATGGCGCGTGATTCATCGACTTCTGACCGATAGGAGATAAGCGATATTCATATCTACGCTGCTCTCGAAACGTGCCCTTTCGATTTCAACCCGCGAAATACTACTCTGCCACCCCAAAAAACGGCAGCAACGTTTCCCTGTCCTTTCATCTATGTGCCATAGATGTTGCATAATCAAAGCGGCGCGTGGGCAATCAATCGGAAAAGGCGTTGAAAACTGGGCGAACGTGGAAAATCGAGTAGACGGCCTGTACGGTTCGTTCGCCGCTTTCGTGGAAGCAATTTATGCGAGGAACTTTCGAAACGACGTGCCGCTTCAGCGAGAACGCCGGAATATTGAATTCCCTTACGAGTCGCCTTACGATTTAGCCAATAACCGGTGGAGGACGCGCCCGGTGCTTACTCGATACACTTCGGAAAGAGGTCGAGAAGATCCGCAGTTGCTATCGTTCGACCGTAGATTAGCGATGACGAGCAACAGAAGCAAATGTTAGAAGAAAGGAAAATCTGTACCGCAATCTCGTACACGATGGAGTTCTCGAAATTGCAAGCAAGTGGCAACGCCTCTCCATAGACAGCGGCGAGTGTTTACCGCGGCCGACCCTCTAAGAGTCGAACAGTCGAAAGAAACGGTCCGGTGATTTATCCGCGGCAATCAAGGGAGCCGGCTTTGTAATAGTCCGCGTTCCGAGGCGAGCCTTGTAATTGCGCGGAAGAAAGACGAATTCTGCGGAACTAACGAGGGCTTGGTCGCGCGTAGCTCGGTTAAACGATCCGATCGAGACTTATTTTCGAGTGGCGGCGTACAGAAGCGTAGCTCCTCCGACCGACCGCGCAAACTAATGAGACCTCGAATATTTTCAAGCTGTCCCCTACCCCCGACCTCCCTTCAAGCGACTCGTCTAATTTACGCGTCTCCTTCGAAGTTCGCCGGCTCCGGAGTCCCCTGCTCGAGGCGTCGCGTCGCTGAACTTTCGGCAAATGCCAGCGGCCGAACTCGAGGTCGGGGCGCGCCTGGGCTAATAGGCTGGAACCTCCTTGCGCGGTAAAGGAGATTGTTCAGCGGTCGCTTCGAAATTCTGTAAATCAACCCTTTCGTCTGGTTATCGTATATTGTATTTAATTAGCTAGCAATTGCCGCGAAAGGGACCGGCCGTATCGAAGGACGTACGTTATCCATCTCGGTGTATTGTTCGGCGACACCGACGCGACGCCGAGATACGCTCGATACAGCTTGGAGATATCTCGAGGCCGTACTCGAGGATCTGCAACGTGGTGGATTCAGGCTAGCCGGTGCAGAGTGGGAGCTCGCACGGCGAGAATGCAGAAAAAGGGGCTGGCTCAGCAGGGCACAAGCTTCTCCTCTGGCCCCTTCGTGTTGCGCTGCTTTCCGAATGGAAAAACAAGGAAACACGATGCGAGCTGGCGGGGTGAGAAAACGGAAGTGGGTGAAGAAGCAAAGCGGTCATCGATCGTACCTCCTCGAGACCGTCAATCTCTTCTTCCCTACAGGCGTTCGGTATGTTTGATTTTACCTTGCGTGATCTAGTCAGGGTCTAATTAATAGATCCAAGGAATACGTTCGCTTTCCTCTTTTCAGTAGGCATATATGAATGTCTTTTGAATGAGATAAATATTAGAAGCATCATCCCCTATATACGTATTGCGATGTTGAAAGAATTCGGCGAGAAATACTTCAGGGATATAGAAATATGTATCCGCGGAAGGCACTTGTTACACACGCGTACACCATCAAAGGCGGTACGTACAGGGACCCATAATCGTGGGAAACGTTAACAAGTGATCGGTGGATCGTGCAGAAAATTTGAAGAGGCGGAGACACGATCGGGAGGAGCGTTTAAAGTCTAGACGGATTTAATCCACAGAAACGCGTGATCCCGTCCCGGCTCCAGCTGTTGTTCCCCGCGCGATCTCCGCTCGAAACGAACTACGGATTAGCGAAGCGTTGGACGCGCACAGGTTGAGCAAATAAAAGGAACGGAGAATTTCTATTCGGCGAATCGACGAGAGTCGCTGTATCGGCGTAATCTACCAGAGGAACTCGTTCCCCCCTTTCTCTGTCTCTATTCTCCATTTGCCTATATGACTACGTCCGTGGTCCGGGGGGATGGCGGTGGCCTTGGCGAACGCAGCATCCGAATGTCCACGCTTGAGAATCTCCGAGCCGCTTTTCGATCGTACGAGCTAATAGGTGTCGACGGTGGATCACTGGTTTCCCGATTGGTCAGCTCGTTCCTCTTCATCCTCCCGTCTAGATTCTAGACAGCTTCGGTGGAGGCCAGCGTCCCACGAGTATTCAACGGAGGACTTTGGATAATCCTCGTTTCGCCTCGCCTAAGCGTCTCTCACTTAACGGACCTGTATCTCGCTTCCTTCCGCGGGCAACCTGTCCCGACCTCTCCGCTCCGATCGAATCTTTATGTAGTAGTCGCTACGGATAAAGCTCACGCGTTTCGATACTCGAATCAGTCCCCTCGGAAACGTTCTTTCTCCTTTTAACCGTCAATGATGCACCGCCGGTATATTCTGCCGAACGTTTGCACTATGGAAAACGGTTGCGCACGCTATCTTCTTTACCTATGAAAATCAAGTTAAAGCGATGTCGAAAGAAGAGTACAACAAGGGACAGTACAAACTCGGACTTTCATCCTTCTGCAGCCGCGATCGCAATTTTCGCGCGATCGACTGTGGAACGCGAGACAAGGCATCCTGATAACGAGGGAAACACGCGATAAAAGAGTATCACAGCGTTTACCAGCCCGAGCCAAGGAAGGGAAGCAAAAACGCGATCGTGTCTGGACCGCTCGGGGAAATACGCGGCAGCGTGAAACAAGAAGCGGCGCGGCTGAGGCGAACGCGAGAAAAAGGAGGAAAGCCGGGAGTAGAGGAACTGGATCGTAAAGCAGAAGTATCTCCTGGGGTTGGTATTATTCTTTTGCGGAACGTCGTTAGGTGGAAGCGGAATACGAGGTGGAAGAACACTGTCGGACGATGGTCTGACCAGACGTGGCCTGCGCATCGTCGTCCAGCAGCCCTGAACGTGTTGCTGAAGATGTTAGACTACGTCTAACCGAATCCTACAAACTAGAGCGGCACCACCGTGATTACGGACTTTGAGTAGCGACAAAGGAATGGAGAGGGATTCGGCATTGACAAAGAGGGGAAAATCCACTTAAGATGGTTTATCAAGTCGGAAGAATCGAAAGGGTCAACTGGACGGAATTAATAGAGCCAGCACGGTTCCAAAAGCGATAATAGAACTTTTGAAATTCACTTGCGGCGAAGGCACGCGCGTGAAAGTGATGAAGCAAAGTCGTCCACTCGGCACAGAAGCTCCAATTAATGGAGTCCATCGGCTCGTTTCGGGCAAAGTATCTATCCACCCAGGTGAGATCTTCTAACGGTAACCGAGCGTGAGACTGGAATGTCGTTGGCAAACTATCCCGAAATATTCTGCCGACTCACCCTGCTCGGTCTGTCTCGCGAGAACGAATATCATAATAACGCTCGTCCGCTTCCAATTTCGAGGCTCGGTCTCTTCTCGGGTGTTTGAAACGATTAGCTGGGCCGCAATTAATAAGTAGCCGATAGGTGTATTCGAAGGATGACGCGGCTGTTCTGCGTTCTGGCTCGGGTTATCTGCGCGCGATATTCATCGGCGAGAAGAACCAGCCGTGAATCCTTTCACTTTCCCTCGGCGTACAAGCCGAGTCGCGTTAGTCGCTAATGGACGAAACTCCCGCGGTGCTTTACTCCGGCGGTCATGTCGGCACCCCTTTTGGCGCTTGTCGTGTTTTTCTCGCCTTTTATCGCGCCGCGGCGGCGAATACGGCGTGATTCCTCCACGAGTATAAGCTGAACGGGGGAAGCAAACAACAGTTTTAGGTGTTTGCCGAGCCTGTCGACTTCTTGGGAAAGAAGACTGAAGTTTCTCGTTTTTCGAGTGGAATCGCGACTCGCGCCCGTCATCGGATCAATCGCCGCGGATGTAGCCAGTATTTAATGCGGTTTGCGGTTGCGTAATTTCGGCACGGCGGTCCCGGCATACTCCGAGGACGCGGCGCGGTGGTGTATCGTTCATCGATCGGGGCCACTCCTTGCTTCGTCTTGGGCGTAAACAGAAATGTGATTTAGGTAAGCGCGCGGGTCCGAGGGTGGAGTCCGAAGTTTCTGGTGGACGGAATTCAATTAACTCTTAAGTGTATCTCGGTGCCGCCGCTTGCGAGGTCGCGCGACGACCGACCGCTCCAGTCTGAGACGCTACGTCTAAGGACGAGCACCTAGTTCCTCCATTAACGTGCGTGTCCTTCGTCAATTTAGTAAACGGCAATTACGTGCATACACGTGGAAACGTTTCGATAACGCTTCTTTATCGATTTATGGGTGGCCTTGGAGCTTTCGCCGGACACGATTCAGGCAGTCACCCTTCGTCGAGGAGAGTGCTCCTTATCGAATGAGTTCGACCATAAGCTCGGGGCTAGAGTAGTTCTCGAACGATTCGGGGGAGAGCTAACCGAACAGTTGCCGCGATAACTCAAAAAATAACTTTAATTCGCTGTCTTCGGGGACTCTGTTCCCGTGTTGGGCCAAGTTTCAAGGATCTCGGTAGTCGGGGATAAGCACGATTCCTGACCCACATATGACGTAGAGATAACGACGCCACAGCCCTATCGAGGCTAGGTAGGCCAGATGTAACGATACAAAGTTCGAAACTTTGCCCTGTCGCTATTAAGCCGGGCTCTACTACGCGCTCGAGTGAAACATGCGGCCGCTTGTAGTAATCTATGCACCGCTAATTAACAGCGCGATCCCGTGTACGTCTCTTTATACATGGTAAACAGGGAACGAAGAAGGTAGCGCGTTCGCGGTCTCGCAGCAACCCGCTAACAAGTATCACAAACACTGTCCTTTTGCACCTGTTCCTGCACCTCCACCATAAATGTGAATGAAAGACCACCTTGGTGGGGTACACTATATCAAACAATCCTACGTGCCAATACTTACATAATACATAGATTTCATTCTTATTAAATCTTTTGCGACCTATTTCTTCGAAGTTATTACTTTACTTTGATCTTTCTTTAATCGAACACTCGAATCTATCCCACGGATCTCTCTCGTCCATCGTCCGGTAAGCGCATCTCCGATTTGTACAGAAGCGGATCTGGTAGGTGGATCTAGTGGCGAGTGCCACGTGGGCGATAACCACGTGAGAACACGCAAGACCTGTAGGTAGATCGAGACAGTCAGTATCTTGTAGCCGGTAGTTCGCGTTAGGTACAGGCCGAGCCGAGTTATCAGCGATGGAACCAGGTTCGCTCGCATTGGGATTATCGCAGAGTGGGCTAGAAGCATTAGAAATGTTCAAACGCGAGAAGGACGGAAGCAAGAAGAGAGCCATTTCAATTGGGAATGAACAGCAGTTTGACAGCTGAAAGACTGGATAAGGGAGCAACGGTAACCGAGTCTTTTCCCTAACGTCCCCCTTTCGTCCGATCGAGTTTTTCGTTTCAACCGATGGATGAAGGAAATTGAATGCAAGCCGAGAGTAGCGAAATCGATAATTACTTTTTACTTAGCGTCTACGTCAGCGTTATTTCTTCCCCTGCATGCACCCCGACTATCGAACGCAAGCAGAATGAACGGCTTGGCGTGTACGGTTATTTTTAAGCGTCAGGTAGAAACGCGCGGGCTTCCTCGAATCGGTCGATTAACTTCTTTTCCGCTAATCGCTTGTAATTATAATATTCGTCTGAAAAAAAAGCGCGCCCAGGATTGATAAATAATGTGGAACGAAAGGAGGAATTGTAGGGGTGGCGTGGCACGGGGTAGCGAGGCACGCGCCGCACAAAGCGCACCCGTAGAACGGCTCGCGATGCTTCTTTTAGGAACAACCGACAAATTCCATGCAAGTGGGGAAACTCTTTGTCGCCGACCGACGCTTTGTACTATCTTTAAATGCATTCACGCGTACACCGAACCGAGTTTTCTCCGTCTTCCCGTCGCCCCCTTCTTGCCATCCTTGGGCGACGGACAGATTGGTGCATCTAACGAGTTAATAGAATCACTTGTAGCTCCTTGCAGACTGGCGCAGTTCCCCGCGGCGCGCGTATTATTCCGAGTCCCCATTTACTTTGGCAACGGCGAATTCAATCTTCCCTGCCGAAAATCTGTAAACGTTTAGACAGCTCGCGAATCGATCCGACGCGGTAGGGGGTCAGCGGCCGGCGGGTTAGATTTTAATTAATAAAAACAAACAAAGCAGCCTCGGGGATTTTCGGAACACCCGACGCGGCCGGACTAATGGAATTTTTAAGCAAACGGCCAAGAATCCCACGGCTCGCGTTCGCTTCGCGGCCATCGCGCCGAATGTTCGCCGTCTGACGCGAATTTGCGAGCAAACATCGCTGTAAATTAGCCCCCGTGTTTGCGCTGTCCGTCCGGTAGGCGAGCTTGAAACAATGACGGAATGCTCCACGGACCGGAGGGCGTTTTCTTCCCGCTGGTCCCCGAAGCAAGCTGACCCGGTCCCGTTCCCTGACCAAGGAATTCAATTTCTATGAAATGACCGACAGTTCAAACTTTACATATTTAGCGGAGAAAGGAGAATCGGCTTCTGGTTAATACGCCCGTGTAATTCGACCAAGATGGTATTCTCCTGGCTATTCCGAGGCGAGTTAGTCGCTCGGTCGCACGGCAGAGAACTTTCCTCGCCTTGTAAAAATAATTGACGCGTCCTCGCGATAAGATCGTTTAGAAGCGTCGCATCGCGTCGTGAGAAGCGACGCAGGGACAGGAAAGTTTCTTCCTCCGCTTGAGAATATCGGCACGGATGGCGCAAGAAGAAGTTTCGCCGTCTATTTTGCAGAAACTCGACTTTAAGTTCTTGTAATTTTATTCGTTCTTTTCTTCCCTCCTTCCTTCCGCCGGTGCAAAGAAAGTGGAACGGCGCGCGGTGGTGGAGCGAACGTTCCGGAGGAATTATCGACGTTTTGTACTTAAAGCCGCGATTCACGTTCTACGAAGTATCCTAGGGATTCTGGAAACATTTCTGCCGAAGCCCCGGCTAAACTACAAACACCGTTGAAAGCTACACGAAGGTAGCGGGCGGCACGATCACGGGGAAGCTTCGCCGCGGCGCGACGGGACGAAAGACACGATGAAATTCGACGGGGCGTGTCGGGCGACCATATCGACGCGATATACGCGGCCGTCGTGATATCCCACCAAGATTTCCCGAAATTGTCGAAGGCAGCCCGAAAATAGGTCAAACAGTTTATGGATTGTTTCTGCTTAAGTGGTTTCGCCGAACCGGCGATTCTCGTGCGCGTACTACATAGGGGTATACGAATTGCCGATAGGTGCTCAGCGGGGCGGACCCGAGACATGAAAATTTCCGAACAGTTGGGGCAAGTCTGGCGCGGCGGTGTATTTTACGGCGAGCGATCAAGCAGTACCGTATCGACGATTGAAATTTCGTCGGAGGAGAATATGTATATATTTCTAGCGGCATGAGGGCAAACAGCGAAATGAAATTACGAAACGGAGTATAACGATTCAAGTTTCGCCGGACACACGGAGCCCACATGGAAGCTGCGGGCGAAACTTGCGGCCAAAGAATGTATTTCATACTCTGCGACAGTTGATGGAATAACGAGAGAATGCAATAGTGGATGATTAATACGAGTGGTTAATGCTTAAGTATGAAAGGGCAAGGCACGGAAGGTGATAAACTTGCTAGAAATTATTTCGCGAGAAAGTAGCTAATAGGAATAACGGCGCAAACTTTCTAAATCCGTCTCCGTTTACCTGTGCCCGGCGTCATAAGTTTGGCAATAGATGGAAAATGGTAAATAAGTGCACCGGGGAAGCACAACTCGAGAAATGCGGAAAAATTGAAAACTCTCGGAAGAGTGGTCGAAGAGGGCCGAGCTGGTCGGAGCGAATTCAACGACCGTTCGGCTTCTTTGCAGACTGGACAGAAGCTTCGGGCGAGATGGCCCGGAAATAACGCGGCCAATCACATACATAAGACTACCTGCGTCTTTCTTGTTGGAATCGGGCAAGTCCTCGGCGCTGACTCTTTACCAAAGCGGACCTTCCTTCGACATTACTTTCGTCCTTCTCCCTGTGATTCGATATCGCCCGAGCTGACAGACAAATCGGCTTTTCCGTGCCGCGTAGTCGGATGTTCGAGGACGCGCCGGGTCGTCTTTAAGCGGCAAACTCTCGGGAAATTACGGAATGATGCGATTACCAACAGCCACGGGAACGTTCCGCTTCTACAAATGTTGCTCCTCCGCAAGTCGGAGCCTATAATTACATTTCCGGCAGATTGCCGAGAAATTCGTGCGTATCGCCGCGTGGAAACGATCGGGTGTATTTGACTGTGAAATTTACCCCAGGGCTACTTTCGTGGAAGGAGAAGCGTGCTACGGAATGCACTCTCGCCCTCAGAGTACAGCCGGGTACCGAGTGTTCGATATTTCTGTACAATTCGAGTTGCAAGTGTACGATGGTTCGCCGACTCGAGCGAGCATTCGTAGGCAAGGAGACGCGTTGAATTATCCACTACGGCTCTGACGAATTACATGCTCGAGAGTGACGCGTATCCTGCGACACGGCGAGCTTCGCCGACACTTGTTGTCAATCGCGGCTATTATCCGTCGCGTATAAATCTCGAACGAGCCGCGGACAACGGCGTCTCTCGATCGTTCGTGCACATATTTCGTCCCCCGTTCGTCGATACGGGATAGAAATTAATTCGGGTCAGAGACGTCTGTCGAGAATCAATGGCCGTGCGGGGTCGTGGGGAGGCCGCTTCTTCCCCGATAATCGGTGGCATTAATCGCACGCCGCGCCACCGGAAGAAAAATTGCCTCGGCGAGGGCGAAAGAGAGGACGAGGGAGGTACCGCGCAACATCTGACAACGCATTAGCTAGACAGCCAGACCATCGTGTCAGCTCGGCGGACGTCAGGCTTCGGCTGGCTTTCGGCTTCATTTAGATTGGTCGTGTCACTCTCTTGTCGGAAGACGGCATTATATTTAGAAGGCCTGGAGACTCGTCTGAAACACGTCGATGGGCACCTGTCGATGATCCGACAGTGGGTAGAAGGATCGCGAAACTTTGGATATTATTTTCACGCTGCAGCCGTTCGTCATAAAAATGATAACGATACCGACTTCGTTGGAACTGTGCAGTTCCGATAGAAACTAGTGAAAACATTTGAAATGGTTTCAAGTTGCGGATAACAAATTGCCTTACCCTGCGTCACTAGGTATCAATCAAGAAACGTGCGATCGGAGTGCCTCTTGGAGGGAGCAAGTGGCTCGGTTCTGCACAGAAAGCGATATTAAAAAAAGAAAACGTATCGGCTAGATCCACTTTGGTTATTGAATATTTTAATCCGGTAAATCAAAGTGAAACCTCGATATATTTCGCTGGTCGGGTTTGCGATATAAAGTACGTACATGTACATGCGTATCGGGTAATACGATTTGACGAACGAACCACAAGAAGCGGAGCGTGATCCGGATGCGTATCGCATGGTTTGCCGGTCGAGACGAGCGGAATGAAGCAGATGGAATAAAAATTTCATTGCGGAACTTTATTCTCCGTCCGGCCGATATACATACCTACATACGTATACGTAATTCCTCTAAAGTACGGATTAGGAATCGAGACGTGCATAATTCCGGTCTACGTATCGTCTTCATGCAATTATTCGAGTGGAAGACGAGGGGTATAAATCTGGTTAAAGCGCGGCAAACTTTATTTCGCGGGGCTATCGTTCGACGCGCTCTGTTCCGACGGACGATTTTTGCTCGGCAATGATTCAACGGCAGTCCGAATATGCATTTCGCGCGGTATTCTGTGATTGTGCAATTTCTAATAGATAGCATCAAAGGCGGCTCCTACTTCGAAGGATTATCGCGTTCTCTGTTCTACAGACATTAATCGAGTGAGCTTTATCATTTCAAAATTCGGCTTCTTATCCTCGTTCTGCTCCTTGCGAAAGTTTTGTACAAATCGCGCAACTGCGATGCCCGAGAGTAACAGTCAAATCTGGAACGTTTCGTGCCCGTTGTTGTTTGAAAATCGTGCCCGTTCACCGCTACGAGGGGTTTTTTAACTCGCGGGGATGCCAATTTCCGATGGGCGATGGACCGCCTCTTTCCGCTGCAACGGTAGCCCGAGTCACGAGAACGTTGTTACTTGGCGGGTCGCGACACGAGGTGCCAGATTTCGTAGTACCACAGTGGCGCGTTCGTGAGCCCGCGTTGACCTTTCCTCTACGAAGTGCTGACAGACGGGACGCGACGATTAAAGAGGTTGGCTAAACCGCTGATAGCCGATAGCGAGCGTGGAATAAGAAAGAAAGAAAGAGGAGCTCGTGGACGAGATAACGGTTCTTCGCGGAATCCCGTCCCACGGCTCACGCCCTGCCGTGATTCACTGCCGAGTGAATTTCAGTAATTTCAGTTCCTGTCCTTATTCCCTTGTTCTTGCACTCAACTGCCATTCCCAGACACGAATCCCGTTCGATCTTTCGTCCGATCTGAATTTGACGGATATTATTCTTAATCCGTGCAAAATCTCCAAAAAATGGCCTAGCATCTATCGTTGAAAAGATTCGTAGTTATCCAGAGCAGCGTGCGTTTAGGACTTTACGCGTGTCGTTGCTTTTCGACGGGCCCGACTTTTTATAGAAACCGAAGTACAGACCGGGGATTCCGTTCTACGCAAGACCGGCGGGGAATTGACTTTTGCGTCCCTTCTCGTCCATTGTCCCTGCGATCAAATAAATTCCCTCGCTCGCAAGATTTCAGATTTAACGCGATAGTCCAGCCTACGGGAACCATGAAAGATATTAAGCTTTTTCTTTTACGACACAGCTCGCCCGCCTGCCGTCGCGTCGCGTCGCCTTGCTTTTACGACGCCGCTTGTCTTCACGGTAAATCCCTCGATCCCGCGGGAGTCAATCGACATTCTCGCGGGTTACGAGGTGCGGAAGCGCTCGCAGCACCCCTACAGCCCTTTCTCGCTGGCACCTCAAATTTGGCTAGCCGCTTGGAAAAAAATAGCACGCAAACAGCAGCCGGAAAGATGCAAAGAACTTGAGAGAGGGATTGACTAGTCCGTAACAATTGAAACGGCAAACGCATTAACTATCAGAGACCGGTCAGACCGATTTCGCCTGAACAGATTTGCGTGCGGTTTAATTTGAGCGATCTCTTTGAAAATACGCCAGGTTTTGAAGGCGTTCGCCCACTATTTTCTTTTTTTTCCAGAACTCAATTTCTCGAAGATGAAGTTTCGCGTAGAGTGCAACATGAGTAACCAACTTTATAGGCGATAGGGACGCGCTTTTTTTTCTGCCACTATAATTGTACATTTTCCGAAGCGTTTCCTGGGAGTACTCTGTTCCAAGAAAACTCCGTAAAGTGGCCATCCTAATTGGCCACCTAGGCGTATCGCGTATCCCCTTTATTCTCCCGATGCGGATGCTTCGTTCGTTTACCAGGTAAAGATAACTCCTTCGGCACTGCGGAGAGAGTACAGGACGATTTATTTTAGGGTGAGAATGATTCGAGGCGTGACGGGCAACCCCGACTTTCCTTCCGCCGCTAGAATGGAAGGGACTTTAATCCTGCGGATTCCTTCGATGCGTAACGTACGGTCGATCGTTAATTTTTAATTCGGCCGTTTTTTTATTTCCGCGTTACCCCGCGCAGATTCGGCACGCGCGGAGTTATTTTAATCCCCCGGGACGCGCTACCCCACGGGGGTGTCGACGACAAAAGGGGGACGTGGGGTTAGACCCATAAATTAGGAGTACGACAATTTCAACGGGGATCGTGCGTTTTTTGTCTACCCGCGTTCGGAATGTGCCGTCACGTCCCTCGTTCCGTGGACAACGAAAAATGTCGCTCCGCTGCGCTTCCGTTATTCCGTTACGATAAACTTCCCGGGTACTTTGGCCGGAAATAAACGAGCTCGGTTTACGATTCCTGCGTGCACGCTGACGATGCTGCTGTGTCCTTTTTGTGCATCATTTTTGCAATATAAAAAGAAAAAATGTGTAGCAGTACGTAAAAGTATTTACACTTTCCAGCCGCATAGCCGTGGACACTCACGGCGCGCCACGTCGCGCGTATCGCGGCCAATCGAGACGGTATATTCGCCACGTACGCTTCTAATCGATCTTCGGTCCATGAATCGGCTCAGCCGTGGAAAAAATTGCCTGAATATTTCATCGTTCCGAATCCCCCGAGCCGTGAACGCACCCGTCCATCTAGAAACGAGACCTCGAGCTTTTTCACGTTAGCAGGCCGATCCCTTATTCACGATATCTCACCCCCACGGCTACAGGGGTGTCCAGGTCGCATGCAAATTTCGGGGGGAAAAAAAAAGTTGCAAGCCCATCCACAAAAGAAGAGTATCTCCTTTCAGGCTGTTTTCCGACTTCCGCCTTCAGCGTTCCCCTTCGACGCGAATTTTTCTTCTCACCTTTATCGTCGCCATCCCCTTTACGAGCTTCTTCCATTCCGCGTGCTCCCCTTTCGATACCTCTAGGCACCACTCTCCCACGCCGTACCATTAGGAGTTATTATGGTTTACGGTAACCGAGTAGCATCGGCGTAAGCCGACCGCAAACCGACCGGTATTATACGAGATCTATGCGGGACACGAATAGGCGAACGGCAACTAGTATCTGTTATGCCCGCCGTTATTACGTACGCGAAGTAAGTATCCTCCTTCTGACGTAAACCGACGTCGTAACCGCATGAATATGCTTGTGGCGCATACGTTAAAAAACGTTACCGGCCTTCTGCCTTTCAACGACGGATAGAAAAGAACTTGTACGAGCGTGAAAAGTAGTTCCTTGCTGGTTATTGCCCGCCGCTGTTATTAACGATATAAACACTACGAAACCAGAGACGGAAGAGCCTGTCTTATACATCCATTGTTTCTACGAGACTGCGGCGCGCTCCCGTCCGTAGCGCGTTCGCCAACTTGGCCGCACGAGGGAACACGCAGAACCATCGCGTTACGAGTTACGCTCGGGGATGGTCGTGCGACAGCAATAATAATTCGTGCCGTCTGAGAAGTTTAATCGAAACGTGCACGCGCGAACGCGACGACGGCTCTGCGTCTTTGCGGTGCACCCCGTGCAAGTAATAAATAGTAGATATACTGCGCGGCGTCGGAACAGCAGAACCACCCCTCTGCTTATGTTTCATCGCTCTGCTCTATAAACTCTCCCTTCGTCCTTGCCTTTTCCTTTTTCCCTGCTTTACGTACCCCAGGACTCGATTGATCGACCAATTATAACGGCGCGGAAGCTTGTTAGCTCGGGGTTGTTTTCGCAATTACGTAAACGCAAAGACGGACGGGCGAGTTCGTTGACGCGAGGGGGGCGACTGTTAGCTTTCTTTCGCAGCAGGGATGCGGAAGGGCGTAGATGCGGAACGGTAGCAGAACAGACTGACGGAAAGTTTTGTCTTCGGGCTAAGGAGAGAAGCTGCTTTTGTCGACGGAATCAAGAGAGCTCGTTACCGGTCCGCAGTACGGAACGATGGAAGCCAGCTTCCCGGGAACCGGCCTTACCACGGCACGGTTCGCGACAATAGCCACTATTCCAGCCAGGGACAAGTTTCTCCCGAATAAGTGGCTGCATCTCGATTCCCTCCCCCTCCGTGATACTGGGCGTACGTTAACTTCGTTACGCTAGGATACCCAATGTCTCTTGATCTTATCAAGCGTGTCTTCGATTGCCCATCGCCTAACGTGATTTCACGAATCTTATCCATCTCTACGCTAGAAACGGAACGAGATTCCTGCTACCGAGTGCGTGGATTATCGCGATACCTTCGAATACGACGGTGTTTCAATTTGTTTCTTTCGAGATTCATTCGAAAGGGAACAGGGTCGAAGATATTCATCCGGACGCGTTCCACGGTATACTTCGTGTGCTTAACGTTTAGTTACTAGGCGACAAGGAGACGTTTGGCTCCGTGTCATCATCCTCTGTCCGCTTCCTCCCCGCGTCTCTCGTTGCGTCTGCATGTTCGTCGCGCGATAGCGATCTATTTCTTAATGCATGTAAATGAAATGCTGTGTTTGCCGGCGTACTCGTCGAGATATCACGGGTCGTCCCTTGCTTCGACAGCTGCTGCGAGACAACGGAATCCAGACGCGGGAGACGGATTGTTTGTTGGAGAGCGAAAGGGGGAACGAACGGGGCGCGGCCGGGGTGATTTTGAGTGGAGGAAATTGGGAAACCGCGCTGCGACGTAGTCTTCCTCGAGGACGGTAGCCACGTGTCTGAATAAAACAACGGCCCGAACCGATCTCTAACTCATGACGATCTTGTTCGAACAATTTAAGTAGCAGTTCGTTGTAATCATCGAAGGTATCTCATGTAGAGCGTGTCCGCGATTAGAAGCTCACTACGCGTCTTGGGAATTTTAATGGAACATCAACGACGAGTAAAGGCAGCGTTCCGCAAAATATATCCCATGTTCGACGCTTTCGGTTCGGAGAATCGATCTCCGTGCAGCTGGATTCCTGCGCTGGTCAGAGCGAAACCGTGAACCAAAAGAAAGAAGGGGAAAAAAAAAGAGACAAGGCCGGTACATTTTTCTTCGCCCTTCGCGACTGAAATTCTCCCGGAATTAATTTTTACCCGAGGCTCGCGTAATTCTCGTACAACGGCCGGGCTAATTAAATTTGAATTTTTTTTTCTGGGCGCCGTTATCATAAAATGTGTTACCCGAAAGGTGAGAGGCGCGGTACACGCGAGGGCACGAACTTTCGCGGCGGAGTCGAAGTTGCAACTGTTGCTTTAGCAACCCTGGACCGCGAACAAAAAAATTCACGGCGTATACGAGCCGCTGCTTAAAGAAAACTTTTACGTCGGCGGAAACGCCGGCCGCGTGTAGCGAGACGCGGATAATTAGAATAGTATTATGTTCTCCTCGTTAACAGCGGCCTCGTCTCGCGCGTTTATTAAATGTTCCCTCGTAATGCCGGCGAACGCGCGGAGGGTACGCGAACCAATTGCTCTGAGTTCCGGGACAGGAGTGTTTACGATGAACAGCGGCCATGTACTGGCCCAATCCTTTCCTACGTCGATGCGAGAAACGACCACGTGAATCGAGTGCACCGTCGTAAATGCGTGATTCTTAGTCTCATTTCGCGTTGCTGCTCCACGAAGCTGATACATGGCAAGCGAGAAGCGGCGACCATCGTAAAAACGTTGCGGTTGGCGTACCTTTAGACCGCGCTTTTATCGGAAACGCCACTTGGACGGGACGGTTATTATCGCAAGAGACATAGTGTGTTTTATAATTTAATAGTAAAGCTTCGTAATATATTTATAAAGTGGCAAACGCAATTCGACTCCGCGACTGAGCGTATTTGCAGTGATTCGTGTACGGTACAAGAATCGCGGGAGCGTCGAAAAAGAAGGGCTGCCTTCGTGGCGCTGTTCAGTGCTTGTTCATCGGCAAACACTGCGTACTGTATACGGATGGTGATGGATGTGATTTATTTCGGGCCACGCGATGCTTCTTCCCTGGAGGGAGAACGAAGGAAAGAATAAAAAGGGTAGAACAGCGGAGAAAGGGTAGAGCAAAAACGAGCAGAAGCGAACAGAGGGTGCAGAAGGAAAGTTGAACGAAGCGAGAAGGCGTGATGGATTGGTCGCGGCCAATCACCTCGTTTGTATCCATTTGCGCCAAATATTGCTTCCAAGATGCTTGTGCCCTCTTTCCATCTGACGGCCGAGACCCCGTGCGATTCATCTTGGCGAAAGGAGTGGAGGGGGGAGGAAAAAATGATTATGAACCACACCCTGGCAGAACAATGAACGATGGATAGCGATAAAAGATCCTGCGTCGTCACGACGCGTTATCGCTTAATCACGATTAATTGCTACCATGATGGTGTAACACCGTCGTCCGCCGATCCGCTGGCAAATCCATCGATCCGTCGCGTCTCGTCGTTCCGTTCAGGAAATTAAACATAAGTCTTCGATGAAAAAGCTTACGCGGCAGGAAGATTGGCCTGAATCGATCGAGCGCAGCAATAGATATCCAGAAGCCACTCGACGACCCCCCACGATATTTGGCAGACCGCGAGAGAAATTTTTCAGCCGCTTGTTTCGGAATGTCTCCGCGGTATGGTAATGCGGGTACGTTAGCATAGACCTGACAAGGTTGTTGCAAAGTTGGATGGAAGTTTGGCGCGCGAAGAGAGTTGCCCTCGCGGGACCAAGGAAGCTGGAGCGTCAAATAGGTGGAGAATGGCCTGGTCTGACGTCTATGTACATGCCGAGGGTGCAAGAAAACGAGGAGGGAGATGGCAGCGAGAGGCGAATGGAAATAACACGATGGAACGTGGCCGGAAAAGGGGTCCCTCGCAGTCACCGGTTAACGAGTCGACTGATTGTCTATAAAACTTACTAACAAACTCTCCGCCCCTTTCCCCGTTCCCTAACGGATCTCGTTCACCCGAGCTTTCCGTTCGCGGTCCCAACTGATGTTCCCCGAAGGAGCGGAAAGAGGACCGGCTTCCCGAACGATCCTGACGCCTCGCTGCAAATTGAAAAATATAAAATGCAAGCGTATCCTCGATTACGTTACCCTATCTGATAGATGTCCTTGTGTCAAGCTCCTCCCCCTCCCCAGAGAAAGTCGCACCGTATTCTCAGGAATATTTAACCATGTGTTATTTAATGCAGCTCTCCTTGGATATGAACACGTTCTCGACAAACCATTCCGGACATTTTTATTTGCCGGTACAGCGACTGGCAGGGCAAACAAGGGAACGGAAAACATTTATATCGACGCGGTCCTTAGGGGACGACGAGGGTCGGGCACGTCTGATCTTCGGTCGTAAACGAGAGTAGACAACGTCGGCCTGCGCCGCATCCAGCGCCGACGAAAAAAGTCTAAAGCATGCGAAAATTCACTTATTCAACGACAATGAACTACGTTGGCCAGGAACAAGAGTACGAGGAAACGAGAGAGAGAGAGAGAGAGAGAGAGAGAGAGGGTCGCGTCGGCTATTCTTCTCTTTCGTCTACAGTGTACAACTCATCTTCTCTCTTCCACTGATTTCATGCAAAGCACTGCTTTCACGGTGCGGTAATTTCATTTTCGCAACCAACTTACAGTCCCTCCTCTGTCCTCGCTTTCTGGCGTTTCCCTCTTTGGTAACGCGCCCTTGCCGCGGCCGTCGCTCGAGTTAAGCGCGTCGTTTCATTTACACGACCTCCGACCAGTGACAGACGTCAAGTGGTATCGTCGTCGGGTCGATATCCCGGATACCAACATTAATTAATGCAGCGTATGATTTTGATATACATAATACAGTACATAATACAGTCCAAAGCATATGCTTCCTGCGTAATTTGTATTCAGAGTCTTTTCCAAAGCACTCAAGAACGGGGAGGGGGCGGAAGATGCCTTAATCTTTGGGTTTGAGATACCTTGTACCGTCAAACTTTTGAGCAAGATCCCCACCGACAGTGAGAAGCTCCGCATCATTCGCAGAAGAGCGGGGATCCTGAATAGCCTTTGATTCGGAACCTTTATAAATAATTTTTCGCGTTCGGTATATCTTGAAGCGTCTGGCCGTCGTGTCCCTTCCCCCGGACCGTCAATCCGCGCCCTTTCGATGCTTTCGCCGACAGGGGTGACGCGGAAGTTTTCCAGGAGCATGACTTATGCACGCCGTGATTTTCGAAGTCGTCGAGTGAGGGTGGACAGGGAGTAGGATGCTAAAGGGCGAGAAGCTGACAGCGCGAAAGTTTATACGCGACGATGCGCTCGAGCGCTTGTTTCTGACCTCCGCCTCCTCCAGGCCTTCGAGTACGTCGTCCGAGACTTCTCCGATCGGGCGACGTCCATGTTTATTGAAGGACCTCTAAGACGTTTTCGAAAATGCGCATATTGTAATAGCTATATTCGTAAAGCGAATACATCGGTCGTGAGTAAGTACAAGCGAAGATGGTGCGCGTTGCGATGTCGCTTGAAAATGCCAGTCAGGCGAGAGCGTTCTCGCCTGCAGGCGACGATTATTCGATAAAAGAAGTAAAAAAGGAACCACGGTTTATGGGACAATTCCAGCGAACCGTTGCGTTGGTAAAAAGAAAGGGCAGACTTTGCGGCAAAGAAGACGGCGAGATGAAAATGGAGCCACAGGGTTGAAGGAACAATATCATAAACGATTCGAGGCACGCTCTACCGTCCCCCCATCGCCGCGCGACTCGCCCCTCGCTACCTTGCGTCCCCGACAGACTTTCATCCTTCGTCCGACCTCTCTTAATTCCTCGAACGCTCATCGAAGACGTTCCGTCGGAATGACGCCTCTGTTTCTGCACCTTTTAACTTAGATTCAAACTCGCCCCCATCGGAATCGACTTGAAACCACTTTGCCGCTTCTAAGGTTCCCCCCCTGGTCCGATCCCTGCGTGGCGGGCGAATTTCGAATGGATCCGCATTTTATTCCGATCACCGTCTATTCCTCTTCGTCCCTCATCCATAATGCCTTGGCTCGGCAAAGCCGGAATTCCAACCGAAAAGGGCAAGAGAAGGGCCGTACGTACGCGGTGGAAATCGTAATTTTCGTGCGAACGCACTGTTCGAAGTGCCGTTGGATTGAATAGCCTGTAAGGGGATAAGTGCAAACGAACGAATACCTAAGGGACAACGCTTACCTCTTGAAAGGTACGAAAAGGGGAACGATAGAACGCGCGGCGCAACCATTCTGGACACGATACGTCGGGGAGACTCGAAACTTTCGCGACGTAGTCGAACTCGCGCAAGAAGATGCATGGCTAGAAAGTGATAATAGCTTGAGTAGGTAGAGGGCTTGGAACGGCGGAGGAGTAAAGGTGCGAACGGGCAACATGCATGGACGAGCGAAGAATTTTGAAGGAGCGCGCAGGGGGAGCGAACGAGGGTGGAATCGGCCGGAGAGCCGTATCTAACGGGATACGGTAGAGTCAATCGATATTCTAGCCGTCCGCGTCGCGTCGGTACGTACGCCCCGCTGGAGATGGAGTAGATAGACACGTAGGTATGCCCACCTCGGTGGCCATCGTCTCCATTTTCCGCCCCTTTCCACCTCCGCGGACCGTGGCCAGCTGTCTTCACCGTATCTGGACACGTTCTATGTTCCTCGCGGAACGCCAGCTCGAAGCCGAGAAGGAAAGCGAGAGAAATTAAACATCTTCCAGATTCGTGGTTACAATGATTTTTCTTTTAATCGGTTAACTTTGCGAATCCGTCAAGTGCAGTGTGTCACATAATGCAAGTGTCTCGCATCCTAGAGAGATAGCTCTAAAGCTGAAGGTGTGCGTAGTCGCGGCTGTGACCACCCTCTGGTTTCGCGGAAGTCGACTCCCTTAAACAGCGGAGCGTATCGGCGGCATGGTCCGGCCAGACAAAAGTATAGAGTGCTCGAACTCCCGCGAGAGACGAGGAAACGCGAAGGGAGATCCGAAGGGCGCGAAGAAAAACGGACAGCCAGGGGCGGGAGGGAGAGCGACGGCAGAGAAAATGCAGGAAAAGAAGCAAGGTGGGTTCGAGTTTCTCGACAGGGAGGATAGGGGAGACCGGTCCCCGCGGATCGTGAATCGTACAACGAAGTGGGAGTACCGGTAAAACTGGGTAGCATGTGATTTCCCCCAGGAGGGGCAGTGGAGTGCCGTCTTGTTCTTCAACCCTTATTCTTCTTCCCCCTTTTTCTCCGGTCGCGTCATTCTTCCGCCGCATCCTTGGCGCGTGCAGATATGAAGGTACACACATATGAGCCATTCCATGTCACACGCACGACCATGTATTATACAGTCAGAGCTATCGATTTTTCTCAAACATGGTACCGTCTATTATTACGATAATATACCCCGAGACCAGAGTATTTTAATTAAAACTCGAAGTTCAGTAAAATCATACGAATGTAGAGCTACATTAAATTTTGAATTTTAATTAAAATAGTTTGGTTAAATACATTGTCCATAGACGTATCCGCATTGAAAGGAATCGATTGAGTGATTTGGAATGCCAATAATCAGATCAGGCAGGAACACGAATGCAACGTCCTTCGAAAGGACGAAAATATTCACCCCCCCCCCCTCGAGCAGTTTCGCTAACGATTCAATTTTTCTCGAAATCCCTGCTGCTACCCGAGCCCTAGAAATTTGGGGTAAAGGTTGTTGCATCGAGTAAAAGTATTTTACGACGAGCGCGTTTCAGACGTTGGAGGGCTCATTCGTGAATCGACCGTTCACGAGCTTTACTTCTAACGCTAATAAAATCTTTGCCAACCTAGTCGTTTCAACCCCTACGAAACTCCGACGTTTCTCCGATCCCGTTTGCTTCAATTTCCCTTGACTTTGTTGCCAAATTGAATATGCTGTATGCGATCAAGAGAAAAGGACGATACGCTAAAATAATCATAAACTTCTGCGTACGAGTGTTTCGAGCGTTGCCAAATTCGAAGCGGCTTTCGCATCGATACTCGCCCCGCTACGCGAGGCGGCAGTGATCACATTTTGCCCCCGGACCGTCGCACACATCGATCACGGACACGTCTCAACGTCGCGCGACGATTCGTCTGCCCGCTCGTCTGACGGGAACGGAATAGAAGCGAAGAAGGGGTGAACTAGGAAAGATCGAGGACGACGAACGAAAAATAATCGCACGGGGTAGTCGTCGAACGAATAAAAAGAAAGGCGGGAAAAGGGAGTGACGCGACGATTCAAAACCGTGAGATGCTCACGGGAATCTGAAACGCCGCGACGCGGCCGCGGATGTTTGCAATTAAAGCCGATTAAGCGTTCTCTCTTTTCTGCTCAATTCCCCCGAGTAGTCTCCCCTTAAAAGGCAGGGAGTTTCGCTGCTCCATCCACCCCCGCGTAGCAACCTCTCGCCTGCCGACGACGATGCTTTCAGGTCGACGCGACGCTCGCCGACATGTATATTTTGAAATGGATGCAAATTTACTGTTGCGCACCTCTCGCTCTCCCAGGGGCGCGAAGGCTTCACGCTTTAACGATCCTTCTTCCCCCGCGTGCCTGCGGAACGCATTAATTGTCCGTCGGTTTCGAGTCCGCGGGATCTTCATCTGGCATTAAATGTAAATCGGATTTCCTACCAACGCGAACGGCCGCAAATTACTTTCCTCGACTTGCTCTCTTTCGCTCTTCTACCGATTCGCTTGAACCGGAACGCGTTTATCTTTATGTAAATAACCAAGGCTCTCTTGCTCTCACCTTTCAACCCCTTATCCCAGAAATCTGAGCGCCTAAGCATGAAAAACATCCGCGACAGTTTCACCCTCCGATGAAACGCGTCTTCAGTTTCGAAGTCGGAGCAACACGAATTCGACCGGTGTTTCAGAACAAACGTCGAAACGGTTACTTGTCGTTTGATGAATTTAAAGGACCAGCTACTGGATGCCGATAACGCGATAACACGATGCCCGACATAGCGCGCGATGAGAGGTCGGCCCGGGAATTGAAAGTTCGTTTCCGTTTCAACGTGTTATCAATGTAAAACCGGAATGTTCAATCGATGTCGCGACTCGAACGTCACGACTTTTATGCGTCGTACGACAATGGCAACGTTCGCTGCAAATGCACGTATAATGTGTACTGCATGGTGCATACATGCACCAAACGGCAAAGTCGTCGAACGACGATGAAATACTTTTAAAGGACAACGGGTCGGCCGGGTACGATGGAGCGAAGGGAAGAAGTTGAAGCATTCGCGGACGAATCGATGGAAGTGTACAGTCGTTTTTCACAGCTCTATCTCGAGCTTTTACTCGACCTCGTTCGCCTTGTTTACGAGCTCCTCTCCACTGACAAGCACAATGCGTTCCAGAAACGAGAGTCTTTGCCCCGCGGAACGGTTTCGCGTGGAGGAGACATCGTCGCCTACCCTCGAAGCAAGGAGACGCGTTCATTTTCAGCATCTTCCGATCCGTGGAATGATCGACCGCGTTTCTGTAAAAAAAAAAGTCGCGCCGCTCTTTCGTTTCGCTTGGACGGCTATCAAAGGAGCATAGAATTTGTCGGTAAGCGGTCCAAAAATATTGGCACCACCGGCGCGGTGTGGCGGGTATCGATAAAACTTTGAGTAGGTACCGAGGTTGACTCGATTTCACGGAACTTGCCGTAGTTTCGTAACACTTGCTCGACTCGATCTACAATTTATCGTCCTCCTTAATACACTTGCTACGTGCACTTAACAAGTTCGCAGACAGGATTTGCATACATCGGCAACTAGGGAGAAATCTCGCGGGAAAGGGAGGAGCAGAGCAAGAGAGAGAGATGAATCGTGTACAGCGTACACAAGAAACGCATTCCGTAAAACGTGTGCACGTGCGGAACACTGCTTCGGCTTGCGTTTGCTTGGCCCCTGCGACGAGCCTGGCTGACCGAACGCGGGAAAGCAGAGAAAAAGTGAGGAGCAATTAAACGGCGCTCGCATCAAGTGGATGTCGCGCATATTGCGACCGCATGTACCACTTTACGTTTCAAATACCAGCTTGGAGTGCACGGAAAATTCGGAATTTAAGGAATAATGATACAATACCACGATTATTCCTCCTATGCTAACATTCTGCGTCAAGCAGTCGCGTATTCGTCGCTGTTCGTCGAGTGATCAGCCTTGGAAAGAACGAATCCGGTGGGAATCCCGCGACTCGACGCGTTCCGCGAAATATGCACTCCGAATGCAGCGAAATCGGAATTGCCGGATCCGCGTCATCGGAGGTAGGTTTCGATAACGCCAACCGGAGCAAGCACGCGTCGTGCCGTTTGATATTTCTTCGTGTATTTCGATGCCTGCGAGATCACTCGGTCGTATACGGCTGCACGCGTTACAGCGAGTAGAGAGCAGTGTATTATTATTGGGGGTGGTGGATGTGGCTTTGCACGGTCGACAATGTGGCAAGTCCCGGCACGAGATACACGAGCCGTAAGACGCTCCGTGGAGGCGTGTACATCGTCGACGAGAGTACGTGGCACGGATATACACGGGGAAAGCTCACGGCCCATTTCCCCAGGAAGCCGTGCTCCGCTTACCTAGCCGCGTCCCACGGCGGCTTTTCTGCTCGTCTATCGCGCGACACTTTTCCCCAACTTCTTCCTCGCCAGCATTCCTCTAGCTCCCTTTTCCCGCGTCACGTCACACGTCGCACGTGCAATCGATTTAATTGCACTACTTTTATTTAGTCATTTAACGCGTGGTGAAGAGATTTATGGCGTATATTCCGTATACACGGTAATTATATGCGAACGTTCGCACGCTAGAACCAGGGTAAATTCGCATTCGTGCATACTTACATTCCATCCAAAATTTCGAACATGTTCGACGTTGCTTAAGGGAACCTCCGGCTTTCTAGGATACTCCCTTCGGCGGGCCACTGGTAAGCCGTGTGCCGGTATCATCTCGCTGCCCATCGCTCGTGAAACTCGTTAAATTAGCCCTTATCGTTGATCCTTGAGGCGGCAAAATCGAACTTAGAGCCGACAGTGATCGGCGGTACTAATTCAGTGTCGCGATTAATGTAACGCTCCTGCGCGATTCACCTCCGATTAATATTGCGCGTTATCTTTGCAAGGCTTGAATTAGTCGAAGGTAACGGTGTTCCGTATCGATGAATCTCACAGCGCAGATGGATATCAGGACCAACGGGTACGCGATACGTTGCGGAAATATTCACTTCGAGTTCCGACCTTTGCCGCTCCGGCCGACAAGTTACTAGCCACGTATTACCATGCAGTCTAGGAAGGTCGTGATATAGTACTCGAGGTAAAACAAGCGGTTCTATGTAGTACTCGAACACGATCGGAGCGCTTTGGAGAGAGGCCCGGGCCGTCTTACACGTAGCTTGTCGGCTGTTATGCGCTGCGCTGCTCTACGATTTACAAGCCAGAGACATCGAGACTCTCGAAGAGATCCTTCGGATTCCAGCGGAGTCTTTAAGTCGCTTTCAGCAAAAAAAAAAAAAAGAAAAAAAGGGACGAAGAAGGAGAAGAAAGCAAAGGATCGAGTCCGCGCTAGGCGGAATCGAAGTGGCCGCGGCTCGATTTAAGCCGACACCGTGAAGCACTTTCAAAAGCGAGAAAGAATCGGTGCAAAGGGTGGATTTCAAGAGATATACCGCTCTTGTTCCGGTTGCGTTTTCTACGGGAACTGGGTTATCCTTCGGGGAAAGAAAAACTAGAGGTAGATATACCGCGAAGCACATTAACGAGTCTTAGCATTACTTTTATGAAGACTTTTGAGATTACACTAATGATTGAACCCGACTCGCCGCGACGCGACGGACAAGGGGAGGAACCGAAACGAGAGCACGATGATAGAAAAAGATTTCGGGCGTGCATGTTAATTCGAGCGGACTGGCAGGCGAAAGGGGAAAGCAGTCCCCCGAAGCGGGCAATAAGAGGGAATAAAAGGGGGGAAAAAAGAATAGCGAAGGAAGAGAGCGCGAAGGGGATGTCTATGAAGACGTTCGGCCAGGACCACTTGACTCGGGACGGCGCGGAACACCGGAACCCCGATTCCCAATCGTAAATGCCGAAGGATGCGAGAGCTAAAGCCAACCCATTCCAAGGGGAATCTATTCCGAGCCTACCGGAGCGAAAGAAGTAGGTACACTGGTAAAAACGAGCAGAAGCCAAGGCAGCCGCCACCAGATGCCAAATTTTACGAGTTCCCCGATTCCGTCTCTCGACGAATCCTCGCTTCTCCTCTGTTCTTCCTTCCACCCGGTCTCCTCCGTCCATTTTCCGCGGTCCAGCGGAGCTTCAATCATAAATCCCCTGACGTAGCCTGGCCCTGTACGTCGCTGGTCCCGATGCGTGCACCGCCAGAAGGGCAGAGGGCGAGCGGGCCGTCTCTTGGCAGAGAGTCAAAAGCCTCACCCTTCCCCCTCTGTTCGCGACACCGACCCGCCCCGCTCGGCTCGAGCTAGGCGGCACGAGAGCTCGAGTTTCCGCGCCAGGAAATCCTCGTCCCAGGAGCATCAGGGGTCATCTTTCACCACGATTTATCACTAGGTCCGCGACACTACCGAAATTCTCATTCCCTGTCGTTGCGCGGTTCTGCTGAAAAATTTGTAACGATCGAAGAAGGGTCATGACTTTACCACGGCAGGGTTGCCCGGCCGAAAGCAACCACCATCGCAAATGGGGAAAATCTCGACGCGCTCCAAATTTTCTTCGACCTTCGGCGGTGCAAAGTACGAGCTTCCGCTTGCGAGTCGCGGTGCCGGGAATCCCGTGAAAGGGGCAGAGGCTCGTTCTGCCTTCTGACGCGCGACCAACGATCGTGTGTAGCTCTACCGACATCGGTGAGAAAAGGCTGTAGCACGTGTACGCTGTCAAACGCAGAACCGAAAGCCCGCCGGCCATGTGTGTGCGATACACGTGCACGTGACACGCTACAATTGCACGGAGCTGCTTCTGCACCGCGGCCGGCTCTGTACGGGATATGCACTTCGACCGCTACCACGACTGGGACCACAACCTCAGCGGCCGATCGAAAATTGACGGGAGGTCAATGTTGATGCTGAATTAATTTTGCGGGAGGAAAATATTTCGCTTTCAGCTGCGGCGTTCGGACGCTTCTAGTTTGGACGATTAAGTATCAATTAGCGGGTCGACGCGTGATCAGTTCGACGGTCCATCCGCATCGCCAACGGCCCCCGTCGAGCTTCTAGCAAAGTAAATTTTCGTCGGTCATTGCCGGCGAAGCACTTGTCCCATGTCTCGCGAAACTCGCGCGGAAGCTGATGCGAAAGTACGGTTCCGTTCGTTAAATTATCGATACAAGTTTAGCTCGCGGTAAGGGCGTCGAGTTCCTGTTGGATGCCAACGGCACGGCACCGGTGGTTCTCTACGCGAGTAGGAATAGCGGCTCGTTTGGGGGGGTTGTGTTACAACGATCGATCGCGCGACAAAATAGCGAGCACGGCAATCGGTCCGCTGACACACCTGACAGGTAATACCGGTTGGCGAAACTTATCTCCAAGTCCGATCGAATTGTAAATCGAGTCTCGTACCGGAAAATGTCTCCATTAGATCAGTAGCAGCGAGGCATTCAAGACGTCGAACGTCTCGAAGATTCCCAGGATCTCGCGCCGTCTGGCGTCCCCGCGTTATTCGTCCCGTATTCAACCCGATTCACGTCCAGGATCCAATCAAAACGCCATTCGTGGCTCGCGTTCCGCGCAAAGTCGACACGTCCGCGCGTCGTCCTGCTCTGTGCGTCAGCCCGGTTTATACGTGTAGCAAAAGGGAAACGCTTTCGCCCATATTTTTCTACCTCCGTGCCGCGAATCCCGGCTCCGACCATTTGATGCGTATTAAACTGTCGTTGGGCGAGGGTCCGCGGTTCGATTGGCCACGCCATTTGCCGCCGAAACGAGCTGGAACGAATTTCGTGGCGCAGAACGCGTCTTTCGGAGGGACGATGGAAGAGAATATGAAAACAACCTCGTGCCCGTTATTACCGTGGCGAGTCACGCGTGTGAAAACGATTTCGACGATCGTTTGTACCGATTTACATATCGCTCCTGTATTCCCCATTAGCGGTTTACCTACGCGGGCAAACGCTTCGCCGACCCGGACGAATTGTACACGAAAATCGTCACCATCGTAAGTGACGTGTACGCTAAACTTGGAAGCGAACGCGAACCGCAACATTCGGCTCTTTCGCGACGCTTCGCGGAAACTTCGCGACCGAAATCCCGCAGGATCGCCGCGTTATTGTAATCGTCGCTTGACACGAATTAAGCTAACTTGCGCGCAAGTTCGACGTAATCTAAACTTCGCCAACAATTTATGCAGAAACATACCATCATACTTACTTGGTCGTAACGCAGCGGCGTCATTCCGCGCGGCTGCGTCCCCGTCGTTCGCTCGACTAAAGTGGGTTCTGGCAATCGAGAGACCAGACAGAATGGGCAGCAAATCCCTCGAAACCTTGGGAACAGCAGAACAACCCGTCGCTGCCCACAGTCGAACTAATTCGGGATCATTTTGGCCATTGTTAATTATCTTGACGCAGGTTCTATCGCAGGCTCTCTTTGAATCCGCCACGTGCTTCAGTCTAACGTGATTGTTACAAACATTCGCGCAGGTTTATTTCACTGCTTTCGCCCTTCTATTAGACGAAAGGAGAAGAGCGAAATTCTAGCATACGCTACAACCCTTCTAGAATCCTTGGCAAATTTTTGGGGAATACACGATTCCAGGCGCAATTCCAACGATTAAGCGGTATAAACGAACGGACGGTGCGTATTCCAGCCAGCGGCCCCTGAACGAATTACCGCGTTCGGTTAACGCGCGTTAAGCCAATCGGAGAAAAGTTCTCGACCGACGAAAAATTGCCAACAACCGAAAGAATGCTTCTAAAGGCTATGGGAAAGGGAGAAACTATTTCAACAGACGTTCTCGAAATCCTGCAGGCTGTACAGACCTTAGGATGTGTCTGGTCGTCAAAGTAGCTGACAGTATAGAGCTTGCCGCGCAAAGCAGTATCCCAAAGGATCTTCGCGGCTGCACACAGCGCGTCACCTGTAACTCTATTTCGCGTGCCGCGGCACTTTGCAGCTCGACAAACAACGTTTGCCTGATTACTCGGAAGTTAAGTGCATTAATCGTCGAAACAAGGATGGTCAAAGCGAGAAACAGCCGGTGGCAGAATTAGACACGCGACTAGAGTCGAATTTCATTTTTGGATAAGCGTCTCTCTCTCTCTCTCTCCGTCGCGTAAATCAAAGTCTCTTAAACGGACCAATTAGAAACCGATCTTTATATAGATGAATGCAGCTTTGCTAATGGAATTGCCCGGAGAATCCATCCGTTCCTCCCTCTCGGTGTTAACGCTTGAACATGGACATCGCCTATTTATTCAGCGATGCAAACGGCGCGGCCGGGACGCGTGGTTTCGATGCGAGAGCAGAAGCAAGCCGACAACCTGGTACTCTTAATTAACGGGAACAGCGGCGCAGAATAACCGAAGAACGAGGCGGAACGTTCTAAATTATTCGAGCCCCTCCTTGCTATTCTTGCTCGCATCACGGACGCCTTTGTTTGCACGACGGTGCACACGCACAGCGGTTCGAGGATTCGGTAACGAGTTAAATACGCTCCGGTTATGTAGCCGATAATCGACCAACAAGATGCTCTCGATCGCGTTCCCGCATCTAGGCTTCGGATTCAGCTCCGGGCGAGGGGAATGCCACGCGTGTATCGATTCGCAAGCCTCGTCCGTTGTGCAAGCGCAATTTCTGGCTCGATCCTCCGACGTGCAGCATCGTACTCCGTCTCTCCAGGAGGAATGCATAATTTTAACTGTCACGCGTCCTAGTTTTTTCTCCTCTTTGGGGGAATCACCGATTACTATGCTGATCTTTCCCCGTGAATTACGGCTAGCCCTCGGTATTCATACTTTTCGTTTGTCAGGCAGGGTCGCCTTCGCAGAATAGTAAGAAGCTGAAAAAGAGCTTGTCCCGCTGTGTCGGCCGTCGAAAGAGAAATGAAATCAGTTCCGCGATGCGCTGTCCAAGAGCTCTTAACGAAATGGACAGCCTCCGCTTGGGGAGACGCAAACATGTCGCACCGCGCACTGACGGGTCCGCGGAGAGACGAGTTGATTTAATTAACGGTTGCACAGCATCATTGGTTTGTTCGGCCTCTTGAAAGGCCGCTGAACTGATGATCCAAATAATAGTACCGATCAAAAAAGAAAACAGATTTCCGTTTCTTAATCGAAGCTTCCGAAATACCGCATTTATCACGGAAAAAAAAACATGACTACGGAGAACTCGTTTATCCGAACCCCGAACGTATTCCCATTCGTACTAGATGAACGCAATAAAAACGTAACGGGAGTTGCGGCTAACAATAGTTATCGGCGATGAATCGTCCGAGGACACCTTGCGCACATGGGCCCCAGGAGAGGCGAGGCTCTAGGATTCACCCTGGAAGTACGGTGAACCATAAAGTCAGTTGGGTAAGCCGCGCCTTTAACAATGGGAAGCCACGCGCCATATGCGGTCCCACATGGCCCGCGTGATGTCTCCTCGTTCTCGCCTGCACTTCCAGCCTGCGCCCACCCTACGCCATGTAGGGTCGCGCTCCTCGGGGATGCCTGCTTCCTTTCTCTATTTTTTTTTTTTGTTTCGCCGACTGCTGGCAAGAGTAGCGGACATAATAAAGACCACGGCGGAGTAGATCACGATGTCTGCCGCGTGATTCATGACTTATCGGCGATGATCGTCGATTACGTGCTCGGAAATCGAATGCGGAGCTTTTTCTCTCCGCGGGAGAAACTCTTTCAGCGCTACGCGTTCGTGACGCGCGTCTCTTTTCGTCCGCACGGGAGGGTAGTCGTTCCAGAATCTTATCCGCGAGACTGGTCGATTTCGATATCGTTCGGTAACGGTTCATTGCCCGTGGTCTGCATCCCTCGGCGCGACAGTTCGGTGATCATGTTTCGGGCTGCCCGCTATCGAAGCAACGCGCGTTTACGCGGTGTACTCGCATAGCGTACACCCTGACTGCGGGCGAAGTGTCGATGTAATAATTCCGTGCACTTTGACACTAGGAGGCTCGAAAGATCGGCTAACAATTGAAATCATCCTCGAACGAAGGCTAACGATAAGCGAGCGCTGCGACGTAGATATTCGTGAGCACAGAGGGGGTGCAAGTATGGGTTCGGAACAAAGTGTCGCGGTTGTCGGTCGTCGGGAGTGCGAGAGGGTTCGCGAGTTCCGAGGGCGAGTGTCCGTAGCCTCTGTACACAATGCTATCTCACGCGCATGATAAATCTTCCGCCGTGGCTGGTTCGAGCCTCTATCGCGGCGCTGTAGCTATTTTAATATTTTAAAGTTCCACCCTAAATGCGCAGTATATCAAAACTTGTACCATAAATTACGGCTGGTCCCCGTTCCCATCCCTAAAACCCTTTGTACGCCTCGAACTCCTCTACACACGCGCACCCTTGTTCTCTTTGCCGCTTCGCCCACACGCGCTTCGCACTTGCCCTTTCGTTCCTACATAGGTGCGCTCAGGGAATGAACGGCAAAAAGCAACGGTCACGTCCACCTGGGCTGGTGGCTGTCGGGGTGTCTAGAGATTCTCAATTAATGGTATTCGTCAACTTCAGCTGCTTCACTCGCGAATAAACTTTAGATTCCTGTGAGATGCATCGCACGACAGGTTCCTCCATGATTAGAAACACCTGGCGTTGAAACGGGGTGAATTCGGTACTTTCGATACGCCTTATTGCAGTCGCAACCGATTTATCGTGCCGCTCTGCGTTGCGCAACCTAGAAAAATACGATATCGGAACGTTAACTAAGGAAAGCAACTTTAATTGCGCGTCTTCCTTGGACCTACAAGCGAACGCACGTCGCTCTAGAAAGCGAGAGAATCGATCTCCTGTTTGTATTCCACCAATCAATGTTGGTCGTTCGAATAATTAGCCGGCTAAAATTAATGACGCCGCCTACCTCCCGAGGAAGTTAATTATACGACCGTAAATAAATTAGTATACGAGCGGCTGCACGGTTAGTCGAGTATAACTCGAGAGGGTAGCGTGTAAGAAGTCGGTCCGAAAAATTGCCCGGCTGTTGGAGCAATCGCGACGCGCAGGCCAGGTTTTACGAGCGTCGAAATTAAGGGAGCCCTGGGCTGCTTCGCGCATACGAAATCACTTATCGTGTTAAGCGCCGGCATGAAAAGAGGTGAAAGGTGGCCGGGGTGTGCTTGTAATAGGACGGACGAATGAAAGTCGAACGGAGCGGGGTGGGTACTCTACATTAGCCGGGGAGCGAGCATTAAAGGCGGTAAAACAATACTCGAAGTTTCGGAGCTCCATGCCAGCGTCCATTATCGCCGGCGAAAGTTTGGTGTAACTGGAGCTCTCGAGCAGTGGGGGGGGGGGGGGGGTAGGGGCGAAGACTAGCCTCCGGAGAGCAGGCCGAGATCTACGTTGCATTAGAGCATCCTCGGATCGCTCCTACTTTTATTCGGAATCTGATACCCTATGGAGGAACGGGGCGAGTCGAATGTATGATTGATCCGGTCGAGTCGTGTACCCGGATCGCTAAGCGAACTCTCCGTCGACGGCTCGAGGATCCTAGGTATACGAAACGAAATCTCTGCACTGTTACAACAGACGCGTCTAGCGATAAGTCGAGTAGACCACCAGCCGCGCAGATGAGTCGTATGCGACAAAGATGCGCAAAGCGCTCGCGGAGATGATGAATCCGATGCACGGTCGGGAAAAGCCGCCGTTTGATTTTTTTAGTAACGGGAAGCGATACGCCAAGCATCGAAGTGGGTCCAAAGGGGATGTAATTTTCTGAACAGCGATGGCTTCGCTCGTTTTCGATGAATGTAGCCGGGTAAAGTAGCATGAAGGGAGTTATTATCGGCGTTCTTTCCCTTCTGGAAGATAGGGGACAGAGATATCGGAAAGGGTGATTTCGGGGCACGCAGCATCCCCTTCCGGCTTCCCGAAGGGGTCTGGCTTCTTGCGTATTCGAGGCGGAAGACGAAGGTGAGGCCATTAAAAAGGGGGCAGAGACAGCTTTTAATTCCCTGCGCTGAGACACGCGTTATATTTTATCCGGGGGTGTTGTCGCTATCGATACCGCCTCGCCGAGGGTCCCCCGCGCTTCTCCTGCCCCTTTACCCTCTTTCTCCGCGATCGAGCCTTATCTCACCCCCCACATTTCCTTGCCACCATTCCTTTTGCTACGTGCTTTCGCTTCCCGCACCAGCGCTCCTATTTAATTTAAATAACTTTGAAAAGTCCCTCGCCGTTAAAAATATCAGATCCTTCTCGCGCATTTTCCTTTCTTTCACTTGTCTCCTCGTTTCATCGTCCTTCGGCCCGCGTCGCGCCTACCTTAAGGATGCCCGTTTCGCGGTTTTACTCGGGCTACATCCGTTTCAACCTCTTTGTCTCCTTCCTCGTTGTTTCCTTTTTACGTTTCCCGCGTTTCCTGCCTCTCAAACTTACTCCTCCCGTTTTCCCTTTCCACCCTGCCCTGCACAGCTTTCATTCTCTTATTGTACTCTGGAATAATTCCACGGATAACGACTTCGTCTCGTCAACGCTCTTTCACGCGTTAATACCTTCGAGGAAACACGGCGCGCGGGTATAGCCTCGATAAAGCTAAGGTGAAAGTTTATACTCGGGAGTCGTGCTACACTGAATGTGTCTCTGGACGACCCAACTCGCGAATATTCTCGAAAGCATTCTCGGTAGGTTATTCGATTCGTGTCGCAAATCCCTTTCCTCGATCTCTTTCGGCCCCGCTAATAAAGAAGCCTTTCACCGAAATTGATTTGCACGGTGGTAAGCGGCGGTCATCAAAATTGACCCCGCGCGAGCGTTCGGTCCGCGCGGCTCGCGGTATCGATCGTTGCCTTGGTCCTTGGTACGCTTCGTAAGCGGCCTTGACAAGAAAGTTCATCGTCGAAACGACGGAGAGCACAAAGTGCATCGGTGGAAAATTGCATTCCTTCGAGTTCCTCGCTGGCCCACTCCAGGATCCAGCGCGCACCAGGCATCGTTGAAACGCTTTCTACACGCTTCGCTGCTCACGCTTTTCTGCTAAGAGTCGAACTAACATTCGAGAACGCCTCGGAGGTCTTGGATTTTTCCCTCCGTGAAATTCTTTTCTCCGTCTGCTCCGAGATACACTGGAAAGATCGAGCCAAAGCTGCTCGCTTGCGCTCTTCGATCAGCCCCGCCGCTTTATAGAAAGAAGATTCCACGCGGTTTGGCGCCGCTTCATTCGTGCTACTTGAGTATAGAAATTATTTCGTACCCATTAAAGTGTAGAAAATACAAAGCTGCCCTTAGTTCCCCTAAAAACCGCCCTATCGGTGTCAACAGTAAAGAAATTGATTTCATTCCGCGCGAAATCGTCCAACGAGTTTCGTTTCTAAAAAAAAAAGTGTAGCCTCGGAGAACGGAAGACTTCTCTGCGGTTTCGAGCCGTCTCGAATCGTGTTATCCGTTTCGCGAGCGTCGGATGCGAAACGATTCCGCTGGGAAAGTAACTGATCGAGTTTAGCACCGGTGATTCGCGCGTGCAACGAAGCGACGTGCAGCTACAAAGTGAGAGCGGCGGCTAACTTGAGGCGATCGTCGTTGACAACTGTTTAACTGTATTCTCTAATCGCTCTGGATTTATTCCAACAAGTTTTCCTATCATAGTAGCGAGCGCTTAGAAGATGTAACGCATGCCTTGTAATTTGACGTTCGCAGTTTCACGTTACCCTTTGTTACCAACGACGCGAATATTAAATTTCATATCGTTGTCAAAGCCCCCTAAAAGACCGTGATCCAAGAATAGGATCTGCAGTGAAAGGTCAGCGAAGGGTTCAAAGAGCAAGCTGGGCTAGGTGTTTGAGACTTGGAACGGAAGAATCGATCAAACGCGGCTGCTCATCGAATAAAGGCATGCCCGAGCTTGCCCCATGACTACCGTGCTACCTGTGCGGAGAAACATCAAGGAAAAGCCCTCTGTGACGTCGAACCGCGAAGGTCGATATAATTGGAAGGAACAACGGCGAAAGATGGATCATCGGGAAATTCGAGAGACATAGGTCGAAGGGCATCCGATTCGTATTTCCTACTGGACTAAGCATACCGTTGAGCTACGTAATTGCTGGCTAAAACCGCAAAACCGTATCGAGCAATCAACCTTGGCATAGAGTTGATAAAGTATTCAGTCTACCAAAATGTGTTAGCAAATTTCAGTGGTTACTCTGCTAGACCAAGCAGTTTTAGTGAAAAAAGGACTTGGCCGTCATTCGAATGTCGAGGAGTAGGTGGAATTCGTTCCGATCGCAAATAGGTGGAGAGGAGTTTCGGGAATCGAAAGAGACAGACGAGCGAGAGGGTAGGAGCGGAGAGAAGGCAAGGATGAAGAGGTGCAGAGCGGTAGTTAGCCTACTATCTAGCGTGTTTATGGTAATTCGGGCCATCCCGCTGACCCAGGAGTAGCATGCATATACATCAGCCTCCCTCGCTTTGACGCCGATCCATCCAGTCACTCTCCGGCTACGGCGACCAGACCCTCTATATTCTCACCGGAGACCAAACAGCGCCTGGCACACGCCCATGTCTACCCCACGCTCTACCCCTTTACCCTTCATTCCTGTTCGCCCTTCTTCGCGCGTCCACTCTTTCGATCCTGCACGCTACCCCTCTGCTCGCCCTTTCGACCGCCACTCGCCAGAGAGCCACGCAATTTGCTTAGCGGCCGATACCCCTTCGTTGGCCAGATAAACGCTGGCCGCAACAAAGAGCTAGGTTCAAAACTTTCCTCCACCTTCCACATTTATATATGCTTAAAGGGGAGAGAGAAAGAAAGGTGGGATGGGATACGGTTGTAATCGGCTTCAGGAAAAGTTTCGAAGATCCATCGAAGCAAGAAGCGAATGCTCGACGGGAACGGTTTTCGCGGAGCGTCGAGGGGTCGGCTAGCGAAAATTCAAGAGCCGCTCCGGAAAAAGCGTTTCCCTATTCGGAAGTCGTGGTCTTTACGGGTTGAATACGAAACGCCAAGTACTTTCTTGCGCGGAAGATGCGACCACACGCGCACACCACCCCCCATCGAGGAGGGTTCTCGCAGCGGTTCGAAGCGGAGCGAAGGGTGAAACGATTCTGACGTTCGTTTTGTCGGCGGGTTTATCGATGCGTTATTTCGCAAATGGCTCGCCATTTGTCGCGTGACGCTCGGACCTCGTCGCCGCGTTTATATCACGCATGGCTTGGCCGGGCTATTCAGCTTGGCTGTTTGCTCTTTTTCCTTCCTACGCCGCAGCACGCGTTTCCTCTCTAGCGCCCGCTTTACCCGATAACACGGGCTTACGCCACGATTTTATGCGACGAGTCGCGGAATCATTTTTGCTCATTTTCGGCATCGTCGAATTGAATGCGCTATGCACGCGGCGCGTTTCCACGCATCGATAACGGATAAATCGTAAAATTCTATTGTAGCATTCGTGTTCGGCGAGTATTAAAAATCTCGATATTTGTAATCTGTTTGTTTCCCAATGATACGTGCGTTTCCTTTATTCTCCGCTTCAGGCATTACGAAACGCACAATTGCACGCGCGCCAAGTATGATCTCCTGCGTTCGACATCCCCTTGGACATGTTGCACCATGAGCCCACGGAAGGCTGTTCTTGCACGATCAAATATTTCGAGTATTTTGTAACCAAGCGGTCTCGGTGTATACATATACATGATAACAACTTTATTTTACAAAACACTCTCAGGGCTTCTTATACAATCTCTATTTTTTAACCTATGCAATTTTATGCGCGTTTTCGTTTGAAAATGACAGAACAAGCAACAGAGATCCGCGTTTAGACGTTTTTCAGTCAGCCGACGAACCGTGGCGCAAAGGAAAGATCGCGAGATACCGGAGGCCGTAACGAGGGTGGGTCAAAGAGCGATTCTGCAAAGTGGGTGATGTCAGAGTTTGCGTGGCGAAAGTTCTCAACCAGGGAAACGGTGTAAGGAGCTTTAAAGTGGCAGCCGCAGAGGCGTCGCGGTCGTTGAAAGCGTGATCTCGCCTCACCTTGTGCACGTCATAGTTGTGCTCTTTAACCAGATAATTAGCCGTTTCTGATCTTCCATCGGAAGCACCGTAACGTCTCTGACATGGCGTGCTCTCATTCGTGATTCACTCGGCAATAGTGGCGGGGAACTTTGTCGATGGTCACCACTATGTAAAACTATCGAGAATGTAAAATACGATGCATAACTGAAATTAATATCCGGTAATAAAAGTGTACGTAGTTCATGCTTTTAATACACCGATTGATTATTTCACATATACCGACGGACTTGAGCGGCGCATAAACTTGTCGGAAGACTTTATCCGGATTAGCTGATTGAAAAACAGAAGAAGGTGTGTCCACTGTCCACCTCCGGATTGGCAGCGCATTACGTATAAAGATCGATCAGCGACGCGGTCGCGTCTTCATTCGCAGCGACGTCGGAAACAATTTACCGATCTACGACACCCAAGGACCAAACGTCGCAGCTAGGTGCAGGGCGAACAATTAAACGACACCTTGCTGAATAATTCATCCCTTTCCGATCATCACGGTTAAGGGCGCGGTGGAGGAGGAGCGCGTTAGCGCTAGCGCGTGAATGAAGCGCAATTGCCGAGGTCGCGCGGTTCCTCCTCTTGCACAGTCGCGTCGCTGTAAAATTCGCGTCTCTTGAACCACTCGACGACCCGTCCTTGTCGAGGGCCAGCTACCGCCGTGCACACGCATGGCGTCGGATTTAATTGCACTCTCTTTCGACGGCTGTGTCGCGAAAAAGGCTAAGGCGCTTTGGCGGGAACGGGGGGGAATAACGAAGAAGGGAAAGAACGAATGCGCGAGGAAAGGGATGGTCGCGCGGAGCGATTGCGAACGGACGGAAGAAGAAATAGAAAGAGGGGTGGTTGCGGCCGGTGGTTGTCGAGACCGAGGTCGAGCCAAAATGCAAAGCCGATAATCTGATTTGGCGGCTCGCAGAAGGCAGCGTAGCCTCCAGCAGCGGCGCGCGGTGGTTTTGCACCGATGGTATGCGGATTCCCGTCAATTATACATTATAAACAGTCATAAATATGCAAATTCGACGACGGCGCCGCGACCAGGGGTGGGTAAGTTTCGCGTGCGTGAGCGAAAGCATGGTCACACAAGGGCGAACCCGCCTAGTATCTCCCACGCGGATTTGCACCTTCCCCCTTACGACAGGCAAACGCAATCTCCTCCTATTTTACGACGCAATTGCGCACGGGATCAGTTTTGCGCGACTCGCTTCTGCCTGAATTTAATGCCCTTCGATCGGAGCGAATCGTATCGTCATTTGTAAGCAAATCCGTCTTTGGTTCTCGCTTTCGGTAGAAGCGAGACGCTTTAAAAAGACGGAGAGACCCTTCAATTTCTTCCCCCTAGAAGAAAAAATAGCTAGCATTTTTCTTTTTTACGAAATCGTTTTAGAAGTCAAAAACAACCTAACGTAATTTCACATTTATACACGTTATTCGTAGCATATCTTCATGCAGGCCAATCCCCAAAGTGCTCGTGTCCCGTAGCCCTCCTTGCAGCCACGGAAGTTTCATGACGGACGATCGTTAGGCGGCGAAAACAATTTCTACCTACGATAAAACGTATCGAGCCGGAATATCATGAGAATTCACGACCGATTCCTGTCAGATTACCGATTCAAGATCAGCGCATTGGCGTAATCTACGTTGCACGTTGCGGCCCATTGCGCCGCACGCAGTTCGTGCCGACGTCCAGGAAGAGCATAGGTTTGCAGTGGATAATGCGAAACTACTCGAATCACATGCCACCAATGGATCCATTGGCCGCGCTCGTTTTAGTGCACATCGAATAGCAGGGTGGAAAGTCTAGTGGCAGATATCGCAAGCATCGCGCAATCCCGTTGACTTTCCACCCGCTGCTTACCCTCGGAATACGCGCCGAACGGAATACGGCCGGTACTCTTTTATCGGGTGCATAGTCAGCGTCACGTGTGTACTTAGTACCTGCCCATTCTTTTTTTGTTGTAAGCCACGAGGGGGAAAAAGTGCTGTAAAGTTCAACGCTTCACTAAGTACCTAGATACGTGTGTCCCCGTTTGTCTCGTTAAACGTAATCAATGATCACTGTCATCAGTGCCAATAATAGGCATTGAATCTCGCTTGTCCGCTTATGAAGCTCTTACGTATGCACTGTAGCACTGTTGCGAAGCTCCAGAGGACTGGTACTTTAAACTTTAAGCTAACCAACAGCCACGAAGAAACTACGCGCCTCCTACTTGACTTTCGATTACCGTTCGCGTTGAAAACAGTCATGAGCGAAAAGCGAGACTGCGATAGAATTGCGTAGAATCGGATCGCGAAACGTTAGACGTAGCGCGCAATTGTACAAACGGACGCGAGTGAACGGCAGCGTGAACGCGCGCCGACATAAATGCGTTCGCGTTCGATTGTAGTCTTTGCGAGCAGTTAGATGCAACAGGAAACATGAAACAGGCGCGGCGCTTGCATTGCCGCCTACCCTTCGTCCGCTGTACGCAGGTGTGTCACGTGCGACCAGCGCGTATCGAGATCGCTCACCATTTCGTGATTGTCCACGATCGTGGCGTCGTGGGATAAATCATCGTTTCCAGGCGGTCGTTCCATTGATACGAGCAAGGGGCGTGCAAGGGGGGTGTATCATTACGCGCGTTATTATCATTTGATTATACATAGCGTTGCGCGCGGTGCTTGTTTACCAATTACTAACTCGTTCGTGCAAAAACGTAACATAGACTTCGAGATTTGATAGGCTACTGTAAAAATAATTGCTCCACAACATGAGCCGAACGCTGACGGACACGGTAACAAGTTTGTGGAAATTATTCGTGTCTATCTACTCGGAAGGGCGTCCGATCCATCGTGTCCGTGCGCCTCGATTAATTTCGACACGTGTCAGAATCTCCGCAACGCCGACCGACAGAAATCAGAAATACCAACTGGAACGTATTGTTGCCAGTGACGGGATATCGGTCGTTCATATCCGGTGCGAAACTGCGTGAAACACCCTGAAGGCATCGGTCTGGACGCAGGATATGGAGTTCGCTAATAACGTCAGCCCTCGAAAAATCCTTTGGCCAGCCTACCGACTTAAACGCACGTTGGATTCGTTTGCGACGCGTCCACGAGTTAGAAAAATTGTATTGATTGGAGCGGAGCCAATTGACTCGTTCCTCACCCCTTTGTCGCGCGCTGCGTACACGGTGCACAGTGGCAACGGTTGTTCCTACGAAAAACCGCCAAAGGGAAGGGTGAAAGACACGTTCGCGATTCGCAATTATCGTAATTATCCACGGACGTAGCCGTTCCAGGCTGGCTGTCCAGAGAAATTAGTTTGCCCCTTTGCTCGCGATGAATCATCGCCTCCGAGAGGCGTGCGGCGCCCGGACAAATCGCGATGTTCCACGATTTTCCGCCGCACTGGACTTCTCTATTCCCATCCCGAATATCTCCGCTGCCTTGCACGCGGTCTGGTGCTGTGCTTGCAAATTGTAAGAGAGACATCACGCATAACATGGCAGGCGTGTCGGACGACCTAAGCGGATCTTCCCCTCGCCCTCCCTTCGCTCTCGGCCCCTGTTGCTCCAGCCGATACGTGGGAAACAAGGCGATACAGCGTATCAACCCTTGGCGTGTGCGTCGGATGCGTGTACGTCGGCGCCGTTCGCGAATCTGCTGTCGTCGATGGGCCTCTCCTGATGGATCGAGCGCTCCGATTAGGAGCCCTGACGGTGACGTTGATCGAATCGCCCTCCGGTGCGATCTCGTGGAAACCTAATGGACAATATTCTTCCATACAGTTTTTCGTAGGTCGATCGACGTAAACGAATCTGATCTGTCCCCCCGTCTTCGCCGCGTTCCAATTTACCCAAGTGTGAATGAAAATGGGAAATCTACCGCGAAATAGTTTTACGATCGGGGTCCGTTTTAGTAGCATAGCCTGCAGGTAGCCAGGGATGCCGTGTTTTCTCGGCTTTTATAGCCCGCCACGAGATGCTTCGCGATAAGTAATTCATTTCCCAGTACATTGCTACGTACCCCTACGGTTCTCTTCTCTCTCGCATCTTTCGGCAATTGACGTTCGTGCTCGAAGGTTTCCATTGGGATTGGAAAATGCAGCAGAAGTTACGATAAATGGGGGGCGGTGGGGTCGATTGTCGCGGGGAACATTGCTGTGCAGTTCGAAACGCGTTGCCCCAGCGGCGACGATTGTAGACGTAAGCCCGTGTCGCGTGCTTGTGCGAATATTAATACAAGCGCGTGTGCAGTCAGCGTGTATAGTAGGGTATTAACCCAGCCGCACCTAGTCAAACCCACTGTAAGACATTTCCTTAATTAAAGCCATCGATTCGTCGACCGATTAAACTCGGCTCCGAGGCGGGGAAACTCCAAGGCATTCGCCTCCTCGAACCCTTTGTGCCCCGTCAGCAGCGAATTCCATCGGGCCTCGATAATATTTCCATGGATTTATTCGGGCGTCGTGTGATAGAAATGCTGCCGCTAAAGTACGGTCGTCGTGTTTGCCTTTTTACGACGAAAGGCGAGCGTCAGCAACTGTGGATAATGACGCTCGTTTTTCCGCGACGCGAACCGGAAGGCAAGGGAAATCTCTCCTGACCCTCCGAAATGCATCCCCGTCGCGTATTAATTAACATCGAAAATCGTGCGTCTTAACAAACTTCACGGGAGTAGACGCGTTTCTTGCTACGTAGCAGAGGCACTTGCCAGCCACTTGCTTCGGTTCCGTGGAATATTAATTTAGTACTCCCGCGGACACGCGCGGACGTTTTCATTCGTGGCCGGTGTTGTTGCGTGGATTAGCTCGCGAGTTCGTCCCGGAAGAAGCTACATCGCCCCGTGTACAGCAGCCAGCCCAGACCTCCGTTGCTAATCGCAAGTTTTTCCTCTGCAGGAGGACTTTTAATCGACGATCCTGCACTTGGATCGCTACATCTTCTCGGAGCACTTAGCTCCGTCGGCACGTGGCGCACAGGGAATGAGAAATGAGATCGAAATGTGTCTTACCGGTGGGTCAAAATATGCCATTAAGGCGACTTCTCGAGCTATGATAACTATGACGTGGCCCTCTTTACGGTATTACCATCAATTAATTACATCGGCAGGCATCCTGATAACATCGATCTAGAAACTTGGCGCATACGGCAAACTTGCTCCGTTACGCGAGCGCCGTAAGTACATGCCACGAATGCTTACAGGTCGTTCGCCGTCGCGGCCGAAAGTTATTAGGTCGAGCAACCTAACGAACTATCAAAGTAATCTCGCGTTTGATAAGAGATTCTTGACGTTTCAGGGGAAACGTTTCTCGTTATTAAAGATACATTTGAAAATCGAGCTTCTATTCGTTTAAACGAGCACCGTCTTAGGGAAACTCGGGCAAAAGAGCAACAAATAAATACAATAAACCGTTCGCTCGGTCGACCGTACATATCCCTAACGTTGTTGCATCGAATTCTTTATGGAAAATGGTGATGGTTCATTCCGGATGGTGTAGGAGTAATTATTAACGGTCGTAAGTGAGACGACGGCGACGGGCTGACTTAATTTAGATATCGCTGGAGTACAGTTTCGTTCCTTGTCACTTACTACCAAGCGAGATCCCTTTGATAAATCTCACGCAAACGCTTAAATGGTGGCGCTAAAAGGGTAAAGATTCACGGGGTGCTCGCCCCTTAGAACTGGATCAAAGCAACGTCACCGTAAATTACTCAACCCGGTCGATTTAAATGGTCTCCCCCTGGTTACATGCAAAGACACCGATCCCTTGAGCATCTTATTTTCGCAGCCTCGCGCCAAGCAACGAGTCAAGGTTGTACCAACGGAGAAGAAGGAAAGGATTCGGTTCTTTGCTCACCACCCTTCGAGGCTGATCCGGCCAATGCATCGCGAAGTGTCCCGGATTTTATGGATTCTGCTGAACGACGACGACGGAGGATAAAGGACGAAGAAACAATGAGGGGGAAACACTATCATGGCGAGTACTATCGATTTTAGACGGCAGCGTGTCTTTACTTCGGAAGTTGGTTTAAAAGCAAGGATAGCAGTCATAATTCGTATTCAGATTGCAAAAGCCCCTGTCGGTTTTAAAATTCTAAATTCGTCATCGGCCCAGATTACGTTGGCCGTCCGGGGCGTAGCTCGAACGGCATCGGCCCTTAAATCGAATCGCGGGGACTCGCTCGAGCGTGATGAAAGAAGCCGGAGGTTTTCTCGTTTCGGCTTGGAGCGGGGCGAGCTTCCGCCCGAACGGTGGATAGACCGGCTTGTTACACTGATTTACTTATGGGACAAGTACTCGGTTCGTTACTCGTCCTCGCGATTCTACGATATTACAAGGAAGTCGAACGTGCGCACGCTGCCGCTCGTCTCCTCCTTGCTCGAGTTTGCGACATCGCACCGCGTTGGATTTTACATCGACCGTAGTCTCTGGCTAAGTCAAAGGGGAGGAAACGACGAGAGAGAGAGAGAGAGAGAGAGAGAGAGAGAGAGAGAGGGAGAGAGTATCGATAAATTGAAACGTCAAATTTATTTTATCGGCGACTCGTTATCGCCATGAATTTGATATCTTCGCCGCGTTATTCGAGAATCGACATGGGTTTCGCACAGAAATTCTATTCTCAATCGTGAGGATCGAGAGATTCTTCTTATTCCCGCGACTCGTGACCGCGGAACCGCGTGAGCGCGTTTCTTAAGTTTCCGTTTGTCGAAGGGAAAAACTTCTTTATACTTTTCGCTGTCGCTCATCGTTGGAGGGCCAACGATTCATTATTTCGAATGACTGTCATTAAAGTAGCGGAAGGTGATTAAACGGAGAATCTCGATCGGGTTCATCGGGGCAAGACGTAATCACGATCCGCGTTCCCGGATTCGAGGCATACCATATCCTTTGTCCGTTCAGCTTTTTCGGGGGAACGTCAATTTACCCAGGGCAGCCCGGGTGGCGAACACAAAAGATCAGCGGCGTACCGCATAAGCAGCCAAAGCACAGCGGATATTACTAAAACATAAATCTGAAAACAGCCATCGGCAGAATGGTTTTTGGCGCGGTGCCAAGCTGCTTCTTGTAAGTCGAAATACGCGCAGGCTTTTACACGCTGCGCGTGCTAAGTCAACGGTTAACGATGTGTCAAAACTATTTTTGTTTCTCGTATTCTTGATACATTTACGACGACGCCCGCGTCTGTCTCCCTTGCCAACGCAGAATCGCAATAAGTAACTTGTTACCGCTTGACGCGATTTCAAATTTTTGGGGACCGGGACGAGCTGGAAATAACAGGATATTTATCACTTTCGACTTGGAAATAGTGATGAGATCTTTACACAGACGCTCGTAGTAACTTTGTTACGTTGACAAGCAAAATGATAGTTCTCTGCAATTTAGACTCTGGCACTGAGTACGGAAAACGAAGCGACGAGACAGTGTTCGTCTCGGTAGCCTCTGCGGTATTCAATCCGCGTCAAGATACAGCACGCGAAGGGAGCAATGGGAACGCTTGAAAAGAAGGGAGAAACAAGGGTAAATGTATGTTGCGGGTTGGTTAACTGTGCACTCGTGTCTCTCTAAACGCAGATCCGGCTGCTCGAACCGTAACATTCCGCGCCTTTACCAAGCTCTTTACAGCCCCGCTGGGTATAATATTGTGTGGCCCTCGAATTATTGCAGAGCATCTAGAGACAATGCCAAAAAAAGATTAGACGTCCTTCCTTTTAGATAAAGTAACTTACATTGATGCCGGGCGAAAGTGGATATGCAACGGTATAAAGGGTAGTTTCGTCGCGGAGCAATAGAAATTAATCCTCGGGAAAAGGGGAGTCGGAATAAGTCACGAGAAATTGCTGTTGGTACAGGTAAAAACGGGACGGACGTCTGTTGTGTACCTTTCGTAGCCGGCTGTGTGTTGCGCTTGTGTACTCCTACGTTAAGAGGGAAATAGAGATGGAAATTCGCAAACGTCTAGCGTTGCGCTTAAGCCGCCGGCTCTGTATGTATGTACCTGTGTACATTTGCCATCCAATCTCGTTGCGCAACCCTTTGCTTGCTTATGAAATATCACAAACTCCTGAGGTTGTTAATCAAACAATAATAAGCTTCTACCCCGCATGCCGCGGAGCGATATACAGCTCACGCTACCAATCATCTCTCCGATAGCACCGTCGCGTCGCATCGCGATGCAACTGTATGCCAGTGTATATATTCTTATTTTCATCGGTATTTTCCCCTGGCCTCAAAGGATTATGGGACGGCTGTTGTCGCAACACGCTAGAATACCCTTGGCATAAATCCTCGAAATATTTACACTGGATACAACGTGGCAACAGATTTCGATGCTTCGACCGATGAGTCCACAGCGATTCTAGGTCGACTGATTTTCACGTTGACAATGTAAAGATCGCTGGCAAAATCGGAGGACAGGGAGACTACTGGCGAGATCGATTCAGCGGGAGAGAATTGTTTGTGGCCGATCGGGGTCAGGAAGCGTCTCTTTTGGTCGATCTCCCAGCTTGTTTTGCGGAGCCGACGCTCTAATGATATAAGTAACCTTCCCCCATCCAATGTCGTGCTTTGGATCCCGTTCTCTCGAGGAGACGCCTTTGCTCTCGTCTCTCTGAGTAATTGGACGCGGCCGCGTCTTCCTAATTACCAGAAGAGCTTTCTAATTTTCCTCGATGCGTTTCATCTTAATCCGACCGCTCTTAAGAATAATTTCTTCTCCGCCAAACTAATACGGTGCGCGCTAGTTTCCTCCGTTCCCTGCATCATACGTGTACTCGGTATCGCCATTAATTTCGATCCGTGAAGCAATCTAAGACCTCTTCGTTCCCGCCAACATTTCTCGCTGCGAATCGTAGATGAATCGATGCGAAATTTCCGACACCGAGCAAATCATCGACGGCGGTCGCGTGTCCACTGAATCTCCCCCGCAGGATCTCTGGTTCCTTTTGAACGTATCGCTGGCGACGAAGCGGCCTATAATTCAATCCTGTCAAATCCATTAACGCCCGGCAGCCGCGGTCAGCTATTGTCGCGTCGCCACGAGAGACGTTCTGAATCAGCACACCCTTGTTTCTCGATCATGCTGCGTGCCATTTTTTCGTTCATTCGATCATCTCCAATCACCCTGATATAGGAAGAGTAGCGGAGATTTCAGAAATCAAGACTTGGCGAATAATCAATCGAATGAAATTGAAAATGTTCTCGATTAGTGTATGTAGGATGTTGTATACATCGCTTAATTGCATAATGACTAAATTGCATCGAGAGTACGATTAAATATGGGCCATTGATAAGAGGAATCCCTGAGTGTTAATTTGTATGAGAGATTGAAACACAAACAGCGATTCCATTAGAGTTATTGTACTATATTACCTGCTCCGTTTCACTGTAAGACTTTTGGGGGCGAAATGGGGTTCTATCGTAGAGCAGCATGCAACATTGTCGGAAAAAGCGAGCGCGGTTTAATTGAGTCGGACGAGGGTGTGTTCGGCACGGTAGTGTGTCGTTCACCTTCTATCTTCTTGAATAATGGAGCAGTCGTAAAATCTGTTCCGCTGCTCTTTACGGCGTACATACCGCGCGTCGTTCTCTCCCGACTTGGTCGAGTTTAATTCGTGGAAAAAGCAACATTTTCGCGGATACGCTGCGAACGAACCTGGGCAGCTTTTCGAGCTAGCCGCGTGTCATTCAGACTATTACGTGTCGCGCGCGTTTTACGCTGGAAACGCCGCATTCACCTTCATCACTTGTATAAAGAAAGCATTGTCAAAATTTATACAGCCAAACACGGTGCACTCGGTGTTCCCTTGCAATTTCGTATACTTTATCTCACACTTTTTTTTCTTGGAAATTTATCTTTAGCCTGAACACAGAGCTTTCGCGATTCCATCGCAATCGTTAGCGGGTTATCAGAAACCGCGATTAAAGTCGGCGGGCAGCTACTCGGTATCGTTCGTTATTAGCGTGATTCACGGTGGTCGAAGCTCTTGTTAATTGCAAAGTCGATCGCATGATTCGTGTTCGGGAGTAATAAGAATTAATTAGGGGAAACGTTCGTATTATTTATCGGGTAAAGGGTACTCGGGTGATATCGATTATCGTGATCGGGGCGACTGGTCGTGCCTCCGACGCGGCGCATCTCTAGGGGTATTTATCAAAGTAGACGAGCGCACACCGATGCTAGCAACGGCGGATCATCGTTCACAATTAGAGCGATATAAGCTCGCTAAGCGCGCGGCGACCGAAGGAACGTTGCATTCATCGCGCACGGCCCCCATTAACACTACCAGCGCGGCGCACGATATAAGTAGATCCATCATCGTAGCGGCCCGATGTCTTCACCCGTTACCGAGTCTTCCTCGCGCGAAGCGCCCCGAGATTCACCAGCTTCGCTTCGCGGAAATGTTGCTCTGCAATATCTAGGGAACGTTTACTAAGGTGTGCTTCTTGTTCTCCTTGCTCGTCGTGGAGAGCAACCCTCTTCGATTCGCTAACTGAATAGTGACTCTGCGATACGACGAGCATCCGTTCAACGCGCTTCATCGAAACGTTTGATTCGTCCTAGTGCGATTTGTTATTTAGGAGATCGAAGAACAGAAGAACTACACCCCTGAGTCAAGAGGCGTATCGGGATCACTTTGGCCGGCCAAAAGAGTACGAGAGCGATTGCGTGGTAGCGAGTAGACGCGACGCAGAATGATATCTTCAATTCCGCATCGCGTTGCGTCACGCACGACCAGCCACGGGACGTTAACAATGGGGTAAACAGAGAAAATTACCGCTTACCACGAGCATCGAGCCTCTCCTCCACCCCAGCAGAGGTCATTTGGTTGGCGTGACAACCCTTCCACGCCCTACCCCCTCCAGCATTCCTTTTCGGTATTCACCTCCGACCCCTGTGCGACGAGCCACCCCCGTCGGGCGCACAATGCGCTTAATGAAACTCGATATAGCTCGACCGATATAACCCTAGCCCGGCTGGCAGCCCGGCTAAAAGCCCATCCACGGTCACCCCTTTGACAGTCGTTTCGGCGGGGTCGCCTAGGAAAAAGGTAAATTAAATCCGCAAGTAAAATCGCGCGAAGCCGGGGACAAGGGCCGAGAGGGAATCCGGTAGAAGACAGTGAAGGGCTTAGGCGACAATGGCCTTGTTAAGGCACCCACTAATTGCAGCCAGCTCCTTAATGGATCCTTGCGAAAATTGCATCGACCTAAGCCGGTTACGGAGAACACGCTCGATCCTTTCTTATTCTTCCTCCTCTCCACCCCGTTGCTTTTGCCACGGACCAGACTGATTCATCCCTCCGGTTTGCGGCTTTGAAAAGGGTGCCGTGGAACCGACCTCCTACCGAACACGCGAAATAAAGCTTCCCTTGTGTACTGGGAAACGGGAGAATCATTCGTTAGGGCGGGCCGGTAATTTATATCTACCGAATGTCCTGTGCGTATCTTGTTCCAACGTTATTAGTAAGCGAGCGTGGATCAGTGTAATCGTTATCAACTAATTAGAAAGTTCGTTGCTACGCTCGGCCCTTCGGAGATTAAGCGATCGTCTTTCTTCACGTCCGTGCGAATTACACGTCACTCGTATATGCGCACACCTCTTATCCATTACAATTTCTTTCCCATTGTTCGATTCCGCGATTAGCTAAATTGAATCCTTGCATCGGAATAACTTCGTAACATTTAGCTGGCTCACTTTTATCTCGACGGAACCGCGTCCCTACTGCATCGTCCTCCCCGATCGCGCATATTTTCTTTTGTTTCGGGAGCGCGCATTCAATCAGCTGGATCTACGTCGACCCGGTGGTGCTCGCCGCGTTAAACCTCTGCCAACGGCTGCGGCTATTTTCGCAGATCAAAGACAGCGGTCGAGAGATTGATACACGGAGCACGGAGACACACCCCGTAGAATTCTGTTCGCCGCGCCGGCTACGTTTGGCTGGCCGATAAATAAAGTTAGGCCCAGGCGCATTCCCTCGCGGAATTGTTTTGTCGTCGACGTCCTCTCGGGTGCTCGTTAACGCGGCCCACATTTTCAGCATTCTGCCTCACCTTCCGACGACTGTCCCGTGCAGCTGTTCAACAACGAGCATTCAAATTTTTCCGTTGGCGGTTGCCCTTTCGCGCCGCGCCACTTAAATTTATTTCCACCGTTTCACCGCCCGACCGGACAATTGCGTTTCGCTTAAGCTCGTAAACGCGTCGTAAACTTTATCCGCACGTGCCTCTGCCATTAATCGTATACACTCTGGACGCTCTCTGCGGAGACGTAGCAAGATATGGCATATCGTGACCAGGTAATCGAACATTTTGCAAATCTTCAAATGATAATTTTAGCCTTTGCCAATGATATCCGGCGTACCGCGGCACAGCGGTCGATAGCATCGGTGACGCGGGACGCGTGGCGTCGCGGTTCACTGGCGCACACTCGACGCGTTCCGTCGACCTCAAAATATATGTCCCACGGAGATCACAGACCGCCATTCGTTCTCCCCAGCGGCGCTAAAATTAAGCGGCATTCCCAAGTCCGGGCCAGTCGTCGGAGCAGAAAACGACACAGGATTCGCGGAGGAAATGATCCGGCTCAAAAGAAACGGAGACGGATGCTGCGCATTCTTGAATCGACGACCATCGATCACCGACTGTACGTTCAGACTTTTTCTCCGACTTCAACGGCGCTGCGTCTGTTCTCCGCTAAAAGAATAGCCTGTCCCCAACTCTGCGCTGAATTAGACTGCGCTTCCAGCGGATGCGCCTTCTGACGAACAATCGTTCCGACGAACACGCGGGACGCTGGCTATCGGACGAACCAGCGTCTCGCGCATTCGGCGGAATAGTAATCTATGAGAAACACTCGTCAAACGTAACCGCAGGGGTTTGGGCTAAATTCTGCAAATGAGTCACGTCGACAAATGTCTAAGAAAGTTTTTTGAATTGCCCACTTCTTCCGAGCATTAGGACCGCAATTTAGATTGCCGATGGTGATCAGGAGGAAACAAGGTAGGGATCCTAACGAGTAATTCGTCATTCGTAACCACGGTGGCCGTCGTAACGAGAACTTTGCGATCGTTCTAATTACCTTCGATAGCGTTGCGTAACGTTCGCGCACGAAGGTTCTCTTTAAAGATGAAAAGTACCGTGGGACGCAATTAGCGGGCATCCATAGTTTCCGCGCGGAGAAACCAGCTACGATAACTGCATTACCCATTTTCATTTGCTAGGGCGGCTCGCGTAGGGGTTTTCGAATAGTTTAAAACATTCGTTCGATCCCCGCGCGTTACAAAACAGAACCGCTGTTTGCGATCGGTATGTAAACCACGCGGCAGAGCAGCCGGTCGAATGATAAGTAACAACTGGTTCGTCCGTGTGCTCGAAAAACAGCAGACCGATGGGATCGAGCAAACAAATTCGGTTTTCGCCGGGCGAGCGTTCCAACAATCGAGTTTTAAATACCGCATAATATTGACAGGCTTTACCGTTTCGCTGTAATTTCGTTGTTCCATTTATATATTTGCATTACCGCTAACGACGCGCGATCGTGCACAATATATATTTAAGTTTCCGTCTCGCGCCACCTTTCCCCTCATTCATTTACCACTCGTATCACTTTTCAATGAACCCTGACAAAAAGACCATTCTCGGCTCGAGAAAGGTCCAAGAGAGATGTTGAAACGAAGCGAAAGCCGATCGCTCCGCGACGTTTCAATTAATTTGTCCAAGTTCGGCGGTACGGCATTTCGAAGCCGTGAATCACTAGCCGAAAGGAGATTAGAGATCTAGCCGATCGAGCGGAGATTAAGTCTCGTCCCGCCGGCTTCTTCTCCTTTACCTTTCTTCGGCGCTCTCACCCCTCGAGTAGAAGCCCGATTCGTAAGACGGGGGAGGGGGAGGTTTATGTAACGCCGCGACGCGAAACGAGAAATTTTCCAGTAATCTTCGGCGGACAGAGATTGAGTCAAGACGGACTGAATGGCCGTCGGAGAGAGCGGAGTCGTTCAAGATTCTCAGATTTGATCTTTCCTCTCTTGAGAGGAGGAGGAGCCGGTTGGAGGATTCGGTCGAGGAGAAGTCGCGTAGAGAGGGTCCGCGAAGGGTGTAGGGAAACCGAGGGCGAAAGAAGTCAAAGGGGACGAAGAGAAGCTGGTCGATGGGATGGCATTGTCACGTGGATTTCCAATTAAAGAGGTTCGCGGGCAGGTTGGAGAAGCAAAGGTGGGGGGGCGGCGGGATCAGAAGTCCATTGCGCGTCCTTCGCGAAAGTCTCCGAGTTTCCTTCGACTTACCCCATCCGGCTGGGAATATCCGTCGATTCGTCGACGCTTCGCGTCGGTTCCCTTCGATTCGGTCAGCGACGGGGCGGAGGTCGGGCAGCGCGGCGGCGCGTTTAGCTTTATAATTGAATCCAGTTGTTACCGTTGATGGGCAACCGATTGCTTTCGTTTGGTAAACACTAACTTTTAATTATTCCCTCCCCGTTCGAAAACTCACCGGGGGATGGGGCGTTCGCGGGGCCACGTGCTGTCGGGAGATTGATTCCGCTAAACAGCCCGTAACGGTAGAACAAACGGCGCCCGGCTAAACTGAAACGATACAAAGAGAAAAAAAAAGGGTGGCGCCGCGGGGGCGTGCGCGCGCGTGTTGGCCAGTCGTGAAAAGATAAAAAAAAATGAGAGAGAAACGAGAATACGAACGAGACAAAATGCGGAAAAACAATGCGCACGGCCGGCCTAACTGCGCAAACATTGCCAGCTGGTGATTGCTTCGATTCACCGGGGTTTTGCATTCGGAATCGCCCGGTCGAGCGTGGTAAAAAAAAAAAAAGAAAACTATGTACAAAGGGTGAATTAAGGCGAGTCAAACCGACGCGACGCAACCAAAGTGCACCCTGCAGAAGAAAGCAGCGGTTTGCGCTGCCGTAATATAATGCAGCTCCGAATACCTTTCTTTTTTTCGCTATGTCGCGAGGAAAAAGTTTCGATAGCAGTCGAAGCGCGATCGGGAAGCTTCCGCTTTGGTGGATATCCGCCGGTTAAATCGTTTCGGCGAATATTTGTCGGTATCGAGGGAATTCGAAACTCGCGGCAGAGAAACGCAACGCGAAAGCTCGTCGGCTGAACACGCGGCCGGCGCGAGTGCCGTAGTTTCGGCGAAACTTTAAATGAATCCGGATGCAACCGGACGCCCCGTCGGTCCGGTAAACGCTGGCGAATTCCGTTGCATACTTACGCCGCGTTACTGACTAATTAAACGGTGAAATTAGCGACGATTACTGCGACCTTTACCGGCATGAAACGCCGTTTCACTGGCTGTTTTACGAAGCATCCGGTAATACGTGTCGCCCCACGAAACGCCTAAAGTCAACGGAAATTTCGATTTTGATCTGACAGCAATGCAGCGCGGACTGGTAAAAATGGAATGGAAGGTTCGTCCTCTCCTCATTTTCAGAACAACGAGGCTCGCGCTTATCGGCATGCGTGCGCGATTGCGGCGTTTAGCCCGCGCGAGTTTCGATATTCCGAGCGTCTAGCGGGTCAGTGTTATTTTTAAATTCTCCCTCGTTAACTAACCAGGCCATTCCGCAGTCGTTCTACGCGAATCGTCGTTTATGCGCGCGAACGCAGGCTCGACATGTGCAGTCATGATTATGCTGCGGCTTGGCGAGTGCAGCGTCATAAAATGGCTCAAAGCATAACCGCAGCTGTCTAGAAAATTGAGCACTCCGATGCGGCTGCGGCGCCGAGTCGCATCCTGATTGTTCCCCACGACAAGCAGCCCCTGATAACTCCAATGTTTGCTAATAAGAAAAAAAAGCCTCGTAAACCCTAGCATGGAAGTCCTCCGGAGCGTATGACGATTAACGAGGCAAGCGTTTAGCATAGATAATCACTCCCGGGAACGAGAAGCGTAGGTTGAATGGCATTCAAGCTCTCCGCATCCGCGATCCCCGATGCAATTATCAATCGAGAGTCCGCTATGCATTAACATAATCAGATCAGCCAACCATTCGATTTCGAAACGGTCCCTCCCTCTCGCTGCATCCCTATTCTCCCTTTGGCGTCACGAGTGTCGGCACCAAAACCAGCATGGCTCTCATCCACGGCCGCGACACGCAACAATGCGATTAATCCTAAGCGCAGCGCAGGAACGGTTTTCTTTGGTCGTCAGACTCGACCGATGAACAGTTTCTCTCCTTTATCAGCTGCTATCGCCTTTCCACGGAAATCGTAATGCTCTATGTAAGATTAAACCCGACGATTCGGAGGGGGTGAACATTCGTGGTGGGTATGTTCTTCATTGACACGTGGCAGGGACCGATATATCGGTCATCGATGAGCAACTTGCTAACTTTAATTAAAATGTCTGCACCAGCTGATCGCTTACGAGATTAGAAATTCGATCGATGGCCGCGTGCCACCCTTCGCCCACGATCGCTTACCGATCCTGGGCGTTAGGCAGAAATAATTGGAGCTAATCGCTTTGATGCTCAACGATGGAGACCTATACGCGGTTGTTGGACGAGTGTTTAGCTTGCGCCGCGATCTCGTTAACGCGATGCCGCTCGAAGCCCGGCGAACTTGGAAAGCAATAGGTTCGGCTCTTTCGGACGATCGAGGGGCCTTGGGTGGTTTGTTTCCGTGGAAAGTTATTGCACGCGAGCCGAGTACGCCTCCGAAACGCGACGCGCGTTAGTTCGGTAAATAAATTTAAAATAGAACGTTACGAGAATCCAACGACTACGGAACGCCGCTGGGTAATGAGGCGGCTAATTAAGCTTCGTTAAGCGAAGAAATTCCTCGAGTGACGCGACCGATACTTTAATGGTTTCCACTTCCCGTAACTAATTAGTATCGCGTAAAGCGTGTGCCCGTGGTCGGCGGAAGAGTTTGCCGAGCTACGAGCCCGGTTCGAGTGGCCCAATATTAATTGGAAATTCCCGTTAAAAACGCTCGGTGCTCAGCTGCTATCGCTCGCACGATCGTGCCGCTGGCCCGTATATACGTACCTAAATCGGCGGGATTTAACGAGACCTCGACCACCGTGCGAACAATACAATTCGTAGTAAGTCAGATGCTGAAGCATTTCCCGGATAGGTTGCAAATCGTGGCTCACGGCACGTGGCTCGACGACGTAGCAATTTTCATGGCGAGCGACGTGTGCGTGTGCCCGTTTCTGGGTCGGAATCGTCGACTTTGACGGAAGAAGAAAAATGAGAACTCGGTATGGATACGGACTTAGCGAGGCGGACGGGCGTTTCACAAAGAGCCGAGGAATATCCTTATTCGTTGCCACGCAATATATGTATACAAAGGGGGACGGATTCGCTGGGGAATCGCGTATGCTCGGCAGGGAATTGTTCGCAGACGAGATGGGTTTCATGGCTAGGACCGCTCGTTCCTGGCAACGCGCGCTACGCGAGCTTTCTCGTTTGCCACAGTCGGAAGAGGCATGGGAAAGCACACAGGGCTATCGATTTCAGCGAAATTCAGAAACATCGCTAGCTCCAGCGCTGAAAACGCGACAATCCGCCGAGACGCGTGAAAACGAGAAACGTGAAACGGTTACCGTTACAGTCGTTTACAGGGCTAATGCTACACTCGATGCGACAGGGCCAAGGGCCAAGCTTCCTCGTGGCAATCCATAAACGACCTCCGATAGATCATCTCATGAACCGTGGGGCACCGATACCGACGCGAACAGTGCCGAGGATGAAACCACATCCGTGTTTAGTGTACACAGTTTGCCACTAAATGCTAATGCCTCGTGGACTTTGAATCGCGAGGTGTAACTTCTCGGCCTCTGTCTCTGTGAACGCTCCATCGTATCGGAGGGCTTTGACCAGAACGTGCCGGAAGTAGTAAGCTTTTAACGACTAACGCCATTTTTTCGGCCCTGCCAAAGTAACGTAACCCGTTGATCTGGATCTGTTATATTCTTTTTTTCGATGCAACTCGATTACGCGATTACAAAGTGAAACCAGGCAGGGAAGGTGGAACGCTGGTCGATGCGCGGCGAGCCAGGCCTCTTCCTCGTCGGCCTTTCATGTGGAGCCGAATTTGATTTTCCATGTAGCTGGACCGATAATGCGTGCATGTAATCGTTAAACCAGAAGTTCTATTACTCGCCTTCTATATACCCGCTGCTGAAGGCCCGGCATGCCATACTTAACGTGATTAAAATGTGCATTACAGCGGCCGCCGCGTTATGCAAGAGACGAACCCGCTGGCTGCGTAAGCGCCTAATCCGGTGTACTGTTGCGCCCGTCTTCATTGCGAAAGACGGCCAATAATTTTCACCACCACTTCTCCTAACAATGGGATTTGATTTTGGGAAACGCTCCGTCGAAAACTTGAATAGAAAAGAGGGACTCGGTGAACGGAAGCTGCGAACGGGGTTTCCGCTTCTCGAGACTCGTGAGTTGGTTTATCAAACGCCACTTGACCGTGTTCGAAGTTCGAAGCTGCCTCCGTTCGAATACCAAGAGCACGCTCCGATATACAGAACGGCCTAGCTTTTCGTTCCTTCTCGTTCACTTGACTCGTTTAGCTCCCCCTCCCCGCCCTTTCCCTTTGACTTTTTCAGTCAACTTTGCACGGTCTTGGATGCCCCGCGGACGTCTCTTGCCCTCGTTCCATCGGCACTTCTAGCCGACCGTCCGTGTCAACGTTGCAGTCTCGCTCTCGAGAGTCCCGTGTCCCGCGGCAGCTTCCTCGAGGCGCGACGCCAAGAAACGAGGGACGGATGCTTTCGTTTAGAGCTACCCGCCGTCCCTCCGCGTTTCATTTACCACGCCGCCGGTCGCCGTTTGCACGTTTCTGCCGGCGAAAGGATTTGCTCGTAGTGAAGCAATAGCTTGTACCCACGCGCATAACAGTAGCACGGTGACGAGCACCCGAAGCTGTATCTGGTAGCCGTGTTCCAGATTCTCAATTTCACGGCTCGCCTAACGTTGCCCGTTGTCTAATGACGATGCGAAGCGAGGAAGGAGAATTAATACGGGCACGGTCTCGTTGGAACTTCAGACAGCACTTTCCAACCATCGCGAGAAACGCTAGAATTTGTCTTTTCGCGTTGATTCGCTTTGTAGGGTTTCCTGTTCGCTAAGGGAACGCGGTCGAAGGCAGAGTGCATAATATTTCGGCCGATTCGACAGCGATTTAAAGTTGAAACGGACGGAAATTTATGGCGCGTTTTCGCCACCCTCGCTTCCAATGCCAAGTACAGTGTGCAGTAGCTGCATGCGTACGTGCGCAAGAAAGACCGTGTGCGTGGCAGCTCATTCGAGAAAACTTTCCTCGAACTCGCTTCCAGCACGTTCTCGCGCGATCTAACGGTACTTTAAGTACCTCCTCTCCGCGGTGAGGCAAAAGTTTGTACGGATTTTCCGCGCAGGCGATGTCACCCCGCGCGAAGAATAGCGGAACTTCTTTCCCTCCGTTCAACGCCGAAGGGCCGATACACGTAGACATAGGTAACGTTCGTTCCGTTTCTTCGGCAAAGACCGATGACTCGTTTCGTTCTCGATAGCGGGAAATTAGGAAGGAAAAGTTATATCGAGTTGAATCGCGTCAAACATCTCGTCGAAATAGATTCTTCCAGCTTTCGATCGTCGAGCGCAGAGGGGCAAAGATTTAAAGAAGATTTTACACTCTACCGTCGTTCGCCACCGTCGGATTATCGCATCGCGACCCGAGGCGCGCGCTGCTGTCTTTGTTGTAAAGTCTCTGACAGAGAAAAAGGGGGAAGGAAAAAGAGAACGAAAGATAGGATAAAGCCGCTTTCCTTGCCGCGGAGGAACAATTACTTCCATGGACAAGTCCTTCTCCCTTTCTGCTTTTCCGCGGATGCGGTAGAAACTTTCAATTAGTGGGCTTGCGACGAATCCTCTCTGCGAGAGCAAGAAGGACGTGTACATGTCCTTCAAGCCAGTACCGATTTACGGTTCGCCATGTAGCGTGCACACTATACTGTCCCTTCGTTAATTCAACATTATCTCTATGTACCCAGTGGTCCTCTACAATAAAGCCGGTCGCAAGCTCCGTCGCGGTATAATACCTATGAACCCCTCGAGCGTGCCGCGGTCTGCTCCGCGCGTTCGCGCGGTGTCCTCGATGCGAAATGAATATTTACACGCACACGTTTGCCCGCAGTTTACACACGTGTCCGTGACGGGACGGTAAGCGTTTAGCGGCTCGCGGGCAGCGAAAAGTTCTCCCTCGACTCATCCCACATCGTGTACACGTTCATGCTCGTGCACCTCTTTCGAGGGGCAGAGGCCGTGATTACGCGTAGAATCGTCCTTCGACCCTTGTCCCAATGCGCTGCTCGGTTTCGTCCCCTAGAGAGCCACCGACCACGGTAGAAAATTCAGGCTCGTCTTTCCGAGTGGTTCTGCATCCGGCGACGCGTGGGAGGAAATGAACGCGAAGGGGTTGCTAAAGTGGGAAAGCGAAAGGCTTGAAAGGGATGACCTCGCCCGACGAAGACAGAGACGGCGAGGGAGAGGAGGAAGATACGCGCACGGATAAGGGACGGTCGGAATGGGATATGGTTTAGCCGAGACGGAACGGCTCGAGCTGGAGCTTCGTCGTTGCCGTTTTGCCTTCAAAAGCGACGCGACGTCTTCCGCGATTGTTCAGACAGAAAAGTCACTGCGATTTCTCTGGACTATTGTGCCAGAAATGTTTGCGCTCTTCGCGCGGTATCCAGCCTGAAAGGATCGAAAGCGTTACACGCTCGAACGTACGAAGGCAATAAAAATCCCAGGTACAATATCGAAATGCATCGATTGCCAGCCTAGGAAGATCTAATAAACTGTGCGACTGGATCACAGCCAAACTACAGTTTGCCCGCTGTCTCCGCTAGAAAGCGCAGCTTCGATTCTCTCCGTGAAAAATGTAGCCCGATGGATCTCCTTTCTACTCTGGAATAGCTCCGAACTGAAAAATCTTCGTGTCTAGGAAGATTGCAACACCCTCCCAATTAATGGTGAAGAGCAGCACGAACGGTAAAACGTCGATAAATCTGTAAAAATCGTTGGCATTGACGCGAAAGGGTTTTAAAGGCAGCCCATCGATGGACGCGACGCGACGTTTCCAGACCGATCCCGATGGCATATTTTCGACCGCGGGATCGACACTTTCAGCTGCGAAATCGCCACTTGAAAAATGGCTCGCTTCCGGCGAGCCGACAGCAGCGGATAGCGTTCCGATCGAGTTAATACCGAGATAGCTCTGACGGGCGCGTTCGCGCAACCCTTGTGGCAACAGCTGCACGAGGAGGCGTTATCTCGCCATTCTGGGACACAAGTGAAAGGGAAGAGGGTGCGGGATGCCCTGTGCCGGGTTTAAGTCGCCTGTGCAAACACGTTTGTGCTTCTCGCTGCTCACTATCGCTATTGGATATACACGCAAATCTCAGATAAAGATCCACGCCCGTGAACAACTATGAATTATCAATTGTTCACAGATTCGTCTCCCTTCGGGGCTTTCCGTACGTTGATAAGATTCAATAGCCCTTTATATCCTCGCGGGGGCACTCGTTTCAATTCCCAAATACGCCGTGGTTTAGCCGATAAGAGAAAAAACTGTGGATAGCATCCTTGGTCGACATAAAAGTACAGCCGACGGGTGAGTTCGTGGCTCAACTATTCAGATACCTCGTGCAACTTCTCTGTACGACTTGACGAAAAGTAGTAACCGATGTCGTGGTGGGTAGAAGTTAGAGAGAAGTCCGTACGAAGGACGAAAGAAGGGGGATGGATTAAAACGATGCCGCGTTTCGTCGCGGAAGGTTTTTGCGCCACGATGCGACGCGGCGTCCGCGTTTTGTCGCGTAAACAAGAACGGTCAAGGTAAAGCGGAGAACGCTTTTAGCCGAACGAGGGTTTCGATAAATAAGGGCAGTCTCACCCTCTTGGCCGGTGTCGTAGATCGAGCTACACGGCGGTAAAGGGAATCGCGGGGAGGGAGGGTGACCACTCTGGGCGAAGGAAGGAAGCTCGAGCCTAGCGAGGCGAGCCGCGAGACAATTTATGGTCAGTGGAAACAATGCGCCACCGGCTGACAAAGGGTGCCACTGGTCTTCTTCACCCTCCCGGGGGTAGACAACGGCGCGGCGCGGTCGGCTCGCCTGGTAATCCCGACCAACCGCTATCCTCTGCCTTCCTATTTCTAGCCCCTTTCGATCCGCCAATTTTTTTTGGATCTTCGTTCCCCTCGATCATTTTCATCGACCGAAAATGCGGCGACGCGAAGCGATGAAAACGCCAAGGCTTCCGGCCTCTTAGAACGCTTCGATCGCAGAATCACCGAAGGATCCCTCGCATTGAACGGTGGGTTCATTCGAGAGTAGCGCACACATCTTTTCGGTTGATCCGACGGCGAAACAAGTGTATCGTCTAGCCGCAGCGCGCGTTTTAGGTCAGCGCTGCGAGCACGAAGATTCATTGGGAAGGGTTCCCCGTCAACGCCAGGCAGGGATAGGAAGAATCGTGGGAAAAACGCATGACCCGAATCTGAGATCCTTCAGAGAGATCGATCCACTCGAAGCTGCGCGAAGAACCTCTCTCGCGTGTAGCCGACTCGCAACTTTCCTTCGGAATCTCCATCCTCGGTCGCTTAGCAGCGCCGGCTATTCGGTACAGACCATTACTCCGATTCTAAATAGATATGGAGATATGCAAATCACGCCACTTCCCTCTTTCAGGTAGTTCTCAAAGCTCGATACAATGAGCATCGCGTTGCATCGTTGGAAGGATAATGCGAAAGGAATGCGTACAAATGTAATCGTTCGATTAATTTCAATGGAATCCTTTCGATTCCATTATCTTGGCCGCCGGAAACGATTGTGAATCATTAAGATTTATATATTAGCGTTTCTGTAAGTCTCAAATATGCGATGAAACTGTTTGCTTATTCTACCACGGTTCTGAGTTTCATTGCACAAGAAGAGGACCGATTCCTTGTTGCAGGTAAATTTACTCTCATACTTAATTACTGTAAATATCTTTTTAGTCGACCCTTTTCAGTTCTCAAATACATATGTTATATGAACTCGACGACCGAACGGTACAAAACACATTTGATCGTTCTCCGTTTAAGTCCGCACGACATGCTCGTTAAACGTTAAAAAGTATCGCTAAAGCTTGATCACGCGGCGATACCTAACCGATCTAAATTCGTAACCGCGTAAACGTCGTAGGCGAGCAAGGAAACAGCTCGGTGTCGTACGGTGGGCATAACTCAGTACGAGTTAGCGTCCCGTGTCAGTGGCGGTGTCGTTTAACCGGCTACGAGTTGAGCCGGAAACGAAAGATTTGCGAGGCCGCGCACGAAGCAGCGCACCGGCCTCGTTTCCTATCGTAGGCGTCGCTGGAGCAACGAGCGCGGCAAATAAAGCCGGGGGTCTGGCTCCGTTGGAATTGATTATTATTACACGCGATAATCCGCAACGAGGACAGCGGACGATATAACTCGGCTGGTGGATGAAAGGGGGGGTGGGGGGGGGGGGCAGAGGGGGTTTCAAATTTAGCCAGAGCCAAGTGGAATTCGCCGGCCGTGCCGCGTGCGGTGCGCCACCCGTGCGAGGAATTTAAATGGAAAGTTTCAGTTTTAATACAAACTCGCTGAAAACTCTCGTTTATCGCGATGCAACGGGGCCAACGCAACGCGACGACGAAAGCGAAGGTCCGCGGGGAGAATCGCGTAGGAATAATTCCGAGAGCGGGAAGAGGCCGGCGTACGTTTCTGTCGCCTTGGAAGAATTTCGGTCGTTCAAAGTCGGGGGACTCGTTCGATTAATAAGTTCTTGGACTGGTGTTAAACCCGCGACCCTTTCTCCCCCCCGAAGAGAATGTACGCGCGTAACACGGTTGTACTAGTTGCGTCCGAGAATCTACCTGGCGGTGGCGTGAGTTCAGTTCGGTCCGTGACAAACGTTTACGAGCGAGAGCTCGCGTTTGTCCCGCGGAGGAGCGAGGCGGCCCGCGACCGCAAGGATAACGAACGCGCGACGGAGCAGAGAGGAGAACGCGGCGAGACCGAGTCGGAATTCTGAGAAGATAATTCTCGGTGAAGGGACAATAGCGGAGCGAGAATTTCGTGGCTCGTTGGCAGCGAATGGTGCACCCTCGAGCGCAGGCCAGATCCTGCGTAGAATGCCTCGTGTGTGGCGGCCGAAAGCGTGACTCCGCGGCCGCGCTAAGAAAGATGCATAAACACGGGAGGGGTTGCTCACAGTCGGCGGGTGCATCGTGGCGGAACCCGAGGCTGTCGCGGGAACGGTCCCCGGGTCATTAGAGAAGCTGCAGAGACTCGCGCACGATGCACTCGTGTCTATAATACATTGCGATGCGCATGATGCGACAACGCGCGTTCGCAGCAGACCTGTTTGGCCGCGATAAATGCTGTTCGGGTTTCTTATAAAACGTGCAAGGTGGAAATGCGACCGGTGCGCAAGGATATCCTTTCCAATTTTGGACTTCCTTGTGGAATAGAATACTGCTATGTTTTTAACGTATCTGGATCTTATTCTGATAGAAATATCTGAGACTTCAGAGCTGTGCTCTTTCTTTCGCTTTCATACACTTTTGGGGCTCTATATGTATATTGCAAACATATGTACGCATTGCGAATCGAACAGTAAGTATATGCATGCGTGTATTAAGTAATAACGGTCCTCGCACTTGTTTCCTTCGCCTATTTCGGCTTCTGTCGCTTTCCATGAAACCTCTCCACGCAACTACTTCTATTTGCTGGATTTTTCCTACACATCTCTCAGGTTCTACTATTTTCATCAGGAAGAAGAATGGTAACCCCAGGACACGGGGTTTCCACTAATGAACTGAAAGTAGTCGTAAGTGGCTTTCGTCGGCAGAACAGCAGGAGTTCCGATCGAATCAGAATCAAGTGGAATTACTAGCGCGACATTTTCGACGCAATACATACGTACTGTCTGCGCACAGATTTGGCTTGCCGCTTAAGGGTCGAAGAGGGTGAGTCAGACCGGCACGAAGATCGGTATTTCTGATATTTCAAGGTGATTTCAAATTCAAATACAGAAACGGAAAAAAGAAATGATTGCGCCGGATAATCGAGATTGAAAAGCCGCACTCGATAGGACCCTTGAAATCAGTCAGATATCTAAAGCGAGTAGCATGGCAAAAGGGTGCCGTAGAATCTAAACGCGAAAGCATGGAGCTGTTCGTGAAACATAAAACTCGAAGGGTCTTCGGCTTACAGTAACCCGTCGGTCCCTGGAATCTTTCAGCGACGCGAAAATTAAAATGAGCCAAACATAGGGGGGGGGGGGGGGCTCGAAGACGGACGGCTCTCAGAGGAAACGCAACACCTAAATTAGCCATGGAATGTCCCATCCCAGCGCCGAAGGTTCTCGGATGCCTACAGATACACCCTTCGTTTGCAAATCGGAGGAGCGGGCGGTCTATCCGTTTCGGCGACCGCGTTCCTTCGCGAGGGTGAGCACCGAAACGACACGGGAAAATGCCAAGCTCTCTTGCGGGCTTCCTATCCGGTGGGGATTACTCGGGGAAGCTGAATGAAGCGCTCCTCTCGGATCGAAGAGAGGAGAATTGAATTTGAAGGGACGCAGTTGGAGAGGGGCGAATCGCAACGAAAGCGGGACGCTAAACAGACTCTTACGGATGGAAGTCACGGTATGGCGATATTTCTTAGATCGCACGCCTTGCCCGCGCGACATCGAAGCAGCGTGATGAAAAAGAGAAAAATCGAACGAGGGTAAAACGACCGGTGACGGAATTCCGGTAGACGCGTGCCGCTTTGCAGGACTTCCTTGTTCGAACGGGCGCGGCGGTGAGGGAGATCGGAGGGAATAATGTCCACGACGCGAGTCTAGATAGACATTGGAAGGAGGAAGCGAAGTGAAGAAAGAAAAAGCGAACGGACGGAAAGCTTGAATACCTGTTGGCCGTCGCGTCGCTCACATTCGGCCATTGAGTTTACCTAACGGACTCTGGGCAAATACTCCCGACGAGAGTCTTTGTTCCAAACCCGGAGATTTATGCCCGTTTCACGTTATTACCTGAATTTACACTTGCGCTCGGCAACACCCTACACCCTGTTTCCCACCCCTCGTCGCGACAGCGACGTGCAAATAAAGTAGGCACGACGAGCCTCGCTCGCCGCGGTAATCAAAAAGCAGCGAAACGAAAGGGACGACGAGATTTTATGAATCTCACCGCGAGGCACAAAAGGCTCGCTTTTGTCTAGCAGCGTGTCTCGCAACAAGTACATAAGGTAGCTCGAGGATTTATATTCACGCGTACGGTCTTTTCGTGGACCTGAATCCATTTATAAAATTGCAACGATGAAACAAAGATATATCTATCTATCCCACTTTCTGGAAGATTCGTTCTTTTCACCCTCGTTCTAGCGTTAAGAACCTGCGTGTAGTATCAGTCGGCCGTGGTATCGGGAGTGGCCACTGAAGCGGATCCTTGTCCGCTCGGTTAAGAGCGCAAGAACCAGTTATCGAGATCAAGCGAGGCGTCGTGCGGCCAGAGCGCAACGCAAGAATCATCTGTCGCTTCATTACGTTTCCCGCCGTGCCGGTGTCCGATATTCGGCTGGAACACCCGTTGCTTTTTCGCGCACATTTTCAGGCGAGCTCCCTCCGTCGTTAATATCAATTTGCAGCTAAACCGGATACGCGCACCGGTTCGAGACCGAAAGGGCTGGAACATCGGTCGAAATAAAGGCGACACGGCCATGTGCCGAGGTTTCGCGGGCCAAAAATCCGCATAATTGAAAAAACGGCAACTCGCACGTGAAACGGAAATCGCTGTTTCGTTCCGTTACGTCGCGGTCGTAGTCGCTAATGCGAATATGTAGCGACGGAACGGTGAAGAGTCACCACTTACTGCCCTTGCTCGAATATTATGCATTATAGAGGCACGCGTGTCGTGCAAGCGTGAACGCAGTTACATTAATATCCGTGGTAACGCCGCGTGTTCAGATTTCCGAGATGTACGCGCGTCGATGGCGACGCGACACACGTAAAATCCCGACAGAGACAAGCAGTCCCGGCCGTTCCTGATTTCCCGTGTGGATACACCACGGTAGCAGACACCGCGAATGATTTAAAAGCCGCGACGCGCCGATCCTCGATACACGCGTCCCTTCCGTGCTCCTAATCAAACTATCCGGGAAACGTGCTAGCTATAACGTTAGTCAAGCGACCGTGTGATATTATAGTATAACATGTGCGCGGTTGCAGAGACGTAACGCGTTTAAAAATATTCCGCAGCATGCGGGGTTGCTGAAAGGGATCGAGACGATCCGCATTGATCGTAGCAAACGCTGGTGTTGCGCCACAATTAATTAGCGGCACAGTAGCCAATCACACGATCATTTGTAAAATATCGCTGTACTCTTTGCAACATTTTTCGCTAGCTAAACAATCGCGTAAGGCTGTTAAAATATATCCTTTGCTAGTGGCGAACCAAAGAGAACCGATAAGAGAAGACTGGCGTGTCGCGTGAAAACTCTTAGATAAGCAGCTCTTTGTCTCGAAACGATAGAGGACAATGCGATCGTACGGAAACGAGCTTTATTTGCCAGATGTTCCTTGAAGCGGTGCTTCCTCTGGAAACGCGTCGTAGCTTGAAACAAGCGACCATCTACTAACGCGAGATTGGACGCCGGCGTAAGTGTTCCCTCGAATGCATCCACCTCTCGTAGACTGGCCTACGATACTTCGATAAAGTTGACGGGAAGCGGAGAAAACGCGTTAGAAGGTCCTCCGTCGAGGAGGAAACTCCATCGAACAAATTTTACGTCTTCTCGTCCCATCGCGATAACCAAACGAATACCTTCATACTGGCGCACCTCCGAAATAAATTCTCATCCCTCTGAATCGTTCAAAGGCATCAGAATATGAGTTTCTTGTTCACAGTCTCGGCGAACCGTTCGAATTTAAAAAAATCGAGTCGCTCTTAAAACTTTGACCGCGCTGCGTCTCGGCAGGAATGAAAATTTAGAAAGTCGAGTTAGATTTCGAAAAGCTATATGTATCGTTTGAAAAAAAGAGGATTGTGGTATTCCGGATGCGCTACAACGAAAGGACCAAAATAGAAAAAAGCAGGTCCTCTCTATATCCTGCATTTTTTACTATGCTGTTGCGTATTCACTTGTCAGGGATACGCGTTGCCGGCGGTTCGTCCATCTAATAATTCTAAACGAACGCCACTCGATTTTCACGTAACATTGCCGCCCTGATCCTGAAACCATCAGCTGGTGAGAGTTTGTCCCTTCGCTCGCAGCCAATACGGTTGACAAAAATTAAGCTCCCTATTGGTGCACGGGCAGGCGAAAACGTCACCAGAGACTGCGCTCTGAAAAATCCGGTCTCATTTGGATGCTGCTTCATTGATCGGGAATAGAAATTAATTTCATCGGGGTAGTGAAATAAAGCGGCAGGAAACGCTTCGCGAGTGCTTCTCTATTCAACAAAAACTGTGCTAATTGTAGTCGACGATCGATGGCTTCTGCGGAGAAGAAAAGTAGGTGGAGAACGATGCCGGTTTGTTCTAGTTCTAACTGTCGATCGAAATACACAGTTTAGCGTACGAAACGAGAAATTCGGCGGTGAGGAGATTTTAGCGCGCGTTCGAAGGGTCCAGAGACACGGGATGAGATCCGCAATCGAAAGTTGAAATTGCTCGGCCCTATGTATAGACCGGCATTCGATCAATTACGTGCAATTTTAATGGAAAAAACAAGCAACGAACCCCGCTGCCGAAAGGAATTGTTTTCCATTATGAAAACGGTCGACCGCGTTCGATTTAAAACAACAGCAACGAAAATCAAACGGGTGCACCGGGGAATTGACGGGAGCATCGATGCTCCAATCGTTGCGTATCGAGCGTATTGGTTAAAATTAATATCGAAACAATTCCTAGCCGGCCTGGAAGCTGAAAGTAAACGGGGTCCGTACGCATAGTGCATTTGGGCTTTCGAAACCGCCGTAACAATAAGCTCTGCAGTTTACCAATTGCGTAAATTCTATTAATCGACGAGCAATTAGTGGCATTATAGTGGCGCGACGTTGGCAGCGGAATTATTTATCCCGCCTGTGCGAATGAATTGGAAGCAGTACAAGTAACGCAGATTCTTCGAGATGGAAATTATACGATGCTGCGCTCTCGACGGAGCTCGATTAAATAGTTGTAGCAGGTAAGAGAGGGTGGCTAGGTGATAGTAGATGGCGATGGGATGACGAAACGGGAATCGGGCGAACGCGTTCCCGGCAGAGATTTCGTCGAGCAAAATCACAGGTGATACCTTTAACCACGGGCGCGTACGGATTGCGGATGCCTGTCACAAAGCGATCGTCCCGGTTCAGAGTACGGTAGTGCGGGAGCACAAGCGGGCATATCTGCGAGCTTATCCTATCCATGGATGGTCATTGTCGGTCGCATCGTTTGCGTGCAACAGCGATATCCGTTCGAGCATTACATTAATTGCGGCCGACACCGCACCGGGGGGATCGATATCAATTTGCGCTACTTTCGCGTATGATTCCCGGACGAGAATTTCACGGCAGACTAAAATTGATCGATAATTCGGGCACAGAAGAGTCGAGCCGCGGGATAAAACGTGCACCGGCTCGCGACCGAAAGCGAAACGACTATCTATCTCGAGCCTGTACACTCGCCCTTCATTATCTTGCTTCTATTCAACTGGCATGATTATTCTGATACAATGAATCGCCGTTATCGTTGTATACGCTGCAGAGTATCGCAGCCCACGCAGTGATAAATATTGGCATTGTTCCATTGGTCAGCTGCAATTACGATGAATCCTCGCCAGGAAGGAGTGCTACGTGTTACTCTGGCAGGGTGCAAGACGAAATCGATGCGGACGCGTTCGTCCTACGGATATCCACTCGATCTTTCATGACCATTACTTTTCACGGCCAATTACGTTTCCATTTGACACGCACTCGACTTTACGAACATTTCGCATTCACGAGCTATCATTGTGTATAGGTAACTACAGTAAGCGCAAAGGGGCGAACCGCAGTTCAGTGTATGTCCCATGAAGTTCATGATTCGTTTGCTACACCGCTATGGAAAGTCGCGTATTTCTGCGGTATATGTACTCTGGAGGAGTAGCCGCACAAATTCTCCCGACGAGTCGTAATTATTTTTGTCGAGCATCGAGCTGATAGCAGCCTCTTAGTTCAAGAGGCATCGTCGCATCGTGGAGGAAAATCGCATCGCTAAATCGCCCTCCGTCATAGATGCTTCTGCAGATATTACCACAGGTAAAGTACATATAAGGATAGTGAATAATGCCGCGGCTCTCCCTCGCAATTGCGATAAAAAGCACGCGAATGTAAATAACGAAGCGTATAAAAGACGCGGCAGGACGAGAAATGTTTCAAGCTAAGGTACAGCTTTTATCGCGCGTACATCGAGACGTCTCGCGATTATCCTGCGTAAACGGCGGGATTAAATCGTGCTCGAAATCCGGTAGCGGACCGGGGATGAAAAACTGAAGTGCTCCACCTAGGCCGTCCGCGTTCGCCAAATCGGAATTTAAAATCTTCGAAGGCGCTCTCTGCCGCGGCACGGCCACGACGCCACCACCTCTGCAGACTGCAATCGAAGGAAGAGGCAGTTACCCTGCCTGGTCTGCGCGGCGCAGGGATTAAGTTCGAACAAAAACACCGGATCCTCGCGGTAGAAGTTCGTCGAGCAGCAGAAGAGAAAAAGAAGTCACGAAGAGGACTTAGTCCGCCGGGCATTAATTTCATTCAATCGTTGCGCCGTCATAAATTCCTGCGGATTTATGAACGTGAAAAGTTGGAAACTCTCGAACGATCCAGTGATTCGTAGAGTCTCCTGCTTATACGTAACGTAGAGTAATGGCAATTAAAGAAGGTGGCGCGGCGACGAGCTGTCAAGATTCAGGCATGCTAGCTACGGACGTAAATGTTTATTCATATTTTTTTACCAAGAGTACGAGGGGAGCATCGATCGTCGAACAAATCGGAAAGTATAGAAGCTTGTAGCCGTAGAAGGTGCCACCGATCAATAATCAATGGGAAGTGAATCGCGCGATGTATAGAACGGTCTCGTATCGGCCCGCAGTGAAATATATCACGCTAGTCCGAACGTGCGATATTAAAAATGAAATATATAGGCCTCGGAAAGTGTGGCGGACCCGCGCGAATAAATCGCACGGAAAGGTACGCGGGATCGGACCGGAAGGAGCAGCGGTTTATTGGAAAGGAAAGTACGTTACAGTTGAATGCATTATGCGCGCAGGGAAGCTTCGACGTTCCCGTTCGTTCGAATAATTCTGCGAATCTCCGTCGACCTAATATGCGACGATGAAAAACGATAGGCAGACGATGAGGAGGATGAGGGAGAGACAGAGTACGCGATACGATAAAAACCAGTCATCTCTGCACCTGGTAGAAAGATTAATCATTCTGATCTGGGAATTAGTAAATCCGTGTACATGTATTCCTCTACATTCACCCCCGTCATCGTGGACTTTAAAAGGGGTGTACCCTCTATTATCTGCTGCCGTTTATTGCTCGCAGCCTGCTATTCAATGTTGCGGGTCAAAGCGTGAAGAAAGACCTCCGACGTGGAGCAGACGTTCGAATGACGTTGCGTCTACGAAGTTCGTGCAGCGAGCCGATAGCTTCAGGACCATCGTCCCGGTTTCGTGGATAGGAAAACCCGGTACTAGCTCTTGGTTAAAATTTTCATCCGAAATTCGTGTGCGCCGATGCACCAGCGTTAGCGCGGGTATAGTCAGCACGGGGCACGGCACGTCCGGCACACGTAACGGTTACTCGGACATAAATTATTAATGAGTACACACGCCTACGGATACGAGCAGCAGCAGCAACAACGGCGACGCGAGATAGCGACCTTCTCGGTAGCCACGGACCGGACGTTCCGGCCGCGTTGCGTCGCGACGCTCTGCCTCTCGCCAAGTTCCCTCGCCTGGGTGCACACGCTGTGACGTACGCTGCCCGATGTAAGAACAGGAAATTGTGTACACGGTTGTATTTGGACGCGTAAGAAACGAGTCCACTGTGGTAACCAGAGGCAGCCACCAGCTGTCCGTATTATCTTACAAATATGTATACGCGAGCAGCCTAATATATTTAGTCGTCGCCCGAGCGGATCCCGTGAAATTCAAGAGCAATGTTTTGCCCGGCAAGCCGCAGGCTCCGAGAGGACAGCGTATTTTTAGCGACGCCTTAAGCTTTTTCCCTCTCGCTAGAGTTCGCTGACGCCCTGCCCGACAAAATAATTGCGATGATCGATCTGCTGGGTAGGTGTCTCGTCGAAAGGACTGCACCGATTACATCTGTCTCTCGGGTATCGGCGTTTTAGAACAACGGGAAGTCCACGTAAGCTTCCGTCAGGAATTTCCCCCCCTCGATCTATCAGCAAATACATATTTAAAGAGACAGGATGCAGCACGACGTCAAAGCCACGAGAAACTCCTCGGGAGCTGCCGAGAAAGTTTTTATAAACGATTAAATTGCACACCGTGGAACGAACTTTTCGCTATCGACTTTCCGTCCGCCGTGCGATACAAACGGGGCGTGCCGGAGCGCCGATTTATTAATCGATCGAATATTGCGAAGACCATGTCCATGTCGGCGCTTTCCTTGATGAAAAGGTGTGCGCGGCTTACTCCTCGCCAGCGGATTACACCAGTCCGGAATCCGCTTTCCCGAATCCGGTTTGCCAATTTAAAAGCGAGATGTAAATTATCGGAGAGCGACGGCTTAATTTTTTGAATGAGAAAAAGTTGGCGAAGAAGTCGCGCGGCATGATATCGCGGTCCGCCCTCGCGTCGTTTCAATTTATCGCGAAAACTTTTCGATCTTCCAGCTCGCTCAAGTTTAACGAAGCTAAGGAGAAAGAGCGAATATCCTCCGGCGATGACGTTGGGAGAGGAGAATAAACTCTATAAAGCGGAATCGAGGGAATCGAAGGCGTTCGACGGCGAAGGAAAGTTGCGGCTGACCGCGATCAATCCACGGAGACGTTTGTTTCACGTGCAACGGGGAAACGGTAAGTCGAACGTTAAACCGAGTACGCGCGTGACAAGTTGAACGATGTTTAACAAACAGCAGCTGACGCGGCTGGAGCGGCCCTTCAGAAACTGTTACCGATGTCAAAGTTCAGCCACGTCATCCATATACGGCTCCGTCGCTACCTATGCCTAATTCGTGACCCGTGCTCCACGGCTTAACTCGAATCACCATCTTCTTCTTTCTGTCGTCGTCGGGGCCAAATTTTACTCACGATCCTGGCCACCGTTCATCGAAGCTTGCTCTTAGTCTGTGCATCCTCCTCCAGCGAACAACGTTACGACTTTGTTTGGACCATGTTCAGAAAAGTTTTATGTCGTGTCATCATTTGGCGAACCGTTGGTTTATGTTTTTCTTTGTTAGGAATACTTGTCCTGCGACCTTTCATACAGTAATTAATGTTAATGATAATAATAATTGCGCCTTTGATAGTAACATATTAATGTATCGTGTTGGGCATTGACGGTGATTGCCGGAATGTACACTTCTATAATGTTTCCACAAAATTAGTAAAGCCTTTCCAGGAGGGAAGAGCAAGGTGGCGATGGTTGGAGTACAGAGAGGAATCGTTGAGGCGAACTATCCAAGTTGAACGGCGCGGGACGCGTGCAGCAAGTATTTTTGACGCTCGCGCGTTGCCCGCAGCCCGGACTCCATCCACAGAAGCGGTGGCGAAGTTATCCCCGAGTTACTGCGCGTCGGTTGCAACGATGAACTTAACTAAACTCCGGCCGACGGAGTTGAACGCGATGCGAATGAACTTGATTAATTGCTCGGCTGAGTCACGAATTAGCGTGTGAACGAGAGAGCCACGAGGAGCGTGCCGGTCGGTGGCGGGAGATCAACGGATTGAACGAGAACCGATGAAGAGGAAGTTTCCACGATCCACTTCGATCCTCTGGCCGGTCGTCGAGTGCCAATAAAAAATCGATCTGCTGCCGGACCCGTATTCACGGGCCATCGTCTCGATCCGATTCCCTGCTTAAACGCGAGAGAATCTTCGAACTCGCGTGCTTTTCAAGCCGCTTGTGCACACGCTTCATCCACGAAAGATTTCGCATGACAAGGATCGGGTATATGCACGTGGGTATGGGAGTCATCGTTTTTTTTTTTTTTTCGTACTTTAGTATTTCAGCCACTCTTCCAGGGATCTCCAGGGACTTGGCAGCTTGATCGTATCGAATAGAAAAGTAAACGAGTGGGCGAGAACATAGGGCGAGCTGAAAAACTCTCTCTTCGAGATATTATCGGACGGAACTATTTTTTATTCGAAACGACAGGGGGCGAGCGAAAGAGGAATCGTTCTTGCCTCGCGTTGATTAGTTCTGTTGCGATATCTCTCGACCCCTCTCTGGGTCCCTAGAGGAAACCAAATCGAGGAATGCACGCCAGCTACCCTTCTTCCCTTTGTTCCTGCTCACGCGTCCCTCGTTCCCTCTACGCCCTTTCGCTCACTTCGCCTCTCGCAGAGACTCACGAACGCTTTAGTAAATAACCCTATACGGAAAGTTAATGCTATCAGTAGACCGCGCCGTGAAACTTCACGCTCGCTTGTATTGCTTACAGGTTCTTTCCAAAAAGATGTCAGGGCAAACTCGATGAACTTTTCAATGGCTATGATTTTTTCTTTTAGCAATCCCCGATCCAATTATTTAGAGGCGACGATCATTGAAAACTTCTGCGTTTTCTCGTACTATGTTTACCACCACTGGTGGTTGTCAATTTCTTTTTTTTTTTGCTGTGAATAATGTTATCAATAAGGGAATCATATTTGATTCCAAACATGAAGAGAGTTAAGCACTGACTAGTGGCTGCGCGCGATTCGTCGGGATTGGAAGAACCTGTAGCTGAGGGGGAAGCATGTACATACGGTACATAGAGAGAAACGAAGCAAGGTGATAGATAACGGAACGGGGCAGTGCTTTTCTCCCCCTGCTCGCACTACCGCCAACTTCGGCCCACCGCCGATAAATTATTCCTCGCGCTGTTTTCCGCCAAAGATTGTTTTCCCTTTGCACGGCGCAACGGGAGAAAGAAAGCCGCCCCATGCGCTCGCTCTGGGGTGGCCGGAGAATCGAAGAGGGTTGTCGGCTGGGCGTCGACGATGGGGGTGGGTAATCCAATGTTATTCTGCCTTTCAGTCAACGACACACGCCACCCCTGTGATCTGGGCCGGCGTCACGGAAAGGGGGGCCGAATTTTTCACGGCGAAAAGTAACACAGCGAAGGCACACGAATCTCGGCTCGCATTGGAAACCCGTGTTTTCCACGAATTAAGTAGCGGTCAGATAGATTTAGGTAAACAGTGATGGGTTTAAGTTGCAGATTAAACTTCCTAAATATGCTCGCGTTATCGGAATTTCTTTTTCATTTTCACTAATGCACTTACATCACATTTCCATAGTTTGCAGATCGCGTTTGTCCGCAGAATAGGAAAAAAGGCGGCCGGAGAGAATCGAAGAGTGTACCCGCTCGAAGCCGGTTGGTACAACGTATCCCTATACGGAGTGGTCTGGATTCGGTGCAACGGTGTGCTCGCGCTTAGCACAGCGACAGAGGGGTGGTTCGCTGGAGGGATGGGTAATCTAATGTCACGGCGCGACACAGTCGGCGCAGCACGGCGGCAGCAATTTGAAAAGGGGGATGCCGAGAGTCGCGGCACACCGACAAGTAAATTTGTGCATGAAAGAAGCCGCGTGCTTCCGAGTGCCCTACTCGGGACTGCTCGAAGGGGGGTGGAAAATCGGGCCAGCGGGGCGTGTTTCTTCGGCGCCGGAAAAAAAACAAATGAGTGAACTCTTCCCACCGGCGCGGCGTTTAGTAGCCAGATGCGCATACATCGGATCCAATCACGGGCGTTTGTTTAAGCTGTTTGTTAGACCATTCGGGTAGTCGCCTCCGTAGAGAGCCGGGAGAAGGAGAAACGAGGAAACGGTGGATCGCGTTCGAGGGAGGAAAGCCTCTGGCTCGATGTTCCGATAACGCGGACGAGATCGCGTCATCCCGTCGAAGGTTGGACGTCACCCCGCGCGATCGGAATGCAACGGCGGGGCGCGGTGGTGTAACACCCTCGAGGAACGATCGGATATCGTGCCACGCGCGTTTGCGCTCAGATAACAAAGGTGCGCACATGCGCGGCCACTGATAAACGATTGAACTACCGGGAATCGTTGCGTCGAGACGGCGACAGACGATACCCTGTCGTGTCTAACCGATAACTCGTAATCGTTCCTCCTCGGGAGCAATATTTACCGAGTGGCAGAAGAAACGCAGCGCGTCGCATATCGCGGCTTGTCGACGGTCGGCGGAACATCGATCCGTTGGCTACCAGTGTTTACCTTGGATCGACGGTTTTATATCTCCGCGAGATTACTGCTACCTTCCCGATCGTAAACCGAAGAATGCCCGCAGCTTTTCGACGACACGAGCGAACGAATTTTTTTACGACGCGCTACGTCGCGTCGGGGGAACGGGAAAGGAAAGTAATTCGTGGCTGGACAAGTTATTGAATAGGACGCGAGGTATGCATCGATGCCTTGTAACGCGTGCTGAAGGTCCGGCCAGCGGGACTAAAAAGGATTTCCCTGCGTGCGGAAACGCAAGGGCGCCGTGCCGACGTCTCTTGTGTCTTTTAATCGCGCGTGGCAGCACGTTGAAGGGAGCGTTTGACTAGGTCGATAATTACTGTCTGGACCGGCGTGTGTACGCCAGTCGTGACGAGGGCGACGACGCCGCGGCGCAGCGTCGACGCGATTTCAAGCATTCAAGCGTCGTTGCTTTGATTATTTCGCAGGTTGGCGGTGGTTAATTTCACGTTCGTTACTTCGCCCAGAGCAGCGGGAGAAACGAGAATGTTATTTATCGGGCCGATGTGAAAGGCACGGGAACGTACGCCATACGTTACCTATGCTCGATTGACGAAATTGTTTTAGCTTTTTCTGGACGATCGTTGCTTCCGCTCCGTTCCCATTTTCGCGCTCCAGAACGTGTACCTGCCGGCTAGCTCGATCGATGAATGCCTTTTGCATACCGCATTAATTACTCGCCGTGAACAATCAAAATACCCATAAAACGGGAATCTATTTTTCTCGCTGCCGCGATACACCTTTGTTCAGCTGCCGGTGAACATTATCACCGGATTACCGGTGCGCAACGCAAACAACGTAATCAACCGTGTTGAATTTCCTGTACGTCCCTTGCCGAATTCTCGACAGAACGCGCTCGTACAAATTTATCTTGCTACGTTGTTCAGCTGGAGAAACTTCGGTTACACTTTCGTCGAGCTACCACCGGAGAAATCTTACACTTTGTCCCCGGTAGGCAAACAAACGCTTCGATACTCGTTATTCCGCGAACGCTTATCCGCGACGCATTCTGTCGAATCGCGACACGGTGCGTAAGGGAAGTAACGAGGATATCTAACAGGCGTAACTAAAGCGATCTCGTAAGCGCTTCGCGAAACGTCGCAAACGCACGAATCTCTTGGGTGGTAAATTTATGTTCGGACGCCTCTTGCACGGAAATCGAAGAGAGGCGGCACGACGAAAACACGCGGATCGCCCGAAACGATTTGATTTATAGAGAAGGCCGAAATTCCAGAGCGCGGATTGCAATGACGAAAGCGCGCGTATACCGCCGCGTTTACACGCTCCCGTGCCAGGGAGGGTACTACGAGGACAGAAATCGTCGGGATTGTACGCGGACAAAAGATCGGCGACACAAGGATCCAACGCGTCGATCGCCACACGCGCGATGGTTACGAGTGATTTGTGCGCGATTGTTCGCGCCGCGCCGCTTCTGCATACATACACGCATGCACGGGTTGGCGATGGACCGATCTCTCTGTTCTATGTGGATACCGCTCGATACACCGATCGCCTCGCGAGGGTCAAATTCGCCTAGCGAATATTGTTCGAAATCCGTGATGAAAGCTGAAATGCGCATCGATATTTGTTCAGGGCACTCTGAAAAGCTCCTAGTGAAAGAGAATGCTCTTTCTTGTCGCTTTGAAGCTCAGGATGAAACTCGCCGCGAGTTCGTATTCAATATGATGAGTTTATCAGCACCTTGTCGATCCAGTGGTTACAAAGGGGTGCATAGACTTTTCACGGATCTGTCCGATTCCGGGCACGATGGAAGCTATACCTATGTATGTGCGTATAGGTGATTGTATCGATCGATTAAAGCGTTCGCTACGGGCGGGCCAGGTGGTGGACAGACGCACGCGTGTAAACACACAAAATCGTGTATTATAAGCGGCAGCGTAACGTTTCCGACTCATACATAGAGATGCGAGCGATTTCCATACATATCAGTTTCATTTCGTACGGGCGTGCTACCCTACGGTGCCGCTGCACACTTTCGCGTTACGGGGTGGCGCGGGTGGCACCGCGACGCAGGCGTCTAATCTATGGGTATATCCGACGCACTCGACGTTTCACCCGACCCGCGACCCCCGTTCGAGCGACAGATGTCGACCGCGTGTACTGCACCTAACGACCGCGGGGGATAATATTATTCCTTTTTAATTCGATTGGGTCTGCGTCGGGGGTCGCGCGCGTTCACCCTCGCCACATCCTTTTCTAGCTTCGAGTTGTTTGGGAAAGAGTAGGCACGGTATCCTTGTATTTGAATACCCGTTCGATCACGCGTGCGATGCTTCCCGATGATTAATCTCTTTCAATTGCCCAACCTCGTGTTGATCGTTTCAACTTGACGCGCGGATACCGTACCACTAGTTGGCTAAATCGTCGGGGAGCAGACGGCGGATGTTCCCAGCGCGAAAGCAGAAAATCGGGAATATACATATATTGAGATAACAAGGTCGCCTCGAGTAATTTTCGGAAGTGGCGAGGATAGCGCCGAGGAAGGCAGTAGTTGGATGATACGATCGCAAGGACAATTTCCATAACTATCATTGTCTTTGCACGATCGCGCTCGACGATGCCATTTCGAAGTCGTCTTCCCCCTGGCTTTCTCCACCGCGCTTCCGTTTCTGCTTCCGCTGCGATTCCTCACCGCACGCGTCTCTCCTTCCCCCTCGCTCTTCTCGCCTTTCGATCGTTCAACAAAGACGTCCCGCGGAGCAAGATCGGAGACCGACTCGAATCTCCGCAGGTCCGATTGCACGGCGCGAAGAGCGGAATATAAATAACGCCTGCATTCTCTCCTCGCGCGTTGTTCGAGTATTACCAAAGTCGTCGGCCCAGCTCCCGCGAACTCGCTTTGGATTTCGAATATGCTACTACTCTCGGGCGGCGGCAAGGCTTCGTTCCCTTTTAAGAGTTCCCAGAATCAATATCCATTCCGGTAGTCGCGAAAGAGTCATCGATGTCTCAACGCCGGAGATCAATCCTATCGGCTGTAGATCGCGCGAATAATCGCTGCCGCAACAGGGTCGACCCGCATCCGAGTGTGTTTGATCTCTTAATAATTACACGCGCAGCTTTCTCCGATCCACCCTTTCGTGCACGGGGCAGCAGAATAATGCAAATTTCCACCGCGAGGGTAAAACTTGTTGGTAGTCGCAGCAATTATGTACGGGGTGTCGCCAAACGCGGTTCTCGCGTTGCTCCGACAGCGGCGAAAGGCGGAGAGCAGGACGAGATATGCCCAAGTGGAGGGTGTCGCTCGCAGCTGTTTCGAACATCCCGCACCACGATCCACCCCCGAAACGAACCAAGAAGTATAGCGGCAGTCGCTCGGTCATTAAGGGGCGTGATCGTTGTTCGATCGCCGAGCTCCAGCCTTCTACCTTCTCCACCCTATGGGTGCTGCCGTTTTCACCTGTCCGCTTCGACGATGTCCTAATTCCACCCTTCATACGCGACGCTAATAGGGCTCTGAAAAGTGCGTATCGGACGGCGAGGAAATCATAAGTAATGTTTTGCTGTTGGAGGCAAAGACACCAGAGCGGTCACAGATACGTAACGCGTTCTAAAAGTTCGTTCGCCGCGCGATGATGTTTGTCAAAGCTTCTGGTGAATCTAAAAACGATCGCCACCGCGCGAGACATAAATCAGATCGTTTCTTCGGCATCAGTCGCCACTAAAATAGTACTCAACTCCGGATTAACCGCGCTGTCTTTAGCCGAGAAGCGGGAAGCCTCGAGTCTCGGTCTTCCTATTACGCTGAGCGAGGCTGGCCTCTTATTTCACATCGGACAAGCAAGGTCTCAGAGACGATTTCAGTGAAAAGGGGCACGCGAATTCTAGCGACAGCCTCGTTTGTAGCCCACGCTTGGAAAAATAAACTCAGGCATACATCATCGGTACTGGTCCCGTCTTTTGAGAAAGAAAAAAAAAACAAGTTCATTCATCTTCGTATACTAGACAAAGCTTGGCCAAACATATCTTAAATTGGGTTACCCTGTTCGTAGCGCTCGTTCGAAGGGAAAACGGTGTCGTAAAGTAATTCGTGAGTTGGACTTAGATTCGAGGGTCTTCTAAGGTTCGTCGAAGCGAGCCGAAAGAGGAACGATGAGAAAAACACGGCGGTCGCCAAGAGCCAACGGGACGCTTCCGCGGAAAGAAGAGGGAAAGGATAAAGGCGAGGAAAGTTGACTCGTAAAGAGGAAACAAGAAGGAAGCGGAAGATCGTTCGGATGTCGCGAGCAGACGAGCCAGTTTCGAGATCCGAGGTTAAAGTTTTCCCGGCGATGACCGTCGCGTCGCGGCTACACGTTGATAGAGCAACGGAGGCGGGGGAGCGCTTTACGATAAAACTGTTCCGATCCAATTTATCTGACACGTGGCACAGGAAGAACTGGGTCGTTTCGGTCTTCTCTTTCGTAGCGCGCCTCGCTGACCGAATCGGCGAATATATCTCGCAACTGCTTCCCGGCTAATGCGCGGATACCACGCCGCTTTTCATCACGGGACATTTAACCCGTCTCCGTTCGAATACCTCGCGAGCGGGATTCTCCAAACCGAAATGGGTTGTGCACCTCTTTGCTAGCAATTACAGTCGCCGCTCGTACTCGCCTGCGTCACTTATTGGCCGTTCAATTGGGTTATTTCTCAATTTGTCGCTCGGTTTACTCACGAGCTCGGACATTTGGCGAACGCGAATGATAGGTTCTCGCATTTACTCGTAAAACAGTTCCGTTTCAGAAAATTTATGTTTCGCGCATCATTCGTAAGTGGAGCCGAACGCGCGCACGGTAGCGAATCTATGGTATCTCTGCAACTCCTGCATAGCCTGCTCGAAGTGCAGCCAGATTCCTCTCCCCTACCTAAGCGAAACTTCTATGATCTGTAGATAGAAGTTTCAAGACTGACCGCTACGCGGAAGATGTTCAATCAATTCGTTTCTTCCGGCTACGCGTTAGAAAACTGCTAACGAAAAGGATGCCCGATAAAGCGGTGATTTATGCGACAACATGCCGCTCGCATCATTAGAGTCTTCCAAGTCGTAACGGAGCATTGACGCGTACAGTAGGAAGCAACCGCGACGTTGACTAATATCAGAGGTGGAAGGCTTTTGATTAAAGGTGTCTTTACGTGGCGCCGCAACCTCGGAGATTAGTGGCCGCGCGAGCCGAGCACTTCCCGTCAATTGTCTTATCCCATCGGCTATGTTCGCTCCTTCGTTTTGACAAAGATGCAGTTCTTGGGCTGTTCGGTACACCGTGTGCATCTTTACGGAGGAACGATTGGTGCACCGTTCTCGGTTAAATTATCCGACCGGACCACGTATAGAGACTTTATTAATATTCGCCCGCTATCGCAGGACGGTTCTCGCTTGTATTCATGCATATTATGGATCACCATTCCGGTCGGGGCGATCATGTATTTATCCCTAAGCGCGTTGCTACACACTAAAATACGCGATCTCTCGGTAATTCTGGCCCGTCTAATGGAGATAAGCCGGAACGTACGACGCGGTTTTCTCGGGTGGTATAACGAGCGAGGACACGGGGTCCTTAATAGCGCTCCCGGCCCCGCTCCTCCGTGTTCTCTCGACACTCACTCCAATGGGGCAGAGTTGGCCTCTGGCACAACACGATGGACGCAGGTGTACCGGAATTGGCCGACCGACTCGCAAAATCTGAGCCTCTCCCCACGGCTTTACGAGCGGCTGAACCCTAGCCCTTCCGCGCCGCATCAGCGTAAGGTTACTAAGTACTCGAGGGAGATTTGGGTAACCTCCTTGCAGCGACATCGGCGACGAAATAATTCATCCAAACTGCCGCGGAAGATCGTACAGGCTCGTTAAACTTTTCTCAGCGTCGATTCGCGGCTAAAGGAGCGAAATCGAAAGCGCGATACGGTTCCTGCAGATAACTGGCGAAAGGTACTGGCCGTCGAAGCTTAGAAACTAATAGACCGAGAAATTCCTCGGAGACGAGAGGAAGGTCATGAAGGCGAATCGGTTGCATAAAGAAATTTCGTTTCCAAGCTGCCCTAGAGCATTTCCCCCGAGTCTGTTCCCTCTTCCACTCGCCGCTTCTTTTTTCCAATTCTTTTCCGCCGAGGCGAACGGTCTCCGCTATAATAAAGCTGCGTCGCCGTGACTTACCTGTCGATCCTGACCGGAAGCCCCGTTTGTCACGAGTACACAGCCAGCATCCTCCGTGCCTTGTCGCGCGTCCACTTTTCTCCTCGGCCGATCCTTCCTTCGTCTATCACGGGATTTCGCGATGCGCTCGACGATCTCCACGCGTGAAGACTTCAAGTTCAGGCTTGCTACCTTCGTAAGAAACCAATCGGCGGCCAGTTAGTTCCCCTCTGTTTGCTTGGAACTACCATACAACGTGGTGCTCGTTTCGCGAAGGTGCCGCTGAACTTGCCTATAGAATCAAGTCTTCCTTTGAGTCAATCGTGTTTCCTACATCCTGGCTGGGAAACGGGGAAGCTCCCTGTTGTTTTTCGGGATACGGAAGTGACGTAGGTAATTGTCCCAGATACTCGTCGTCTACGGAATAGCGTATCCTCTCAACGGAGCCTCTCTTCCCCTCTTCGAGTTTCGCCTAGCCGCTTAGACAGCCGATGACGGTAATTTTATTGCCTCGAGGAGGTCGAACGGAAGCAGCGTGGCAACTGGCCACACGATCGGCCGATGCCCGATAAGGCGCTAACGCGCTAATTGGCAAGCGGGCGCCGTGTATCCTACTCCTCGACTTAATTATATTTAATTATCGGCCCATTAATTCTATCTTTAATTACCTCCTACAAGATACGCGCGCGGACGAATACTTGTACCTTGAAAATTAAATGATCCGAATTGAGAGCAGCGACGGCACGAAAAAAAAAATGTTGCCGTCGCGACGAACGACACGAGAGAAAATCGTTCACTCGAGGAGAAAAGGAAAGGCGAAGCTACTCGTTTGCTGTTCGACGCTCCTTAGTCTCTTCGACAACGGAGTCCACGGTTCTCCGGCGCGCTTCAGCGGTTTCCCGAGAGGATCGTTCTTTCTCCTCAAAAGAGTTTCGCAGCTGGGAAGGGTCGTCCACTTTCTTCTCCTTAGGGTGGCGAGAGCCCTTTTCCACGGATACGTCGCGTCCCCCTGGACCGTGCCGCTCCGAACGCAAAGCTCCCTTATTACGAGGATCGATCGGTCACCGTTTTCTCGCCGTCGAAGGAGGTGGCGGAAGCTCGGAAATTTCGAGGCGCCTTGCTTTAATCGTCGCGACGCGGGACCGCGTAATCGCTGGTCCACGATCGAGCTTCGCTTCCTAATAAACCGTTTCACCCTGGACGGTGCAGTCTGAGGTTGAACTGCGCTCGAAATTTGCCATCGCGTAGTAACCACGTAATCGTTTTAACGCGCACGAACCGAAACGAAGCGTAACCCCGCACCACACGACAACGGGACACGGTGAACAAGAACTGGAACCTCTCTGCCGTCCATGTGATCAACGGTTCTCGCGTTTGTCGTCGCGACGAGCAGTGGTCGCGAGCGCGAAAGCCCAAGGTAGCTCGCCGAGGAAGGAAGTGACCCCGCAACGAAGCGGGTACTCGGCACGACTGAGAGCTTTCAACCTCGCCGACGAGAGCCACCCCCGCGAGAGGGTGGCGGACGCCAGAGCGAGACGCAAGAGAGCGAGAGGGCACGGAGGAACAGAGAGGGCCTGCGCGCAGTCGCAAATTCGAAAACCGAGAGCGACGATATTAATTACATCCTCTCGGGCAGCGGAAACGAATCGAGCGCAACACACTGGGATATAACGAGGCTGCGTCGCGCGTGGCTCGTCGAAAAACTCCGCTTGTGTTGCCGATTTTCACGGAACGCCACGCGACCTCCCGCCCAATCGACGACTCACCCTCTGCGGCAACATTCGAATAATGGATGGATAATCTGTTTCGCCGTGGTCCATCGAGACTAAAAGGTTCCAACAAATTCGAAGGGCCATCGCGCCACTTTTCTCCGATGCTTCGTTCCCTTCTGTACCTTCCCTCCTTGTCGTCCCCTCGCGAGATCCCGCGGGACACGAGACGAACCACCCTGTTGATCCAAGAGCTTCGGGATTCGAATAGAGAACCGCTCCTGCAGAATATTAGGTTGCTGCCCTAAGTAAATTCGATCACATTCCACGAATGAGTAAGGTAGCGCTTTCGCATTCTTTTTTCCTAATTCGTGTTTGAAAATTGTGGGACTTTACCCCCGAAAAAGAGGCTGGACTGCGCTTCTGCGATTCGCAAGTTCTTACACAATATTTATACGTGTAATAAAAATCTTATTTGGCCAGCGCGTGTTTGCTGTACTACCGGGTCCGCGGCTGGTTGGAAATACGACTACGTCGTAGTTGAATTATTTGCCATTTGTGACACATATCGGTTACAAGCCGAAGCATCGTTGCGTGTCGTTCGAGTACGTTTCGCTGTTTTCCGTCAAACTTTCCGAGAACTAATTCCATTAACCTGCTATGGCTGAAGCGGTGCAGGCGACATTGGAAGGTTTGTTCGGAGCAGCGAAAACTCCTTTACTTTGGGAAAGCGATAGTCGGTTTGATATTGGATCTTGCTATCGCGGGCCATGGAAAACATTTGTCGATGTTCATGCTTACGGAAATTGATAGACTTTCGAATACCTTCCACTAAATTGATCAGAACGCGCTTCATGTGTATAATAGTAAGCATATACTAAAAGCGCGGTTGACTTATCATTGACTTACACTGCTTAAGAAGGCAGGATGACCCATACTACTCGAACCGTGTCCTAACGACGCAGTGAAGATGAAACAAAATTTTAGAATGCCAGATCTGTCTTTGAAGGTAAAGTTTCGAAATTGGCATCTTCCTTTCGAGAAAGAACAATAATAAAAGCGGTGAGAGAACCGTTCCGGTGCACCTCTTCGAGGCGAAATCTGGGAGAAGTGCTCGATCGATTCTTACCAAAGGAGGAACCTTTTCTCCCCTTTTCCCTAACTCTTGCCGCCCATGGCCAAATAAATTAGTTGTCATGAGAGAGCAGAAGCTGGTCAGCAGTCTGGCAGACGGACGATAAAATTGCTGGACGGGGCTTAGCGCCAGGGACAAAGCTCGCCCCTGGCTTCAACGACTGAGAAGGGGTTGAAGGACGCCTGGCAGCTTTCGGTTAACGCCCGCGGATTGACCACAATCTGACCAATGAATAGTATCGCTCGAGAAGGTGGTTGGTTCGTGCCGATGAAGCCGCGTTCCTACAAAATTGCCGTATAGCTGCATAGCTGCGACAGGCGGACGTATCTATCGGTTGATAGATAAAAAAGGGTGAGCAGATACCGCGGTAGACGGGAGCATCGACTGCAGCGCGAAATAAATGGGTCGGGTTAAGTTCGGGCTTAAAACGTTCAAATTGAAATTCCGCGTCACTCCGGTCTCGATAATTCCGTTTCCGTGTGCGGAATGGAAACGCGCTCGCCGCTTCGTCGAAGTCGGGTGACACGTAGTTAGGAAGGTGGCTCACCTAAATCTCGATGTCCCGGTTTTCTCGAGGCACCGGAGGCCCATATTTCTGCTCGGGGCTCGCCGGGCTGCGGAAGGAATCCCAGGAATCGGTGCTGCGCGCCGAATCCAGCTGAAGATGATTCAAGTGCCGCGTTGAACGACAGCATAAAATAATGTCGGTAGAGCGGGGGGGGGGGGGGGAATTGGAGGTCGGGGGTGATAAGGAAAGTTGGCGAAGGACAAAAGAAAGAAAGTGAAGGTGTCCCCTGAAATATGCGCGGAGATAAATTCAGCCGGTGGAGGGAGGAACGGAAGAAAGGAAGAGCGATAGGAAATGGATGAACCGCTGAACCGGGGTCGGATGCTCGTGGGGATTCGCGAAAAGTGATGAAAACCGAACTGAGGAGACGCGTGTGCGACTACGGACAGGCATCGTCATACGAACGACATTAATCCATTATATTGTTCGTGGTGCTGCCAGCCGTTTTCCCCAACGTCGCGTTCCCCGTTCGCCGTCTTCCGTTCATTCCCGTGGAAACGGCTACCTCCCGCGAACCGTTTCGTGATTTATAGAGAAAGTTTGGTCCTGTGATTACCCAACGAGGCCTCGCGCAGCGACAGTTGGCGATCCGCTCTCCTGGCTAGCTACCGAAGCCTACACGCTTCCCTGCGTTTTCCGTTATCTCGCTTTCCGTCCTCTCGAATTAGTCGGAACGCCGCGATTGGCCATCCGAAGAAAAAACCCAGATGGAATTCCAAGTAGTTACCAGGGCAAAGAGACGCATGTAATAATAATCCGTGCATAAACGATCGAGATATTTTCCCCGGCCGCGAGATTATCCGCCGGCGACACGGTGGACGACGTAATCCCGCTAGTGTCCCGGGTTCTTGCGTCGAGGAAAACCGCCTCGCGTTTCATGCAACTGCCGCGCGCCACCAAAAAGCGTTTCCTTTGACAGGCTCTCGTTGCTTTCCCGCCGCAGCGTCAAATACGCAAGAAAGAGCGCCGTGAAGCAATTGTTTCGTTGACGATAAACGAATTACGTAACAGGGGAACGCTGGAGGGTGCACAAGAAACGGAAACATCGCGACTCGTTTGTAGAGGACGCGAAGGCAGGGACGCGTATCAACGCGGAGAATGTAATGCCGCGCGGTTTGGATAATGCGGTCCCGGTGTCGTCTGTATTTTCTTCATTCCCCTGCCGCGACGCCAGCCCGGGCTCTCTTGCAAATGCGCTAAAAAACTCTAGCTACTCCCGCAACGAGACCGCGCGCCGCTCCTCTCGTTTCCGTTCGCGGCGTTCTTCGTCCACACCCCTCGCGGCTCGAATCTCGCTCGTTCCAAACAGATGTCGGGTTACGACTCTCGCGCGAGCTTCTGGCGTCTATAATTCTCTATGCGGAGTCTACGTTCGCCAGATGTCATGTAAAAAGTTTCTCGAACTTGTCGAGCAAGTAAGCAGGTCTCCGCGATTCGTTACCCAAACTACTCGTACTTGCGCGGCGCGTTAATGCTCGCGTAGATCGAAGTTTCAGGGGTAATAACGAAAGGTAAAGACGCGACCACGGAAGAGACTCGTGAATCAATTTGGCAGAAAATGTTGCTTCTAGAGACGTTTCAGTGTTTCCTCCAATAGAAAAGTGCAGGTATAGATGGGGGCAGAGTCGCGGGATACTTTGCAGCCAACAGAAGTACGGAGACATCAAAAGACGACAGCTATTCGAGCACCGTACGATGCGACTCGCCCTTATCGTATATTTTAATTGTTCAATTGATCGACGAAAGAAGAGAATGAGTGGCACTTCTCTACCCCATCGATGCACGTTTGTTATGGATCTCCCAACGATGAAAGCATTCGAACTACTTTGCGCCCTTCCCTTTGGGAAGCGATACAAAGCTCGCCGATTTCCCCTTAATTGATTTCTTCGCCCTTTATCGGAGCTTCCACGGTCAATAAAGCTCTCGGACGAATCGTTGGACTCCCATCTCCTGGCCGAAATACTCCGCAATCGGCATCGTCCCTCGCTGACCAACCCCCTGCGGAAAGAAATTAGGCGCGAGTTAAGCCCGTCTCCCGATCGACCCATCTCCGTGCAGCTTGCACGCGCGTGATTAATGCTTTTATCGTTGATCCCGCGATTTTAATAACCGTCAGCCCCCGTGGCCGGCCGTTAATTTACGAGTGTCGCTAATAGGAGGCGAGCTCAACGAGAAAGCGGAAGGACGCGTGCATAGACGATGCCCCGTGGCGTCTAGACGTCGCCTCCGTGTAAAATAGCCCGCCGATCCACGGGGGTGCGTCGTGTTCGCGCCAAGATGAAACTTTGATGAGACTCGGCCACGTGACTGACTGCCACGAACCGGTAGCTTACTCCGAATTGCGTCGCAGACACGTGACACGGGAATTCTTTTCTGTCGGGACAATGAATTCGTTCGTAGCGATGGATTTTAATATAAGGCGGGGGCTACGTCAATCGTCCGCTGCTTATTATTGGTAGTCGCTAAGGCGAGATTAATTTTATTGCCCGGTTACGTGATCGTCATGCTGACGAGCACTTTCCGCAAATTGGCAGTAACGGATATATGAGACATTCCAGATGCTCTACCGATCGTCGTAAGATCTTCGATGTCAGCAGTATATTGAAAATCCGAAGAACAGAGGACTAGCAAGGTCTGTTAAACAACGCGCATCTCCCTTGACCGCAAAAGCGTTCGAGGATAGCAAAGCTGTTTGCAGTGAAATGCAACTGGCGGTTTCGAGCGATTACAAGGTTCGAGGGGGCGGTTATCTCAGCAAGCTGTAACCGTTTTTACGAGACGGCATTTCGCGCGCCAAACTTGAGCAACAAATTCTATTACATTGCCGGTGTAACGGTTGTACCGCGGAGGAGTAACGAAAACTTTTGCAACGGTTACTGCTACCAGAGCCGCAGAGTCTCGGTTCGTTTAAAAAAGGAACGATTCGTGGGGAGTGGAAAAAAAAACAACGAAGAGCAGAAAATAGAAGGAAAGATTGGTTCAGGGCGGTGGCCGAAATAGGTGGGACGAAGAGGTGCATCAATGGGCCACGGACGAAGGTATAGGATCCTATACCCTTCTCGTCTGTGAATGGGCTACTTTTCCCTCTGGGTATTCGTCACCGAATTCGATGAAGCTCCACACACAGGACGTCGCTTTCGGGGACAGAGTTAATGCAGTTCCGCGCTGGCGGGCGATAAAGTTTTTAGCGTTACCGTCGCGCGCTCGCTTGCAATTCCCCCAGCTCGATTTAAACCGCGTCGTAAAATGAGGTTCAAGTGTCGCGCGACTAATTTCGCGGTTGTTCACCCGTATCCCATCTCGCCGTATTTCTTTTTTCCCCCGCGAGAAATGCTTCCTTTCGGAAAGGACCAAAATGACGGAGGTATCGTTAATCGGGCCGGATGAGCTAAAAGTCGAGCTTCTAAGAAACGAGCGTGCAGCTACAGACTCGAATCGGGCGTAGCTCGAGCTGTGGCGATGCTAGAACTGCGGAAAATCCAGTTATCGGGACACGTAGGTGAAGTTGGTGGTGCGGCGAAGCTTGCGATAAACGCGGGCGCACGAGTGCTCAAGGGATGAACACGGCAGCGGCAGCGGCCAAGGCGAGATCGAACTTTCGCAGCAAACAATAACAACAACAACAACAACAACAATGACAACGAGAAGGAGGACGGCAACAGCGGTGGCAACTGCGAGTGCACGCGTCGACGATAATTACAACAATAACTGCAACTACGTACATAGGTGGGGCGGAGGATCGCGGCTGGTTTAATTAGAATCCTCTCCGTCGCTCGGCTTAAACGTGGCCAAGCTTCGAGACGTCCGCTAGACGTGACTGACAAAGGATCCTCGCGGTAGCGGATAATACGCGGCCTCGACATCTTTCTCACGTTCCTCGCGAATCTGTATTCAAATTTACCCCCGTCCCCGAAAATTTCCTCCAGCTAATTGCATTCATCGTCGCGGCGCGCGATAAAGCAAATCCGCTAATTAAGCGTATAACTCCGTCGCGAGGGAGAGGAGAGCGTGTTACTTGATTTTCACGCACTGTGTATTCGTACACTCGTATTCGAATCCATTCGCGATAAAACTCAAGCGGGAGTTGGCTACTTGAAAATCACGATGAAGACGACGCTGATTCCATTTGCACGAGGAAAGGGGGGTAGCAAGGGTCGAATCGATATTCCTTGAGCAAACGAATAGAGACGAGACGCGGGGGGGAGTGCGTTTTAAAGGGACCGAGATGAGACAGGAGGACGGGGAAGAGAGCTTTCTTGTTTGCCGCGTCCATGTCAGGATGTTATTTGTCCTGGATACTCGTGGGACTCGGTGACATAGGCCGTGTAGATCGCGACACCTCGCCCAACCCTCTTTACTGTTACAGGCTCCTGGCGGCCCTGGTGGCCAGTTCTCGGGGAGACATCGAATTCCCGCCACGGCGCGGGTTCGCGATCACCGAAACATTCGCGCACCCTCGCTCCTCGGGGTAATATTTAATTTCTTGCCCGACTGATTCCCTCCGCCGAACCCCCGCCACGCCGTAGAGCACTTCCCCAAGGACTCGGCATCGCGCCCTAGCCGCTCCGACGCCCGGTCCCCGCATGATAAAATGCCGAATGAACAAAGCTCTCCGAGTTATTGCCATCTTTTCAGAACGAGCCAATCTTCCGATCATTGAACGTGCAGTATCGCTTTCCCTCTTCTGTATTCGTTCTGTTGCATCTATGCGGATTAACGATACGCATTAACATATGTTTAATATTAGTCGCACAATGAAAGATGCGAGAGGAAAAGCCGAGTGAAAAAGACAAGCTGTACGAATAGTGTGTGAAAGGATAGCATTCCGATTATTCGGCGAATCATCGAATCGTTGTACACTTTCAAAGCGAAACGAGTTACTTTCGCGCGTCGCCAAGTACACTCGAACAGCTTCGTAACAGCTTCGTCAATTACCGACAAGCGGCGTAAATTTCACGACAGAGAAAAGGGACGATGCATCGAGGTCTCTCCTTAATGAAGCAAACGATTCAGCGCGGGGTGTGCGCGTATCAAGGCAAGATAAACCTGGCACGACGACAAGCACACCGAGCCGGAATAATAGCCGTTCCCGTTTCGTTAACACCATCCGCTTTATTTTCATCTTGTCCACGCTTCTCTTCACAGGCTTCTTCTTTCTCCGGCCAGCGCGTCCGCGTAGCGGAGAAGGTCTCTTCCCTTTTTCACCGCTCGCTTTGACTCGCGCGCTTTACGACGGGAAGCTGCGAGCCCCGTGTCCCAAAGCGGAGCGTTTAGATTCAAACGGTCGCCTCGTCCGAGATATTACGGATTAAGACTCGCGTGATCATTTTTTTTTCCTCCGTTCCGTGAGCCGCGCTTTCTCTCCGACGCGTCCGCGCTGGCCTCGCGAAACGTCGTAGACGACGACTGCCGTGTAAATCTCGCTGCCAGCTCCGACGGAAAAAGAAGGATGGAACACCAGGGGGGCAGCATGAAGGAGGAGTTGAAGCCAAATTGAAATAAAGTTACGGGGCTTCTGCGAGGGCCGAGAAATAATTCAGACTGGCTGCAAGGAGTTACAAGTTAGCCAATAAACGTTGGTCTCATAACTCTGTGAGGCGTAATGGATACAAGTGGGACTTGGGCGCGCTTCTGCTCGACCCTTAGCCGCCGGTGGAGCGAGACGTCATCCTAGTCCTCCGTGTGCTTCGCGTAAAACAAAGAAAAGAAGCTCGGCCAGCGTGGATGCAACGAACGATCGACCAGCGAACGCCTGCCCGGATGCCGGGCGAATGGTTCCGCTTTTTTGGAATCCCGAAATCATGACCCATCGCTCGTGCCGAGGAACTGTTAGAGACGATATCCGCAGTGAACCAAGACGGCTCTCGATTGTTTTTTCATAAATTGTCTGAGGTTGATACTACGTTTCCGGTTCACGGGAAACTTCGTTCTTTGCCGCGACAGGGTGACTGGAACGAAACAAGTACGTATTTCCCATCGCGTAATACAGATACGATACAACGGAAAGACCAACTTCGCTATCATGATCACGGAAACGGTTACCTATCAAGACCAGCGTTTAATAGTATCTAAGAAAACTGTTATGTCGATACAAAGTGATATTTTTACTTCGGTACAGATTATTCCGCAGAAGGATTTTTCGCTGGAACAGCGCTGTCGCGATTTCGCTCGCCCCTGGATCGTTCTGCTTACGCGTTCCGGCGCTGCGCCGCACGAGAGAGACACCGAGGCTCGTTCAATAGTACGGAGCATCCTGGAGGACCTCTATTGCCCGAAGGACTATTGGCTTTTATCAGAGTCCATCGCGAGCCAAGACGAGGCTTTCCTTTCCACCCGTTGTATTTGCGTCCCATTTGGCAGCGGGCTTTCAATTCGATGCGCCGCACCGCCCCGAGCCGCGCCGCGAACATCTCGCGGATCACAGTATCCGGAGCTTATTGTCTTTCCTGTCTGTGCCGTTCGGTCCCTCGGTACTGGGCCAGAGTCACGGGAATACGATCACGGATCCGAATTCCCGATAGCACCGAAATGTGAACCGGAAACGTTTGACCCGCTGACTATCCGCTTCGATTGTCATCGGTTTATTCCCTCGGATATCTCCTGTTTCGCTTTGTTGCAACTTTTCGCTCGCGAGAAATAAAATAGCTTCGGGGACGAATGACGATCTATGGAACGCAACTGGCAGACGCAGTTAGAGGAAAGGGCTCCGGTTAAAGTGCTACGTTTTACGAAAGAAACGGAAGGGAGAAACGACGGGCGCGGAGGAAGAAGTTAAGCATGCACGAGCGTATCGATCTGTCGTGTCGGGAAATTTCTATTGCGAAGCGCTTTTGTGCTGTATCCTCTAGCGGGCGTATCGGGTGCGTTGAATCTCTTGAATCGCGCCGCGCCGGCCAGATGATCCAAGATTCTAGCAATCCATGTCGCGTAATACCCGTATCGGAGTTCGAAGGTTGCTACGTGCCGATTCTGCCGTTTCAACCCCGTAGTTTGGTATTTGTAGCCGCGGCCCATACGGGTAGGTACCGAACACGCCGCCCCGCGAATCGGAACGCGCGGCTATTTATACAACCCGACTAAGTGTGCGAATCGCGCGGGCGGATCGTGCATAGTCACTTGGATACTGCAACACGGCTCATAATTGAACCTCGGCCATTTATATTATTCGGGGCGGATCGATCGGTTATCGTTTTCGATGTTTAACCGAACCGGCGGCAATGACCCGTCACGTGAAAAACTCGGATATTGTTTGCTCCCCGTTGCAGACAAATTTTCATCATACAGCAATGCGGGATTGGTAAAATTGATTTTCCTCACTGGGCGGACGGAGCTGGGCATATATTTTTTTTTTTAGAATTGGTTTAACGTGACCAACCGTAAATAACAATGGTATAATATGCCGGAGATTTGTTGTTTAATTATCAACCATTTTGTTGGAATACAGGGATTCTGGCAAACAATCCTTGCTATTATAACTCCTCCTATTTGCTAATCGAGATTGTAGTATGGTAATCAGATTTCTAACGGGCTACGCTGTCGAATTATAAGTAATTACTACCAAATTAACCGCGAATGTTATATGAGCGAGAGAACCCTCGGTAAACCGAAATTTCGACCTCCGGCACGTAATGCATTAGTTTTTTCGCGTCGCATCGAACGTGACGGCTTCGTTATTGGGCGATTGCTTCTTTTTTTTTTGCAGAAATCAATTACATACATCTTTGCCGGCAATTTTGACCAAAACGATCGATCGATTCTCTCTTTGTTTCTCTCAGCGATGCGGCGTGCGATCTCGCACAAAAATGTGTCGCGGCTTTCGGTTAGCAGTTAGCGACGATGTATTTAAGCGTGCCGGGGTAAAACGGGGATATCGAGCCAATGCTAGGAGACGCCGCGTCGATATCGTTCAGCAGGTTATCGGGCAAGTGGAGCGTGCAGGATACGGGGCCCGGAGGACAGAACGCGACACAATTAATTAACACAGTCATTATATTTGCGGCCGATGCCCCTTTGTTAACGTTAATTGAAATCCCTTACTTCCCTGCCTCCCTTTCGCCTCCCACCCTAGCCACCCACCCTTTGTTTCGGACTTTTCTACGCGCTACCATTCGATCTGTTTTCGTTGTATCGCGTTTCCAACGGGGAAACTAGCAACACCCTCCGAAATTCGAGCGAAGTTCCTTTGTGCACCGTGCAAATATTTATTTACTAAGTTATTAGTTAGTCAACAACGATCGAACCTAATTGCGCAATACTCCTCGAACAGCGAAATATACTCGCAAACTGCGCGTCGACTAAAATTATTCTACTTGCCCCGTTTGATAACGGAAATCGGGTATCGATTCTTCGACGAGCGTTAAGAATTCTTCGCAACCTTCCCCTAGAACGCGCGCGGTTCTGTTTTCGCGATGCACATTCGTATCTGGCCGTGTGGGATCTCCGGTTAAGCGACAGCGAAGATTTTGAAAACGCCTCGCTAAATATTTGAGCGCGAAGAACAGCGGGAAAGGCGATCGTGCGCCAACCGCTTCCCGGGATAACCGTTTCCTTTAAGAAGGTGCGCGTATACAGGCTCTCAGGTGCATAAACGTCTAGCGTTTTCGGAAGACGGGCAAACTGCTATTTCGTATTATACGATTCTATGGCTACGTGGCATACATAATCGAGGACGCCGCCGCTCCCAGAAATGGCTCCATAAATTTCCCACCCAGCCGAAAACTGCAGCTGCGACATTTCCGCGCGTTTTATACGTCCCTCGAAAAGCTTCCCCGTTCGCTTCCCCGGTTGGTCATCGGGCGTGCATAATTGCGTTGGCCGCGTGGTTGCGATTACACGAAAGAATTCGCGTTGCTGCTTTTCCAATAAATCGACTTCACTTTGCTGGAAGCTCGCGGACGGCAGGCATTATTAATTTCATATACTTAGCGGGAACGCGTTATTCACGATCAGCCGTAATAATAATCGATGCGGCCGCTGGCTGTGGTTCGAACAATTTGTCAGACTTATCGACCCCGTTTCCAGCCCGGTAAAAAAAGGAATGTCGGCATAATTGCCGCGGCGTGCCGAGGAAAGAGTAACCGCGGCTAGGCAAAAAAAGAAGGGGCGAATTAATTATTCGATGGAGAAACGTTGAAACGTCATGGCCGGATAGCAAAACGAAAAGGGGCAAATGTGGATAAGCAAATAGAGGGGAGAGCAAAACATCGCTGGCAGCTGCTGCAGCGCGATAAGTTCAACTCCACAGGGCTACCGCGAAAGGGCTGCTTCCGAAAATGATCTGTTCCAGGCCACGGATATTTTCTATAAGGTACCGCCTTAGCCCGATGGCAAATAATTTACAAGGGTGCGTAATGGAGATTCCTGAGGCACGGGGATCGACTGCGCCGATAAATTGCCATAAGGCGTGCGAAGGGCGAAGGGTACGCCTGGCCTAGCTGTTCACGGCGATACCTTATTAATGTCCGGCCGTAGTTAGCTACACGTTTACACGCTGCTCCCTGAAATAGACGCTAAGGTATGCGAAAGAAGGGGGAGGCATTTGGGGGTGTGCGCTCGACCGGCTGTGACACGACAAAAGTACAGTCGACGCGCAGTTTACCTTTTGACGAGATTAAAGATCGATGGAAAGTCCGACAATGGATCGGGCTATTGCGTTCGGCAGGCGTGTGCTCTCCCTGTTGCACCAAAGTACACGGGGCTGTCCCCCTCGATCCGTGGCAGTGGCACGCTTGTTCGAACCACCCCCTTTTCCCGCTGGATGACGCAGTTTATTTTGGGAGCACTTGCAATATAAAATTACGTGCCATGTATGCGCATCGTTTGTTTTGAAACTGTTGAAGGCGGCTGAATTATATTGATCCTACGTCAGGTAGGCGATTCGAAGCCAAAATACTACCATATCCGTTCTAATATCTCTATTCCATTCTTCGTCGATAATCTGCGAAAACCGCTTTTCCTAAATATAATCTTCCGAAAGCCTGCGCCTCTGCTCAATAGGGCCAGCCGCATTAATATAACGAGCATTAATATAATCTTGTCAGGAGGGCGGAATCGCGGCCACATTTTCCAACGTTCACAAAAGCGCAGTTTCCGTGGACGAGCGATTTTAAACACAATAACGATAGATCTTTCCCTGTAAACGTGACGCTGGTGCCGAGGCTCGTGCCACACCCCCGTGGGGTCCCGGCGAGCTCGGGACCTCCATTATGCTCGCGACACAATTGCTAAATTGTCAAAATTACCGAACGTAGCGAGGGGGAGGCGGACTGGGCCGGCACGGGACAGCTGTCGAGGCGCGGCACGACGTCAGCTGATGGATTCCTTGCCGGTTCACGGGAAAACTCGGCGCCGCAGTTTCGTAATTAACCGGGTGTCTCTCGCACGACTTGTCCCCAAGTTCTACCGCGAGTCGTTCGCATTATCCGGGCCGCGCGTAGCCTGTTATCGATGCTATTGTTCCGCGAGAACTAGGACCGGGTTACGCGACACCCCGGCTCGACACGACCCTCGCGCGCCGCGCCGTCGAAACAATGCCGCCGCGGCGACCGTCCCCCGCGAAATCGGTCTTTGCGGAAACCGGTGCCGCCGTAGATGATCTGTGAGGGCTCGTCTACGGGCTATACCCGATGCCGTTCCGAAATTACTATTATTAAAATTCGTTGAAGATACATTGGTGAGATTGCTTAAGCTGTGAAAGAACTTGAAGAACAGCATCACAATAATAATAAATTGAAATACTCCGTGTTTCCTCTGAATAGAGTGTTAAAAGGTACCGGAATTCCACAGTAGGTTGAATCCATAAATTCATCACTCGAATCGTATTCCGCGTTCGCATGGTTGCCACGCAATAAGAACAGCTCGACATTCCTCTGGTATTCACTGGCCCCTTCGCAAAAGCTAAGCCAACAAAGGACGTGATTATCGAGTGTAAACGGTCGGAAAAGCGTAGCCCGTGTACCGTGCAACGCGACCGTGTAGGTTAAAGCCGTTTAGAGACGAAATTCGCGAAGGGTCCAGCAGCCGTTAACGAGGAGATTCAAGGGTGCGGGAGCGAGCAGGAGGGAATGAAATTATGAGCGGGCCAGCGTAAGAGCGTCCTTTTCCCCGGGGAGATTACAATATCCGCGGGAAGACACGAGATGACCGCGGTTTGGACGACGATACCGGGAGCGTTGATGGCGGTTCGCGGGGAACGAACGCGAGCGTCGGACGACGACTGGGCCAGACTTTACGAGGGTCAAGCATTTTCTAATTAAGCCGGTCCTCGCGCGTAAAACGTTGCGCCACCGCTCGAGCTGCGGCTTTGCCAATTCAAGGACTCTCCCCTTGCCAACGGTCCACCGAGGGTTAATTCGCTCGGCCGCTCTCCCGGTCGGGCGATAAACACGCGTCGGGATACCGCTCCGCGGAGACTCGGTCCCCGCGCTCTCGGAAACCATGAAATCGCGACGGAAACATCGCCGTATCGATTTCGAATGTTCGCCGGTCCCCGGGCTTCGAAATTCAATCGTCCTCCCTCGGCCCATTTCCCCTTCGATAAGCGAGCTAAAATAAATGCCTCTTGTTTCGTTACATATCTGTGGACGCTGTATTCCTTAAAGCATAATCCCGTCGCGGGATACTCGCTGATTTTATGCCGCAGACTACCAACGTTAATGGCGCTTCAGCGATCCACTTAAGCGAGATTCAGGGTTTGAGGGGTCCCTCGAAGATATTCGATTTACGGTACTTCCGAACCGCGTCGCAGAAATTCACTGCGCACAAAACCCGGCCGAGACGTCGTTGACAAGCGGAACAGTTCATATTTTCCGTTCCGTTAGCCTCTGCAGCACCTTCGACGACAAGGGTTCGCAATTGTTTTCTAAAGGATTCGTTAGCTGATCGAAACAGGGAGCGATACATCTGCTTGCGGACGGTCAGCAAATTGTCTCACAACGGAGACGGACGGGAATCGCTCAAACTTACGAAATATCCAGAGGGTTGGGCGGTGCTCGAATCGTTCTATTAGCGATTCTCTCGTTAGCGTCCATTCGAACTACAAACTTTATTCGCGTCGGCGGAGAATCGAATTGCGTGAACACCGGCCAGGTATTCAGTGTCGATTGAAATGTTAATCAACGATGGAAATATAATGACATGGGAGGGGTGGAGGGCCAGCCAGGTTTCATCGAATACGCGGGTAAATACGCAGCATGCCCTGGCGAATGGGAACGAGTATGGAAGCAAGGGTAGTTAGTCGAATCGGTAAATCACGCGCGGCCGATAGGTGCGGTAGGTGGCAGATGAGGATGGAAAATTAGTGGGTGAGATGCGGTGCTATCGTGGGCCGCGGTCGGTGGCACAGCATTGTTTAAATATCGGCACCGATACATTTCGCGGTCGGACGTGCGAACCAAGTGCGAAGACAGAACGGACACTTGCTGATTCGTGAAAACGAAGCGACGAACGGGTGCAAAAAAAGGAGGCAAAATCGTGGGAGGGGGTGGGTGAAAAGTAATTATCGATGGTCCTTGGCGATTCGCCCGTAGCGTTTCATTACGCTTTTAATTAACTTTATACATATATCGGTCGCGAAACGCAACCACCCACATGTTCGTTCGTTTATGCATGGGTTCGCTCTGTCCATTTGTTTTCTTTCGCGGACGCTATTTATTTTTTTATTTTTTTTGGTCCCGCCGCCACGCCGTAGTAATAGCCCGCGGCTGCCAGGGAAGTCAGTCGGCGGACAGAACATTTTCGTTCCGGTCAATTTCAAGGGTTACGCTGCTCGATGACTTCAACGAGAATTTAATTAATTCGTTCCCCGCCAAATTGCCTTCTTCGAAACGGCCTCTCGAGCTTCCACCGTGGTATCCTATCCGCCATGATTCGCCCCTTTCGCCCGTTAAATCTGGGCAACAATCGTGAGAAAAGCAAGACGAAGCAGAATGGTGGAAGAAAATGGCCATGAAAGGGTTAAAGAGTTAGGGAAGAAGGAGAACGGCCGCGGCGCAGCGCGAAGAAAGTGGAAAGTGTCATTCAGCGGGAATTACGGTATTTAAGACTTTCTACTGGATGGAGGATCGAGAAGAAACGGGAATTAAACGAAGCTTCGCCGAGACTTTGCAACTGTGACTCCGCAGTTAAACGCAAACTATCCGCCCGATAGGTCAAAGCGTATTAACTCTTACTCGCGTCTATGACTTGCTTGGAGCAACGAATTTTCTCAGAGGAAGCACGCTCAAATCGGACAACATTCAATTGATCGACCCTTCGTTTTCCGATAGCTCAGCCGAGCCGAATCGCGAATTCGTTAATCGTCGAACCGCACGGACCGGCGATCAATTTTTCCGCCGCATCGGCGTAAACGGAGCGACGCGACCGCAAATGGAGCGGCGTTGCTTCAGGTGTTTCCACGTGGCCAGCCAGACGGAGATGCGTCTGTTAAGCTCGTGGCTGCACCAATTCGGGGAAAGAGGAGCGAGCAGCCGCAGGTGGGAGAGAACGTGGAAAGCTGAAAATCCGCGTGTGCACAAAGAGTACGCACTCGCCTAATCGCATTAACAGGCGATGGGGATCGGTCAAAGGACTCCTTCCTGCTCTGCTCGGGTGAGTTCCCCAGTCGCGACTACGACTCCTGCGATGGGTGTTAAAAAAGCAGCGGCGACAGTTTTGCGTTAGCATGCTCGATCCCTAAAACAATGGCGCAACAGTTTCTAAAATGTTCACAGAAAAATTCAGCGGGCAATTCGATAGAGAAGGGCTAAAGTTGTTCGAAATAGGGTGCTGCGATATTTACGTTTCAAATTGATACGTATTCAGCTGAGGGTTCTAGTTCCGAAGATGTTAATAAATCGCAGAGTTTCGTTCCACGATCGAGCAAACTTGAAATTTGCATGCGCAAATTGTCGAAGTTCATCAAACACCCTGTGCATTGACCGTTTATCGATGAAAGAGCGACGAACACTCGACGCGTTCATTGTCGTGTCGCGGTGTACACCCGCGCGCGACCATGGACCCACGTAAATGTACGCGAGTTTTCATATTTTCACGCTAAATTTGTCCCACCGCTCGACGCACAATAGATCTCTCGCCTCAACGGACGCCTTTCATCCGCTGGATTTTGACCATTAGGGTCGTTGACGGATTACGGCGGCTCCCGGTGCCCTCCCCCCCTCTGCTTTCAAGTTCTTAGCCACGGAACCCTGTCCTTCCGGAGGATTTTTTTGAATATTCTCCTCGCAAAACGCTGATGGGAACCGTTTAAGGCGGGCATTGTTCGTGGGCCGAGAACTACCACGGTCCCGGCGGCGTCATTCTTTCGCCCTTCGATCGCGAGCCGTGTGACAGCTCATCACCCCCTTGGCCTCATCGACGCTTCGATCACCGTTTCTCCTTTCTTCCTTTCCAACTATTGTGCTCCAACGATAACTCGATTGACGTGCCGTCAGTCTACTCCGAAGAATCTCTCGAAATGTAAAGCGCGAAATCGTTTCACAGGCGTCACGAGGGCAAGAGGTTTTCACCGGTTTCTTGTCTCGTTATTTCCGCGAACGCAACAACGCTCGAGGTGTTTAATCTTTGTAATCCACGAAACGGCGTGTCGACGTTTTACAATCCGCGTGCATTTCGCTGCGCGTTATCGCGATGCGAAAAACCTCCTCCCTCGGCTAATTCGTAGATTAAATCGCTACACAATCCGTACCGCGTTGCGTTCTGCGTGCGCGCTATTAGATATCCCTTCGGGGAGGCTCGTTCTCCACCTCGACGCTAAGGAGAAACGCAAACACTCCAATGTAGATGATAAACCAAACGTGCAGTTTCGCCGCCGGTTCCTGGTAATCCTAGATTGAACGTAGAAATAAAGGGCAAAGCGCGGCTTTCGAACAAGATTTCGAACGAACCTCCACCTGCAGTACGCTTCTGTATAAATACATACGTACATGTCCGCTGCGCCCACTTTTTCCCTACGTCATTTTATAGGTCAACCTTCTTAATATGCTTTAAACGATCCGCTGCGAATAACTTTGCGAAGCTACTCTGTGCGAGATCATTTGCATGTCAGATTCGCATTGCTATCCTTGCAAATAGTGAAATACATAACAAGTTTATCTTGTACGCGTTGAAAATAATTGAATCGAAATGGTTTTTGCTTCTGGATCTTCCATTGTACGATCCCTAATTTCTATCCATAGAATTCTTCCTCGTTTTCAATCCGTACGCATTTCCAGGACTGCCAGGATACGTAACGCGGGGAACGTTGTTAATTAATTGTTTCGTTAATTCACGAACGGGAGCCCATTGTCCATGATTATATACACATTCGGGATGCACCGTGCTTTCCCCGTAGTATTTCATAGCAGTTATGCAAACGTCCATTTCGGATCCCCTAAAATCGATGCGGCACAGGGGCTGTTGCGATAATAATGTATTAACGCGCGCTTTACGAGCGGCCAATTTCGGGCCGCAGGCTTGTTTGGTCAGCACGCGATCGCAAATCCCTGAACACCGAACGGTCGAATCCCATCAAACGGTACTTCTCTAGGATCTTGCGGAGCAAACTGGGAATCGACCGGCCGAAACCAACACGGTAACTTATGACTCTCCCCGCATTGGGGTGGTGCCGTGTACATACGCTAAACGCAAACGGTACAGAGCCCGGTTGGATTAAAGGGGCACGGATAAACGGGGCTTTGGAAAAATAGACTCCTGTGTGCTGTTCCTTCTTCCGTCCCTGCGAGTATAATAATACGAACGTGCCAGCTACGCGTTTATAAGCCGGAGATTACTGACAAATTGCGTGCGCCAACGCGAGCCAAGAGGCGGCGGGCTATCGCGCTCAACGAAGATCAAAACTGGCATTAATAACCATGATACGTTATTAGATATTTACTTTTTGTGTGCAAGTCGACATTAATGTTTTCAGATATTTTGCAACCCGAACAAAGACAGGCACAGAGAACGATTCGTCAGCGTGTTTCTCAGCTTTCCAACAAGGGAAACCGCCTCGTAAGCTAGCCTGGGGGAGATCCAGAAATTAAGATTCACCGTAGCTGCTGAATTAGAGTCGAGAATTTTTTAAATTTCGTAATATGCAGATTAGCTGTCCCGGGTCGTGTAATTAATTCCAGCCGCGTGTTACGCCCGCGCCTAAGTTCTCGCTGATACCACCGTGGCCGCGCGCGAACTCGCGTTGCTGATGAAATTTTTATACCTGAAACGAAATACAGGGTGGACGGATAGCGCGCCGCGGCGTTGAATATCGCGTCCTTTTTATTGCCGCTTAATTCCATCTATTCGCGGGCTCTTCGGGAGAAACGGAATTTCAAATTCACGTTTGGCGGCAAACGAAAACAATTAGATGGTACTCGGCGTTAAATTTATTACGAAACGTTACAGGATTTAACGTAACAGGGGGAAAGGGAGAGAGAGAGAGAGAGAGGTAGAGTGAGATAGAAGTAGACAATTATCCAGCTTCCGTTTTAACAGTATTTATGACACAGTTTTTGGGCGAAAAGCACACCAGCGGCCAAAGACGGATACATCGCCGTTTGGATGAAAGTAATTCACAGCGGAGCTTCTTGCTGATTTACGGCATGTCGTAAATTTCGTCCGCGTAATTAGCTCGGCTCGCGATACGCGACCTTTGCTAGTAACCCCCGCCGCCGGTGCTTCATCGACGCGGAAGCGGCTACGATTTTCTCTTTGAACACGGTGCAAGCTGGCTTCCGGGTCGCGTCGCGACTCGAATACACACTGATGCTTGACCACCCCCTATCCTTCGCGTTACTCGCATCGCGACAAATATAATATTCCGTCGGTCTGTCTGGCGTTGTCGTGCCCCCGGCACGCTGAAGATTCTTTAGTAAGCACTGCCAATTCTATCGAGGGTTGAACCGAAACAAAGCTCGAAACCTGCCGTTTCAACCAGCTTACAATTTTTTCTAACCATCGAATCCATCGCCAAGCATGCACCGAGGTCAGTCCTGGAGCCATTCCAGCAGCTCCTCAACAGTTGATCCTTCGCCGACGGTATTCAAAAGCCAGGCTTCCGAGATTTTCGCTTATATCCGCAGTCCATCCAGCCGCCCTGTACCAGTCGCGGAGCGGTGACGTGCGCCGTGAGGGGCATTAGTTTCCGGCGCGTCAACTCGAGCTGTTCCAACAGCATCGTACGTATGGAGTGCGTAGATAATACGGCGGAAGGCTTTGGCCGACGCGAAAGAGGGTTCGGAGCACAGGCGGCAGCGCAGGAAACCTCGCGCTGATGTCTCGATACACCGTAAATTATATTCGCGTTTCGAGTCGCGCCGTTTGATGAGATAATGTTCTCCGCGTTGCTCAACTTTCAACGAACGCGCCCCTGACGTGCGTTTTTAAGAGAGTAATTACGGGCGACAGATCGAGTCCCCGTCAATACCTGCTTCTCCTAAGCTTAAACGATAAGGTAAGTTCTCATGATGAAAATATACGGGATATTCCAGAACCGGCTTGCTAGCGCGTGGAAGACGCCTCACAGTCACGCGACAGTGCAGCAAAGAAGGGTAGCAATAAGCGGGGCGGCGGGCTCCTTTCATCCGGAGATCTCATATTCCTTTGCCCGAAAAGTTGGCCGCGCCGCGGCCGCCCGAACGCGACCCGGGGCTTGAAAATTAGGCGGAGGACGGTGGTACGGTACCGTGCGGCTCACCCTCGACTCCCTAGAAAGCGTACCGTCAAAGAGCTAGACCAGGCGAGAGGAGGAGGGAGGAGAACGCGGACGCGTCTGATAATCCTCCGGCAAGGACTGTCGCATAACTTTCCACAGGAAGTCGCTCTGTTTACCATTCTAAAGACATCTTCAATATATAACGGGCAATTTTCCCCGTTCTATGCCGGCGAACTTCTTTGAGAAATTGCACGTCTCGAAGAGGGTAATGCCGCCCTCGTAGCCGTCACCTTCGAACCCGAGCACGTCTGCGGGCGAGGAACGAGATACGGAGAATAAGGACGTCGCCGCTTTCGCGCGAAAGACAATTCTTCCGCTCGCTAGTTAATAATCCTTGCATAATGCATTCGCGGAATTTCTGGGTGGTTTGGCTGGGAAAAGTTCTCGGTACGGCGTAAGATTTCAGAAAGCAATATCCCTGTACGTGTTCGAACGTAGTGGCGTTCGCCACAGGTGTCATTGTCGACGCGAATGTCGGAAACGGCGGAACCGTCGCGGCGCGTCTTCGTGTCAACCTGCTCCTTATCGTGTTTATCGGCAACATTACCGTGAGGCGCTATTGTCCGCCAGCGGGCATTGTTTCTCGAATGAGAGAGCATCGAGAACGTGTCGTTAGGCGAATCCGTTCGGCAGTCGACTGTCGTGATTACGTTTACTGTTCCATTTCCTTCTATTTCGAGCCGGTTCTCGCAGCGCCGACACCAGATCCTTCTCAAATGGTCCATTCTTGAATACGAACGTCGCGTTAGAACTAAAATTTGCGAACGCAAACTTCGAAATTGTTTATGTGCGATTATTTTCTGAAATAATAAGATTCCCAATTTCTCGCAATTCACGGCCGGAAGCTTCTTAAGGCTTCTCAATGCACTCCGGTTTAATTAGCTTCGGAGCAAGTTTGTCGTCCTAGGCGCGGAAAGCGGCGGCTTCGGTCTCATCAGCGATGCATTACGCGAGTCAATCAACCGCGATGCGCGATCTTATCAGCGCGATCTTCGAAACGAGATTACTTCTGAACGCCTCCGCGAATTCATAATTGATTGTCGTCGGAGAATCTCGTTCTCCGGGCTTGTCGATCGCGACGAAACCCGATTAACGTTGAATCAGAGTTTTCCGTGCCGCTCCAGGGCGTAGCCGATGCCTTTCGGTACCTTATAAACAGTTTGCACGACGGGTAGGGCTACTCGACTTGGCATTAGGTCGAAATAATAGGTCCGTTCGCCCTCCAGTAGTATGGAAATGGGGGAGCGTTATCAAAATAAGAATTGTACAGGCTTTAACGAATATGTCCGATGCAATTGTTAGCTTTAGCGTGTGTTCACAGAGGTGCTGTTCCTTCGCGGCAATGGAAATTGAGATGAATAGAAACGGAAAGACATTTGTTCGCGGAAAGTCCTCGGTCTGGCGTCAATGGCGTGTGGCATAATTCACCGAAAACGTTCCCCTTTGGCCTCTTTGCCGGTAGAGATCGAAGATCATCGAACAAGGGCCAGGCTGATTCTGTTTTCTGGTATTACCTACAAATACGATTCGATAAATCATCCGAAGAATCGTCGGTGTGGCCGATCCATAGTGGACCGCTATTGTCAGCAATCCGCAGCTTTGTACAAATTTTCCTCTTTGGCGTTTGTCCGACACCGCCCCGAGCAAGGCCGAACTTTTTCCCTTCCCCTTATTCCTGTTCGCGCCTTTCTCGATTTCCTTCTCCGATCTTCGTGGATTCTATACTATATCGGGTGCGCTCGCCCCGGTCGATTTACTATCTCCTTCTCATTGGCTCGTTGACCCATTTTTATATACCACCACCACCATCTTACCTGTGGAAAATCTTCTCTTCCACCCGGCGGACCTTTCAGATGCGAATTACTGGCAAGTAACGGCGGTGCAGCGGCGAACGGCGCCTTTTTGTTATACCCTCGGATTATAATGTTTCCGTCATCCCCGAGACGATAATTTATCAAGGCCAGGGGAGATGGGTGTGGCGAAGTTCCAGGTGAATTTATCGACGGGGGCCCTTATGTAACGTCTGAGCACGGGCGAACCACAAGGGTCAAAGGAACACGTGCGTTACGTCGTCGCACCCTGCCCTCCTTCCCGTTTACACGGCTCTGGGAAGAATTTCCAAGTGGTTCGGTACACACGCAGACACACACAGACTCTGCTTCTTCGTGCATCAACGGAGAAAATGAAAAGAGAATTTGTAGTTAATGCGTTTCTGCAGGTCAAGCTGTTAGATTTTTCCTCCACTCGCTCGATAGGGTCAGCGGACGTTCGATCTACCTGGACCTCCTGTTTGCCAGGTGACTGCCAGCACTAATTAAGCTGTTCAGTCTGTCGACGAGTCCCTTTCGAAACTCGATCCTAATCCTATTCGTATAAGAAACGATCGCAGCCCTTTCGACCTCTCGTAGCAAATAGAAACAAAAGCAATGATAAGCTCCTTCGGAATACAACCCTGCTTCTCACAATGGAAATCCATTGCAATCTTATTATAACATCTACGGCAACGCTCATGCTTAATTCGATGCAGCCATGAACAGGGAATTTGGAAAACACATTAGCCTCGGATAGAGCACCGTGTTTCTCGCAATGGAAGTTCGAATCGACCATGACAAGCACGAAATCTTGTTGCTGTCATCCGACTTGACATTGCTCGGCTGCTTAAACGTTGTTGCACGAAAGTTAAATGAACATTGAAACATTCGGAGAGCGCGTTCGGGCTTTAACGAATTTTCCACGAACGATTAGACGAGCGAAAGCTGCAGACAGTCGCCGATAGGCGTGCATTGGCCACGTGGCGCGCCTCGTAACAGGACTCCTGGATTTTCTCAAAGTTCCTTCGGCTTCAGAATTCAATCCCAGCTCTGCGAGTAGCAAACGGTGGGTCGCTCGGATATTTCGAGGCAGGTGTAGCCGGCGTAGTCTCAGCGACAGCCACGCTCCAGGATGTGTCGCAGGAGGTTTTCCCTGGAAAGACTTCCTCGCGGTGACATGTGGCTGCCGTAAAGGACGATCATCCTTACGGAAGTGGCCTGAACAAACGCGAACGCTTCCGCGTTAACCAGCCGGTGTTTTCGTCAATTTAATTGTACCAACATTTCTGCGTTCTGTTGAATAGTTGCACGGAGAACGGAATCGTTCTCGTGGCTTGCCACGGTGAGTGTTAAGATCTTAAGAAGAATTTAGGGAAGGTTTATACCAGATGCTGAAGGGTGACGAAACATGCACTGAAACATTCACAATTTTGGATACAGTAAAGGGGTTGGTAATAACAATAATGGTAGTAGCATCGACGAGAAGCAAGAGCTATTCATTAATCAAAATTCATTGCGTCAAATGTTGCGTAATCAACACGTTCGCTGGTAAAACCATGTCGGATCTTTGTGCACCGTCGAATCGCCAGGATTCTGCAGAATTTTCGTTGATCAAGCATTAGTGGGTCAGAAAAAATTCGAAAAACGTAACTGGATACGGTGATGTTTTCGTTATGACGCGCGGTAACTGGGACAATGATCGCCTGCCACCGTGTTAATTACAAAGGTTGTTAAAAAAGGTAGAATACGGCGCGTTTTCGTGCGCGTAAAATAATACAGATAGAACGGGGCGTTCGGTAAAGTGTTGGGATCAAATACCGCGGGCGCTTGAATTTCATGCTCTGCCCGAGCATTATTATCATCCCTTTTGCGACGCGATTTCGCATGGACGATCGGTCGTGTTCCATACCAGAGCTATTCTCCGGCACACGAATTAGCCGCTGCGACCTTTTACAATAGCTACACGAAATCGTACGCGTACACACGCGGACGAGAATCTAGATTCGGTTCGGGTGTCACTGGACGAACTTCGTATTTCCTCCCTGGTAACGTTAATAAAATATGGCTTCACCGAATCGGTTATCTCATTCCTGCCCGCCGCGTATATCAATCCTAACCCGATAAAGCATCGCGGCATAGTCCTACCGAACGAATCGCCCCACGTTCACCTATCTCGCAGCCATTTGAAAATCCGTCCAGCCGACGATAGGATCTTGCATTAATTTGTTATGGAGAAATGATTAACAGAAAAATAATTCTGTTATGGGGAAATTTGCTCGATTCTCGCCCTGCGCCGCGATAGGAAAAACCTGGTGGAAAGACGCGTTGGAACATTGTCAGCTCCGTTTATCAAAGGATCGTGCGGATGGCAAGGTTAGAGAGTGGTGACAGCAGGGCGCAGGAAACGTTAATAGCTGTTAATTTCCTCGGGTCGAATCTTCGAACACGTGGTTCGGATCATCGAAAAGGAAACGGCAAAAAGATGTTTGGCTGCCACGTGCTGTAGCTCTCGGACTCGTGGACAGCATGTGGTGCAAGGTCGGTGAAACACATGGCTGAAGGAACTCGAATCTTTCCCAGGTTATTGTATTTTTTTTTTTCGAGCGTTGTTTTTGAAATCGAATATTTCGTGACCGAGGGAATCCAGGAACTGCATGGTTTTCACGGAAGAAGGCGCCCTCCCCCGACTGTCGTCGCTTCGACACGTTTAGAAGCGGCGATCCGTCGAACAGAAGCTGAGAAAAAAGCCACGCGCGAGGGAAAGAATTTTCAGAGAGGGATCAAACGAGGGACCAGCGATTTATGCGGAAACTCCGGGATGGCTTCCGCCGCGTTTGAATTGGAGCGCGTTCGAAGGCAAACGATAGCCGGCAGATTTCGCGTTCCGCCCAGAGGACAATTAATAAACGTTCGTTCAACGAAACGTGGATGATCGCAGCGCGGCTATAAGTTGGCGTACGCTAAAATCCGCGCGCAATTAGCCGACCGAGTTCTATTAAAATAAAGCCAGCGAGCGCTTGTAAACGAATCAATTTGGGATGCCCCGCTGGGTCACGCGTTGCTTTTGTTCCCGATTATAGCGGCCGCGACCGCGTAATTCCGAACCGAATGCCTTCCCATTTCAGTTTCTTCTCGCGTGTAATGAAACGGCTCGCGCACAAAGATTGCGCGCTTTTTCGATTGGAAACCGAAATTGCTGCACCATATCGATCGGACTGTGCGCTTGACTTTCGCAATGCTATACACACGCGTACGCGTTATTGTTACTTTTGCCAATGCGAAGCGAAAATGCGTTTGCGCGCAATCGTATCCATTTGGTTCGCTTCGATTCAATTGCAGTGCTTGGTAATTTATAGTGAATCGAAATTCGCGTACAGGTGAAACAGAGCTGTGTTTATTTGAATCTGCTAATCCGTAGAGGAAACGCGAATGAAAATCGAAGGATGCGTAGTTCAACTCGTGGTGAAGGGAATGAAAAGATTAAACTTTGAAAACGTTGTCTTTCGAGGCCGAGCAAGTGAAACCCGTATATTCAAAGACGCATCTCGTAAGAGCCGCTGCTTTACTAACAATTTACGACAACCCAGGACTGTGTGTGTGACAGCCGGAAGCTTTTTCCTCTCGTTCCCATCGGTATGAAAGCGGCAGGATCTCGGTGCGAGTCGTTTATTGCCGTGGCTCGTAAATAGCCAGCACCGTCGTAACCTTGCTCGTTTCGTTCCGCGGCCCTAAATCACTTTCAGCCGAGCGTGGCTGCCGCGTCTATTGCAGTTTGTGTTGGGACATTGAACGGTGATTACGAGTTCCGTGATTGTTGCGAACAGAGCTACCTGAGGGAAGCGCTGTGACAGACTGGCTCTACCCCCTGCGGGCCGAGGCTTCTCGAATTTGTACTTCACTGTCGTCAGGGTAGGATTTCTTAAGGGTGGCAGCATTTTCGTTTCTGGGTTCTCTCTTCCCTCTTTTTTTTTTTATTGCTGGGTTAAAGTTTAAAACAGAGTTGCTTCTGTTATGTGACTGTGTATGTATATTTGTATCTTAAGTGTACCAATGGAAAGGAACTGAGGTGAAAAAGCGGATCATGACGGATTCGGAAGCTGGGTTCAATCTCGCCCGTACCCCCCACGGTCAAGGGACGCCCTTTCAAGATCGCTGGTATTTCGTAACGCTTAAATCGCTCTTCTTTCCGAGGCAGCACGTTATCGAGTTTGTTCCTCCAGGAATTCCTCCGATGCATGTACGTTGCACGCTCTGAACGCTGGCTTACCGTGAACGGCGCCCACTTTACGTCGCTCTGGGATCATCGAACGATTTTGGTTTCGCGTTCGTACGAGAGCAACCGTGACTTTTCCCGGTAAAGTCTCGCTGCTCGTTGATGCCACACAGTAACAACGTGTCGAAAATCTAGTACAATAGCCTTTCCAAACGTTTCTGACTTAGTTGGACAGGCTGAAACGTAAATTATCAAACGTTAACGAGGCCGTCGGTGGAGCACGCCGTAAAATCGTCGCTTACACCTGTGCGAGGGATGCTTTAGCCAGAGGAACTATTAACGAAGATGATTTTACGATGCCGCGCCGCAAGCTCGAAATAGGGGCCGAAAGTAAAACACCGGGACGAGTCCCGGCGAACTGGAGAGTTGATCTCCGATTTCGTGATTTACACCGGCCCCTCCTCGCGATCCATTATCGTTTCGACGATCGAACGGCCAAATTGCCGCAACGAGCAGCGCTGTAAAGGTGTTGAGATGTATTTAAATTCAGACGAACACCTCTCGCAACTATCCAGCGCTAAGCGGAGCTAACGTTGTCGTTTAACCCCCAATAATTGCCACGAATACCCTCCTGGCAGTACCGCTACCTTTACTGTCTCTTTCCATTTGCATCCCCTCCCCGGCACCATTCTGTGCTTGAATCTTTGTTAAAAAGTTCGAACTAAAAGCGGATTCTATTATCGATTTCGAAGGGATCCGCGAAGATCGCGGTCGTCAAGTGTTCCTCCACTGCTTTTCCACTTTCTGCACATCAATCAGACGTATCGACGGAAAGTCTCAATGAAAGCGATTTAGAAATAAGAACCGAGACAACGGATTCTGATGAATTTTCAACAGCACATCATTTTCGTGTCTCGCGTATCGAGCTTATCGGCTTTGCTAAGCTCGACCCGGAATTGATTGTGCATTAATGGAACGCTGATTGTACTTTCAACCCCCTATACGTACATGTATTTTCACGCGGTGTTTATCGAGTCCGCTTTTATGTCCGCTACGACCATACGTTCCTTTGTGAAACGTTGAATTAGCTTAATAACAGCGGTGCAATATTCGATTTGTATCGATAGAATGTTTTAACACGTATGGCTGCAATTACGAATTCGAGTAATCCCACCAAAATTATAGAATAACGAGGGGCATGATTAAAAGTATCGGCGTTTCATAAATTTCTGGCCGAGGGACAGCCGGCTAACAATGGTCAAAAGTTTAGCCACGGTAGTTAATCGATGGGGGATACGCATCGGTGAAAATTCCGGCCACACGGCTGACTTTACTCTCGTCGACGTGGAACGGGCCAATGATATCGAGTCCCTTGATTACGGGAATCTAGGGAGCTACACGTTAACCGGGGGGGGGGGGGGATTTATATCCGTATAAAGGCGTGACTAAAAATCGCCATATATCAGCGTTGCACCGTGTTGCACACCGGTTACGACCCTACTGGGGTTGGTCCACGAGGCTAAGCCAGGGTAAACCACCAGTCGTTTATCATGCTTTTTACTAATAAGCCGTTCTCCTACCGTTTCGCGCGCGCTTTAATGCGGTCACGATATCAATGACCGTCCGAGATCTGCCGCGTGCCCTGTTTAGAAGAAATTCGAAGATAAACAACTACCGACGCTTAAGTGAAAAATAAATCAGGAAAATAGAGCTTTCGAATGTTTCGTAAACTGCTGGGATAATCGCCGATATGTTATCGAAAGAAACGTCGGCGGGTCGCGCGAGCTACGCTGTGAACAAAACTGGACGCCAAAGGGGTGGCTCGTGCGAACTTTGGTAAATCTCAGGAGCGGTATACGGGCCTCTCCGCGTTACACGGCGCGAACAAGCGTCCGAGGGTGGACAAATTGAGCGGTAAATAATTCGGAATGCCGGGACGCGGTGTCGTGTCCATTGGCAACAGATACGCTCGAATTTCTGTCTGGAGGCAGAAGCTTAACGGGTGAACGAACGGCACTTCATGAACCAGCGGTCGCGATACGATCTGACCCATTATTTATTGACTTTTCGGATTCACCGTCATACACGCAGTGCGCACTCGTGAAATTAGTTTGCTTTGAATTATCTCGCGGCGCAGTCGGCCGATAACCGGCCGTCCAAGTTATTGCGCCATTGAAATTCATTTTTCGACCGTCGCGTCGACCAAACGATCCGGCCAGAAACAATTCGCGACACGCGAGGGGGGGTCAATTGTTTTTGATCGCACGGTTAGAATCGTTGTTCCTCTTTCGATCTCGAACCCGAAATTGATTAATCAACCAGAGGCGAAGTATTCAGAAGTAGAATTTTTGAAATGTACGCATATGCAAATGTCTAAACCCGCGTTTGGTCCTTGCGATACCGCGAGCAAGATCTCGGTACTCTTCCCGTGAGTAGCTCATACTTTCGCAACCCGAAGTTCGATTGAACGCTGAACACACGCTGCGGTGAATTACGTTGAACGCAGGGTTTGAACGTTCGTCGAACGGCCGTGGGTCAAGAGTTCGTGGGCGAAATTTAAATACTTCGCTGGCTCGTCGTCGTCGATACGGCACGGCACCGATGCAACCCCCTGAAAATTTGTTCCGCTCCACGTCCGCGTTGCCGGACGTGAAATATAAGGCAATCTCATGAACCATTAAGAATGGAAGTTCATAAGTCGGCAGCACGTGTTTTCGGTGTTAACCCGTGTAGAAGGCGAAATGAGATTTTTCGAAGGGTGCCGGCAAGCCCGCCCCGCCCTGCCGTGTCGGCATTGACGTATAACGGCCGCTCTGCAGGGTGGATACAGGCAACGCGCGACGCGTTATTCGTCTTTCTCTTTGGTCGCGGACTACACCTGTCTGCCCCGAGAAACAGGCTCGCCCTTTACACCAGCGGGGTTGAAACAATTTTTTACGACGCCGCGCTGCGGCGAAGGTTAACTTTATGGATGCGCTCGGATTCCTGGGGGCGTGCTTCCACGATTACCGTGGCCCCGCTTCGCCTTCCTTTAGCGATTACTCCCACTGAGTCGCGGTTCTAGGTGTTACAGGACACCTATGCGCTGGTATTGCGGATGACGGTGAATACGGTAATGTCTGTACGGGAGAGGGTGACGCGGCTGGGTGCTTCTTTGTTACTTTCATTTTAAATTTATTTTCGAACGAGCCCGATAAAAAGATGCACTTCTCGTGAGTGCACCCCAAATCTTTCCGAAGCTGGACGTAACCGAGCCCATCGTCGATTGTTTACCCCCCATTCAATCATAGTAATTGCATTCGCTGCTTCGCGCCGATACTTTCTTGGTGATTTCCCTGCATCAGCGATAGCGCGGCTAGCCGTCACACGATCTATGCGCGCCTTTCGCGTGTATCGGGATCTAGTTAATTAATCGACTCGCCGTCGATGGCTTTTTACGACCGATGGAGCCGCGTAAGCGAAGAGAGAAACGTTAACGCGTGTCTCTGTGGCCGACGTTCTTTCTTTTTTATCTTCGCGTTCGCAGGCGCGATGTTCAATTAGCCAGGGAGCTTCGAGCAGAAGGGATCGCTCGCGGCTAAAGGCTTCGGCTGTTTTGCAATTATTCGTAATTACACTCTGCCGATGGATGAAGCAAGACCGAGCCAAGGCTAATTTTATTACCATTCGAGCAACATCGGCGGCAACGAGAGAAAGAAGCCGCGTATGCGGTAATGGAGAACTCCAATCATTCACCCGACGCGTACACACGATAAAAAAGTAATTAACACGCCACCGATGAAGTTTCGCCATTCTGTTTCCTGTGTTGCTACCACATAAAACTGACCTATAGGTACGCCGCAAATATTTCACGGATAATAAAACAGCGTCGGACACGATAGTTAATAGAGACGGCGCGGTGTGGATTACGACGTAGCTTTCAATTACGGGTCTAGCGGACATGGTGTATTAATACGCGATTGCGCCCATGCGCTATTAAAGTCACCTAACTGTTTCTCGACTCCTTTTGCTGGCATGATCACATGAATTAAGGAAAGCAATTTATATGGTAACAGACAGAGGCATAAATAATACTGCCACGTTACTGAAACACCTGCTGTAATTGGAATTCAATTCCTATAGTGGAGTCCGAACCGACGCATCGGCCAAAGACTCCAGCACGTGTCAACGTCAACAGAATATTCTGTACAAAGATCATTTTTGCTCGACAAACGTGCGGAAAGTGATCGCTCGATCGTCCATCGCTGGCTGAAAGCGTTCCAAATGGAGCGGCCTTCGTAACACGGTTGCTACCCCTATGCAGGCACCGTTTTCTCCGTAACGAACGTTTACGATCCCGCGGAAACGCTCGATCCCGAGCCGTCCAAGTGCACACGGCCCATCCGTTAATTTATTCCATTCCGTTGGAATATGCACGCTTTAGGCCGGCGGTGCGCAAAAAGCGGTGTCGAGAGGGGTATGAATGTCTTTAATAGTAGCAGCGTCCCGGTTGACGCTGCGAGTTTTGACAGACAGCTCCTCGGGGCACAATGGGGGCCGACCCGGCCGGCACAATGCGCCCCTACACAATCGCCAGGAATTATACATGCACGTACGAGTTCGCTTAGATGCGCGGAGCATTCAGCGCGTTAACGGAATACGAATACGAAATTCGAACACAATGTACGCGGTTCAACCTGCCAGCTTTATCCCTTCCTCCCTCTCTCTCTCTCTCTCTCTCTCTCTATGTCAGTTGTTCCCGTTTGCTTCTCCGTGCTCGTCACGATGAATGCAACCGAACGCTCTAATGAAGATAGACACGGGCGCACCCGGTTGCCTGCCACTCGTCTCCTCACCACCATCCACCGCAGTGCGAGTCTCGTTCTTTTCTTCGCCGCTCCTCGTTTCCATCCCTCAAGAATGCCCGTGTCCCTCGGCTCTCGTCTCCTGATTCCGCGGCATTCGACCGAAGAGTTTCGGCCCTGTCGTTCAACGTCGCTTCGCGATATCAGTACGGTGGCTGGGCTAGGGGTTAGTATACGGACGGGGAGAAGTTGTGGAAGGAAATCGTTAGCCAAGGAGGCTCTTCGTGATTCTTATTATTACGGTAGTCGTTGATATTAGTGATACCCCGAAGGGATAACGGGGATCGAAGAGACGTTTAACGAGGACGAACTTGATGTAATTCGATAGCAGTGCAGGAAGCGTCCCTGCGTCTACTTTTCTGTGCACCCCTGTTCGGCGTTCGGCTTCCTGCCGGAGGAGAAGGTAACTTTTGTGTCCCGTGAATGTTAAAAAGGATTGTAAGGATAAGTGGATACGAAGCTCGGTGTATCTTGTCCCTTTTATTGTAGCAGTCATCGTTTCGGAAAGTCTACCTTACTCGATATCCAACTGAACTCGGTTGCATCGCTGTCAGTTCTACGTATAACACAATACGCCAGTACATGCATCGTCGAGCTAGGAAAAAGGCTTCTTTTCCTCTTTGGTATTCACCGGGGGGGAAAACGCCACGGCCGAAGTGGCGGTTCTTCGACGTGGTCACGTGTGTTTACCTCTGTACGTCCGCAGGAAATGTATTCAGCGGTCGCGTCCGCTTTTAGTTTGCGACGCCAGCTGGTTCACTTGTCCTGCAGGGACACTCTCATCCGAATCCCTTTATTCTTCGCCCTCTATGACGATCCGTGACGCGGCGCCTTTTATTCCCGTGAGTGCGACGCGAGAGTCGGCCAGCTTTTCCTCCCCCTATCGATGCGACGGTGCTCGAGACAACCTTCTCTGTCTATCGCGATCGACTCCTTTTTTCGTGCTCTCCTACGTTCTATTTACTTTGCATCGTGAGAAGGTTGCCCTTACGTTAAAGCCCGATCGTTTAAGAAACGCGTCTCTTCTATCTCTTTTCACATGGACGCAGAGAAACAATCGTGGAAGCACCTTGCTTCGTCGAACGCGATACGCTCGTTAAACAAACAGAAATAATAACAAAGACTTTGTATAGGTATAAGAAGACAATTTCGTGGCCGTTTCTATCATCCCGCTTTTGGCAGAAGACACTTTTCTCGGATTCCGTAAATCCATTGACGCGGCAAGTGTCGCGGATCGACGAACAGCCAAAGCTGATGAAATTCAGCAAATATCCGACTCGATCGTAATCTCAGGATGAATTCTGCGATTTATCGCCCGCCAAAGTCTCGGTACATTCGTTCACCCGTTCCTCTTTTGACTTCTTTCAGCACTTGCTCACCCCTCCCCTCCCCCGCTGCAACAGCCTTAGGATTCTTTTGCCTATTTGTTAATTTTCTACGCCGAGAGGATGAGTCGAGCTTTCGCCGGATTTTTCGCTCCGCGCCATCTCCTCGTCGACGTTCCAGCAGATGAGAATTTAATGAGGTAAACACGGCCGTCCGATCTTCTTTTTCTCCTTTCCTTACCTTTATTCACGGTTCAACCTCCCCTTTTGGCGCGGCACTCGTAAACGCGCGCGCCCTAACAGAGATTTATACACGCCGCGCCGATCGCAAATTAATGTTGACTCCGCTCAGCGACTGCACCGTGCTTCCTTTCGACTCGATGGTACAACAACCTTCCTTCTTTTATCGAGACCGTCGCTCCGATCCCATTCCCATTCGCCCCCCGTCGATTCTTTTCTTTTTTCTCCTTGGCGACGAGACGCGACGTTTTAATCTCATCTCGGAGGTAAATCCTAGCCTCGTCGATGTTTAATCGTCCGACGTCTTCCCGCGACATTTCTACGGATATCAGTTTTTACCGCGAATAAGTATTTCTGAATCGTACCGTTTAATATATTTCAATATCTTGCCGAACGTAAACCCGCGATAGGGACCCGTTTCACTCTGAAATCCTTCTGGCACCGTGCAAAATTGATTCAGCATTACTGCACTATGCATAGCCGGCCATCGATGTTACGAATTCACGGGGCTGCCGCATTAATTATCGGTGCGCATCCTGCATACCCGATGGGGGTGTATAGGCCGGCACGATGGTTCTTCGATGACCGTTCGGTCAGTCGGCAATAATTGGCGGGAATCCTCTTAGAAGGAGGACCACGTGTCCCGGGCCGGGCTCACGGTGTTTTGCTTCACGGCTGCTTCGATCTTGCCGGGGCTTGTCCGCTCGAACGAACCGTGTTTAATTATTCCGCGTAAGCGGCTTATCATTAGACACGTCGTTCGGGATCGAAGCCCCGGCTTGGCGCCGTTCGACTGCGTAATAACTTACTCGTACCGTGCCGCGATCCGCCGATTCGCGGGAAAACGAGTTCCCGGGGGATAAATTTTCTGACGCGCCGCAGTTACACGATAATGTCAGTCGCGTTTCTTCTCCGTTCCGGTAGTACGACGGCGCGGCATGAATGGACGCGCCAGCGATAAATTCGTCCCAGCGAAACTTCATCATCAACCCCGTCGAAAGAGGACGAAGACAAAAGGGCAGCCCTGAAGCTGCTACCCCGCTGTAGTAAAATCAACGACGATTTTATCCGAAACTCGTTTCCCTTTGCCTGGTCGGACAAAAATGAACTCCCTCCCGTCGAATCCTTTCGGATCTTCTCCGTATCCAGAAATTGTCTGTCGCCAAACGGCCAGCGTCTTCAAGCTGGAAGGACGAGCGCGGACGCGTCGTCTTGGAACGAGATCGTTTAGCACGTTGGAAAATTAAAGAAAGTTGAGAAATGAAAGTCCAGCGTCGTTCGAACCGCTCCCGGAATATTACGAAAGTTTCTTTAGCGCGTAAAGTCGAGACTTTGGCCGATTCGACCTACCGCCGGATTAAGGGCTGCCAATGGAACGAACGCGATCGTGCCACAGGATTTTTCGCGCACTTAAATAACGTTCGCCACCGCCCCTTTCGATGCGGCCCTTTCGTAAAGTTTCTCCCGGCCGTGCGGATTTTGTTGTTTGCTACGCTGGGCTTTTCGTATCGGCGCTGTCCACACGGGTCACACTTCTGATCGCGCTGAAACGTGATCGAAATATATTTCCTACGCTATTGTTTCAAACAGGTAGCGATGCAATCATTCTTCACGCTAGGCTTGCAACTGTGGCGACTTTAAAGATTCGAAACTGTAGAATAGGCAAATGTATAATACTTGTAGAACTGCGATACTATAAATTGTAAATCGCGGAAGTAAATGCTACGGTGAATAGATTCGGTCGACGTATAGGATACTTTGAAAGAAATCGATTTTCATCGGCATAAATACGAAAGAACGGCGGGATGCTTTTTTCGCGAAACGACCACGTCCGTTTGCGACGGTGGGCGACCTGTGAAATTACTTCAGGGTACGGTCACGCCAAAGAAATTGTTATCCCTTTCGGTGGAGAAACGTAGCGAAGAGCGAGGCGGAGGAAAATCGGTTTTCGACGAACGGCCATGTCTCGAACGTTCCTCGTGGACACCCGCTCGGTATATTTCAATCGTCCGAAGCGTAATTACCAGCGCGATTCTCGGTAATACCAGCCAGACACGTGTCTATCGTTTTTATCTCGATCGCGAGACTACTCCCAACTATCATCGTGTCTTTCCCCAAAAGAAGAGAAAGCAATAGAATAAAATTCGTGAGACGGAAAAACGGGTCTTTCTCCGCAAAAAGCACAGCTCCGAGGGGAGGCCGCGGAATCGTTCGCCGGGAATGCTGGCCGAAATTCGAAATGTAATTAACGAAACGTCATCTCGCCCTGGCCAATAAAGTTCAAAGGATTTAATTCGACTGGCCGTTCGACGGATCGAACAAAAATTAAATTGACGATGGGAACGGAGCGGCAGCAACGGGCGGAGCGCGGCCGGGAAAGTAACGTTAAGTTTGTTTTCTTCCGCGTCGATTCTCCGGTGATATATCGCGACAAAGCGAACCCGGGTGTGGGTAGTTCTTTTTTCGACGAATCCCCTGATTAGGAGCCGTTTACCCGGCGAGCGTTAACGTACGATCGCCACTATGTTTCCCCGTCGAATTCCCGCTGAATCTCGTTCGCCGTGGCGGAAACCATTTCAACGCCGCGTCCCCATTTTCTCGAACAAATCTTCTCTATCCCCCTGCTTGGCGAATAGAAAATTTGCCTCTCTCAGAGAACAAGGCGTTGCCGCGGTTGCAACGAATTCTTTCCGACCACCTATAGTCGGTACGACGGGAAAATTATCGCTGCTCTATATCTTAAAAGTGTACCTGTACCAATGCGCAAAACGCACTCCGCCGAATCCTTACGATTTTTCTGCCTCCGCATATTGCCACTAATTAGAGTCCCTTTTAAGCGGCTTTCGTAGTTGCGGCCGTCCACTGTTTTCGCTGTCCTTAAAGGTATATGTAGAACTTCCCGGGACAAAGTCGCCTCCGTTTTCTCCTGGACGCTGGTTTCTCACGACGAGAAGGGGAGCGGAATAATTTAAAAGGAGATTGTAATCTGGTTCGTCTGGCAAAATTCTTTCAACCGCTTATGAAAGTATTGCGAATAAAGGCTGAAGAACTATGAGAAAATAGACATAGACGCGGCGGGTCAGGTAAGCGAAACATTTTCCGTACATTTTCGTTGATCGATCATGTTGCGTCGCAACAATTTGGAGAGTTCGGCGAAACCCGCTCTCCGTTCCGGCTCTTCTGGCTAAATGGAGCGGCCGCAGCCTGCTCTACGCTAAATTATTTGAATCGCGCAACGATCGGTTAGAATATTTAGCCGGCCGGAGTATCCCGCCAATATTCCAAACTCGACGTTTCTCTCGACGAAATTCGCGTCTGGTTGACAAGCAGCTAAAGGCTTACACCGCTGTCACAATCGCTAAACGAAAGCACACCGTGCATACGTTTCTAGGAAATAAAGACTGCTTGCCAGGGAATATTCATAGATTTCGTATAGAAAAAAAAAAAGAAATCTCGTTGCGCGGGCTTTACCCTTCCCTGTCCAAAAGCGAATGCTCTACGAGTAAGGAAGAGGGGAAAAGCGGTTTGCGCGAGATCGGAGCTCGTTTGGCAATATATCTTAGGCCTAAAGAGCGCGGCCCGGACATATTCCAATTCGATCCGACCGGGCGCGTTTATAATTACGGCCGAACGTTCTCTGCAGACGCGAATTAGCGCTGGAAGCATTCCCGAATAATGGAGAACCGGCTGAAACTGCGGTAAGCATTCGCGCTGCGCGCATATAGACGCGCTTAATACGCACGCCGAATTTACTCGAGTTAATGAAACCTCAAATCGGTTACGCCCTTAGCGTGCATCGTAATTGATCGCGATCGCTTGTTTTCCCGCTCGAACCGCGCTCTTCGTTAATTATCACGCTGAACGAGCGTGCCTTCGCGCAACAGAATCGTTGAACGTCGCGAAGTCAAGGCTAGTCATCCTTTCCCTGCTAATCGAATAACTAGTGCACATTTTATGCGCGTCGATAATTTAACGCGCGTCTGACAGAGATGTTTCGATAATGAAACGGTATTCTTCGCACCTCTCAGTCCGAAATATTACATCCTTGGTTGTTTTTTTTAAATACAATTACTGGCATAGAAAACGAGGGATTTTTCAAAGAAAAATGACACAAGTCGGGAATTCGAGGTATCGCTGGCGTAAATCCACCGGGCTAAGTCCGCCTTTTCTCTGTGCCCACGTTGCAACTGTTGACGGCGGTAAACGCAAAGCCCGATCGCTATTGCGCCTATAGTTTCGCATCGATCGTCAATCCGTATCGTTCGCCAGCGATCGACCGGCAATTCCGCACGCTGGATTTACAAAGCAGCGTCGGACAACTGTTTGCGTTCGCCCGTGGCCACGCGAACGCTTGTCGATCTCGATAGCGAGAGCTTTCAAGTAAGAGACTTTTTACGTTTGTTTTTCATATCGATATCGCGAACGCGGCTTAGCACACGAGCAACAACGGGACTTTCAGCGCGATATCGTGGGACGACCCGCGTCGAATACAGAAAAGAAGTGAGGGGCGAACGAACAAGCGGCAAAGAATCGAAGAAACGGTAGAGATGGGGGACGAGGGAATGTGGAAAAAAAAAGAAAAAGGATCGTGTTAAACAGTGACGGCAACGAGCGCCGGAAGCTGCGATCCCCCCGCTGGCAATTGTCCGTCGGTGTAGTCGAAATTTCTGATCGCACCCCGACGCGGTGAATCGTCCATCTCCGCGCCTTAGAGGGGCTGGTAACGCGCGTTAATTATCCGACGCTAATTAGCTTCGAACCGTATCGCCGTCTCGAGGCTGGCTTTAAGCCGACAACACGGCCGCGCAAAGCCACCACACCCCTTTCGCTGCCTTCGTTTTTAGTGGCTTGAATCCACGGCGGACGAGCATTTTCCAGCATAGCCTTTGCGACTCGCGGCGGATCCTCTCTGTGTATCTGGCGTATATTCCTCCGAGGGGGATCGCTTTGCTTTAACCCTCGATCTTGCGGTCCCCGATGAAAGGAGCAGCCAGACGGGCCGAAACTGGCGATAATTTCTCCCGTGGAATATTTTCCAGGGGATCGCGACTTGGAGGCAGAGGGGACGGTGCGCCTTTTCTCCCTTGTATTTTCCATTATGCCCCGCAAGATCTCCCGCATCCTCGGCGGTCCCTCCGAAAGCAAGCCGGCGTAAATTGGCGGCTTTCCTCGCGACGATGGGAGGCCAAAGCGGATCCTCCTCCCTTCGCTTCGTCCCTCTGGTTTAATGGCGCGCCTACAAGAGCGGGTACCGCTAAATTCCGTCACGCGAAGCAAAGGGTGAGAGCGTGTATCGCTTAACGCGCCCCACCCAGACACCCTATGGAACCCGCTGCCAGAGGCCCTCCCCTCGCCTCGCCCCGTCGAAGTCTTTCATTTTCGACGCGCCCGGCGTTTCACAAGGCTAATAATGATTAAGATTTTAAGCAAGAGTTTATGAAATTTACGAGGCACGCCCTTGTCTCTTTCAGCCCTCAGTGCTCGAACGCACAGAGCATGAGTCAACTGCAATATCTTTCCCACCTTATTACACCCCTTCGATACCGACAGCGCTGATATCTATGCGGAAATACGTCCGCGAATACCTCGACAACGCAGCGATTGGGCTCGCGATCGGTCGGATAACTAACTTTCCTGAACGATACAGGTACTCGACTACATTGGAATTCGGTATCCAATTTTACTCTCTGTAATCTCAGAGCATCCGAATCAAAGCTCGTGGAGCTCTCGCCACTCTGGAAGCTCTTGGACCGGCGCTCGCGCATCTACCGGCTACGTTATCGAATTAGCCAGTGGACGTGTGGTCCTTTGACCGCGCCATCGGCTCCTCCAGGGGGCGATTCAGAGAACGGACGTTGGAGAAAAAAAAGCGACAGCGTGAAAGGTAGTTGAGGCGAGAGCGTCATTTTACCAAGGGCAGTGTTTCGGTCTTTGGACTGGTTTCCCTCTATAGTTTGGTCATCGGTGGAGACGTTGCGCGTCGCGTCGATCCTTTCATTAAGGCGTCCATCAAAGGGCACCCCTTCCGCTCGAACCGCGGCCTCTTTTGTCATCGAGGGAACGCCAGGATAATCGTTCTAGAAGTCGCGCGCACCTGTTTTTCACCTGGACGATAAAGTGACCAGAGGAAGGAGAACGCACGAAAAGGAGGCGAAAGATCGTAGCTGCTTTGTGACGACATAGTCATCGAACGGCTTCCTCGAGATTTTTCGCATTCGCGTTTCCTAAAAATACGTCTCAGCTGCGCGCAACAGTTTCCCGCTCGAAACGTGCCTTTCGAAGCGGACCGATTCACGGGTAATGAACTGCTCGACCGGTGTCCGACGCACTCGCATCTGTACGATCGCAGTTGACCCGGCCGGCCAGAACAATCCTTTGATATTGCCCGATTATCGCGCAGCGGTGGATTTCATGATCGCCGCGCCACGCTGTTTGCAATCGACAGGCTCGCGGTTTATCGGCCGCGCCAACTGTTCGGGTGTTTCGTTGCGTTCTTAACGGTTCCGCCGGCCGTTATCGAACGCTTTTCCCCATTGCGGCTAAAAATCCATGATGTACTTAACGCAACCTTCTAGTCCCCGTCGAATGTATCGGTGGCGATGTCTGAGATCGATCGACGCTTCTGTGTAACCGAAGCCGATCGCGCACGGTGCAGTGGTGGAATATTGTCATTAGTGGAACATTGCCGATAAAAGTAGTGATACTTTTATCGTCTCCTCGGATCAAGAAAGAGAACGCTTCCTCGAACAGCAGCATCTTTCCGAGAGTTTCAATTCCTCCGCTTGCTGGGGACGACGCGTGAACACGCAAGAGGGGCTTCGGCCGTATCGCCCACGGATATGAATTATAAATTTATTGAACAGCATCGCGATCCTCTTCGATCGAGCGTAATGCTTTCCCGACGGCACAGCACTGGCTGCTCCGTACGAATAAACTGTGCTCAAGGATGAACGATTCTCTGGTCCCCGAATGGGGGTGGTAACGCTTCTGGGGGCGAACTTCCTGGAGAAATATTTCAGACCGACACCCTCTATCGCGACGACCGCAAGAGTTTCATCGACTCGGTTTATTTCGCGTTCCCCGTTTTAGAAGATCAATGACGATTTCCTTCGAACTACATTCGAGGACGTTCCACGGTTCGTCGTTTCAAACGCCATGGGAATGATTCTTGATTTCTCCGGGGACGAATGACTCGGAACAACGAGGCATCTGTTAATCAAAGTTAAAAATAGCACTCATTTTTCATGCGCGAGCCAATCAACGAAAAATGCACCACATCGCGGTCATAGAAATCGATTTTTCACGAACTCAGCAAACATGTAGGCACCGTGCTTCTCTTCTACATGCCGTCAAAATAGTCTATCTTATTATCCCTCTTTCTACTGTGGCCGCGAGTGATCTTCGTACTAAATAGCGTGGAGAAACACACTTTTCGTTGAATCTCAAAGGACCGTCTATCAAGTGCGATTCGAGTTGGCGCTTTCGGAACAGATTTCCTCCCGACCAACTTTATATACGTATCGATGTAAGGGTTTTTATAAAATACTTCTCGCGTATTCGCACCGCGTTCTTCACCGCCTTTCGTTCTCGCAGCCGCCAAGGTTCCATGGTAAATTAAGCAATCTTGCCATGCGCGACGTAGCCACGCGTTACTAACGTCTTCCCGTTCGCAACTTCGAACTCCGGGGACGCTTCTTCCCCGCGCTTGCGGATCCGTCTGTCGGGAACCGCCGTTCCAATGCCCCGAGATCGCTCGACTGCCTCTCTGCAGGATATATCCTATCCAGCTGAAGGAGGAACGCTCTTCATAGGGGGATTCGGTTTCCGGATTCCGAATATCGATGTATCGCGGGAGCATGTGGGAGTATCGCATTATGACGCGCTATTCCCTTTCATTTCAGAGAGCTGCATACATTAAGTAAGATGCCTCTTGCCAATTTATTAACTGATATCCTTGTTATCGAGCTTTCAACGCTTTTTACCGGTTAAACACGTAATTGCCGTTTTCCTTAGCGGAGCTGTAATTAGTCTCCTTGCTTCCACGAGAATTAGACTTACCTGAAATTCTACAAGGCCCGTAAATGAAGCTAACGACCAGCCGCAAACGCAACGACAAAGAGAACTTTTCAGCATACCCCAGGCTGTATCCGCAGCGCATTACTCGAGGCATCCATTGAAAGGAGCCACGAGCCGAAGAAGGAAACTCCGTTTCGTCTTCCGGTCCATCGAACCGAATCTCGCTACTACACGAAGATCGCCGGAATACCCGGCAGAAAGGTAACTACACTCCAAAGAAATATCATCCTCTTAGCAACAATCTTAATCGTATTTAAAAGTTATTCGGAGCAACCTGCCTGCGGGAGGGTTGCCGCTCCCCTCCGCGCCTTTCGAAGGCTTCCTCCATCAAACACTCTCGTCGTTCCCGAAAAGCAACCGCTGTGAGCGCTCTTTCAAAGCTCACAAAGGAAATTAATTCGCCGAGCGAAGACTGCGTGCAAGGAACCCGTGCGTCGGAGAGCTGTACGCAACGGAACGTGTAGTCTACCGCTGCGGCACGGTTAGAATATCGGCAAGGAAGCACTAACGATACGTGAAAGCATCGTGGAAACGTACAAACGCAGTGCATACCAATTACCGCTATCTTCCAGGCATTAAGCCTGCAACTAATTTCGAAGCAGTCAGGAAAAGCTTCGAACGGTCTTATTCTGTGCGGATGAAATGTCCCAAAAAGTAGTCGGTCCTTCTGTTTGAATTTCTGTTAGAGAAGGAGGCTGAGCATACGATAGAAGGCGTGCAACGAGCTACGTGTAATATCGAAGTCGCACGTTGCTCGACATCGTCGTCGTTACGATAGCAACGCTGGCTATGGGGGGGTGTGGATGGCTTTTATCCGGCGAGAACGATGCGTTACGGTGTCGATAACGCGACGTCGTAACACGAGAATCGGCGACTTACCTTCGCAGGAAAATGCCCCATACGCCGTAACCAATAAATTTGCGTGAAAAATTCGAATTCGCAGCGGGAGCGTTAGTATCGTTGAGATCGAAGGATAGGTCGCCGCGGATCCGGGATACACGTTGAGCGGCAGCCGTGTAGGCAGATGGAGCCAAGACAGCGTGAGACGCGCGTTATTCTCACCTGGATTGCCCCATAGAGATAGCCGGGGCAGCAGTAGCTCACCAAACACCCCCCCTCGACCTCCCTCTTCCTGTGAATCTTCCTCTCTACCATCGGCCGGAGGTTCGTCCTCTGTCATCGAGGATCATAGACGGTTCTTCGGTGAACCGCAGCCACGATATTACGTAATTGGATTCTCGCCGTAAACCCTCTCCCTTTAAAGGGCTGAGCGGTTCCATTGACACGGCCGATTCGAGAATAATTCGAAAGGGGTTCGAGTGGCTGTAGATCGGAGAGCCTCCGTCGAGGAACGTACAAAGACCTCGCGAGAGGGGGTGGATGGCTCTTGTTCCCGAACTCGTCCAAGGGCACGCCGTCGTACCCTGCCACAGATTAAACAGAGCTTCATTCGTAGATTAATAATAAGGCCGGCAGACACACTCGACTCCTCCGAACGTTCAGACCGATTAGCCTCTGCTCTCTTGATATTCGATTGGCCGATAGGAGGGGGCGAAGTAGCTTCGCTCCGGCGCTTGCCGCAAGGTTCCATCGACGCCGCCCTTCGATGCTTCTTTTAACGAAGCAACATAAAGAAGGACAATGTACCGCAGAGAGACTGGTAAACGGTGAGGAGTATTCAAGAGATCGGCTGTTCTTTCGCGAACGTTGAAGAAACCGTGTACCCCGCTGTATCATCGTTACCAGCTCTCAAAGAGACGTCGGGAATCCTTGCGACCAACGGACGAAATGTTTCCACACTGTTCGGCTATTAAGCGCCGCAAGAGGGTCCACAGAAATGATAGGCGAAGAAAGGATCGCAAAATTCCTGCCTGTCGTCGCGTCCGACCGACAAAGAAGCACCCCCGGTGTCTCAATAAAACCGTCACCAGTCCCTACCAGCCATCAAGCATCCATTATGTCGGTAACCGCTTTTATGAAATGTCGCGAGTCGCAAAGCTTCTCGGATTCTTTGCGCGCTGTCTGGTACAGCTACGGACACTGTGTCCCCGGCTCCATGACGATTATGTCGTTCGAGTGCTCCGCCCAAGAGCCGCTGGCCAAACTGTAGAGCGCGAGGGAGGCAAATATATAAGAAGAAGAAGAACGGGTCCGTCGCGCGGGGAAGGATAGCCGGCCAAGCGGAAGCTTATAATTGTACCATGAACACGACTCTCCAGGCAGAACTGGTTGCTCCGCGTTCTATGAGAAGACTGCGGGGTGCTATTATCGGGCGGACCAGGTGTCCTGTCGACGCCTCTCCTCCACCCGGTCGATCGCTCTCCTTTAGACCGAGACTGGTTTGTGTGTAGCGTATATACGTCCCGGTCGAGATAAAAAGAATCAACTTTCTTTCGTGCCGGCCACAAAGGTGGCCAGTCTTCTCCCTTTGTGCGGTCGAGACTGAATCGTGCATGAGCCATACACTCGCGCGAGATCCTAATGTCTCGGAAAACTTCGAGCTTGGAACGTGAAACGACTTCACCGAGAGAACGTTTACAACGCTATGATCGATCGTTCAACCTTCCCGTTTCTAGTAAAAATGTTCGCTGAACAATTAATTAATACTACTCCATAATATCGAATAGCTGAGCGATAAAAAAATGTCATTCCGTGATGTTTTCAAGCTCTTACACACGGCCGTCGGAATATCTTGTCCAGCTTTTAACCGTAAAAACGAAGCGACGCATGGTCAACTGTCAGAATTCGAGGAACGGTGTATCGACGTGGGCCCCGAAGCGTATCGTCGTTCATCGCATCGACACCGGCCTCTGGATCCCGGCTTCTCGAGCTCAACGATGCCGAAACCATGGGTTTCTCGTTGTTGATCCATCGGCCGCCGCGGCCGTTTGCGCGATCTCAACGGGACGGCGTCTTCGTTCCTTTGATGTCGCCTTCCGTGTAATAGTCGAAGCGTGAATCCAACACGGCCGAAAGCTGGCATAAGTTACAAGCTTCTGCTTCCCGGGGGTTAATAGTGACCGGCGCTGAACATTTCCAATCGTGGAAAGAACAAACTAGATTCTGCCGTGAGCTTAATTTACGCAGAGCCATGGGTTTACTATATTACTGTAACTACTACGGGCAAAGGCCGAACTGGTATATCAGGATCAGCCCTTTCATAGTTACCGGTTGGATGAGCCGTATGAAGGGAGTGAAGACAATTCGGTGGTTCCGTGGCAGTTGTCGAGTGACTCATGCGGGGAAAAACTCGAACGTCTTCGCACCTGCGGTTCTCCCCCGTGGCGGTTGAGAATGACGGAGATGAACGATTTCGGCGAATCATTAATGACGCGACACGTCGGATCGTTAGAAGAGTTAGCGTAGCGTGATCGAATCGCTGAATGCGAAAACAGACAATGGACTCGAAGGATCCCGGCCTGTGCTGTGGGGCGACCAAGAACCAGGGACACCTGGATGTCTAATTGGAAACATCCCCCTACGACCTCTGGAATCACGGGGTGACTTGCCCTCGTTAAATAACGGGGTGCCCCATTTTTTTGCGATCGACAATTTGCATTTTAGCTAGACCTCGTGCAATTGAAGCAATACTTTTACCTCATTTCTTCGATCCGCTTCAAGCGTTTGTTGTTCGATCTTTAAACAAGAAACGTTAGAAACAGCATCGATATCGTCCCGATAGAAAATCGTTTCTTTATCCGCACGATGCCTCGCCGTGCTCCACTAAACAACTAAGCGAAGCGGTCGAGAGGATCGACGATAAGCCGCGGCTGCTTTCCGAATATTCTCCGTTGACGACCGTCTAACGCATTCTCGTTGTTCCAACACACCTGCGACTCTGCAACGATTCTCTTTCTTCATGACTGCGATCTAAACCGGAGGAAGCCACAAAATAAAAATAACTCCATGGCTTTGAAAAGTTCACGTTACCAAAAATGCTATTTACGATTTAGGCAGAAGGTGGTCCGTCAACGCGTCCACACTTTCTTTCCCGCTCTTTTGCTTTTCCCGAAAAAACCTACCGACGGACGGCGCTACGTGTTTTTCCTGCTTCGCAGCGCGCCCCGTTTCACGATGCACCGACGCTCTATTTTCCGCGGCGCGGCGTCTCACACTCGACTCCCGTCCCTCTGCGATTTTTCCCATTTTTGAAGCTGGCCCGGAGAGGAGCGAATGAAAATGACGAAAGGGGGGTCGAGGAAAAATTAGTCGAACGTGGAACAATGAGAGCGAAAGCAGCGCGTATCTGGCCTGGTTCAGGGATGCGACAGCGCATTCTGAAGGGCCAATCAATTTTTTTCCCTACCCTCTCTAACTCCCTTCCGATATTTTCTTCCCTTTCTTTCTCCGTCCACCGTATTTACTTTTCCATCCCTTTTTTTTGCGAAAACCCTTCGGCGAGCCACGGTGGCACAGGAGGCGAGCACAGAGGAACCATTCATTCGACGAAGTGACCCCAGAGGCGCCAATCAAACGCGTCGCCTCGTCCTGAATATTGAATAGAGATATAGAGACACTACAGCCAGCACGGCGGTATTAATTTCTATTCTTCTACTTCTAACCCTTCGCCCCCTTCTTCGATCGAACCTGTCTAACGAACGCGTGTCTTTCGACTGCATTCGATTATTGGATAAATCAGATAGGTCTTCAATTTTTTGTCGCATCGATGCCGTGGAATACAAAGGGATGCGACAACGGCAAGAAATTCAATTCTTTATACGCTAAAATCGACAGACGTCGTCTTCGTTAGTGTTTAGACGCGTCGCTAATGAAGTTATTCGTGAAGCAAACCGGAAATCTGTTTCTCGTCGACACGAGTCGCATGAGAAATTTGCCATCCCTGACAGATTCGATTCAATCTCGCTTAATAATCAAACGCTTCAACGGCATCCCGATCCTCGCGATTTATCGACTAGTTCAGTGTGGTTCAATTAATTTCACATTAATTCGTCCACATTCTTATTGGAATGAAAGAAAATAGTTTCTCGTTCACGTAATATACACGGCGCGGCGCATTAATATTTCCGGAGATTCTCGTGTCGCGATTTTCATCCCTTGGGAATATTAATATATCCGTGCTGCAACGGCAGGGGGAATAAATAGAGCTGCGTTGGTGGAATTGAAAATGCAGATGTTCGAGAACGATTAAATGCCTTTGAACGAGCAACGGCAACGATTCGATGTAACTGTGAAAGCATAAAGACCATTTACGGAGATGCTTTTCCGTGTTGCTGCTAATAAATGACCCATTTCGCGAATTGTCCCTTGTTTGTCGCAATTTCAGCGGACCCGCCCTAGGAAAATGTCGAAAACGCGTACAGCCTTTCAGTTCCGCCCTTGCGAAAGGAGAGAGATTACATTCCAAACAATACAGGTTCCCTAATAGATATGTCCATTCGCAACAACGAGGCACAATGATTTCGCGCAATCGCAGGTGCCGCGCTATATTGCTGCACGAGAGAAAAAGGAAAAGCGATACGCCGGTTCGCTGTGTATAATTGCTCTCCGCCGAACCGAGCCGCATTATCGTCGATGTAATGAGTTATTTAACGTTGCCGCCGTAGCATGCAGAGCGTCGGGAAACGGGATGATGTAACGTTCGATATCGATGCCGCGTTAACGATCGCGCTATTTTCACCCCGTCCACCGGTCCGCTGTTTATTAGCTAATTGCTTCCGTATTTTTCGCGGTGCTTTTAGCCGGGCCTGGATGATAACGTGCACGGGCTTAGCCGGTATAGATAACGGCCAATTTTCTCTCGATAAACCGTCACTCTTTCCTGATCCTGTCATATTTCGTTGTTTCAAGCTTTTACAAGAGACGAACGTTATATTTATAATCAATGTAACGTTGCTGCACTTTTGTTTCAGCAAGAGAATTCTAAATTACTAGAAAGAATCTCTAAAGTTCCGCTCGTACTGGATTTTTATTGATTACTGTACTCCTTCCACCTCGAATTCTACTTCCTTTCCCGTTGCTGTCAGAAGTCAGGGTTGTGTAACAGAAAGGAATACGTACAATGTAACGTGCGGCAGCAATTTTCTACACGATACTGCCTCCTGCATTGCGACTTTTCGTTCTCCGAAAGAAGAACGCTCTCGCGCGTTCGAAACCGACTTGCCACTCGAGGATTCTATGCGAGAGCGTCGCAAAAATGTGCTTTCCGGCCCGCCCGACCAATTTCCGTTCTCCGTTGCTTTCCCGTGTTTAGCCAACGATCATGCCGCAGCAACGAGTATACGTGCGCGCCGCGGGACGAAATCATTCTGTCCCCTATCACGATGTTTCAATTCGGCTCACGACTAGTGGGGTCTTCCGCAGGGTTCCCCGGTGAAGGAGAACCGAAGTACACGAAACTTCGTGTTCCGGTAACCCATCGTTCGTTAACGGACCCCCTGGTGACGCTTCGATTGCCCTCTTATTTGTGCTTCTGGTCAGCTACACCTGTAAACTTTCGAGTGGCTTCTCGATAGGACACAAGTGGCGACGGAAAAATGTGTGTCAGGCCAAGGAGGAACAGATCCTTGTGCGGCTGCTTGTTTCGCGAGACACGACGTGGGCCACCCCTCGTTGACTCGGGCATCGAAGGTCCTCTTGATGCCGTCACATCGACTCACAAGTGTCGACGATTGATCAAGAAATCCGAACCGCGATCCCTGCGGACCTTCAGACTATTTTGCATTCTTCCAAAATAAATGTACGAATGTTTCCTTGCTTTGAAAAGTTAGCTCGCCTTTATCGTGCTTTAACCCGATATCCCGCAGCACTTCCTTCCGCTAGCGCACAGCCAAGAGACAGGATGCATCGTTATATTGAATCGATCGAAAGAATCTCGGAGGAACCTTGTCTCACGCGAGGAGAGCATTCTGTTTTGCAATAGTCAACCGTAGCAAATAAAAGTAGATTCTTGTTCTCATAGGAAAATAGTAGGAGCACCTGATGCGTTACAAGACGGATAAAAGCATACGAATGGTTGTAAGTCGCAGTCAAAACTAGCCGCATAAGGGCTAGAGGCTGAGACGCAATCAATATTCGCCGAATATCCGTGGGAAAACGGACTTGCCGGGTTTTCGTCGGCAGACCTCAATGACCGTTCTCCTTTACAATCCCGACTGACTCGTCCCTTTCATGGCCGCACTCCTTCTCCTCGATCCTTTCTATTTAGAAAACAGGGGCTACTGGAGCTCGAGCGTTCTTCCGCTTTGGTTAATGGTGCTAAGGTGAAATCGATTCTTTTGTACGTTGCTCCTGCAACACTTTATTCGCCGTGCAGAAAATATCAGGGAAAGTGGTAAAAGAGATTATAATTCATTCGCTCCTCCTAGTAGCTTTACTCGTTTTCTCTATTAATCTTTTCTGTGACTTACCAAAACATTTCGTTCAGTCATTCTTCCTTCGTTCCATTGAAATAGGCACAAAATCTACGATTATAAGAGAAAGATTGAAGCACGCTTCGCATCGCGTACATATTCTATTTTTATAAAGAGAGCCGCGGTTACGCATCTGTTCATTTTCTCACGGTATCATCCCTACAGAACATTCCGCGAGCATCGAGAAGCATTATTTGTATTTGTAGCGCATTTTGGCAAGTGCGTTGCACCTGTATGCGGCACCTCAGAAGTCTGGTGGCGGCCCAGTTTAGGCGTCGATTCGCCTCGAAAGAATCATCCCCTCCGTTCGCGTCGATTGTCCTACGTTTGTCGGCGTCGCATCCCCAAGATTCCCCCGTCCACAAAAGCGAGCCGACGGTCGGTGTCCTCTGATGTCTCCACCACGAAGTCATTCATTCTCGCGTGAAAACCCCCGCGGCGACGAGCACATCCCCCTTTCCCGTCCCGCCAACGATTTCCCCACCGTTTTTTCTTCTCGCTTCTCATCTCGATGGGTGGAAACCTGCGGCTACCCACACGCGCGCGCGCGCGCGTACATTCCAGAATGCGCTTACGCGACATTGCATTTCCGAGTCCCACCCCCGTAAGCCTGGCCTGCGACGGGTTTGGCCCGCACCAGGTCGCGTCTTTTATCCTGTGCGTTCGCGGCGGATCAATTACGAGGCGCGCTCTCCTCGTTCGAGCGCCTTTGAAGTAGTCCTGCGCCAGCCGTGGAAGAAGACCGTTTGAAATCTCGACACTTCTTCACGCTTTTCCACCTTTCCCGTTTGGCGATGCAGTTTATAGAGGTGGAACGTGATGCGCGAAGAATCGATCGATCGATTTTACTTCACCCCAACCGTTACTCGCGACAAAAAATGAATTAATACTTCGCTAATTCTATCAGCGTGGCATATGCAAATATCCAAATCAGCCTTGCACGCGACTTTATCAAACTCGGCGAAAAGTTCCCGTTGCAAAAGCCAGCTGGGCTAACCAGCCGAGGCACCGATGCCGCCCCAAAGATTAGATAATCTGTCGCGCGGTGTAAGAGCGCAACGGGTTATTAGGGTTGGCCGGCGAACGAATAAGGGGCTGGCCAAATGACAACTTTGCATGCCGCGTCTGTGGCCGGCTAGTGTCGTTTGGGATAGACGTCGTCTCTGTTTCGAGGCGAGTTTCCGCTCGGAAGTTCTCCCGTCCCGGGTCCTTATCTTTCCTAAGTCCGCTGCAAGATAGCTCCGACCCACGGCTACGACCAACGACCGCGGAACTTCGTGAACTTCGCATCCGTTCGCCAAGTCGGCCGAACCGCACCCTCGGCCACGATTCAACGGAGGAGTTTTAACTCGGAACCGTCGCCGAAGCGTGTTCCCGCGTGTCACGGGCTTAAGAGGAGAACCGACCCGCGAAAATTCGGAACACGGTGGGGCTGCTGTTTGCCGGCGGAAATGCGGGAATCCGGAATACGGTGTTGTCGTGCACGCTTCTGTCATGGAAGATCCCTAATGCGCCTAATTATAAACGAACAATCGACGCAATGAAGTAGAAACTAGCTTTTAGAATCTCTTCAATTTCGCCACAGTACATATTCTCTGGACCACGTTGTCGCATCACGAATACCTGTAGAACAGTAGGAAAGAGAAGCAGACTTCCATTATTACAAAATTACACTCACAGCTTCCCCCATTCTCCGTTACCAAAGGAAAGCTGAATTCCCTCGTACTAGCTATTCATACAGCATAAAAGGGGAAAGCAACGCGGCGGAGAAAAGGCGCGCCGGGTCATGGCGCCGCCAGGACAACGGTTACTTCGATTTCCGAATAAAACGAGCGCATCGTAACTTTCCATTTTTTTTTTTTGCTCTTTTTTATTCCACCATCGCATGCGTGGCTCTCGGCATTCACGCGGCGCAAGTTTCACGCGCGCGCAAAAAGGGTATCGAAGTGTAAAAAGCTGGCGTGCGCGTTTCAAAAGAATCCCTCTTTTTAATTCGACTCGCTCGGATCCGGTTGTCGGAGAGTGCGCTTCTGTGTACGCGCCGCGCGAATGTCAGAGACGCGCGCGATAATGTTTCGCGACGAGCAAAGGTACGCTCGTGCGTATTGGCCGGAGGAGAAAAATTTGCTTTTTCGACGGTCGAACGGCAGCCAGCCGACTCTGTTGCGCCGATTTTGTCACGATAAGAAGGACGATGGGATTCGGTCGGACGGAAGCACCGGACGGAAATACTTGTCTGTCAGCGAAAAAGTTTCCTTCCGTAGCATTGGAGGCAATCAATTTATACGGCTGTAAATGATTTGTAATTGAAACTAGTCTTTTTCCAAGTTAAACGCTTGAGCTTACGCGTTCGCGTCTCAAAGAATATCTAGAGCGTCTATTACTTGCAGAGAGATACCGAGGAGGAAAGCTTCCTCTCGACCGATGCCTCTGCATACACGAAAGAACCGAGTCCCGTATTCCCACGCACAGTTACGTTCGTTCAAAGGCCCCTGCACGGCTGCATGAATATTTAAATGATCAATAATGCTTTCCAAGTATCGGGATAGCTTTTATCGTCGGAGAGACAAGCATCGGAATCGATTCGAGACGATCCGAATGCCGTTTGAAGGGCCGATCGCGTCACGATCGACGTACCGTATCTTGCGGAGACGATTACCATGACGCGTGTCTCTGGAAGGACGTCGTCGAACGAAGCCTCTTAAAGATCCCTCTAAAAGGGGAAAGTACTTCGCGGGGAGTTTCGACGGGGCGCCGAGGGAAATAAATGATATATCGCGGTGCTGGTGGAAGGGGGCAGACATTTGCTGGTTAATAACGCGTTAAAGCCGGAAGGAAGTATTCAGAAAACTGTGCGCCAATTACTGAGCGGGCACCAGCCGCGGAACACGGCCTGGAAATAATCGTAGCCTTCGCGTCCTCTCAAGCCAGCCAAAAAAAAAAGAGTGGATTCATCGGCTCTCTTCGGATGGCGAATTAGGCCAGCTGTCGCTAGTGAACTTTTTCCCGAACGGAAACGTCAACGGAATGGCAAAAGCTTGAAATACCGTCGATAGCTCCATACTCGGCACGGTCAATCGGGTGCGTCGACGAGCTCGATTCCGGGGGTGGCGAACGGGCTACGGTAACGCGGGGGGCGGCGTTGTTAAATCGTTAGCCGGTGGCGTTACGTGCAATTAAGCGCGCGGCCCGGTTCGCAGGATGAATTATGTCAGCTTCGCCGGGACAAGCTAACCGCGTTGTAACAAATCCGTTTTTAAAGGTGGAATTTGATAAATGCCAGGGTGAATTTTGCAGACGCACCGATGCGAAATCCGATTAATCACCGGCAACGCCGAAAATCATACGCCGCGTACCCCCCCGTTTTATTTGGCCGCCGTGGCTGATTTTTGGACACGGCCAACGAAATCTTCTGTACCAAACATAGAAACAACCGTCCTCCCATCAGAGAGCAAGCGAAACGAAATAAAATCGAAAAGGAATCCAGTTTCAACCCGTTGAAAATGCCGCACGCGTCGCTTCGACACTCGTCACGCGCTCCTCGGCGGACTCTCGGCCTTCGGCCAATCCCGCGGCCCGATATTTCCTTGCTAAATCACGTAACGGCCGAACCCTTGCCAGCAGTTTCACCTTTCCAACGGTACTCGGACGCCAGAGAGTGGCTTGGTTATCGGTGGTTAACGGACTCGATATTGCCGAGGAATCGCTTTTTACGGAATTCATTTCTTCGATTAGCTCTGGCCTGGGGCGAAACGGCGGTTCGACGAATTTTCTCTGGTCCGACGTGCGGCCGGGGGGGTGTTCGTTATTCGCGAACCGGTGCGACGCCAATGAAGCAGCAAGTCCCGGCTAACGAGCGAACATTATCCGATCGACTGTTATCGATTCCGACCACCGCGAAACACGCTGCTCGGGGGTAAGGGATTGTGGAGTGGTTTCCTTGTATGCACGAGGTCGAAAGATCGAAGGAGTAAGACTGCTCCATGCCGATCGGGGGAAACCGCTGAGACACGCGATTAATTCTAGCGGTTAATCTGTTTTCATCCTCCAATTAAATAATCAGGGTTCGTCAATGTTCCAACATTCAAACGACCCCTCTCAGGTCCCTAAGAAATGGAATCTTTTCTTACCGATCTCCCATTAATGCGCATCCTATTAGTTCATAAAACAATGGAACAAAACTCTGCGTCAATATCGTTTTATCCATCCTGGGCTGCTTCTGCTGGCTGGTAACCGGAGCCCCGTGTCAGGGGTAGGTCGTGGAAAAGGAATTGTTTTCGTAGTCAGAGATTAAGTAAGGGATTCCCTTCCTGGAAAGATCTTATACCGACCTTGAATCTTACGATCCTCCCAGCGTGCGCGGATAGGGAAGAGCAAAAATCCGTCGTACGCTAAGTCAACCGTGTGATCGTCGTTCTGCAGAGTTCCTAATCTCCTTCCGTAGCGAGGATGCAAACCACTCGCGCTCGCGATAGGGGAGGCGAAGCATCGCGAGAGGAGAAACGGCGAATCGATTTCGAAATGAACGCGCGGAAGTGGGTATTGCGCGGTCCGGCATCGGAATGCAAAATTTCTATGATCGAAGGAATTCGCGCGTTCCCATCCCCCGTCCGCCGAACCGCTGCACGGTTTATGCGATAGAAGCCGATGGAACGGATCTTAGTGGACCGCGCAGCCGTCGAGGAATGCTCGGTTCGCCGATTCCCGGAACTTCCGCGGAACTAACGTTTCCAATCTACAGCGGAATGCGTATGGACCATTGGGTGTTAACGCAGAACTGGTATAAAGGGAAAGTTCACCTTTGGATTCGTATGGACCGTTAGGGGGTGCGATTAATGCCTAAAGCAACGAAACTAGATGAATTCATTAAAAGGTTCAGATATGTTTAACATGTTGAATTCCTGTAAAGACCCCACCATTTTTGATAAGTACTTAAAGAGGTATTGAAAGACTGGCTCCTGTAATAACTACCCGGTCCATTCAGAGAGCAGTGATAAGGATTCAATAGTATCAAGCACCGATCGCAACTTGATCGCTGCAGCAAGAAAGCTAGAGTAATGCAGCGAAAGACGTGTGCGACCCACGTCCATTAATTGGATTTCCGCGCAGCAATTTCCGATATGCCGGTTTCGAGGTCCCTCTCGGTTTTCCACGTTGCCCGGTTCCTCCGCCTCGTTTCTTCTCCCACATCCGCCGGCAAACAAACGTGGCCAGTCAATTAAGCCGACGCCTCTGGTACCGAGCAACTCGGCCTGCCTCTTTCAATTAAAAAAGACGGTCGACCGACTTATCGTGCGGAAAGTAAATACCGAGGGTACTGGCGTCAAATTGATCTGAATGGGCGGCGAAACAAACTCGTGCGCCGTATCGATAACTATTAACAAGGGAATGAACGTGAATTGATTGCACACGCCTGCCTCCACCGCGACGCGAAAGAATGTAAGAAGCTGAAAAGTTCAGTAGCGTAATTGAAGCGCCCCGGGCGCCGGTTCCAACTTCGGCCATTCCGATAATCCTATCAGAACTCGATTTCCGAACACGCCAAGTATCGTTCGTCATCGCATCCGCGACCGTCGGGGAAGGATCGCGAACGATTCTTTCGGCTGACCACCCGAAATACCCTGGAGCCCCGGGGAAAGAATACAGCGCGAATTCCTGGAAATGTAATTTCAAGAATCGAAAGGGCCCCTTGCCCGGCCGTTATCTTTCGCCAGGGGGGTAATAAAACGCGACGCGGTCGAATCAATCGCATTCCTTTTCCCGGTCAGCGGAGCGGAGTGTCGCGCCGCAGCGGAATTCCCTCCGCCGCCGACTCGCCTCGAGGGGCTCGCTGGTAAATCAGTTGCCCGCGACGCGAAATCGGATACGATAAAAGTCGCCAGTTGTTTTTTCCCCCCTTGCTCTCCTTGCTCCTTTCCGGCCATTTGGCCACCTTCGTCTAGCGAAGCCGAAATTCCAGGGTGAAAGTCATCTTGCGACCCGGCTCCGAGGGACGGATCCATATTTCGGCGTCAATATTGCTCTTCGTGATGAAACGTTTTCCCGAACAACAAAGCGGGACAACATTGCGGGGCTGAATGGCTCGCCAGATTCGCTACACGCCGACGATAAAAGCGTCGGCGATTCGGTTCAAAGTAGCGGTTCGGATGCGAGCGAAGTTCCTCTAACGAGTACGATTATTTCGCATACGTTTCTCTAATGAATCCATACAAATAAATGCGTACTACTGTACATAGCGGCATCCGCTTACGACTTACGTAATAATCTTCTTAGAGAAACCATTGAATTCTTTATTCGCTAATGCCCGCGGATTACTGTTAGATTCTTGGGAACCGCGCTTAATCGAGGAACCGAATAAGCTTTCAGGATACGTGTAGTGAAGCACGCGCGATCGCATGGTCACGCGCAAACTCAGCGAGTCTTAAGGAACCTCTCCGGTCGTCCCTCGCGCGAAAACTTCTTCGCGAAACGAATTTTCCTGCGTTAAGGGTAACCTTTCACGCGACCGAGAACAGGAAGCGGAAGCTAGGAGAACCAGTGACACTAGCGGGAGCGGCGAACGGAAAGTTCGCCTGGCAAATTAAAGGGCCGGGAATCAGTAACTGAAATTAAGTCAACTACGGAATGAAGTTTCGAACAGGATTTTCCGTTCGCTTAAATCTTTCCCGCTTTAGATACACACGAACCTCTTTTCGAAGCCTTGCCTTTGGCGATTCGTTAACTTGTTTAAAACGATCGGAGCTAATTATTGCCATCGGACAGGGATCGTTCTTCTTCTCCATATTCTTAATTGATTCCTTGGACTAATGAATACCGGTGAATCGCCGTGTCAGATCATCCGGCGCGTTTCCTTTTCAGCTGGCACGATATCTGGACGATAGCTGGGACCCAGTTTCACCAGGCGAATAGAGTTTTGAACGGTGGCCAACAATTATGGCGACAAACGTAATTACGATGCTGCGGAAAAGTGTTCCTAATTGTCGAATCTGCGCGGCACGCTAATGCCTGCCACTTGGTGACCCTCCAGCAGGCGTTTACAGGTAAGTCTCTTCTGCACCCCGTCCTAATTGCTTTCTCAAAGTGGATACAAAGTTTTGTCCGCTTTAATAGCAGCTACGCAAGAACATTGCAAATATATTGAAGCGAGAATTCACGACAGAGGTATGAGCAAATGGAACTTTGTACTTTGCATTCAAACGATGCAGCATAAAAATACTGAAGTGCATCGAATTCTATTATAGCTCGTCTACCGATTATTCGCAAGCCTTTCCACGATCCCTTCTTAATGAGCGCTACCCGACGCCTACCGCTTCCGATGGTTACTCCAGTTCAAACTTCTGCTGTATTAGGGATCTTTGAAATGGCGAAAAGCCACGAGATCTGATCCTCGAGGAAGTTGGACCAGTAGCCAGCAGACAAGTGAACACGAGGACGTTCCGGAAACTCGACGTAATGCCTCTAATTAAAATGCAATCCGGCATCCTAGTCTCAAACGAACAGATTCCCCGTGCAAGAGATCCTCTCCCCTAGCTTCTCCTTTTTCTGCCTCCTCTATTCTCTTCTATTTCCCAGGACAGTTGTCTTCTTGAAGGCTTCCCGACATTGTAAGGCGCGGCCGATGCCACGGGCAACGCGCGCTCGCGTCTCTCGTTTTATTCATTAAACAACCGTGACGGCGCGGCGTTTTCCGAGCAACGCGCCGCGCAGTAACTTTCTAAACGGCTCTTCCGGCGAATGCAAATTGCGCGCGCCGCGCTTCTGCATCTCGGAAACGGAACGCGGTAATTAAAAGGGCGCGCGCAGAGACGAGTTTCCTGATGACTTCTCGCGGCCCACTTCGTTTGCTCGTTAATGGAGGGGCCGGTTAAAAAGGCCTCGTTCGGCTTTCTGTTCGAACGACTCCCGCCCATTCGCTTCCGCTGCTCGTAGCGCAATCTTTTTTTTTTCCGCCCCTTCCTAATTCTTGAAACTGTCGGAAGGCACGATACGGAAACGAACGAAACGAAAACGTTTCGAACTACTCTTCAACGGTCTGTCGTTGCAGGTTGCTTTCTTTGGAGAAGAGCTGTGTCCCTCTTCTAGAATTCCAACAAGGAGTTTCACGAGCTCTTTCGAAACTATGGACCGCTTTCCGTTTAATTAATTCGCTTAATTAAAGTAGGACGCAGAAACAAGTCCCGCGCCGAGGGCCGAGTTTGATGGATCCTCCTAGACTCGCAGCCCTCTGTTTACTGCTAACGAGAAGCAGCCCGGAAGCCGATATCTGCCTAGCGTTTCTAATTACTCGAACGTGGATTCGCGTGGAAAACGCGCTACCAGCGTCAGAAGCGTTGAAGCAGATATTTTTCATGATCGAGTATATGTACAGGTAGACATTTTGACTAAATACTTTACTTTGAAACTGAATTTCCCTTCCACGGCTTACATAAGGTTCCTCTCTCTCTCTCTCTCTCTTTCTCTCCGATTTCTAGAATATACCGTTCAATTGTCCGCCACATATTGTTCGCATTATTGATCGAGGAAGTCGCTCCTATTCTCTACTCGATGCGTCAGGAGAATTCTTTTGCGACATGGTTCGTTGTTGATCAATCATCGTTAGAAATGTCCGCGACGAAGCGAATAAACTGAAATTGAAACGAAATTTAATTCAGTGTACTGTTACTAAAGCATTACCAGATGTACCAGAGCTTTTCCCCATCACGTCAAAGATTTCCGACACCTCGTCTCCGGCTAAGTTGTGCCCCTGCGTTTAAAATTTCCTCCTTCTTAAAACCGAAACACTTTTCATCTGTCCCCCTTGCTTGTCTTTAGTGTACATCGTTCTCGGTTCTGCTCTGAGAATTCGTTTGAACAATTCGCAACGAAATAATCGTACTCTTGCCAAGGTACAAGAGACGACGAAAGGGAAAGAAAAGGTTGATCTGCCGCGGCGATAAGGATCGGCAGAAGTAACGATTTCGTTAACGCTGCCAGCAAATCGATCTGTCATTGGGCCAATTAAAGTTTCCTCTGTCGAAGGACAATGCGACAGCGGGTGGGCTGGAGAAGATTCGCGTTTGGCAACGCGAGGATCGGAAGGGGGAAGAAGTAACCAGTCCGGAATGGCGGCAGAAAAAGGCGAAGGGGTGAAAAGAGAAGAAAATGAAGCGGTGGCTGCGGGAACGGAATAAAACGGGCCACGCCGCGACGATCGTCGAATTCCGATGCAATTCTTTCCCACCCAAGGAGAAGACTCCCTCGGATACACAAAGAAATTGAAGGCTGAAGTTGAGCGATAAATAGTTCTGAATCAGTTCCTCCGACGCCGGCTACAAATTTTATTTATATTACTTTTTCTTCTTATGTCTCGGCCTTTCGAGATCTTAATCCCGATTTGGCCACCGGGCACTTCCATTGCGCGACACTAACGAATGAGTAAGAATGAGTGGTTTATAATCTACTGGAAGACCTTTCGAATTTCACCGACATGCAAGGCGCGTTGTAGCAATCTTACGAGCAAATCGAAAGCGCGGAATTGTCGCGACTTTGCGTCGACCATAGGCCTCGTGCTGAGACGAGCCTCGATCTCGTGATCGCACGCGGAATCAAAGGAGATCGTTCGGTCATCCACGAAAACCGAGAGCCGCGACGTGATGCCAGGGTTGAGACGGTCCGTGTCCCGCACTTGCTGCCTCGGCGACGCAGAGATTGCGGACACGAGGGGGGGGGGGGGGCGGCCGATTGGGGGCTAAGAGCCGTGCGAACTGGAGATACGATAGAGGAGCTGTATGTTGTAATAACATGCCGTGCGAGCCTAACGGGCCATCGCGCGTGTACCGCGCGTGTATCACGCGTGTACAGGAGAGACCGTATAGTCTCGTTATCAGCCTTTCACCCTCGGACCCCCTTGTTCGCTGCCCGTACTCCATTACGCTCGCTGATTATTCGGCATTGTCCGCTTGTAAACGGCGCGTATCGACGCGTCGCGGCCGTTGCCGGTCCGGACCGCGAGTAGCTTCTCCTGTTCGGGGAGATCCTCGTGGACAAGCATACCACCGCCACCTTTGTGCTCCGTCATTTATCTAAGGGGCCGTCGACGATCCTCGGGGGACCGTTCCTATAAGGGCGATACAACGCTGCGGAGGGAACGGGTTAGCTTCGAAGCTTGTCCGAGGAGGTCTGCTTTATGGCCGCATGATGAACCAGCTGCAGGTTCACCGTAGCGCGGTATATACTCCTTGCCATTGCCTTTTTCAGAGGTTCGCGATGCCAAAGCGTCTGATCAGACGTTAATTAACGAGTTCGGCGACACGTGGCGAATGCGGATACACGAATAAGAATTCAATATACGTTGGATTCTACATATTTATTGGGCACATGCCTCGAGGATCCGCGCTCGAATCCAGCCCAAGGAGGAGCCACGGGTCTTGCGTGTTTGATCTCCGAGGCTTCCCCGTATGTAACTATAGACTCGGCCCCCAGCGAATCGAAAGGCCCGATCCTGCCAATCCACGTTCGTCCCTTCTGTTTATCCGGAGTATCGCTAATGAGTCGGTCAGGTCCGATGAACCGCGAACCTTAGGCCGCACGGGACAACGCAGGACGCTCTGAAATCCCGGCCATCAAAGCTAATATAATTATTGTGCGTAGGTCACGCCGAGCAAACGGCTCAGGGATACAATCAGGACAATCAGCATGATTGGCGGTCTCGCAGTTTACACACGGGGAACTCGACCAGCGAAAGCTTTCGGCCACGAATCGTGTCACGTCGCGATCGTCGCCGTCTTCTTGGACGATGATGCTCTCGCGTGAACCGCTCCCGCGACCCACCCTCCGATGAAACAAGGCGACGAGGGGTGGAAATCGATCCTCGTGGACGTTTGTAGCGGGCAAACGGGCAGTCCTGCGACCCGATATTAATGAGAAACCGCAGAGCCGACGAATCAGAAAGAGAACTGTCTTGAGTCGCGTTCGTGGAACAAGGTGCTCGTCGCGTGTATGCGCAGGAATTCGATCCTGCCATCGTCGGTCGCTAAGGGACTCTGGAGAGCAAATCCGTGGTCTGTTTACGCGACATATTTGCGTCGATCGATCCATCCGTCGCGCCGTTGCCTGATCGAAGGGACGCTTAACGGGATTCGCCGGACAAGGGAATAATTTCCTTAGCATGGGGCCTCCCGCGATCGATGCCATTTGCCACCTGCGTTTGATTAACACCGACCGCGTGACACGCTCGAATTCGTCCGCTAAATTGCTGAATTACGTCGCGTCGCGTTATCCCCCTGGAACGGGCCAAGATGAACGTCACCAGGGAACTGCGTTCATCGCTGACCTCATGTTTGGCTAGCGATCAGCCAACATGACCGACGATTCTCCGCTCTCTATCTCGCGGAAACGCGCCGCTTGGAGCCTTTTCCAATGACGGAGTATCGTTGACACGCGTCGATGCGAAGGATCGGCTTCGGTGACGGACAATTGACGTATCCGCTCCTCTACAGTCGTATCCACTTTAATCTTACGTTTCCTTTTCAAGGCTCGGTCTTCGACGAATATCGTTATCAATAACGCCTAAATTGAGAGGATCAGTGAGATGGCGAGAAATCCCTGTACGTATTACTGCGCTACCCCATGAATAGCAATTCTACACGCTTCACGAATGTCGAGGAACAGTTCGGCAAAAGGTAATGACAAAAATCGTATCGGATGGCCGCTCCGAAGCATCGAGCACCGTCAAGTTTCCCGAATCTTTGATTTTCACTCGACTCCGTCGAGAATCTGAATTTAAGGCAAGCTGTTAAACAGACAGCATGAATGGACTTGTCGCTGCGCAGTGTCCAGCGGACTGGAAACTGCGATAACCACGTAGCGCGTTCGGCGAGCGAATTCGAAATGTCGAGCAGAGTTTAGTCTTACAGCGTGATAGAATCCTTGGTCGCGTACTCGTGCTACGTCGCCAATCGTTTCCCTGGCCGGAACCGGTAGTTTTTAAAAGAAACGGGAAAAAATTGCGCGGCTTCGGTCAGCCGATTCGTGAATCCACGGTTTACGGTGCGTACCGGATGATTCAGAAGAGTTTCTTCAGGAACATTTTTCGGAAAATGCACCTTCCAATGCGGATCTTTCCAGAAGAACTGAAATTTCATCGGAGATCATCATCGCGCCGACCACAGAATACCGTCTCCGCGACGCGCCTCAGGCGAGCCAACAATAGGCGGATGCATAATCTCGTAATGATCTCTATTCGTGTTGCGTCAACTCGATCAACGATTTACGAGCAGCCCGTGCATCCGGCGACATTAAAGAAATCGGGCGAAGCGAGCGTGAAGCGGGAAAGCGGCACCGCAGCTGGGGAATGAACAAAACGGTGCCGCGACACCGGCGGCGGAAACGGTGACGAAAACGCGTCACGCTCGGCTCTTCCGTGAAAGGCAGCGAGGAGCCGACTCGCCGGCCGGCAAATTCATACGCCTTCCCGCGATTTTACGCTTGAGGATTCGTCGCTGCGTGACCGGCCGGGGAGGAGTCGGATACGGGGCGCGAATTTTCAATACGATTATCGCCTTCCCTTCACCCCCCTGCCTTTCCTTTCGCGGAGGACAATGCCGGACCCGTATTATGCACGCTCTTTTCGGCATTGCGCTGCGATACAAGAACCGGGCCGGACCTCTACCTACCTCCCTTTCTCTCTATCTCTCTCTGTTCTTCTCTCTGCCTTCGAAATCTCTCGTTGCGATCTCGACTACCTGCCGAGCTCGAGGTGCTGAACCGCTAAGGGTGTTAAGGTGCGTCCAACGGACCTGCATCGAGTTCAGCAAGTGCCTCACTTTATTATCATAAGATTTATTAAACGATACGTATATATCGCAGTTAGCTTAACTTTTCTACAGTGCAGTAAATACAAACGCGTATCGCTGTACCTTTTCTGGACGAAAGCGAGGAACAATATCATTCTGGTCTTAAACTATTGCGAGCGAAAGATACATTGATCCACTAGGATCAACAAAGCGAGCAATAAAACTTGACTCCTGGGCTCAGATAAAAGAGGTAAAGCAAAATTACGAAAGCCGCAAGGTCATCGGGTAGGGTCCATCCGCTTAAAGACACCAGGCTAACCCTTGGGGATAAAAAGCAGGGGAAAGAAGGAAATTAGTGAATATGAAGACAGATTGCCGTTTCCCCCATATTTGTGCCCCCTACAGCCCTGACGACGGAGCGAAGGTCTCGGAATAGCGAGTCACCGCCTTTTAAAGGGCTGAGAAGTGACGGAACGGAAACCTCGATGAACGTCCGTAAGCGCGGACAAGTACGGTTCTGCTCTCGAAAGGGCTACCTGTGTTTCGTCCGTAATTGGAAACGATATTTCTCCTTTGAAACTATCACGCCTGTTCCAAACGGTAACGGCGATTAACCAACGATGCCGTGTATTTCGGACCGAGGAACGAAAAGGAGAGTCGTACACGAATGAAAATACGTTCCCGCGAAGGAAAGGACCGTGACGATCCTTTGCCGTCGTGAGAATCGCGGCTTGTACTGGCTCCGTTGCTGCGTTACGGAACTCGGGAGTCAGCCGTGCTTCCGTGCTCGAAGGTATGCTGAAACTTTAATTAACATCACTGGTGGACCCACGGCAGAACCCCGTCGCATTGTTGTTCGTACAATGGCTGCATCGGTGATCCGCTGGCTTGCATCGAGGAGAGGATCGACTCCGGGATCGTGGAAGGTTCGCGGGACGCTGTTTCCACTTTCTGTGTCCCGCTTTCGCGGAGTCCAGACTTCAGTGATCGAATAGCGGATAACGCGTCCCGCGACTGTACGATCCGCGAAGATAATGTACAATATTCCAAATGAAGTAGCTTCGATCAGGAACGTCCGCAATGATCATAAGATACGAACGACACTTAGCTGTCGCGGTCCCAGAGACGGTCGAGTTGGCAGAAAGGACGTCTCTCGAGCCCATCGCTAGAGCGTTCTCTGGCCGCGATCTTGTATGCATGTATGCAACTGCCATGCACACGTATATACATATATGCAGCAGGTCCCGCGGTGCATTACAGATACGGGAACCACTTATCGTGCGAATTCTCGCAGGTGTTGGAAGGAGGGTACACGTGGGTGTACCGATAGCATCGTGACCCTCGCGCTTCCCGGAACAGCTTCTCGCGATCTCGCGGCGAGAGCGTTCGAGTCCGCGATTCACGGACACGAGGAGGTGGTCTTCCTCGCGATGACGCCTCGCTGCGACTACGACTGCGGCCCCTGCTGTGCCCCGAACAAATCGGAACACAATCGCGGTGAAGGGTAACCCGAAAATTACGCTAATCTTGCCGGGTAGTCCCGAGTGGCTCGTTGCGACTCTGGGGGGTGCAGGACTCGCAGCGGAAGGCCAAGGTGCGGCCGCGAAGAATCCTTCCGGCTTCGATTCGTTCCGTTGGCTGTCTGTGAAACAAAGAGTCAGGTAGTAGCCGTTCGTTCGGGACTCTGAAAATCGAGACGAAGAATTACCTGTCCGAAAACCACTCTAATTCCTACTACGATCGCAGTTGCGGCAACCCTTTTCCCCCCTGCCTCTGTTTCTTAATGTTCGACGCATCGAAACGGACAACCGCAAGACGTCGAACACCGTGTTGCCAATAACCGAGCGCACGGTCGGGCGAAATTGAGAGGTAAACGGCGCGCAACAATGCCACGGTTTCAATCGCGCTCCTACCGATGCTGCAGCTGCTTTCAAATTGAAATTAGGCTCACGAACTCCTCGTTCCCGTTCCTCCGCGCTTGCTACCATTACTTTTTTATAGGCTGCAAAAAGAATGGGGATTCGATCGAGGTGTCACCCGTGTGGAACGACGCTTGCAGTTCCGGGTCGCGGGACGCGACGTCTTGTCCTTACATTGCGCCGTTATAATAATCTTATTTCAACGCGCATCTTTCCCGAACTTCGATCGACTATCGTGGCCCAGCGTAACCTGGAGTTCCCTTCGAAACTACGTACAAATAGTTATCTCTCATCACCGAGAGGATCTTCCGTGTCGGGTCTACGTGATCGTAGAAACCGATACGCCCCTAACATCGTCGAAAACACTTTAGACGTCGTTACAAGAGTGTAACCGCGTCACGATCGGAGATCGCCCAAGTGGAAAAAGCTAAGCAGCAGACCAGCTATATTCGTTTCATGGTTCGAGGGGGGGGGGGGGGGGGAGGAGGGACCAGGTTTCGGTTCGAGCCAGTATTTCGCAAATCCTGGTATTGTCGCTCGGTTTAAAAACGGTCGGACGTAGCGCGCTGGTACCCCGGGTCGATCATGGTGACACAATGCACGATCTCGGTCGCAGGACAGTTTACATAACCCGGCATCTGTCACAACTATTTATGCCTAAGCCAGATTCTTCCCTAAGGCGGTCTTAAGCTCTCGTTTGGCCTTTGTAGCGCGACAATCGCACACAGTCCCCGAGCTCTAGTCACGCTGGAGTGGATCGGTTCGGCAAACACGTATCGCCGTTTGTTCCTTCCCTTGTTTGTTCCTTGGAGTATTCCGTTCTTCGAGGGAGCGTCCTCGTCCCCGTGACCGTCGGCTTTCCTCCTTCCGCGAACCTCGGATGAAGACGGAACGTGCATCCATCAACGAGTGCAGTTTATGAAGGAAGTAAGAGAAGTAAGAGAAGAATGAATGCCTGGTCTTCGAACGCAAAGTCTGCAAAGGAGTTCTCCTTGGTAGAGTTAATGCAATTTTAACAGCCAAACTGCTAAGTTTATAATTATTAATCTTCTTTGCTATAGACGGACTCCTTACACAAAAATGAATAAAGTTTCCGATTGCTTCTCACCCAAGAACCGCACCCACTATCCCTCCCTCAATACCACCTCTACGCACGATCGGTATTTCACCCATCAAAACTACCAGAAGTTACGCGTTTCTAGGGGCCACAATTTTTGGCCATCAATTCCGGAAAAAGCTGCTGGCCACCGGTGCTATCTCACCACGAACCCTATCACTATTCACGATCCACTGCTACTTACCTCTCGATCGTACGTTCAACCAGAAACGCACAAATTCCAGTAGCTTAAAGCAGGACCAAGAACCACGATGCGCCACGAGCTATAATACATACAGGTAACCGTATCCACCGGGCGATCGCATTAACGTTTCCATATAGCAAAAGCTGTGCCATCTTCCGATTACGCTCCCAGGGCAACAGTACGTTCCAATAGGAGAAAAATACCGCGTCCACTTATTACGCCGCGTATTCCACCGACTAATAAGAAACAGCACCTGGTTGCTGCTCGCTTCTTTTTTCATAATCGCGAAGCTGTTCCGCGGTGCGAGGTCTTCCGTTGGGAGCGCGGCTACCATTTGCAAGGGTAATTGGAGTAGAATAAACGAGGCTGGACGTCGTTGGTAAATTGGTCGGGACCACTGGTAAACGGAATCGCCCAGCGACGATCGTGACGCTCGACGCCGACGGGGAAAAGTAGTTCCGTCAGTTTGAGATCATTTATCAAACGGATGTCGGCTCGATGATCGGATCGAGATAAATAGTTGAGCGGTTCCCGGGGATTTATAATAAATTATTGTTTGGGATTTAATCGGAAGGAGGAATGCTAAAGGGTAAGGCATATTCGTATCAGTTTCTGGAAGCACGGTGACATTGCTTAACGCTAATCGTAAAACTTGGCCGTCGTTTTGTCTTTTAAACTCTGTACACGACATTAAGAATTCCTTTTATTAAAATATAGTTGTATGAAACAGTGAAAAACAACAGTTACGCAGGTTAGACGGAGCTGCTTTAGTACGGGGGCTGCGCTTTTATATTTATTAACGGTGCAGCATGGCAGAACATTTTCATTGCGCAAAAAGGAGATTCTTGTACTCCCGCGGGTCGTGTAAATACTAATATCAAAGAGATAGCGGCTCGACGACCAGCCGTTTTACAACCTCGCCGACGTATTACCACGAATATTATTCTGCCAGCCACGGGGCTGACTCATTTTTCCTTCAGACCCCCCCAGATTCCTCGGTCGTCAGAGTCTTAGAAATTGTAATAGAACGAAGGGAACAAGAGGGAAGCGCAGTCGTGTCAGGGGAGGAGGCTTGTTTATCTTCCTGGATGAAGTTCGCTCGTAAAGCACGGTATCGAGCGCTTTCTGAAGGGGAAAGGGGAAGGGAACGACTGCCAGTTTAGCTTCGTTACGATAATTGTAGATTGGACGAGAGGGTTTATTAAATCTTTGGACTCCTCGCTGCACGTGCAATCCCTTAAGAAAGCAATTCTAATAAAGCTAAGGACAAACGGAATGCCCACAAAGGCGGCCGCAATAACAATTCCACGACGAAACAATAAAAAAAGTGTGTCCAATTAAAAGAAAGCACGCTTACAAAGGGATTTCATAAAGTGTAATTACACTGGAGGGTAGCGCGGTCTCAAAATCGCTCAAAGAATCCAACCATGCTTCGAGGAAGCGCAAAGAGAATTGCCGGTTGCATCGAATTACCCTACGCGCCGCGAGACACGGGAACATATTTCCCCGTGGTGATTTGCGGTGGCGTCCTAAATTTGCCATTTTTTTTTTGCCTCAGCAAGAGAAGTGCCGAGAAAAAGGAATATAATTGAATCTCGTATCGCTGGCCGCGAGGTCAGAGGGCGAAGGTGCATCCGTCCCCCACCCTCCAGACAGATCTCGCTAATTCAGCTGCTCTCCGTAGCTAAAATATACGCGGGAGAATATATATATACTCGAACTCTTTAACGCCCAGGGCACACCTACCATTCCGTACCTACATAATTTACGGGGATTAAAACAAAAAAAGAAAAAAAACACGAAAAAGTTAATCAGCCTCGGCCAGCTCCAGCCATCCCTCGGCCCTCGATTCCAGCCGGTCTCGATTCGCTGGCTATAACGTCTTCTCCGCGTTTATCGCTCCTTCGTCCGGCTGTTCTTCCGTTTTTTGTTCCGCGAATTCACTTTCGTCTTCTGTCCACGGTGCCCCGGTCTCTCGATTAGCGAACGGGAGCCCTCGTTATTTATCGAGCCGGCGTCGGGACGACTAATTAACGGGCTCCACGGCGGAACGAAGCTGTCGTGAGATTAGGATTTACAACGGCTCGATCCTGCCTCGAAGGGGGGCCCCGCTGCCCTCTTCGCTTCGCGTCGACGAGATCGCGTGTCCCGGCGTCATCTGATCCGGGGCATCGAAGACAGCTTCACAGAACGAGGATTGTATTTCTTTGGTTCGATGTTAGATTTGTTCGAGAAAAACGATATCGCGTGATTCTGTGTGTAGGATGATTGCTCGACCTTCCGTCAGTTTTTAATCGTACCTTTACCATGTTACACGCGAGGGGAATGCACTTGTGCAAGCTCATTTCCAGAGAATCGGAAAAGAGTAGTCGAGATCGTCCGTGGAAGAAAAGGGTGATCCGAAAGGGGCAGGGGGAAAAAAACGGAGCACAGTCTTGTGCAGTGAGAAAAGGGGGCAAGAGTAGAAAAGAGACGAGGCAAGGGCAATTACTTCCGCTCAGTTACACTCGACGTAATCCCAGTTAAACTGTTTGTCGAATCATATTGAATTACCTAGCCTGAGGGCAACGATCCTTTGTGCCACAGGCCTGAGGGATCGCCGTCGAGATTAGATTAATTCGACTGATTTTATTAGGACGTTTCCAGCGGCTTGGCATAGCATGCCCGATGTTAAAGCGAGGATCGGCCGCCGAGGAAACCCACCCTCCGCCCCCGTCCCCCGTAAGGCAAGACACTTCTTCCTCTTGTTCGCTTTCCCGTTCGCCAGGTGCTCCCCTGGTTTGTTCTTTATCTTAAGACCAACGGTGACATTCCCTTCGAGGAAATCTCATTTCGCTCTCCATACAGAGCCAGTCGTCTTTTTTTTTTTTACTTCCTCCTGGCATCGAGTCCCGTCGCATCGGTTTAAAGCTCGGCAAATTAGTACCGCTTTACGGTTCCTTGCGTCTCACCGAAAAATCCTCCCCTAGCCGTTCAGTCGATCTTGGTCCATCCGCATTCAACGCTGATATTCGTGTACACAAGTTGTGTGTGCCTGAACGTGTAGTGGTGCGCCGCGCAGGTAGGGAAACATCCTCGGGACCCCCTTTCTCCGGGGACCTCCGGGCCTCTTTATTCCGCGTTTATCCCGCGACAATGCACAAAGCGTCCCCCCGCGTTAGTCGCGCGCCGCTCGAGCCGAATAGCCCCTCCGCGTGGAATCCGGTCGGTGCCCGGTCGATCTGTGACGAATAATTTTTACGCTAATTTCCAACCGTTTCCACGAGACTTCCAGATGTCGCCGGCGAGAGGGTTTCACGCTCGAAGCCGCCACGAAAGCGGAAAACGGATCGCCCTCTTTCTCCTTCGTCCCCTGGAGCAAACCGCGGACCATTCCAAAACGAACGATTCGGCTGGCGACTGCGAGAGTTAACGTTTTCAAACATTTCGTAATTGCCAGTTCGCTGGCTATCCTTTCGATTCCTCCTTTTCTTTTCTGTCTACCGGCGCGTTCGAGTTATCGCGCTGCCTCCGGCGATTCGTCCCTTTGACGATGATTTACCGTTTCGAGGCCGCTGCATTTATAAGGTTACAATATTGTTCTTCCGTCGTGGAGAGAGAAAAAAGAAACGTTGCAGGACGGAGGGGAGACACCGTTTTTCGTCACGGTGTCCGACAGGAGGAACACGATTTAGCGACGCGACGGTTCGGGCAGCCGCGAGCTACAAGGAGCCTGCGGAGAACACGCTCGCCGCCAAATATTTTCATATTCCATTCGCGACTGCTACTTTCCGTTCTCCCTCTCCCCCTCTTCTCGCGGCCGATACCAAAGGGTATTGGGATTTATAAGAAGGAACGAAAACTTGAAACGCCGAGCGAGGCCTACGCGGGGAAGGAGGCCAGAAGGAGGGAGGGGCGAGTAGGTGGAAAAGCAATTTAAATTCCGATCGTTCATAAAGCGAAAGATCTCGCTCTTTTTCCCTCGGCTCTCTCGCCCCGCTTCCGTCGTGAACCGCTCCGCGTCTCTCTTCGAGAAGTCTCCTTTCATTCTTGCGGCGCGGCTCTTGATTTCCAAACTACATTCTATTGCGTTTGCCTTCTCGTGAAACGAGCGCTCGCAAAAGGGAACGCCGATGGAGACGTTAAGCGATTGGCTGCTCTGTTTACCGCTTACGAATCTTATGAAAGCTCGCGTCGATATTGCACGGCGTTTCGGGACGGGTGTGAAAGTCAATGAAATGAGAAAAAGAACTTGTCCGACGTATCTAAATAGGGGACAGTACCCCGTCCGCTTGTGAAAATCATCGCGGTTACGGGAAGATAAGAGCAGGAAAGCAAAACGTGTTCGCCCGTCCTTCGTCTTGCCTCTCCGCCAGAAGAAAAAGGTGAAACGAAGCGGTGGTTCCAGTACGAAGGGAGAACAGCGATTACGGTTATTTCTCGTGGGACACGCGCTCCCTCGTTTCCCTGCCCGAAAGCCACTGTTGCTAATGGATCGCGTCTCTGAATTTCCCTGACATTGCGTCCCTCATACAAGATTTAAAGCGGAGTCCGTTTCTAGCCGTCGAGGCTGTAAGCATAATCTCCACCACCGCCTCGATAAACTCTCTCTATTTCTCCTTCCGTTGCCGCCCCGTCTGATCCGCCGCTTCATGCGTCTTCTTCGGCTACCCCTCGAAAGAACTCGCATACGGTAAGTCGAAACGTGTCACTCCCGTCTGCAGAGATATGCTGTGTTTCCGAAGAATTATATCCGTGTCGGAGATTAAAATCGTTGACAAGATCGTTTCACGAAAAGGGGGGTGTGGCTGCTAAAGTACAGAGAAGAAAGAAGATGATGAAGATTCGTGGAATCGATACATATTCATCAATTCACGCAGCACGCGGCAATTTTGATAATCGAATCGCTGGTGGCGTCGCGTTAACTTTTGATTCTGTCCCGTCTTAATATTTCAGCCAGCCAGCAAAAGCAGAGGGGAAGAAGGTAACCGAGAAATTAGCGGGGTGCATAGTGGATAAAAGAGAGATTACTTTCTCGAGCTGCAGAGGGGCAAAGAGCAGACGGGTTTCCGAGAGTTCCGGGTGATTTTCCGAGCAAGTTGGACAACCACGTCTACTAAATATTTAATCGTGGGTATGCCATAAGTGCGACCCGCACGCGTTTCTCGATATTCGCCGAGTGAATAATCAATCATTGACATTTATAAAAGTAGAGTTGTATAAAAGAGGAAATACTATATGCATATTATTCTATTTATAATCCTGTTAGGAAATTGGGAAATGCTATAAAAGTTAGCGCGCCGTCGACGCCGAATAGCTGTACAAGTAACACAAATTGCACAAAGAAAGGGGTGAGCATTGTTAAACGAATAAATTAAAATTAAAAGAGAAAAGCGGGTACATTGGCTGGGACGGCCAGTTCACCGCTCGCAGACAGGCAAACACCGGTCGAAACAAATCGCATTGTTTACTGCGGGCTCATTCGCCACGGACCGTCGTTTCTTTTTTTTCTTTTTCATAAGCGCGAAGCAGAGTAGTGCGAAAGAGCTGGTAGGTATATAGAAGGGAAGCAAGCGAAAAGCGAGACGGTGGACAGAGGGAATCGTTTCGTGAGTCGCGGCGCTAATGAGGAGCGCGTTGTCACGCGTCTGCACAGTGACGGACCTCGACTACTGGCCGGCGAGAGCTCCGCCAAGTAGACCAAGCGTACAGATGCGAGCCGCCTCTGGTATAAATGTTCCGCTGGATCTATGCCGCGAGCCCGGCTCGTGCTGTGCCAATTCCTTTCGCCTCTTTCATCCGTTTACGAGATTGTCGAGTTCGAAGCACGGAGAAACAAAATACGTATGCCTGAATAAAAATGATGCTCGACGCGACGTAATGGAAGTAATGAAAACCAAAAATACGTACACGTTGTATCATTCGTTGTCTCAAAGCTTTCAGGATTCGACAGAAAAGACATAAACGCAAAACGAAGCGAAGCGAACAGTACGAAAGATTAGTGTACTCGAAGCCGCAAGTTTTTTCGTGGAAAAAAGTGCTTCTGGCAAACAGTACCCCAACGCTAAGGGACCATCGATAATAGAATCGACTTTTCGGTTTCATCTGACCACCACTGTCGGCATGCTGTTCCAGGGACCGGTTCCCTCTCTCTCTCTCTCTCTCTCTCTTTCTACGCTACACAAACCATTATTCGGGAACATCGAAGGACGCGAGTGTTGACAGATAAGTGAAAGAGGCTCCCGGGTCCAGCGTCGTCGGCAAACGGAGTCAATGGTAAAAGGAAAACGCCGTACTCCAGCGGCGTTTTAATCAATCTCCTTCTCGCGTTCATTCCCGACGCTCTCACCCCCTTCCTATTTATCCATCACCGCGCTCTCTCCGATCCTTCGTCCAACTCCTGCTGACCGCACGCCTCGTGTTCCGTCTCGGTTTCGTCGCCCAGTCTGTGAACGAACGCTCTCCGCGATATCAGCCACCGATTCAATGGTGGAAACAGTCCGGATGGACTGCTATCTCTCCGAAAGACTCGACGGATCGTAGTTTCTATAGTCTCATTGATCTTGACGCGACCAAACAGCTGGATGATGTAGAAAGGGACTAAGGGTGGATCTGATATGTTCCGATCGACGGAAGGGGCAGGACTCTTGCCTGGCGTCTTTAGGGTTCGAGCTTTTTTTTTATTCAGAACTGTTTTTCGTGTAGATTGCTTAAAAATAGTGATTTCGTGTACACGGATGCAAGCAATGGGGACGGATATGCACGATACGAGCGAGGAATGGAAGCACGTATCTATAGCAGAAACGAGAGACGAGAAAAGAAGTTGGTAAATATTCAGCTTCGTTCTTGGAGACACAGAAGCGCTACGTTATTCCTCGATCGATCATCGACGAACAAAAACGAAGCGATTCTACTAGGCAGGCATTAGGTGGAAGCTGGTCGTAGCCGCAGTAATTCTTCAACGTAAACCAAGGTGCCTGGCGGTCAGCCAGAAAACGCCTTTCCCCACAAGTGGACATATCTCGACCCAATTTTCGTTCTCATCGATTTCGTTCGCTTAGAGGCTCGGTATTTTGTTTCGCTAAGCAAAGATTGCAATTAGTTTATTCCTTCAACACGTTAACTCGATGAAACTCGATCGCTGAGCGATAAAAGTCTCGTCGCGCGGAGACCGTCGGCCCTTCTTCTTAACAGGCGAGCGCGACGAACAACTTCTTAAAAACAATTAATAAAGTCCCGCGGGGAGTGAACGCCGCCGACTAATTCGAAACAACTCCGGCCTGGCTTACGGGACGGTAACGAAGTTACGATTCCGTGCAAGTTAGCTGCACGGACCGTCCCTCGTAACCGGCAACGAGGCAACTATAACTTGGACCCCGTCCACCGGGAGAACGCCGCGCCCCGACCGGAGAGAAAAATCTTCGTAGAATTTGTCGTAGACGCGGCTATGCTCTGTTTCTTGCCTCGAGTGGAAAGCTGATTTATTCCGGCGGGAGGATATTTCGGTTTTCGCGAATAATTCGGACATCGACGCAGTGCTTTTCCCTTCTTTTCAATGCGAATACGATTATTATACAGAAATTAGACGAACGTGATTAACGTCAGCTGTAATCGGATTGCGCGGAGAAGAGAAATGGAACGCTGAGTGAAGGAAAAAAGTCGTCCGGATCTAAAATGCGTTCCCCACCCCTAATCTCCGTTCCCTAACTAAGTAAAATCACGAGATACCATCGTCTAGGTTTCCCATTTCGCCCAAACACCTCAATCCCGGCTAGAGTCGGATAGCTGTTTTCCATCTGTCGAACGTGCACGAGATACAAATTCCTGGTCCCTCGCGGTACCGTACGCGCAGATTATCGGTGTTTCGCCAAGCCAAAGAAAACCGATGGTCCACGCGAGATAAGACGGGGAACGGTCGAATGAAAACGGCACACAGGGCGAAAGGCGTTTCGGGAACGTGGACGGTATCGGTGTGGGCGAGATCGGACACGCGAGTGTCCACGGCTCGAACCGGCAGTCCCGCTGACGCGTGCGAAATCAGATGGACGCGCGGTCGTCGGCTTCGATTTTCTTCGTCGCGTTCACACTTTCCCCTTAGCAACAGTCCTCGACAGTGATGAGAATACATTTATGCAGGAGTAGAATATATTTTGTGGATTGATTGCGCGCTATTATTATAAATATCTAGAAATCTGCGTACGTGGAAAACTTGTCTCCTCATTTATAATTCATTTATTACGTCCGGTTTTACCATAGTAATCCCTATTCACTATTATGTTTATATTATATTATTGTACGATACAGAGTCTATTTTAGTCAAACTGATACTAAACCGCGTATAAATCAGAATTCTGAATTCTGATTTTAGAAATTATTTTGTAATTATTTACTTCAACCAAGTGCATAATAAAGCGCAGCCTTCGTTTACAGATATTCTGTATATTTCAGATTATTAGTTACGTTCAGAGAGGATTGAATATTGCCTTGCATACGAATAGTTTGTCGTCCACGTTGAGCATTAATTTCAACGCTTTCTAGAATTCATGCCATCGTCGACACCGTCGTTTGATCAACTTCCTCTACATACACGTCCATCCATATTTTGTTTGTATAATAACATATAAATGACAATTAGTTTTAGTGGGTCTAGTATTTAAGCAATTCGAAAATTGCTTGCCAGCAACTAATTAAATTAAACTCAATGCCACATATCTCATTTATTACCCACTACAGCCAATGCAAATAGTACATTAAAATGACTAATAAAATTGAATTCTTCATAAGCGATTTAAATGATAACAGCTGATAACATGAACGATTTTTTGGTAGAAACGTTTAGTATACTTTTTCTCCAACTTAAGAAGCCGAGAAAGCGTCGGAGTGAAAGAGAGTGCGTCCCACGCACCGGAACAAGGGAACGCGTCGTATCTTTCGATCTGAAGAGTTGCTGCATCGCGTAAAGAGGTATTAATTCGTTGACACGCAATTCATCTCTGGACGCGGATTCCATTCCGCGCCGGTCACCCCGTTCCAGCGAGACAAGTATCCCAGAGATCATCCTGGCGACTCTCGGCCCGCTGACCCCCGTTAATTACACGTCCCCCGATGCGTTCGGGCAACTGTCCCGCACCGCGGCGGGTATCGCGGCTTTGTCGCGATTCTGTGCGTTTATTAATGCAGCTCGTCAGATCTCTGCATTCGCCGCGACTATTACTCATCGGGAGTGTTCTACGCGCTGCACGATGCTCAGGACGAAGTAAGAGTAAAAGATCGATGGAGCCGGATGCAGGCGGGAAACGTGGCCGCGTAATTCCTAGTCGCATTAGCGCTTGTTACTCCCGGTCCTGTTATTAGAGAGGGAACAAGGACGTTCGTTTTCCAGCGTGATGAATGGCGAAGCGCCTCCGCCGAGGGGTTTCCTTTAAAACACTCGTCAAAGTTTTCTTCCAGTCATCCCGGCGCGATTCATCGCGCTCCTCTATGCGCGGAACTCGTGAAAACTTTGCCCAGTCGTTTAATTGACGAGCGCTCGCCTGGCCACGGACGAGTAGTTTTTACGGATGAGAGGCTTCCTTTTTCTGAGACGTTTAAGAGCTGTAAATAACAGTTTACTCGAACTTTTCATGGGTCATTCGCGCGGCGCGTTCGAGCGGGCCCGATGTTTTATCTGGCGCGCCCACGCGGACCGACGCGATGCGTCCGTTGTCGTGCATAAATCAAATTTCGCGTGTTCCGTTGGACGGGGCACCAGCGTGGCATCGGGAATCAATATTTCACATCGCCGCAACGTTTTCGCATGGCAGAGTGGAAGCGCAGATACGATTCAGCGGACGAGGAACTTACATACATTCCACTGTTCCAATCGCGTCTACTGATCCACGGTATACCCATGCACGATGATGTGTATTGCGAAGCAGCTACGCGAAATCGACTATCAAAATATCATCCAGTTTCGTCCGTTCCATCAACTGTTTCAGATTCCCGTTGGATTCTTCAATAAGACCGATGTGCCGCGCGTGGTAGAGCTTCTCCGTTTCGAGGAAGGAGCATCGGTCAGGATCGCCGCGATCGGACGATACACCGAGATCCCGGACTCTCGATTAACCGGTCGGTGTCTCCGTGCGAGACGCGCCCGACTTAACAAGGTTTTTCGTCGGTTGTATCGCGCGCATGGGGCTGATTTAAATAAACCATTACCGGGTGGTATCTTTCATCGGCTGGCCCACACCTCCGTCGCCTTCTGACACTCGCTACTCCTTCGGTCCTGTACGAACGAGAGAATAAGAATACGTCGAGTGTCCGCCGCGGCGAAGGAAGAGCGGAGATCCAAGGGAGAGAAGAAAAAAGAACGAGACGAAAATCAGAGGAGGGGAGACAAAGAGAAAGGGAACGGGAGGGATGCAGCACCTGCAGCATCCTCCGAAGTAGCTCACCAACGAACTGCCAACCGCGACATAAACGCTAACGACTGATCGGCACGCTGCGATAGAGCCTGTTAGCCAAACGCCATGCTCCTTATAGAAAACGAATATGTTCGCGGTTCGGCCCTGTTAAGCGTATCCAGCAGCCGCACTCCTGATATCTGTGTTCGTCCTGCTGCCGTGCCACCGACTACGGTTACGCGGCTGCTAGAAAGCGTCGTGCACCGCCCCAATGGATATTCATCTTCAGTGGCCTTTGTTCCAGGAGTATTGTTCGTGATGTACCTACGAAGCGAATACCGCTAGAAACGACGGGCTCGCTGCGATATAGGCGTCGTTCCCCATCAATTTAGAGGACGTTTTACGGTAGCGGCGTGACACGACCTTGTCGTCTGGATCGGTCGATCGCTTGTCCGTACGGTGGGTCTGCTCGTAGCCTGCCTCCAACGATGAATTATTTGAAATCCTCTAAATTGGATAACATTCGCTGAAAGACGCGGCTGGTGAAATTCGACGACGTGGGCCGAAACCGTGGTCTTATAGACCGTGCTCGGAAACTTAAGAAGAAGAAGGGACACAGCGGAGAGACGCCTCGAAGCCTGGCGTCCCCCCGGCTTCGTGAAGATTACCATTCAATGGATGATCCATCGGAGCTCCGGCTCCGTCGCTAAATCACATGGCGCGCAGCACACGCCCGATCCGCGTATCCGGCGCGCTCATAATATACGCGTGGTCCCGCGAGCGCGTGCACGCATCTCTTTGAATCTCCGCAGAGAGATTCACGAACGAGAGGGATTTATACGCAAAGTCCGGTTACGCCCCAACGTTTGTTCAGCGACGCGTCCCACTCTGTCCGGCTACCAAACGGACTCGACTTACTTGTACGTCGGGACGCCCTCGTTTTCGGGATCCGTGAACGCCGCGGATTGTACTCGAGCGTCGCTGCAACGACACGGCAGGCAGCGATCTCGAGGAAATGCCTCACCCGGAGCTTCAGCTTATTTTGCGTAAAATATATTAAAATTTATGGTTGATATGGGTGCAGGGTTTAGGAGATCCACGGTTCGCCGCAGTTTAGGTAAACCGAGATGCGTATCTACGTTCGGGCGTGATCATCGAACATTTTATGGATACTTTTGCAACACTCGAATACGTGCAACAGATGTATTATTTATTTGTCTCGGGGGCTTGGTGTCCGGCCAGCTGGAGGCGATTTCCACGGAAACGAGCGCGCCTGGCGATATTTCTATAAACGTTACACTCGTTCCAGGACGCAACTTGTAATTAGGGTAGGTATAGATAGCCCGGAGTGACGCAGCTGGCCATAAGTCAATGGCAAGCAGCACGCCGGGGGCTTAATCGAATTTGAAATTTCGGGAGGCGTGGATTCGATTCGAGGGGCCGAAGTTTCCGCTAGACCCACAGACAACGAATTGCCTATGCTTCGAGACATCGGGGCGTATACCTGTCACGTTTGGTCAACAGTAATCATTGCCTCTGATCGTCGCTGGGGATACGTTTCGGTATCGATACCGGTTTCATGGGAAGCAGTTACCGTAAAATCGCGCGATTCTTCTACGCGAAGCGCGCAGAAAGAGGAAGAAAAGCGTTTCCTATGTTCTATACGTTTCGAATATCGAGTGACACACACGCATGTGCGTTGGTAACACGGCCAATGTAATTAATACTCGAGCGAGAGGCCGCGAGAGCGAAATGCACGCCCACCGGATCCGGCATACAATGCGTATAAATCGTCATGAATTTTGAGAGGGCTGCAATTTCGTATTGAATCGCATTCGTACCGGCTCTGCCCATCCTTTCCGTTTGCCTTCCACGCGTCACCACCTATCCCCCTTCACCCTAAACCGTCTGAACGGAGTGTCCGCTGTGATTGCAGGTTCGAGTGGCTGGACCGACGCATGTGTCATCTCACGACAATGAGAATTGATCGACTATTATTACCGGGCAAGGTGCGCGTCATCGATGACCCACGTTCCTTGACTCGTCCTCTACGAATCGGCACGGGTGTCCTTCCTAGTTGTACGGTAATCACGAGCCTATCGTTCAACGATTCCGAAGCCAACGATTTCGAATCGGTGTACGAAGGATATCTTCAACTAGTCCCGTATCGCGCGACACAATTATTGCATTACCTCGCCTTGTCCGCTTATACGCGTCTTCTGTCCGGCATCTACGAATCTAGGGGAATCTACTCGATAGCGTCATCGGGATTCTCCGCGTATCGCTTAGCGTCGCATTATTAAACCGTAAATATCGATTCGGCCGAACGTATTCCGAACACATTTCACAAGTTCCTGGAGCGCTGAAGTGATCATTCTAACGATCTCCATAAATTCTCAGAAGAATATCATCGTCATCGGGATCGGACTACTTTTCCCCTTCGGAAAAGGAGGAACAATTCTTTTTTGAATGACCGTGACCCAAACAGCGGGCCACGGTCATTTATCCAGGGAATAAAATCCAAGGCAATAACCACCGCGTCCCTTTTGACGGGTAGGAAAAATGCGTGCGTGCATCGCGTGCTTTCCCGTTCACCCATGACTTTCGCCCCCTCAGCTTTAACCCATGCGAAGCTGCGCCGATCCGTGAATCTCCAGCCTTCCCGGCTCGAGATTTGGAAAATGACATATCGGGGTCGCCTAAGCCGCCGGAGGAGATCAGGATGATGGATGGAGTCCCTGGTTCACGCGGACGCGACGCGACGGCTCAGTTGCGTTATACGGTTAACGCTGCGTGCGTCTACGCGAGGGGCGTTCCATTTTCGATGGTAATGACGTGGTGAAAAGTGCAGCTAATCGCATGATGATGCAGTTAAACGGACATGAGACAGGTTTTGTGGCAATATTTGCGCGTGCATTTAGATTGCCCTGTAAAAGAACGGAATCTATAATAGGTAGTGGTAAAGAAAAGACAAAAGGGAAGGAAGACAAATGACCTGGCCCTTCTATGTATAGTAATTTCTACCCTCGCTCTTATAGTATATGCATACATTTACCTCCATCTTTTTCAACTCATTGAATTTTCACATTATACACACGTCTGTTCATAATTTCAACCGAAATATCCTATGTATATGTTTGTATTTTTCTCGAAAATGGTACACAGCCAGCCGCGGATCCTGTACACGATCCTGCTTTCTCGAGGAATTTTATTTCTACCGGTTTTACTCTGCGGTCCGTTTTATCGCTAAAACCACCCATCAAGAAAATTATGAATGTACCTGGAATCGCATTAAGTAACGTTCGAACTTCTTCCTACGACTTTCCTCCGACGAACTTTCCACAAAGGGTAAGATTCGATACGAGCAAACTTCCACCAACAACAACACCGTTCCAAATCGTTTGAGAATATGTTGTTATTGCCGAACTGCTCGGCCAACTGATTTCTTGAAACAGCGAGAAATCACTCGCGACTCCGCGCCGGCCACAGCAAAGTTCACGCGTGAACGTGTCGAGCGAAGAAGCGCATTCGCGAGGACGGAATCGGGTCGGTTGTCCGTCGATTGAAATATCGTTCCATCGTTGTCGCATGAGCATCTCCGCGTAGATTCGACTCTTTACGGTCCTTCGGATTCTTTCTCTTTGGCGTCGTTCGTTCGCTAAAAACTTGTAAATAGAACCGTCGGATAAACTTCCATTTATTTATCGCTGGACCAAGTGAAACAGCCGTAGCTTCCGTCTTCCGCGGAAAACATCGATGGGGGAGCGATGAGAGTTCACAACTCTTGAAATATAGAATAATCTGTAATAGTTCTTAATCTCTAAGACATTTGTGTTGTATTGTAAAGTGACTTATTAGAATAATCTATAGCAAGTAATTACAACAATAGTAATACAGATTTACATATACTACACAAATGTTTTAGAAAGTAAAAACTATTACTCATTAACTATTCTTATAAATTCGTTTATAATACATCTTAAAGTTAACACTTATATGCATTTTTAATGCAAATATAAATATGATTAATATAACTTAATATAGTTGAAGTGTAATTTAAGTAGTATATGTCAATCCATAAGTGGTACAAGTAAATGGTCGGACATCAGACACGACTAAATTCGTATGGGTCAAGGTATGGCTTAACATGGCTTTTTTAATTAGACTAATTGGTCAGTGCTATTTGTTAATCATTCAAAAACGAGACCTTAACTAACATTTCGACAAAGGAAAAAGTTGCTCAGAATCACCTCAGCAATCGTGAACGTGTTCAAACGAGCCACGGAGTCTTATGGTGGCGGTGGACCGGGTAACATGCATATCCTGCGGACGAACGTGCATACATTACACCGTTTATACCTCCACATTTTTTCTCTGTCCTCTGCGAAACGTGCACGTCCAGGGGAAAATGTTGCAAACAGCAGCAGGATACGCAAGATGCGAATCTAAAATGTTACTCTAGAAACCGTTCAATCGATTGATCAAAGACCGGTCTCGCAACGCGGACCGCCGCGAATAAGAAATAGGTGAACGGAGAAACAAAAGAGGTGCGCGACACAGAAAGGAAAGCAAACGCGAGGAGGAAAGAGGGAAAAGGCGTTTGCGCGTCCGCGTCGACAAGCTGTCACGTGCAATTATCCCGTCTTGGTGGGTTCAAAGGCAGCGTGAGACCCTCCCGGGTAGAAAAGTGTTACAAAGGTGGCAAACGCCCATAAGGGAGGACGACGACCCAGATCGAACAGCGGCGAAGACTCCCGGCTAACCCATCGCTCGATCCGAAGATTATTCTTGGAACAGGAAACTGTCGCTCCGAAATTTGTCATATCTTTAAGCGATTGCTTTTAAGCGAAATTATTCGATTAAGTAATTGGATTTTAGAGCGACTTTTTAGCAGCTGTCCTCAGCTTCCTAGCAAGCACGAGAGAACGACTTAGCAAACGTAGTCTGATCAAAATATATTTAACGAGTCTTTACAAAGTTTGCCGAATTGTTCGTGGCAGGATGAAAAACGGTCCCGCGAGGGTCGAGAGAGACAGTAGAGCGTGTCCGTTGACCCGCGAAATCCGCAACGAATAACCAGTGGCAGGTTGTCGATGTCGCGGCGCCTCCTGGGAATAGGCTTTTGTTCCAATAGAGTCGCGGGACACCGAAGGTCGAGAGTGCTTGCTGTTACGGCACGGCCATAGTCTAACAATAAGTCTAAGGCCTCTGATCGACAGGCCCGCTACACACCGGGAATACCGGCGCGTCTGTGCCCCCTGACTTCCATTTCACGCCGTTCTGCTTCCACCTGTCATCCCGCTTTCCCGGCTTTCCGTGATCCATAGAATCCCGCGACTTCGATCGACGGCAGGACCCGCGGAAGCTGCACCACCGAACATCCGTTTCCCGGATTAGAGATTAAATAGCAGAGTACTCCTTTAGTAGCGTAATGATCGTAATGGAATTTCACCAATGAATTATTAGATAATGCGGGGAAGACCGTAATCCCGGACTACCGGCATATTGTTCTATGGTCTCTTTTTTCTCGCAATTAAATTCATCAAAAGTTGGGAGGTGTAAAGTGGAAGTTTCTGGCGATTATAAACACCGTAAAGACCGTGTACCGATATTCGTACGGGATGCGCGCGGGATTTCATTAAGCGGCCGACCAGAAACCCGCCCGCTCCCCGGTAATACTTCTGCTCTCGGTTCACGCCGGATTAATATCGAATTTATGGGCGAACTTCACCATTATTGAGCCTTCATGCGGGAAACTTCCTCTCGACGATTGCAGCTGCAACGCGAAATGCTGTGCTGTATCCAACATCACGTCCGCGTTAAAACAATTGTCCTTTAACCGACATGTATCGATATTCGCAGAAGAAGAATCAGATAATTTATTTAATTCTACTAAACCTATCCCCATAAGCTGCACATTGCGAGTAATAAAAGCTCCGACCACCGAAGCCTTCTAAAAGAATTTACGTCGTCATTCTCCCATTATCCGTTCGTCGAAGAAGATTCCCGCGACTGGATGCATCTCGGAAACTGAATCCGAGGAAAGGAGCTAGCGGTTGCGCGGTCGTGCAAAGGGAGCAATTTCTCAAGTGATTACCTTAAAGAAGGTACGAGATATTCGAGCCATCGCGCGGGCCCGCGGAGTGACATCGGGCCACGATATCCCGGGGACGGAAGCCGAAACGGGGTGGAGGAGGCGGAGCGGCCGAACGACGACGCGGCCGTGAATAAGGCGCCGGGAGGGATCGAGGGAGAAGAAAAAAAAGAAGATGGAACGAGAGGAGGAAGCTCCCGGCTCCCGGAGGAAATTGAAAAATCCGAGTTAAAGGATGGGCCGATGCAGCAGCGCGTGTGTCTGCGCTCGCCACCGACTGCACAGTATTTAATTTAACTTTTTCCTCGTTTTAGCCGCATTTTCAATTTTCGTCCGCCCCGTTCCTCGGGACGCGACGCCACACGGCGAGCCGCGCCACCAGAAGACGCGACTGCGTTTCCGCTTCCTTTCCCCCCCAGAAGACATACGGAGAACCGGGTCGAATCTCTTTTGCCCCTCTCTACCCCTCTATCTCTCTCTTTTTCCGCATCCTGAATACCCGTTCAGACGGAGATTAGACGACGAATACGCGGTGAGATGGAGGGATACGCGGTTATTCTTCGATAACTCCATCTTTTGAAATTGCTTCTTCTTTGCTTCGCGATACCGTGCGCAACAGGAGATGGAATTCCTCGTCCAAAATTCTTCTGAAAACATTGTACGTCCGCTTAAGGAGATTCGCAAAGTAGACAGGGATAAAATTGAAACGGAGCAACCGGTGCTTTCAGAAAGTATCCAAATGTCTTCTTCGGTCAGCCACCAATTATACAGGTATCATCTCCTCCCCTTTCCGTCCACGTTCTTCTACCATGATCTCATAATTTGGCCTGCCGCCGGAACCTCGAGGATTAGAAGGGGAACCTTGGAAGCGACCGAGACAGGTGTCGAGCTAGCGTGATCGGAGCCGCTCGGCCTCGATAGAGTCATTAACGAACAGGTGAATCCGTGCGCTGGCGGATACTCGCGTAGTTCCTCGGCGGGAGCAAGAGGATCGCAGCTGCGCGCCACCAGGTAGACCAAATTGCGTTCCGGTTAATAAGCGGAACCGGATAGGAAAACCGCGTCTCGAGGCGACCGGAACGAAGTTAGAAGTCGTTAAGGATAGAACACTCCACCCGCTTGTTACGTTTCGGAGAAATTTGCAACGCGGCGGATAGACGGAGCGGACTAGAAGATGGATGATGGGAAAAATGTTTGAGTCGTGAGGGCTTCATTAGCAGCTCGTAGGATGAAACGCTTCGCCTCCGTTAGAAAAGTCATTATTTATTATATGTATTTACAATTAGCAGCATTCGCTGCCGATGCTTTGCTGGGAAATAGAAAAGGTGTGGTTTCAGGATCAATTTAACGATCTTCTAATTTTACATTGAACAAAAATTCTAGATTAAATGTCAGAAGGAAAATGTGCAATTACTGTTTGCGTGATTAATTCGATCTTTCCCAAAATATGATCCGCTCGCTAAAAGAGAGTTAATGAACGCCCGTGGTCGAGTAATCCTGCGGCGAAATGACCCGATCGCTTGACCGCGGTCGCTATGATATTCATCTCCTATTTTCAAATTCAACGACAGGATTAAAGAAAAAAAAAAAAAAGAAAAATTGAAACGATCCCACAGTGGCGCGCCGAGGGATTTGGAGCGCGTTGTTTCACGGCCGTATCATCCGTCGCGGTTCCCATTTACGTTCAAAGTAAATCAAGCGTAATTGACGTAACCGGGATGCGGCCCGGAAAAACTCGTTGTTCTCAACGGCAATACGGTAATTACCGAGGGAAATAGACGACCGTGCTTTAATCATCGGCTTCATTATCGGCCAGCCTTTTATTCAACAGGTAACACAGATTTTCGTGGTAAAATTAACAACGTTACCGAGCTCATTAACGAAACGAGACGAACTGAATGGAACCGGTGGGCGCTGCACGGCACGGGGGAAATGTCGGGACCCGGCATTTCACCCCGTTGCAACCTTAGAAAAAGAAAAAAAGAAAGTTTCGCTCTGTTAACGATTTATACCGTTGGCCGATTGTTCCCCGGCAAACGTCAGCCGTCATTGACACGCTGTCGCGTTCAGTAAATTAACAACGACCAGCCAAAATTAACGAACCGCTAACGTTTTTGTGCAACGCGTTTCTATTCGAAACGAGAAAGAGTTTCTTTTTTACATCGCCCTCCCTATTCGACGAAACGTCACGCGAGACTAATTATACATAGTCGGCAGTAATAGTGCCAGCTGGATTTTGATGTCCTTTGAATGATGAATCGTGATGATAAAATGCATGTAACCGGAGGGGGAGGAGGGCCATCGTCGGTCTAATTTTTAGCGAGCAAAAATTAGAAGGATCGTTACTCTACGGTTTACGGTATCCTTCGGCCTCGAAGGAATAAAGACCGGATCCTACCTGGCGCCACGGTGATTACCACGTAACCGCCAGATAATAATGGCGTATATCACCTGGAGCGGTGAAGAAAAAAGGACCGCTTTTCTACTACCTGCTCCCTCCGCTCCACCTAAAAACAGGACCGGCTCCTCGTACGTGGCAATTAACCCGTTCCGTAGCTGGCGATAAATCCGTTCGACCAGTGGAGCCTGCATCGAAGGCGGGATAACCGATGGCTCTTCTATCCTAGAAAAATAATGATAGACGATAGAGGCTGTTTACTCCAATAGAAACCGGTGATCTTTTATTGCGAGGAAGATTAAACGGGGCCGGTGAAAATTACGACTATTAAATAGCCTCTCGTTTCTCGATGGACATTTATAAAGCCGACGATTGTCCGATACATCGGCAAGCTTTCGGGTCGCTTCGATTCCCGAATAATATGCTTCTCCCCTCGGTGCAGCTCGATCTCTCCTGGCGGCAAACTTTCCACTTGGGGAAATTTCGAAGATCCGGTTCACGTAGGAGCAATTGCTTTTCCATGACCTCGTTTCGGACGATTGTCAGGCAATTCCAGCTGCTCTTCAATCCCTGACGCGATCCTACGTGATTTGTGACCCGAATAGACGACACCTTCGCGTTCTCTCCATATTTCCGCGCTGTTGCCTCCTCGAAAATTGATCAACTCCGTTGGCATACGGTGACGTTGACATTCCGCAGTGCCCTCGTTCGTGGTGTGGAATTCCATTTCTGTTTTTTTTTTTTTTACCAGTCAATAGTTTAACGTTTAAATGGATTACAGTAGACTAAGACATCGTGGAGAGGAACAGTTTCGATATTCTCCAGTGCCGTCGCGGCTAGATCGTCCCGGCGTCGCCGTCGACGGTCATCGTCGCCAGTAATAAAGACATTAACGTGAGCCGTCCGCGGAACGGCGAAGGCCTGCCGTTCCAGGAGGCCGGTTAGAGAAAAGCTCGCGCGACCCCGACTCGCCTACCCAACCAGCACGCTTTCGGCGAAGCGATTTACGCGCTGCGAACTGTAATTATTGCAGCGCCGCGCGAAATCGCTTCCACGTATTACCTTCGACCGTTCTGGTAGCACGACCCGGCTTAACAAAGAGTCTCGTCTGTGTTGTTTCTCTCGAACTTCCGACGACTACCTCCTCCGCTGACAGCGAGAAACGGAGGGCATAGTTATCCGGCAGAATTACGAGCGTCCCGACTTTCTTGCGGTCGCGTAAATATTTCAATCGAGGCTCGTCTTGGAAACAAGATAGAAAAACGGTGGCAACGGTAATAACATCGAACGAGGGACGGTGCTCGCGGCCGTGCACGTCGAATTTCCGCTACGTTATGTTCGTCATAACACGGATTTAGAAGGCACCGGTAACGAACGAACGACACCCTGGGCGGCGTGCATCCGCCACGGATGCTTCTTGCTTTATTTTCCGTTATTTTATACGCCACGATCTCCCGGGGATCATCCGAGCGCCGCACGTGTAGCCCGGGTAGCTGAAAATTCTACGCAGCAAAGTTTGCGGAATTTCGCTTATTTAACATACACTCTGCTCTCTTTCCATCATGCTCTTCCTTTCCAGTACGGCGGTTCGAGTTATGAAAAATATTCTCAACATTCTGGAATCGCGGGCATTCGTTAAGGATATTGAATAAAAGAGAATTTCCAATATATTCTTATCCGCGGAAGCCGAGTTGAAATTGTTGCGGCGATTCTAGGTAATCGTGAGCACAATCGTGAACGGTGTTCTAAAGATCTATCGCGGAGTCGCGGTGTTTGCTTTAAGCAGCAGGCTAAGGGACGAGCGTAATCCACGATAAAATGATGGGTCATAGAGGTCCGCGCGATTAGCGTGCTTCTCCCGTCGTGGCCCGCGGGTACGATGCCGTGACGGATAAACGAGAGGCTCGTTTCGACTTTTGACGATTTTGTCCGGGATCCCCGACCTCCCTGAAATCGTTGGATCGTATCCTGCCAGCTGTTCCCATCTACGAATCTCCCAGGGCCGGTCTTCGCATCGATTGCTTCCACCTATGAACGCAGTAATTATGCTAATTCCACGAAGTGCCGGTTGCCCGTCGGACGCTCCGCGATTAGGATTCTTTTGCTTCACAGGTAGATCGGCAGCAGCTTTTGCAAGTATTTTTCTACAAATTTCACAATATATGGACACAATTGATTCGTCATAGATAACAGCAGCAGATACTGTAGTTGCACTTCGCTGTAGCGGGGAATGCACCCGTGGTGCATAAACTTTGACCTCGACGATGACGCGAGTACACATGCCGGCTAAACCTCTACGGCAATCGCAACTCTTCTCCATCAACGGATTCACTCTCACGGACACCGGTTAACATTATTAAATTCCGGCAACAGATATTTACCGTTCTTGTCTCGCATAGACCGGCAATACATTTAGCGTACACGCTGCCGCGTTATTATAGCAAATTCCCGGTCGAAATTCGCTTGTTCGATAAAGCAATAATCCCGCGAGAAAGCCGGGGGGAATCCGTGTTCGGAGTTAGCCCGAGGAGACTGGTAGTCGTTCCCGGGGCAACACAGGCAGACGGTTTCCAGCGTGGGGCAAGCTCGTAGTATTAAGTCATTACGTTCGGCCCCGGTCCTAATAATACCCTTCTCGCTTTGCCGCGAGTGAGCGAACCGGCCCCGAAGTCCCGTCCATCCATCGACTTGTCCGCCACCGACGACACGCCGCATCCTTTGCCTCCTGCAGCGGTTCTCACGCGCGTCTCAAATCCGTTTCGCGATAAGCGATATAGTCCTCGGTGTGTCACGCGAATCATGGAACGATCGGCGGCGCGCAAAGGCTACCGGATGCAGGACGTTCGCCGAACGGAGTGAATCGTGACGGACGTGTAGGAGGATTTTACCGGAGACCGACAGGAATAATTGCGCTTCGCTCGGGGTTCAGCGATCTTAATGAAACTGAAGATTTCTAATAAGGGATAAGTAATGATGGTACCGAAGTGTTTCTGAAGGTAGGCTAATAAAGATTGATGCCCGACGTAGATAGACTAAGGACTTCCTCATCTATCATCAAAGTTTCGCTATTAAGATCCCCGATAGCATTTTACATGCCACAAAATGCTCCAATGGCGTGGCTATCGTAACTCTCTAACGAGCTCCAAAGAAATTTTCACGGAAATCCTTTGGAGGAATTGAAGAGATCGCGGAGCCGAAAGTGAACGGGTTAAAGTAATTGTTATGCGACGAAAAGAAACGAGACGACGATCGGTGTTTCCCGTTAGGACACACGTCGCGGTTTCGCGCAGGCACGAGGAGCAACGTGGAATCGGCAGAGACCACCAGGCTCGAGCTCCGGTTATGCCCGTCGGCCTCTCGTGCCTTTGCTCTCGTAATATCTTATTACACGATCGCTGCATGCCTCGCCGATGCACATGCCACGATCGCCCACGTGTACATACCTGTCATCGATCACGACGTCGTACGTGTTTCTCCGGGCAAATTTTCGTCAATCGTAATCCGGCCAAGAGAATTCGAAACTAGGATTCTACCATCACCGAGTGGCCATTCTTCCACGCAATGAACGGCTATCGAGATATGTTGCGGCCGGTTCCCCTGACCCTGTTTACGTCGAGTTCGCCTTTATCCTGGCGTGTATAGTCGTCGGCGGTGCGGACCACCAGCGCTTCGTACGGAGTTATTACCTTCAGCAGATTGTCTTGCACCGCCACCCGTCAGCTCGGCACACTGTCAGATTCTCTCTCTTTCTCTCCCCTTCTTACGAGCCGACGATTCCTTGCGTAAAGACGAGCAAGCGTGGCCGATGTAAAGGAGAAGAAAAAGGAACGAAGGGCGTGGGCAGCCCTTAAAGTCACGTTCTAGACGGGCATTGCTGGCATTAATATCTTATTACTGGGGCTTGTCGAAGCGTGCTCGCTGAAGCCACGGGAACGCGGACATTGAATCCGGAATCCGTAGCGGAGGGTCGGGACGTTTTCAAAGTCGAACTTTCGCCCGCTGTTGTGCGACTGGCTGCTTATCGGGAACGAAGCCACTGGAAGGCGGACCCGGTCGCGTTCGTTCGCGCTGTGAGGTGTGCGTAGCACATCTATATGGCCCGGCCAGTGTTGGGACGAATCGTCCCCGCGGTGTTTATCGGACAATTACTGCGATGCGCGTAATTCTTACATTTGCCCCAAATAATTTTATTCGGCTGCATGCCACTTTACAGCGGAACTATGTTAGACTGCTTGCCGGCTGATCGAAGTATGACTTCGTCGTGGTAACCGCGGGCGAGTCTCAAAGACAGAACGGACAAGCGTGGCAGCCGTAAATCTTGCCGAGCTACCGCGGAATCGATACGGCCTGGTTTTCTCGGCCAAAGCTCGTTAGCGATTCCCTCCGCGGTGAAGTTGCTCTAATTGGAGATCCCGCACGCTCTGGGTCGTCCTCCGTAAGGAGTCGGCCGCGGCCGCACGGCTTCGGTACACGTTGCAATTCGAGAGGCGTTATTATTCGAGCCGAGAGAGATTCCGTCGAGTGCTCATTGTCCGCGAGATCTAGTCTACGTTAAAGACGGTGTACCCGAACAGCCGGCGTTCGCTTTCCCAACTTCATTAGCCCCGTCGTTGGCCTTCGTGGAATCCGTCAAAACTTTCTGCAATCTTCCTCTGCCCTTCGAGGCGAACTCTTGCAACGTCGATGCCGAATCCGATCGGCTGCCAAGCGACAGATCGCGAACAGTTTCAACCCTTGTCCCGAATTCGAAGACAGGCACGTTCTGCTCGACTAATTTAATGTAACGCGATTCTCATTTCGCGGAAGACGCTCAAGAACACGCCCCGTGAATGTATCGCATCGAGAGGAAGTTCGTCCGCGTTAACCGCGGTAAAGTCGGAAATCACCGGTACGCGAAGGAAATAACAATGGGAGGCCGAGGTTACGACTGTCCATCATCGCGAAGCACGGACCGTTCGGATCTTATTGCGACCTCGTTGCATTAATATCGCATCCCTGGCCGATTTTACGCGGCCGCCGCTTGCGATTCCACGGATTTCTCCGCTATCGATCCCCATTACTTCCGCGGGACGATGGAATTACGGCTGCGGGCCATGAAATGCTGCTCAACGGACGCGTCGTTTCGGCCGATGCTCGGAAAACAGTAAAAACGGAAACTTTTTCATCGCGTTCCTGCAACGCGTGCACAGTGGACGAGAAAACAATTTTTCTAGTATACGCATTTGTGCATATAATAAATTGTCAATGTGGGACTGACTTCTTTTTCCGGGTGACGACCTGGCGTTTCAAACTTCCCCCGAAAGTAGTTTACTGCATCTCCGGCGAAGCTAATCAAGTCCACCTTGCTTCATTTAGAGCGCCGAAAGGGAAACATCGACAGGGATGAAAGCGCAGTTGCAGAACCGAAGGACCGGTAAGTAGAGCGCGGCGTCGCTGCCTTCCTGATATGCATTTAAACCGTCGTCGCGTCGCGTCCCAGCCCGTTATGAACGATCTTATCGCCAAGTGGCAGGAGCTCTCGCGCCCAGACATCGGGACTCGGTTTCTCAGCGGCGCAGGCGGCAGCAGGAGACGAGAGCAAAGCGATCCCAGGGCAATGCATCTTTCATCTTCGGGAAGGCAAAGGGTTTAAAGGGAATAGCACTACTGGAGACGGCTCGGAGCTATTTCGCCGTAAGGGTTGCGCCCCCTGATAGCTGCTCCTTCTCCTCTTTTGTTTGACGGAGATCACATCAGAGTGTTACGAGAGGCTGCGCTCATTTGCCTAGTCAAAGGCTGCCCTCCTGCGGACCTCTTCGTTCCGACCTTGCCCCTCTTCCCGGGACATTTTCGTTCCTGCCACTTGCTACTGCCGGGCCCCGATACTGTATTTTAATGGATAAAACGAACCGCAGGGATGAAAAATCATGTTCATTAAGAATCATCGATATTATGACAGATCGAAGCATTCGCTTTTCTTGTTTGCACGGCAGTTTAATTACCAAGATATTCTATCATTAGTATTATTATCTTTGTTACAAAATATGCGGGATAAAAGATTACGGGTAATCAGGATAGCAACGACTATTGAAATTATATCCGTTGCAGCATCCACCGGTGTTAATTCCAGCTGAAACATTACAAATTCGATAGTAGGCTTTCCCCTCACGAAGAAATGCCTATCGTGGAGGATTAAGGTGCAGAGTAATCACTCGGAACCCTGTGCCTCTGTGTCTCTCTTTGACGGTGGGATTCAAATACGACATCGGCGTCTCTGGCTGGCATGGAGAGGCTGCTGAATTGAACGCAGTGAACCGTTATCTTGCAAACAGACCATTTCCATGCCAGGAGGTTCGCCAGGCTGAGCGACTAATAGGCTTGATGATCCAACGGGGTTGACGTCGTGAATTAACATCGACTACGAGGTTTTCCTCCGCAAACGATCTTGGAAGTGGATACATTCGGCCCTAGACGCGCCCTAGCTTCTACCGTGTATGCATATCGCATCCACCAGGCTCCAATCTGCTAGCCTCTTTCACGCTCATCACTGATTGTTTGCCTACCTTTTCTCATCGCGTTTCGGGGAACCTACGAATCCAATCCTGATCCCGAGCTCTGGCAACTGGTTTCATGACGAATCGCACGCAACACCGATTCATTCCCCGCGCGGGGGGCATTCGAATGTAAATTGAAACTTAAATAGTGGGCTTAAGGTGATCCGTTAAAGATAAGAAAAAGCTACGTCTTCAATTTTATCACGCGGTTCAGTACTGCTGAAGCAGAGAAGCACGACTCTATTTCTCTAAAATTCACACGCAAGTCCTCGTTCGTCTCAGCTAACTAGCAAAGACAAGAGAATCCCCGAGCTGCTCGGATCGACGCGTAATCGTGAAAACAAGACAGTCCCTTTGGCCCTTTTAACGGTTATAAGCCTCCTTTATCGTCACGTTTAACGTTAAGCAACACTAGCGATCCATTACACCATCGAGGGACGGTCCAGCGGATTTAATCCGAAACTTTCTGCCCGGTAAAATCCAACGACAACCTCCAGCAAACACGCAGCTGCGTGACTTGCCCTGTGCAAAACCCCCACACATGCACCGCCCGGCAAACGCATTTACTAATCCTCCGTGGATTTATGATACTAGACTGCCGCGACGTTCGCTCGTATCGGTCTGGTTATGAACCTGCGGCCCTTTATTGTTCCGCCAGCCGCGAAACACGACCGCTCCCCGTGGCTCTTCATCACCTTTAATGCTCTTTTATTTGTTCCCCTGTCCTCTCGAAATTCCGTGGCGCTCTGTACAACGAAGACTTTTCGTATTTGCCTCTGTGTTTCGAGATAATCGTATGTAGAACAAATCACCCGCACCGATACTAAGACCCTCGCGTAAAAAAAAAGAAGAACAGGGGATCTTTCTGTTTAAGGAACTCCTAAATGGCAGAAAGGAGTATCTGGTCTTTGCTCGAAAGCAGCGAAGTAAAACATTAATCCCCACCTTACCCCCTATTTACATGCACCTAGTACGCCGAGACTTTGCATAAACTATTTATCTAGGGCAGTGGGAAAAGGTTGAGCTCTCCCTTGCGAGGGAGTTGGGAAGGATTGCAGACTCGTGGAAAGTCTCAGAATGCCTCTCTATTTTCAGAGCGTTCGGGTATCAATGTTGCAGCAGAATCGTGCTGCATATACATACGTTTCTTCCCACTATGTATGATCGAAAACCGACGAAATTCAGAGAGAGAGAGAGAGAGAGAGAGAGAGAGAGAGAGAGAGAGGCAGCAGAGACATGACGCTGAACACCATAAAGATCCTATAGAAACCCATTTCCTTACCCATGTTAGATGCATGCTTTTAATTTTCTGCAATGATGCAACTGCAATTTTCGTTGGTACGAGCAGCTCCCTATTCGGCCAAAACTTTATCATTGCTATAACGCGCGGCCCCACGCCAATAGTTTTCTCCTCGTTGCTCCACGCGATGGAATCTGGCAGCGAGCGGAGCGCAGCGCGTCTGACCAACGAGGGAACTCACTACTAGCGCGCTGCGATATTAGCTCAACAGAAATTGCCGCACCGTAGAATTTATGCAAATGAGCATCAGGGCGTTCGTTATATCGAGGCAGCTGCGAGCTCGTCTCAAGGATATTCAGGCAGACGCCGTTGCATATAGTGGAACCTGGGCTTAAGGATTAGAAGCTTTATGGTTAATATACTTGAGACATTATTAATCTGCGTCGTTCGAAGTGTAGGAGAGCTACTTCACCAAAAATTCCACTGGACGGATATCATGATAGATAGATACTTCAGTGAAATTTCCCCTCCGCTCTGCCCCTCGAAGTAATTCCGTTTCGATAAATAACGCCGGAAAACGTGGGTAAATACGAATGGACAGAAGAGTGTCTCGAGAGGAGCTTCGCGAGCGGAACGCCGGAGGATAGACAAAAGGGCGGAGGGCGGAAAATACGAAGGAACGAGGTGCAGGAGGGGGAGAATGTAAATCGTCGCACGCGGCTATCCGTCAGGACAGGGAAATCGTGGAATGCAAATTGACGAGAGGGACTCGAGTTCGAGCATAGGAAGCGACTGGTGCATTGCAGTGGCTGTCTAAACGAATAATCGATAAACACGAGGCGTCAACTCGCGACTACCGCCGTCGATTTTGCAACGACGCTCGCCGAGACCGGCCGGTTTCAACATAATTGACCCCATTTTTCGCAGCTCACCGCCGGCGTGTTCGCTCCCACTCGAGCACGTCTCGATCGACGGATTTACGATAAAGGGAAGATCGCGAAGTTGTTTTTTTTATTTCACCCGTAGTCGACTGCGTCGTTCTTCTTCTCTCCCCCCAACGTCGACACCGTAGCGCCCCTGAAAGCTCGTTTTCCGGCTGACTCCACTTCGGCCGTCGTTCATCCGAGCTCGGACCGGTTTTAGTTATGAAACGAACGAGTCTGTCACGTCGCGCCCAGGCGGCCGTTTGGCGATCTCGAGATTGCGAAGATCTCGCGAGGCTTAACTGCGACGCGAGTATTCGACTCCAAGGCTCAGGAAACAACCCTTGTGCGGCTTGGAATTCCTTGGTGATCAAAAGCTGAAAAATTCCACGTGGAAGGGGATCCTAATTGAAGGCGGGTCGAAACTTCGTTCCGTGCCTAATGCTGCTGCCTCCATTCACTTTGCGACGGGACTGCTCGCCTTATTTGCCTTGGGATCTCCTCGAATAGACGCGCAGGATTCGCGTGCTTACTTGCCGGCTCAAGTGGAAGGAGTGGCTGGAAAGGGAGAGTGGTCTCGAGGAAAATGTGAATGGAAACCAAGGAACGGTAAAGATTCGGTGTTTACACATGCGGACCAGCGAACGTGCTGCGGCGGAAGATCACGTTTCATTCGAGGGATCTCATGTACTTCAATTAAAGGCAAACGAAGTTGTCGGGCTCCGTCGATATTTAGGCTTAATAATATTTCATTAATAACGACAGCCCTTCGCGCGCGACCGTTCGATCTCGAATGAAACTTTTACCATGCGTGCAAAAAAAAAAACAACAAATCGAACATTAGGTTGCTCGTTAAGCGGAAGCCAGACAAATTCGCGATGGCAACAGTTTCCCGTCCACGCGTTTCTCGCCAATGGTATCGGCCAGTCTGTACATCGTCCGCGACTGCCCTGGGAATTTCGCGTGGCCTCGAAACGGGCACAGATATTTTCATGCAAATGCGGATACCTTTTTTCCAGCTCGCGGGAGCCGGGGGGGACCCGTCGGAACAATGTCGGCCGAATTCATTCTCGCCGAAATCGGGCGTCGAAATTGCGCGGATTAACGCGGACACGAGACCAGCGTGGCTCGACGCGCGGGCGAAACGTAAACGTTTCCACCGAACGGACACGGGGAGAATTGTCATGGAAAAAGATGGAAAGACCATTCGAAACGGACACGGCTAGCAGGTGAAAGAGAAGGGGTGCGAATCCCTTTCCTTAGAGCAAGCAAGGGTGCAATGATTTTACTCAAACTTCGATATTATGGTTTTGTAGAAATTTTTATGCTCGCTCGATGGATAGTAGGTGAATCTAAAATATAATGTCGGTTCAGACGATATTTATTGCTCTGTAGAAGAAGGAAACTAGAATATAAATAAGTAACGAGTCTGATAATTAATTTTATTTAAAGAATAACACACACAACAGCTCGGTTAGCAGATTTTGCTTCGACATTCTTTTGCAAACACGTGTTTTGCTTACCAGTTCAAGTGAATGACAAACTTAACAGGCAATATTCATCGTCAATGAATGGAGATGTCAGGAGTGTGTTTAATACCTGTGGTATTTTATATTAAGCACGTATTTTAGGGCGACTCACCCTACAATTTCACCGAGCCATGTAATTGGATTGTACCGTTCTCGGCTCAAGGCTGCCCGCTGTCTTCCCATTCGCGGATGTTGCATTTTACGTTTCATCCCGGTACGATATTGTTCCCGCTAATCTTTTCTTGCGCGGCCGCCGTCGTCGTTCTCTTCCTACTTCGTCTCCTCCTAGACGAGAATATGGTTAAGTTTGTGGGAGGAAGATAGCCCCCCCGCCATCGAAGTTCAGCCGTCGCCTGTGATGGTCCATAAAGAGCCGGTTGAAATTGCGCCTCGTACACTAGCTCGAAAGCTGTACGCGCCCGTCCCGAAGACTACCCGCCAGCCGCCCCTTTTCAGCGCCGCGCCAACCCTCGCCGCTCGCGCTGTTAGAAACGCGGCTACCGCCAGCCTGTGCCGGGTTCACCCTTCGGCTGTAATGACGCAACGGAGCGTATACAACACGGCGTGGCATAAACTTTACGATGATGAGGAAGGACCGAGACGGGGGAGTCTCGAAAGTCATCTGGGGAATCTTCGTTGTACACCACTGCTGGCAGCTCTTTGCTTCCGTGATACCGGAATTAGATATACCCGTGCGCTTTATCTCGCTGGACTTTTCTACGTACCTCTCCTTATTCGCACATGAGAAGTTGTTCTCGCGACGATCGGGCTCTGCCGCGATCCCCTAGAGGCTTTCGCAACATCGCCGCCTGGCCTGAAGCTTATTTATTTCTTTCATGAACAGCTTGTGGATGGCTCAAGCAGCCTGGCGCTTACGCGGACCCGTGCGAAATGTAAGCACTGATTCGCTGAAAGTTATCGGTGAGACAAAGAAGGTAACACCGTTCATTATCGTTGGAAGTTCCTGTCCCGAAGCGAGATAGATAAATATTGTGTACCTTATTCAAATTATCCATACCACTGAAGTGGACGTTCAAACGTCTATCCGCGATTTTGAGATTTGGAACCGCTGAATTTAATCAGTGGCCGAGTAATCTGGGCTCCCTGAAAGCCGCGCGTCCACCATAAATCAACGCTATCGGGAGCTCACGGATCTTATTAACCGCGGTCCAAAGTTACCATCGTCCCAGAAACCTTCTAGCTAAGATACGCCATAATCGCGGTACGTCGATGCCCGGTGCACCGTTACAGAACCATCGAATCGAGACAAACCGGGGCGCCGATTAATTTTCAGAGATCGTCCGAGGTATACGATCCGAAGGCGCGATAAACTTCGAACCAACGACCGCCGCGAAAGTGTGTCCCCGGCAGGTTGAAGCGGTCATAAAAGCGAATAGCGCGCCTCGGTTAAGTTATCGTTTCGTTTCGCCAATTGATTACATGAATTATAGATGACCAGATCGGCTATCTTGTATCACGTACCGCAGGTACGTGGTTATCCTTTTGGTGCTGTTAACGTCCGCCCGGCAAGAATTAAAGTCCACCGTCCGTTAACTACCGCATCGCGCCGAGCCTCGTAACTCGCGTGCCCCGGAAAAATACGGGATCCGTGACGGACCTGGTCACGTCGGCCACCGTTCTGTCGCCGACCTGAACGAAAAAGCAAGGGCACACGTACGGAAATGCATACGGATAGAGATATGGTGGAGGAGAAGCAAGCTGCTGATGGATAGTTGGAAAACGATCCGGCGTTGGTTATTGCGATTTCCAGTTCAGCGGTATCTACATAATACGCAAGGGAGACCATCATCCCGTATGCGCGGCGCGTCGCAATATTTCAACCGGGGAAACACTTGGGGACGACGCTTTGCGCCCTACGCGGATATTGTATCCGGCGCGGACCGGTGTGCGGCGTGGCGCGTCGACCAATTTTGTTTCCATCAAAAGTGGGATTAGCGGCGGAGAAGGTATCCGCCGATTGAATACGCCGAATCGAATCCGGGGGGATCGCCGTTTTTCAAGAAGCCATCCCGGCTGGGCCAGATCGGATAGGTTTCTTTTTTTCTTTCATCCTCGGCAACGTATAGCTGCGCCGCTGCCGCCGCGCTCTTATAAATTTATCGCGACTCGATGAGTAAAGTCCAGCCTGCCGCCAACATATGATTTAGATAAAAATAAAATCAAAGATTCAGGACCGGGTGTGTATGTTATCTCGCGTAGCGAAACTGTAAGTTCCGAACGCCGTCACGTGCGACACCCATTTCTGCGAGACGATCCTTCGAATAGACTGGCACTTGTTCTTACTATTCACGCCAACGACAAACGCACGCAGGAGTATCGACGACCAATTGACCCCGCGCGTTCACACACCTACCATTTTTCTCGCGTTTCCGAACGCTTTTTATACTTCCTACTTGGCCGGTCAGTTCTATTAAAGGTGAAACGGCACGGAGACCCTTCTCCCTTACACGTTCCTGAGCGACGCGATAGGACCGGTAGTAAAAATGAAAGCGTAAGCTACCGTCGATTTCGCTAATGACCGCGAGTAAAACGCCCAGGAGAATTTCGACCTTTACGAGCGAGAAAACGACGAGGAAAATCGTGCCCACCGCACAACGATTATTCGGACCACGTTTCTCGATACGTCGTCAAACTGGACCTGCTCTAAGTAAACTTCTATTTTCGTGGAATATTCCCTGATGATCGTCGTCGTTGGTTTTACCGTTCTCCAGTGTATGGAGGAGAAACGAGCGCCACTCCAGAAGCATGCCAGAGCTGAATTGTATTGCGAGCTTGTACCTTTGAACAGAAATACCATTATCCTCGATGTAATAAAATAATCGAGTTACTTCGAAGTACCTGCAAAATCTAGCTGAACCAGCGATGAGGAGGAAGAATTTATTAATAAAATGCGGGGGAGGACCTATCAATTACTGGAGACGCTTGTTTCTTCATGTCTGTTTAATAATTTTAGCTATTATATTTGTTAAAACTTTTGGTTTCTCGGCAAGTGGACTTATCATTTTGTTACCGTCGAAAATTGGCAAAGATCAAATGAATGTATATTGTACGAAAATGGGGGCTGTACTAAGATAAAATTTTACATGAATATTCTCTCCTGATGCTTAGGACAAATTTTGATTTAATGTTAAGCCGAATCAGTTACCTGGCTCCAGAGTAATGACCAAAAGTCCAAGTGGACCTATCTCCCTTTGTTACGCACTATACATTTATACGAACCCAAAGACACGTAGCTTCAAATACAAAAAAAATAGCCTCTTTATGTACTTCGATCCATTATTTGGCTGGAGCAGTGTCCTCCTCGAAGGGAGGGAAATCCACCAGCAGTTTAGAGGCTAAGCGATTTGGCTCCCTCCTCCGAAAACATTTTTTACCTCGCAGCAACCGTGGCCAATACAAAAATCCGGTGCTGTGCATCAAAGGATCGTAACGCGGCCCATTAAAACCGGGGCACGATAGTCTAGAAAGATTTCGGCTTACAGTGGTTCAGTGGAATTGACCAGACGCAATTTAGTCATGGGGATATATGAATTGAGAGATTTACCGGTCCGGGGGTCACTGAGGGGGTTGTTGCTTATGACGAAAAAAAATCGAAGCTCCCTGCCCCAAGGTATATTTCAACGGGATAGCTGGAGCACGTGCGCGCAGGGGGTGCAGAAGAGGCCGAGAAGGCAGCAGAAGGGCGAAAGGGAGACAGAGGAAGAGGAGTCCGTAAAATAGTTGGCGTAACGATATGGCATGCCGGTTCCCTGAGCGAGCGGAGCGAGCTCGGCGTTAACTTAGTCCTATGATTGACGGTTTCCAGTTCCGGCTCGCCTCGCCCACGACTGATATATCGCGACCAGCCGGAAGTCTGCGCGAAAGCATCGCCGCAGAATTATTGGCCGGTCACGCGGACCTGCCCTTATCGAACTTCACCGCTCGAAACTGTGAACGAGACCGCGGGTGACGCGGGCGATAAAATAGACCGCGGACGATTCTTTCGAATATATCCCGCGCACAGCGAAGCGAGCGGGGGCATATCTTACCGTTGAACGGTACCCAGTGTCAGAGCAACCAGACGCAACAATGATGTCGCGAATCACGTTCCGAACGCGACACCGAACCCGCGAACAATAACAATGCCGGCCGACGTGTTTCCTCCCCGACGAAGTGTTCAATTACTAACGAGTGTCGGCCGTGGAGCAACCCCCCCGGCTGCGCCGTGCGACCGAGTCGCGTCGCGTAAAGGACCTTGTCACGCGTGTATTTTTAACGAGACTTCGCTTACCTCCTCCTCCACCTGAGCTATTTCGACCCTCGAGATTAACGTCGCGCCCGTCCTCATCCACCTGCAACCGCCGACCTTGCCCGTACTTGCGGACTTCACCCGCGGCGTAGACCCGCGTTCACCACCCGGGTGTTACTACTCCTCGTTGCTTCTAATGGCAGAGGTGAATCTACTACTTAAATTGCAGAGTCTCTTGTAAGTGTCGTTACACGCTCGCAAATTGAATCCTTGGACGTTAGCAAGCGTAGAGTAGGATGCCATACATGTTTATACAAGGGTTGTTACAGTTTTTTTTTTTTTTGGTTCTCGTAACGAGGTGCAATATTGCTCTTGCTCTTTTGCTCTTCTTCGTGTGATCAGAGTGCAATAAGAATATGCAAATATTATTCGCTCGCAAAGTTCTAGGAGAACCGCAGTACAAAAAAAGAAAGAAACACGAAACAATTTCAGCCGCGGTGACAGTATTCTTGCAACGCTCAACTTTTCTACTTTCCTGTACCCGTATCTTGATAAAAGTAAATCCCAATAACGCCAGCCACCGCGTGCAAACCCGATGCAAGCGCGTCTACCGTTCACAACAGCAATCGTCGAATTAAGGAACGATCGAGCTCGTTCTCCGCAGAACTCGCTGACGTTTTTTTTTTTTCTCCAGAGTTCGTTATTACCAGCGCGACGTCGGGAACGGCGCGACGAGGGTGTGTAGCGTCGCCAACCCTCTTGCCCGTCCTCCAGCGGCTGGTGCTTCAGAGCGTCGCGTTGCATCTGGTTAACGCGTACAGCCGGCGAAAGCTTGGTAGCTGCGCCACGCGAAGTTCAATGTCCGTTTCGTTCGGATTCTTGCAACCGCGTAGCGGGAAAACATCCCCGTTGCTTCTAAATTTCCCGAGAGATCCGTCATCGTTATTTTATCCGAGTCGCGGCCGCTGTTTCGCTAAATTGATTCCCCGCTCCACTTGTCTCTGGCCCCGTAAAATGTTCACCGAGTCCGGCTGAAATTCGACCGACTCCCGCGACCACCTCGATTATCCGCAGCAATTTCGAATTTCACGCTGACGTACACGTGCTTGTAAAAGTCGCCGATGCAAACCGTAAACATTCGACCCTGCACGACACGGTCCGATGCTTCTCGTACATTTCTCTTTCGGATGGATTTCTTCGAAAGTCCTCGCTTGCCGGACGACGGTGTAAGTGGAGGGAACTGCTGTCGATTCTACGCAAGATAAGCATAAAATAAGAAGGTGATCACGAGCAGGAAGCACCCCTGCGCACAGCCGGGGCGCCGCCGCCGTGTCTCGAGTAGTCGCGCTGTTTGATCGAACTTCCGTCCAATCAGTGCGCCGATTCTACTCGAGACCCACTTCGATAACTGTTCGTAAAGATAGTCAAGCATCATCCTTCTATCTACGCCCGACTGAATTCGCGGCGCGTTAATTTGCACCGAAGCTCCGCACTTACGTCAGACTTTTAATTCCCTCCCGGACGACCCTTTCTGCCACCTTACACGGATGCTCACCAGCTCCCGGGACCGGCACATCACCGGGGTTGTTCCGGCCAAAGAGGGGCAACGCCGAGAAGGCAAAAGAGATATATCTGTATTTATTGCGCGGACGAATCAGCCGGCGGATGCCGGCGCGATTATCACCGGTCGGGGAATCGCCTGCTATCGGCGGTAAATTGCAGCGAGCGGGCCGACATCGTGTTCCTGGGTCGTGGCGCGACAGCTCGTTACAACGACAGCGCACAGGGGCGAACGAACGCCCGGCCGAATCCTGAGACGAGATACGACTCGATGAAGGTTTAACACCTCTCGATCGGCGAATAGTAAATTTCGCTGGCCGACGCGAGGACCTTGCAGCGGCTAAAACGATCGAGCGAAATCGCCTGGAACGGGACGCAGTTTGCTTCCGCTGACCAGATTTGGTAGTTTGCGGAACCGGAATCTTTCGTTCGATTGATTCGCGTCGATTGGAGTCGTCGGGATATTGATTATGCTTGGCAACTCTGCGAGAATGTAGAATGTTCTTGGGAAGTGTGCCCTTTCAGTGCTTCGCAAAGGAAATGGAATTTACACTTTAACGAAAATTACCTACTTCGAATAAACTTTTACGTTTTCGTGCGCAAAAAAAGAAAGGAGCGTCGTTTCTTCGCAATCGCTAACCGAATAAGAGCGCAATAAATGTTTGACCGGCTCTTTCGCACGGTTTTTAACAACGTTTCGATCGGTTTAGGGTTAAAGGGGCAGCGCGAAACTGCGGTATAATTCAGATGCTCGAGAGCAAACAACAACAACAAGCTCGCTATAAAAATCCGCTTCCAAGCCGACGAGCTGGAGAATTTCTTGGAAACGAAAGTCCTGCCACTAGCTTTTCCCATTTTCCCACCAACCATTCCAAAGAAAGGACGAACTCGCTGGAATTTTTAGCGGATAACTTCGCGATGTTCTTTTCTTCGTTGAAACGTATTCGGCTAAATTTCACTGACTGTCAGCAAGAAAAGTAAACGTTGCCGTGGAACGTTTTACGACCGATGGGGAGTGATATCGCGACATCAACGCGCCAGTACCCGGAGCAATAGGGCGCCGCACAGATGGGTTTCCGGTTGTCATCGTTTCCAGGTCGCTTCCGTGGCGAACATCGTCCTTAAACGGACACGCAACGCCGCCGACTATTTGCTCGCGCCTTCGACATCACGAAACCGATTTCCAGTTACCGACAAACCGTCACCCGGCATCTTTGGTCTCTCGAACCTTACATCCCGAGCACGCGTTTCCATCATGAGCAAGCATCTTCCCCAAATTCGATTGTTTCTCTTTTTCCAGAATTTTAATTCTGCGCGCGAGGGTTTCAATTCAGGAACGATCGATGCGCGATTATACGGCAAAGAGGGAGGCTGCCGCAGTCATGAGGACGGGCTAGACATAAAACGAGCGCGCACCAGCTATCCGAGGCAGACAGGTTTATTCCGTCACGTAGGGAGAGAAACGAGCCACGGATTTACCCGATCCGTCTGCTCACATGCGACGTCCTTTGTCGTTTGCGCAGAGCGGCGTCACTCTCCCGCGATTGAATCGTAATAAACCGGAACGTGACGGATTTTTTAAAAAGGACAAAGGTGTCGCGATGCGCAAAATAAACGCCGCCCACGTACATGCCTCCAAAGAATCCGCAGCAATTAAGTCTTCGACGACACTATTGATATTTTCCACTTGGTGAGTGTAAAAAGAAGGGAAGCGAGCTTTTATTCTCATTGTTCCATGGTATCAATTCGTCCCTAGTTGCGCGCAGCCGTGACAATGATGGCTACAAAGTGTAGAATCCACTGGCAATAGAAGAAGTCTCGAAAATCATCAGAGCCAGGCGAAATCCGGAAAGTATATCGAGAATCTTCCAGAAATGAAAATTCCTCATTTGTCGAGCTTAAAATATTCCACTCCGACATCGGTATCCCCATCGAACAAACAAATTACTGTGCCCATTGGAGACGCGTCCCGATCGCTCCTCCTTCCTCCTTCGTTTTCGGCCAGCCATCGGAACGATTCCGAAATACAAATAACCGCGTTGGTCCGTCTGATTTACTCGCGTCAATTTGTTCTCAGCCTTATTAAACATGTGTACACGCGTGTCCTCTGGGAACGGCTGCCGGAAAAAAACCCGGGCAAACGGTCCAGATGCGACGGGAAAAGACAGATCCGGTTGCTTTGATCGTGCCGCGAAACAGACGCGGCTATCCCCGGCGTTAATCGAACGAATCAACGACTAGAGTCGGTGACACATCGTGCCGTCACGAACCACGGATGCGGACAGAACATTTAACATGCTAGTTACACCAAGGGGGAGCGCGCCGGCCAGAAATAAACGAGCTGTAGAGCCATGTCGACGCTTCTTCGCAATTAAATCGCTGATTTCGCTTCGAATCACAGCGTTTACGAGACATTTCCCGGAAAATCGCGCAACGGACGAGACGAAGATTCATAGACGTCGGCGGAAGGGTTCGACGACGTATTTGAGGGTGCTACGAGATGTCTGACGGGAATAGATCGACAGACCGCTGGAGATGGTTCAATTGCCTTTCCATGAAATCAGTTACACAAGAGCGGGTCCGCGTTCCGTAATAAAACAAAGAACCTGACAAAAGAAACGTCGGATCGTTTTTGCTTAACGGACCGTCGAAAGTGGCAGCAACTGTCATCCCGTCGTTTCGCGCACCGTTTTGCCCGGTTCGAAGGAACGTCAACGCGCTGCCGAGCCGTGAATCGAAGCGCAAGCAAAGGGAAGAAAAAGCAGGGAGAACGGGGTAAGACGCATTAGCCGAGAAACATTGCTGCCGCTCTATCGTCTGCCGCGGCACGGCTAAATAAACCCCGGGGGAAAATGCATTTCTCTGTATGTCCCTCGGATAGAACCGGATGCGGATGTCATCCTTGCGAGCTCGTGCATCATCTTCCAGAGACGCTGGATCACCGTCTTCTTTCCCCGTTGTCCTTGCCACCCCGCGAGACTCTCTTCCTCCTCGCCGACGAGCTTCCATACCCCTGAGATTTTCTCCAGCCTTTTTGCTCGCCGGCTTCCGGTCGAACGACAGCATTATTAATCCTCCCGTTTCGAACCAGATATTTTCGTCCCGCCGCAACGTATATTTATTTTTCCAACGGGCACCCTTTCGCGTTCACGCATTACCAAATCTGCTCGAACTTAGCGCGTGGTTAGGCTGGTTCGCTGACTTCCTAGCGTCTGATCGCCGTCCAGTTGCGAAGTATTCTCCTTTGAAAAATAAAGATGGAAACGGGCAGGGGGATTAGAATTGTTACGCTATCAGCAGACGTTTGAACATAACTTTTAACCGGGCAAACGAACGGAGAATCCGGACTACTTTATCTACGCGTGACGCTTATTAATAGCCTTTCTATCTTTAAAAGGAAAGGTGACACGTCGTCGTGTCGCCCCGGCGCGCGAACTAACGAGACTAAAAGCTCGTAATTGATTCTCTTGCGGCGCGGCTTTTCCCCCTGGCCTGTGACGCCCGCCCCTTGCAAAAAAGAAGCTACCTATTAGCAACGTTCATCGGCTGCCATGAAATTATGGCTCGCTACTGTTCCGGATAACGATGGCGTCGCTTCAAAGTCGTCAAGCATTTTTTTTTTTTTTTTATTCGGAGCCGGCTTGTCCGCCCATTCTCGTTCTACCCTTTTTGGTACTGCGCGATCTCTCTTCCTTTTCTGTACCATGAAAATTGTACAAAGAAAAACGATTTTAGCTCCATTCTGCGCGGTATATTTTCGTTGCCACATTGCCGCAGATAATTCTGCCACCAATTTTTAATGTGACAAATAGGAAACAGGCTCTGCTGATTTCACAGTTTCTGAACCCTTCACGCGTCATCAAATCGAATGCCTTGAAAAATACGTTACTCGACAGCGATGATCAATCCTCCCCCTCGGTCCGAGAAACTTCCCGACATCAATCTCGCATTACGGAACCGCGTTTCTTCGATGCCCTTCCTGGGAGGAAGTTGCGGCGTCTTCGGCAACGCGTACGCGACACCCTGATTAAATCTCATTCGATAACAGAAACTGCACGGAACTTCGGCGCACTCCCGCGGGATCCAAAGTGCGGAGAGGGCTGAAGGTGTCGGCGATCAAGCCCGCGTCGCAAAATCGGCGTCGCCGCGTCCCCGATGACGGGAACGGCGGACGTAACCGGCTCTCCGGGGGGAGGACGTTAACGTCATCTCCATAATCACCGCAGAGCCGAGTGACGGGGACGTGATGCAGAAGCTCGAAAGCCGGTCGCCCGACCGAGCCGTTACTAGCCGTGCCATCAATCCCTGCGATTAGGCTAATAATTTCTCTCGGTTCTAACCCCACCACCCCCGCCCCCAAGCCAGACTGGCACGGAGGACGCGTCCCGTTTGCGGGATAGACCGCGGTGCCAACCACGGGAATGTGAATTATAACGTGTCCGTGTTCCGTCGTGTTCGATTCCCCATCGAATTACCTTCGTATTAAGGTCGCCCTAACTTGCCCTCGAAGAGCAGTAATTAAAAGAGCGGAGAATAGAAATTGCATAGATAAGAAGATGTTCTTCGATAGAAGAGTTCTGCTACGGGAGATATTGTGTCCAAAGGACGGCGCGTAAGAGCCGACACGCAAAACTGAAGAAATTCCAGAGAGGACTTTTCCACTAATGAAAGAACCGCGACTTCTAATTACGCCGGGGATCAAGATTCGCGTTGACTAATAGCGCGCGGTTAACATTCGCGAGCATCGTTAGCTATCCAGCGGCAAGGATTCCTGCGTGTTGTCAGCAGGCTGAACGCAATTTCTCATTAAAAATAATGCCCGTTGGGCCGACAATTGCGCTCGCACGAACACGTAAGAACGGATCGTTGAGACTGGCATTCCTCTTAATTAGGATCGCAACTTGTCCCGCTGCGAGCGGTGAAATACACTCCTCGTGGACTGGTTTGTTAAACAATCACTCTGTAGCTTGTAAGCCCGTCTCTCAAGGCTGTCCGCCGTCGTTTCACGCGAGATTCCTGTATCCCTTCCGAGCCTCATTCACTGTTGCGATATCGTGAATGAGCAGAATTACAATTTGTACGGAATTACAGAAACGGACTTTTATGAGACGAACAACTTGTAACGCATCAAGTACCAAATGTATTTTAATGATAGGGTGAGTTGCTCACATACGGAATACCTTCTTTTCATGCACACATTTCACCCGTTTCAAATGCTTTTGCACAAACTTCAGTATTGTGGTTTTGTAGGAAATTTGATACTCTTTCGATGGATAACAGAGAAATTTAACATACAACGATGGTTTGGGCAATACTTGTTATTTCCATTGAAATTCGCATTTTCCGTATTCGGTTGAATGACGCTCCTAATACGAAATGCTGTGTTCGCCTACTATAGAATAGCATATTACATCGAGCTTACTCTTTAGATGCAGGGAAGTTGAATATAAATAAGTAACCCGTCTGATAATTATCTTTAATAAGTCTAATAATCATCAATTCAAAAACTCGGATGGTAGGTTTTGCTTCAATATTCTTTCGCGAGCACGTGCTTCCTTATAATTTCAGCATATGTGTACTCACTAGTTCAAGTGAATGACAAACGTAAGCGATTGCATTTACCGCCAACGAACTGAGATGTCAGGATTGTTTAATATCAATTTATATTACAATATATATCAATATTGTTTAACATCATAAGTATTAGGCACGTATACCATATTAAGGCGACTCACCCTGCATATGTATATTTGAGTGGTAGCGTGGCTTGCACCCGAAGCTCCAAACTTTCTTTTTTTCTTATTACAACATACGCTTCAGTTTGCGATCGCAATAACGTCGTGTCGCTAGAGACTTTGGTTTTCACAAACGGCCAACAAAGAAGCCCCCTCGCAAAGGGGATATTTATGTATCGTTTTATGGTGTTACGCGAGCACTCGAGGGTAAAGTAGCTTGAGCTCACTCGAGACAATCGAGTAGCCTGGAAACGTATAGCAGCCGTTGTCCTCGGTCCCAGTATCCATCCACTTTGCAGCTCTCGGGTGTGTCGATCGAGATTGGATGGCTATCGTTGCCATTTGCAAGGTCGATTTCGCCGGTCATTTGGGAAACGGAATGGTTCCTCCGCCTAAGGGTTGCGGAGCTTTTGGCGACGTCTCCCAAGCGGAGAACATCCAGTAGACACTTTCGCAAGTTTCTCGCGAACATTTCTGCATATTTCAGTATCAAGACACGTCCGCGTTCCCGGTGCATTCTGCCTGAATTATCAACGCCAGTGTCACTCGCCGAGTATGTACAAACGTCCACGCTGACTGTTCTCAGCATATTAGAACAATTCGGAAGGCGGAATAGGACCTGGCAGTGTAGTTGTATTCTCAGTTTAACTATTGCATAATAGACGCGACAGTAAAGCGCGTAGTTGGACAGCGATGGTACAGCCTCCGGAAAAGTGGCGCGCTTTTTTTCTCCGCCGCGTTCGAGCATCGATCGAACGTTTCAGCTGTTCGCTCTCTTTTCCTGGCCGCTTTTCGAGGCTGGCACACATTTAAAACCGGCCGGCGATTACCTTCTGCGAATCGTCCGACCTCGATCACTGGGAGACACCTGGCCGCGCGGATCGCTGAAACGAAGTGGTAATGTCGCTCGTTAGCGGATGCCAGCCGGCATCTGCGCGGACGTTTTATCTCGAGCTTCCGAAGCGTGTTCCTGCCGTCATACGCGACCCATCAGGGCAAGGCGGGGCTGTATCGCGAATTTCATCGACCATAATCTGTCCCGCGCTCGACTAGTTTCGCCCTGCGACGTTCGACGATAATTGCAACGCATGCCGCTCCTCCTCGAATTCTTTCTCATTAAACGAAGGAAACGATTTACATGCAAACAGGAACGCCTTTGCGAGTAGTTTAATCAGCATAGTGCGCGTCCCTCGATGGACCATGCCGCGGAATTTTAGCGACAATGACGATGACGGCGACGATGGCTACAACGAGGCGCGTCGACACGTAACTAACGACCGCGACAGCCCGGCTGACCGTGCTGGAATGCTAATATCCACATTAATACAAACTCCGTATAATTAGTAGCAGCTTGACAGCAGAGGACATTATTCTAATGCGTCCGACGACCACGCTTGTTGCACTCGCGTCGTTTACTTTCGCCGTTCCGGCCACCGTCGCCGCGCATAGTACGCGTTGCACTTCTTTTCGCTGGCGTGTCACGTCCCGGCAATACGTATCATCTGCAATTTTCCAACAATGTCTATTTGGAACTCGACCGCTCGGAGGGGGAAGGACGGATCTCCGAAGGCTCGAAGAACCCTCGTCCAAAGTACATCGCGGGTCCGAGTCCGTTTCGAAAGAACCCGGACTTTCAAAGGGGTCTCCGTTCAACGTCCGCGACGTAACAAGAAGAAGAAAAGGGGGAGAGAGCCATCGGGTGGAACTTGGAAGGAAAGTTTTGATTGAAAGACGCGCTCACTGGGTCACCAGAGGGACCGCCTGACGAGAGAATCGACTGTCGTCAACGGGTATCTCAGAAAATTGCGCGATCCGTCAAAAAAGCTCGCTCGCGGAACTGCATCGTCCGCGACTTACATTTCTCCAACGCGGCGCCCCTGTCTTTCTCCGAAGCTACCGTACGAGGCCATTCCCGTCCGAGCTTTCGCCTGGAAACAGAAAGCTGAGCTTCGCGGATTCAACAAGCAGAGAAGAATCGATGGAAGGGAAGAGAAACGAACGAAGAAACTTTTCGCGATAATTCCCTGTTCGATATAGAGGAACGTGTGTTCGTTCTTTTTGCGTCACGCCGGTCTGGGATAAATGAATGACACGCGAGACGATGGCAAACGGCGTGTACGCGCGATCTCGAGAAGTCAGGTAACCGCAGTTCAACGCGTCTCGAATGTTTAACGAACCCACGACTGTTCTTTCAACGCGTCGAAAGAATTTGTTGCCAATCGCCGCTGTTGGAAATTGTACAGGTATTTCGCTTACACGTATTTAAAGCGAAGCGTATAATAAATCGGAACAGGTTTAAACTTGGCAAAGCAAGATTTCACAGGAGGAGCGAGCGTTCGATAGGAGGTCGTTCGATGGTGATCTTTATAGAAGCAATTTCCGGGGGACATTAATACGTTGCAGATAAGATTAGCAATTGGATCTGCGCGACGTCCATTACGCCAGACGCGATATCATAAAACAGAAGCGATTTTCAATAACGACCAGCGATAATATTGGCAGACGAGGAGCGCCGTCTTATTCCTCCCGTGTCTTCCTCCTTCTTATTGTCGCCTCCGCCTTTATACAGCTAATTTTCAGCATCTCGATCAGCCGCTGCTGCGCCTTTCTCCGACCGTCTCCCAGCATTTCTCACAGTGCTCGGTCGGAATCGAGAGCAAATAACGTCGTATAAATGCAAATTGGCAACCGTCGATCCGTGCTAACGAGAAAATATAATCACTCCGTTCTCCGTCACCTAATTGTCCGCCGATACCGTCGTAGACTTTGCCGCTGTTCGCCCATGATTCCGCCTTTTAAGAAGGTCTTTCTTCGTCGAAAGAAGATGGACGAGACACCTTCGCGATGTAATTGGGGGAGGATCGATCCGTGGGGCACTCGAAAATTTAATCTCGCCGAGTTGATCAACGCCCGGGCAAGCGTTAAAAGAACTTACTAATTATGCCGCGTCTAAAGCAGTCTCCCCTCGAGCCGTGGATAAATGAAGATTTAGGACGGTCGGGGTGAGCGAAAACAAACTGGCTCCGGCTCTACGCTCCCGGTTACAAATTGCGCTTCATTTGACGGACTTAACGGCGGTAAATTGTGATCATTGGATAAGACTCCTTATTCAAGTCGAGGTATGATCCACTCTGAAAATTGTGAAAATTGGAAAACTAAGGTGCGAGGTAATATTAAATTTTTTTATTCACGTAACGAATACTGACCATCGAAAGAATAGTACGGGAGCAGGAGATAGTTGTAGAAGTGATTATTAATCCGTCGGATATTAATTAATGTTCACAAAGCTGTATGAAAAACAAAAGGGGCGCGGTGAAAATTCCAACGATGAGCAGTGAAACGGGTATACGAGTTCGAGGGAAGAACAGAGGAGAATAACGTGTGAACGCCGCTGGAGAGGGCACGAATGCACGGGGAAAAAAGTTGTAAAGATAAATTCCAATTTGATAATGCACAGGACACATAAACCACTCTTGCGCGTGCTGCTGTTTCGCGTGCACGCGCTTCCGTGGCGAACAGCGAAAAAAAAGCGGAGAGAAATGCAAGCGTGGTGGATGAGCTGGAGAGGAAAAAAAAAATGGAATGCGTACCTTATCTGTCGGTCAATACGTTTCGAGCATTGTTTCAGCCAGGGAAAATGGTGAAATCGCTCGATGGCACGAGTCAGCGTTTCGTGTGCGAACAAGCTGCGGCACGTGTGTGCGCGAGCTTTTGGGCGAGCAAACTTTCGTGCAAATAATTCTCACACATCGACGAGATGCTTCGCTCCTCAGGAAGCGACCTCGTATATCTCTCTCGGCTCGTTTTATTCCGCGGGAACGACGACTGATTTGTAGCTAAATCTTTGCGGTGATATCGGGAAACGAACGATTTGTTGATAAATCGCTGGATGAAAAATTCTCGTCGCGTCCGGGGAAGGAAAAGATCGCGGGAAAAACTGCTAACGAAACTTAACGAACTTCCCCAACGGAGAAATGGAAAACCTGTAGGATCAGGCGGATCAATGACACTCCACGATACCATAGTTTTCCTGCCACCGATGAAAAGTTTCATCGACGGAATTCTCTGCTATCGCGTTTTAAGGGTCGGCTATTTTCCCGGGAAGGGTGAAAAGGCATGGTCCGCTGCTCGTAACCTATTTCCAAATCGGGGTTGAAAGGAGAGAGTTGGTTTAATTAACGAAAGTACAAGGTAAAGCGGGACTCGCTCCTTTCCAGCCCATGCCGAAATCTCTCTTCCCAGTTCTGAGCCAGGTCTAGGTTACGGTCTCCGACATTCGGGAAAGTTTCCCTCCTCGACTCCTTTTCCCTTTTCTCGTCCCCATCCGAGGGAATGCTTCTTCGGTACGGCGATGAACATTTTATCGATCGCTCCTTAACGACCTATTGATTAGGCAACATTTAATCCGCTGACTTTACGTAACTTTCGCCTTTCGAACGCTCGGTTTCAGGCCGCGACATTGCGTGTTCATTGCCCGTCCATCGACTTTAACGCAAAATCGGCGTCGAACGGACGATCGTGCGACGCTATAGATTCGTTGCCAGAACGATAAGTCCGAAGAAAAACGCGACGCCGCGTTAATTATCATGCTTAAATAGGGGAGCAGGACTTGGACCAAATCTGTCCCTTTCGCTCAGAATTTATTTGCTCCTCGTTAATTCCCCGAGAACGCAAGCGGCTTAAAAACTAATAAGTAACTTCCTCGGAGCCCTTTTCTTCGTACCGCCTCGTCCCTTTGCTCAGAGGCGAGCCAGACTCTCCGAGCGCTATTGGATAGATCTTGGTTTAAATCTCTGACGGAGAGAAATATTCGTATTTCTACAGGGGTCGTTTAATCAACGCGTTCTGCTCCCCTTTATGCGAGAAGCTTGGTGCTCGTTTAGCTTTCTCTAATAATACCAAAGGGGAGAGTGTTTTCTAAATCTCTTAAGGTGCGTCCGTACCTCCGCTCGGATTCCCTTAATTCTAACAGAATTAGAATAACACGCTTACCTTAGTACTTTAATATATTTATATTAATAGTTATGCTAACGCTTGCTTACACCAGTAACCACTCATAGTGGTGGAGAAATATGAATATTCGGTACTACCCATAGTTCGGCACTACTCGATAATAGCCATTCAGTACAGAGCGACTTGCTTTACTGCCTTTGTGCGATAGGCAAGATATTAAAACAGCTGCGACGCGAGCAAAACGGGAGGAGTATTATTCATCCTCCATCTATGTAACGAGAAATCAAGATAATTGTTCGTCTAGTTATTCAATAAGCACACCAAGATTTACACATTTCCTGCATTCTTTTCTTTTCAACTAGAATAACACTCCGATAGAAGTTAGACAATTGATTTAGCTATTAATAATCGTTTATGTGGAAGACTGTCTTCGCGACACGATTAAAGTCTTCCAGCTCACGGACAAGATAAATGGGATACATTTGCCAAAGCTTCGGCCAGCGATTTTAGAAAAAGCCGGTACATCACCGGAAGAATACAGACGCGCACAGAGACATTGGTTGGCTAATTGCTGGGAATGTGTCTCTAGCCGGGCACAAAGCTCGCTCGCGGTCGACAAAGTTAATCCTTCCACCCCACGTTCTCGCCCGCGCCCCTCGCGCTAGCCGCGCCCTTCGAAAGCCGAAATCTCATAAATTCGCGCGAAACTCTCGATCTGTTCCAAGATTTAGTTGAAAAAGGAGCCCCGGCGGGAAGGCGGATCTTTCTTCACCCTCGTTACGCTACTCCCACTCTCCTGAAGCTGGGATTATCCAACGGAATTAACTTTCATCTTGGAAAATTCTGGCCTCGCAGCTCTTCGAAAATCCTTCCCCTGCAGATCTCAACGAACATTTTTCCCCCGTCCCTGAAAAATTCCCGGTCGACTCGCTGGGGCGTGTTCCACAAAGTTCTGATCGCCTTCTTATGGTGTGCGGGTGTTGACTTTTATATTTCCGCGAGTATACATATGCGGGGGAAAACGCTGCTCTTACGTGGGGTAGTCCGATAAATGTGATTACGTATTGAAAAATAGATAACAAGTGGAGGAACCAAAAATACGAATATCTCTGCTCAAAATACCAAACCATGATATACAATACATACTATACGTAGATAGACGAGAGAGAGAGCGCAGAAGAGCGGCGAATAAACCGCGAAACGTTGGTCCGCTTGGAAGGAGTTGCATCGATGGAAAGGGGTCGCCGAACGCGTGGGTGCTAACCCTTGCATTAGCCTTTATTCGGTGTTGGTAATACAATGAGCAGGCAGGTAGCCGTAACCAGAGTCAGACCGCCCGCCTACAAGCCACGGCAATAAAATGGATTTATCGATGCCACAGAATGCCCGGCTCCTTGCCCTCTTTCCGCCCTGCTCGTACCTCATTTTGCCGATATTAAATGCTGTAAATTCAGATCGCCACCCCGCGCCACTCTCCCGCCTCTCGCTCTCCGCTTGTTTTCCTTTCTTCGCTGCAGTTCTCTGTGAGTTGGAAAACTAAGAAGAGAGTGGAGCGAAAGAAAATTCGGGATAACTTTGACCGCCCTTAGTGCGGGCAACCGAACTCGGTATTGGATGTAGGAGAAAGTTGTGCTTGGTTAAACGTTTCTAATCTGCGAACCGAACAGCAATCTGTCGATCATAATAATTGCATCGTCCAAAATAGCACAGGGATTCAGAAATTCGTATTTCTGAATATTTCCTCTCTCACAGTCTCCTCTCCTCTCTATTGGTTTCTGAGACGTTTATTCCCCTCCCACGTTTTTCTTTTAATGAATCTTTCTGCACGTTTAACAAACTTAATGTAGTTCTTTTTCCTTGAAGCAAATAAAAATTGGAATGCGCTTTCTGAGAAATAAAATACTAATCAGACTAATGAATCTACCAGCAACCTGAAGTAGAAAAAGTTCTTTCCATTTTCCCGGGCTGCTCGCGATCCTTTGGTAGGCAGCTTTTGCCCGTGGCACAATGTTGCTCCAGTTTCTCCTTTCTCTGTTCTCCGCTGTTTTCATCGGCGTACCGGCTGCAGCGAGCAGCTAGGCGCGCGAAGAAACGAGGAAAGAAAGGAACCCGCGGATCTTTCATTCCGACTTCGCAGCTTCCCCTCTTTGGCTGGTTCACGTATCCATAACTCATCCGAACCAGTCCGATATTAGAAAGGTGACGTATCGTCGTGTATTGTGAGACGTAAAAGAAGCCTCGGAGGCCGGGCTTTTCAGGCCAGAGCCGGAGCATCTCCGGTGTAGCGCGGACGATACGTTATTCGAGCGTGTACTTGCGACGAAACCGAGCGTCGACCCATCGTAAAGATACATTAATCCCTTGACGGGAGCGTCCTTCATGGAAATACCTCCGACGAAATATGAAAACGCGTGGTCTGCCGCGAAATTTATTTCAACGCCGCCGGAGTTTTCTTTCTCTTTGCTTCGGGACTATATGGAAAAGTGACCCGGCTGCGAGGAATTTTAAGGTTCCCTCCTTAAAGAAAGAAACCGGTGAAATAATAGTACGACGCGACGGCATGACGAACTTCCTTTCAGGGATTCATCCCTGCTCCTCCCTTTCTTAATACACCACCACAGAAATTAACTTGGAACCGGGAGACATAATGAGATATTGGATTCTTTAAAAAGGAAGAGAAGATCGGGTGGAGGTTAAGAGTTTGTCACCGCACGCTTTATAGTAATTGAATAGCGAAGTGATCTAAGTCGTAAAAAAATTATATGTAGAGGAGGACCGGGGCTAAAATTTCCGATTTTGAGAGAACAAAAAATTAACTAGAGAATAATGTAGCCATTCTGTCCATTATTGACCGACTCTCATTGTTAACTTTATTACGCCTACTTAACTTTATACAAAACGAAAACGTAATGTTACCCCTTCCGATTTCTTAACTACAACACTATCGGAACCTACGTACGAGTGGAAATTTTATCCCCGGTCTCCTCCTCTACGCGACACATGGCATTATCGAATTACATGCTCGGAGGTAAATTCAGCGTGGACAAATCATTGGTACCGAAAACGACCCTCTGATAATTCTGATACAACATGCCCCTCAACTGTTCCGCGTGTTCCCGATCTCTGGTCTCGCAGACAACCTTCACGTCCACGCTGAAGATGTCGGACATGATCCAGGCGCGTTCGTGCATGATGTCCTTTATCGAGACCCCGATACTAGCCAACATCCTGCAGAGTTCCGCGATCCCGCCTGGTCGATCGGACACCGTCACCGTGAACTTCAACAGCCTTCCTTCCGCTGCTAAACCCCGTTCCAAACACCTTCCGAGGGTCGTCGTGTCGATGTTTCCTCCGCACAGCAGCGATACCACTCTGAAACGGGAGATAATACATAGTTCATTCGGACTTCTATTCTACGGATGAATAAACAACGAAAATTCGCGATGCAATCTGTGCTATTTCCCTAGTGTTGGTAGTTGCACTGTTCTTAGCTTCCTCTCTTTTCTCTCGGAACTAGATGTCTTATAGAAATCAATATTAGATTGATTCAGAGAAACGATTCTTGTTCTACGAATTGGCCTGCAGCAACCTTTTTCCTTTGAGCTCGTCCAGTTGGCCAGCCAAAATAGCGGCCAGCCCGGTGGCCCCAGCACCCTCGACGACACACTTCTCGTTCTCGACCAGCTTCAGGATCGCGATCGCTATCCACTCCTCCTTCACGACGATCAATTTGTCGATCAACGAGTTCGCAGTGGCGAACGCGTTGTATCCTACCATAGGAACCGCCAGACCGTCGGCCAACGTGGATTCTATGGGGGTGTAGGTCGGCCGATCCACCTTCCGCGCCGCGTAGAAACTGGCACACCTTTCCGACTCAACGCCCTGAGAACAGTCAGTAAGGGCGTCTCTCATAAACGCCAAAGGGGTGCACCGCCACCATCATCGTCGGGAACAGGAAAGTGCAAAGCGTAGGTTTAGAAGGGTGGTTAATTACTCACGATGATCGTTACGCTTGGATGAAGAGTTTTCACGGCCAAGGCTACTCCCGCGATCAAACCACCCCCGCCGATGGGTACTACCACTGCGTCGATATTCGGCACTTGTTCCACGATCTCGAGGCCCAGGGTTCCCTGGCCAGCCATGATGTGCGGGTGGTCGTAGCTGAAACGTTCGTATATAGGTGCGTCGACTTATTTTTTTCATTCAGACCTTCGTACGATACGATCGTTCGGTTTTGAAAAAATTCCACTTTAAAAATCCATCGCGTACCCGTTTATATAAGTCAGCCCCTTTTCCTTGGCGTAACGAAGCGCGATACGCTTGGCCTCCCCCATATCGGGACCCTCGACGATCACGTCCGCGCCGTACTGACGACACGCGGTGATTTTCATGATCGGAGCCAGCACGGGCATCACCACGGTCACCGGTATCCCCAATTTGTAACCGTGATAGCAGAGACCAAGCGCGTGGTTACCCAACGAAGCCGAGATAACGCCGATCTTCTTTTGCTCTTCCGACAACATCAGCAAAGCGTATCTCGCTCCGCGCTCCTTGAAACTGCCAGTTATCTGGAGGAAATCCTTCTTCAAGTACAGGTCGATGCCAGTCGTGTCCGACAGTCGCGATTTCTGGCGAAAGTGAAATCGGGACAAGTGAAATTGGCGAATTGATAGATGATCCAGGGATTCGGGGGAGGGCAAATACCACGCAGGGGGTGTTGATGATTCCGCATTTGATCTTGAAAGCAGCGGAAGTGATGTCCTCGAAGGTGATCTTGTGCGGATTTCCTTCGACGCAGAAAGGATCCACCAACTCCTCGCCGTTCTGTGGACAGAAACGTACACGACTCGAAATCTTGCTTCTCTTTCGCCGGGTCGCGTACCCGTATCGATCGACACCGTGCAAAATGAAATGTGTCGCGAGCAAACGGGCCAGGAACTTCAGACAATTGCACGCGATTCGTTTCACCGATAAAATCGCGAAGATCGTTTCGCGAAATCGCAATTGCATCTCGATCGTCCCCCCGGAATATTCGTCGAACGGATAGGGTCGGGGCGACGGATCGTCGTCGCGAATATTGCCGATCGAACGCTCCGACGCAACGATAATTACGTGATACGACGAGGGTTCGAGGTCGTTACTCCTACTCCCCGCGATCAGATCGAACGCGTTGCCATCGACGTCGTCCTGGCAGTTGGACTTCCTGTTCAGGTCCCTCATGATCAGAGGCCCCGGAGCGTCTCGGCGCGTGTCAAAAGTCGACTGCACGAAAGCCGGCGATCGGCCGAGTTACTTATTCACTGGCAAGAAGCCTGATATCGAGTGACGCTACCTTTATCACCATGACCTTCGACCCCCATTTTCCAACGGAAAGCCGAGAGTCTCGTGATTGCCATAGTTCTCCGGCATCGCTTCGTTCTTTTGTCCCGATAACACGGTCCACTAACAATATTCCACAGGCGATATCGCAAACATCGAACGTGAACAAAACCGATCCTCTCCGCTCGTGCCAAGTTGAACGGACGTCGATTGCGCGAGTATTAAACTGCGTGGCCTGTTGCGCGCGGAATAGTTGGCGAACTTTGCTTCGCGCTCGAGGAACAAATCGAAACAAACCATGATCGGTGTTGGATGGAAATATTGCTTCAGCGTAGATTCTTGACAGACAAACCCACTCTTGGACGGTCCGAAATCGACTGGTCCTCGTGCATCGCGATCACAGCAGAGACCTAGAAGCCAGATAACCCTAACTGAACTTACAAAGCCAGAACTGCAAGATGAATTATCTCGTTTTAGAGTAATTACTACCTCTTCAATTTCCAAACTATCTGGTCGACTCTTTCCCTGGTGACGCTCGCCGTTTAAGCAATTTTATTGGTCAACATTTTATAATGGGCACTTAATGCTGAGGTAAAAGAACGAAAAGATCAGTCGATTTTACGCGATAAGAAATCGATGTACCGTTCTTATTATTCTTATTACTATTATCGGGAGACACTTTTTGATATGCTCGTTTTATGCGCTTTAGCGAGACTAGGTCTCGAGCTAATGCCAAGACGAAGTCAGCAGCATTCATTGACTCGTCATTATCCGCCACTTAGTCGTCCGCTTTCTTACGAGATAATTTCAGTTTACAAATACGCGCACGGTGACCAAAGTCTGACAGCTGAGCTAAAAGCAAAAATTGGCGGACGTTTAAAATTAATTAAAGCGTACCATCGTGCAGAATTTTTTCAAACTTTTTTATGAACAAAGAGCGATTAGCGAGGCGCTGTTTTAACAGAAAATACTTGAATGTCACGGGGATAAGTTATGCGAGCTGATACACGGTCGGATAGATAAAAGTTACAAGTGGTGCTTGGACCAGCGTTACAAAAGTCTGATTCGTTTATTTACAAGAGTAAACACGAAGGCGCGATGCACAGGGCACCTTAGGATAGAAAAATACATTTCACAATTAACGAAGGGAGCTAGGAGGACGGGATCAAGATACACTCGTGCCGCGACTACACTCGACGATTCGCCGCCTTTCCCGAAGTAGCTCCAGAAATCTCGCCCTGGGACTTCCCGGATATTTCAGCTTCTCCCTGTGGCGCACGTTTTCTCTAATCGTGCTTCCGGCCCACGAACGATCATTCGATAACGCGCCGCGCGTCCTCCGACTTTCGTCCCCGATTCGTTGCGCGTAATCGTCCCTTCCTTCAAACGCGTCGATCGTACTGTCCATCGGCGCACGATACGTCGACGAATTTCTCATTGTCTCTGATGGATCACGGTTACCAATAGTCCTGTATTTGAACGAACCATCGTGTCCAGATGTCCTAATGACGCGATCTAAATTACCTACGACGGAGGGATCGTTAAGTCGCCTAAAGGGTAAACAATTTCCTTCCGTTCTGGAGTCCGCGTTGTTATCGCTTTCTTCAATATCACGCGTTCTCTCAACAGACACATTTCCTGTTACTTCGTACGTGGTAAAGTCTTTCTCATCGTCGCTTCCGTCTGTATCCTCTTCTATACTAACGCTGGCCGTAATGCATCTGCCGAATGGTTCCTTGGTCCTGCTACCATGCTTCCCGCGAAACCTCGAATATCCGCTAGGACTTTTTGGTCTCGACGATTGTGGTTGAGGTTTACCCGAACCTCTATAGCGTATCGAGTTGGCGACGTTCATCAATTGATCGAAGATCTTTTTCTCCAAATCGTCGTCGTCGTCGTCGTCTTCCTGCCGTTCCCTGACGTCGAAACGTTTATCCAAGGGATCGTCCGATACACGAAGACCCCTGAAGTCGCCGTTCATCGTTGGCACGCGACAATCTGTGCTAGGTTTCGCTGGCCCCAGTCTAGCGCTAGCAGATTCGCAGTCGATCCCGTATCTCTCCTTAAGCAGATCATTGTGCCTGTCTATCCTCTGAAAGCAGTCCTCCAGCCTCTGGATACCCTTCAGGCATCTCTCGTAAGACTCCGTAGGGTCAACGGTATCATCGTCCTCCGCTGGATCGCGAATATCGTCCTGCGAGCTGACACTTTCACCCAGGAATTCTACGTGAGCCCGATTCCGTCCGGATGAGCAACTTCTCGGACGGACCTCGCGATTTCCGCGACGTTTTCCGAGGCACGGTGACGGGGGGGTGTACCTGGAAAGGAAACAGACGAAATACGCTTTAAACCCACCTGTACTTTATTCAGATTGCTTTTCATGTAAAGCGCAAAGAAAACGTTCCCTAGGCTAGAGGATCTCTTCTTTTTTTAAGCACGAGTCAAATATCTTCTTACTCTTTTTTCGTTTCCCTTCGGCATTGTAGCGTTGCAATTTTAGGAAGGGCTTACAAAATATTTGCAAAAAATTATTGTACACGATGAAAATAGATAAGCTTCCCATTTTGAAAGGGAAACACTCGAAGCCAGTGGAGCGTGTCAGAACACCGTGAAAAGGTCTCGAATGGCCCTCGACGCATGAAAGAGCCAAGTAAGTAAGCACCCAAGTATGTTTCCCTTCGCGATTGTTCCTCACCTCTCTGGCGTGCTCGTCCCGTTCACGTAGCACTCATTAATGGAGTTCAGATTTCTCATGAAAGTCACCGCCTCGCTCAAATACTCCTCGAGGATGTTTCTGCTCGTGCAGCGTAGAATTTCCGCATCCCCGCCGTCGTCCTCAGCGTTCTCGTAATCGTCCGACTCGCTGCACGTGTTTTCCGACGAGTCTTCTACGGAGAACCTCACCTTCTTACGATTCTGTTTGGAATTTCCATCGGATTCTACGGAATCCCGATCCTCTCTGGTTTCTTCCAAACCGGTGGACTCTACTTCCTCTTTCCAATCGTTGTCCAAAAGTGAACCGGACATTTCTTCTTGCTGAGAATCGTCCGTCTCGTCGTTGGAAGAGTCAACTGCGTTCAAAGGTCCGGACACGTTTCTCTTTTTCCTCTTCTTGATTATGGACCTCAGACACGGCGTCGAACCTTCCCTCGAGCAGGTGAATTTCTCGGAAATATCGCAATTCGAGAAAGATACCTTCTTCTTTCCAACACCCTTTGGAGGATTCGGATACGCGCCGGGGCCGTCGTTAGCCTCTTCGTAGTTGTAACAAGATCTGCCCAAGATAAGAGATTCGTAATCGTGTATTTTGCCGCTGTCCGATTCTACGGGGTTCTTCCTCGGAAATTCCATCCGACTGTCATCGAAATCGCCAGCGGAATCGTTCTTCGCTGATTCCGTGGTAGGAATAGCGGAACAATCTTTCTTCGTGTGCGCAACCACGTCGGGAGGGCAAAAGTTCTCTCGCTCCAGCAGCTGTTGTTTACCTTTCAACATCTCAATAGACTGCTTACTATTCTCGTTATAATCCAGACTGTCATCCGAGAAACAATAATCTCGATCTGCGTTGCCGTTCGATGCTGTACAGGAAGCGGACTCTTCGTTCGTAATCGAGTCATCGTCCGTTCGTACTCCCGTGATTGCGCGATTCCGTTCTGATATCCGTCCTTGCCAAAGAGACGGGAAAACTCCTGGGCTCTTCGCGCAGTCGGTCGATCCAATGTTTACAGGGAAAGCAGGAGTCTGGCTATTCCGCCACGAGTCCTGGTAAACCGCTGAAGCGGGCGATCCACTGAAATTGAAAGTACGCTTTCTAGTGATAAACGCCTCCGTGATTAATCCATCCCTGATAAATCCGTCACCGGAGCGAAGTCCGTTCCCCGGCGAAGTTGGTCCGTCCTCCTTAGGCTGAGAGACGCACGATGTCCCTAGCGAATTCCTGAAAGTAATGGAATTCCTTATCCGAGAGCCCTCCGTTATTCGATCCACCTTGGAACCGTTGGTCACGTTGTTAGGATCCTGAAAGATGTTCTCGATGCGAAACACTTTGCTGTCGGTTTGGCTGAACGCCGATCTGGCCTGATCTCTCGGCAGAACGATCTCGTCAGGAAGATCGTTCTGCTCATCCGTTTGAGCTCCTCCGTCCTTGGTTCTAGGTTTCTCATTCTCCCGCGTAGAATTGTTGTCCGCTACCGTGATCCTGCGCCCCAAGGCGTTCGTACTCTCTATCGTGATATGCACGGTGTCCGGTAAGGATATGGAAATGACGCTTTTCTCGGGATCGCTCTTTGACGGCCCTCGGACGGAAGTGCAACACTGCCCAAGGCAAAACGGAGCCTTGCTCTCCGCCGCTCGCGGCTGGACCTCTTCAGGCCTCGGCGTCTGAGCCGCGAAACTGCGGCAAGAGGAGAACACGCTGGTGTTGGTCGAGCTGTCGGCGCAAACCGCTCGCCTATCGCTTTCCGGGCAAAGATCTGACGCTTCCGTGCTGCTCAAGTTGCTCTCCGCGTAATTCTGGCCGTCGTCCGACAGGATGATCCCGGAATCATTTCTCGGTGAATGAATTTCGTAATCGTACACCTCGAGGTCGTTCGCCAGAACGCCCGCGTCCCTGTGCCTCGCGATGCTCGTCCTAGGTTTGTCCGTCGAAGTAGCGATCTCTTTGACTCTGCGAACGGGCGCCGTTTGATCTCGAGCATACTCGCAGACCGCGTGATCGTCGGTCAGCACTTCGGCATCCTGCAGAATCACCCGAGGCGTTTCCGTCAGCGACGCGGTGTCCCTCATGCGAACGGTCCTCGAAACGTCCGTCTGAGTGTCCACGCAGACTCTCCTGCGTTTGCCCAACATCTTCCTCGAGATCTCCTGCAGCTTCATCTTCGCCGTTGGCCTGGTTTCCGTGCTCTCTGGCGGTGATCGCATTCCAGAGGCATCCTCCGCGTGCTTCCTGCTCGAGTACAGTCTTTCCGTGACCGCCGCCACGATTTCTGCGCGTTTGGTACGCTGAATGGGCGTGTGACTTCTAATAGCCGGCGCTTCCTGCTCCAGCGAATTCTTTCTGCCCAACAGTCTGCCCCTAGCCAAGCTAGAAATTAAAATCTGCTCGTCCTTGGAGCTGCTCGAGCTACTGTCCTTGCTGGTCTTCCTGTTTAAATTTTCCAAACTCGACTTCCGTCCATTAAATTTCGCCTTTGTTCCATTCTGAGCGCGGGACTCTTTCGAGCTCCTGTCGGAATCGTTGCTGCCTTTCCTTTGCAGCTGCTCCTTACCACCTCTGCCCCAATTATTCCTATTCACAGCCTTCTGATCGTCGATTTCGCGTATATTGTTTAATTTCTTCGCTCTGTCTGGGCCGGGTGAACGTTTTTCCAAGTTCGTGTGCGACCTTTCCAGAGAGAAAATAGGATCTTTCCGCTTTTCGATCGCTTCCACGGAACCGAATCTCTTCGACGCGTGCAGATTCGACGAAAGGGACGTCGAGATAACGTCCACAGAGTCCTGCTTGCGCAACTTCACCTTTCCTTTGGATATCAAAGTCGAAATTGCAGGCGAACCTACGGGGCTTTGACAAACGTCTGCTTCGATATCCTCGGCAGCGTGACCCGACGTTAGAGAGCTGGGCCCGTCTTCGTGATCGAGGCTGTCCGGCTTCTCGAATGTGTCGTTAATCGTTTCGATGAATCCGACGTCGAGCGGTTCCTCCGCCACTTCGTCCGAACAAATTTCCTCGATCCGCGCAGTCGTCTCCGGCAGATCGTCGTCGGGCTTGATGAGAACAGCCACCAGCGTTGGGATGTCTACGAAGACAGACTCGTGGATCTCGTTGACCTCGTCGTCCTCGTCGTTCAGTCTCGTCACATTTGCTCGATTATAACTGCGGCCGAAACGATCACTCGCGGACAAGAATTCGAGTGAACCGAATTGCTTCAAGGAAGAGCCGACCTCGCGCCTGTCCAGACTGTCGCTGGAATTCGATCTCCGAAACGGAACGGGGCTCTTCGATCCTTCCTCCTCTCGCAGCCACGATCCCGAATGATTTCTTCCCAACTTATCCTCCAGACTATGCTCCGTCGATTGTTCTACAGATTCTTCTTCCCCGTTGCTAGGACTCTCTAACCGATTCTTACGGCAAGCACACAACGTCTTACCAACCGGCTCGATATTCTGCGAAAACGAAATCGCAAGGTTACATGGATAAACTTTGCTCCAATTGTGCATATTCAATGCCGCACGAAGGCTCGATTAAGGTAATTACAGCTACTCGAAATGCGCCGTGAAAATCGATGGCGAGCCCGAACGATGGTGATTACCGGGGAGCCTACCCCCGGGGACAGGAAAATTCGATCAAGCTAATTAATGACCGATTACGTTAACACAGAACGAGGAAGAAGAGCGCTGGAAAATGTGCTCGCGCAGGATACGCGGAATATACGCCAGGTACGCGTATCCGTTAAAACGCGCGGACCTGCGCGAACTGTATTTTATCAGCAGCCCGATCGACCGATCGGTAGGAAGGAGGCGTGTGAGTGAGCCGCGTGGCCTGAATGGGTATCGAATAAACGATTCATGCATTTCATTTGCCTAATGACGGCTCAACGATACGAGTTTATGTTTGGCTTCGAGGCGCGATAATAAACTTGCTCGATTTATCCTCATTGCTTGGTGAACCGGAGCCCGGCCTCCTGGGCAACGCGAGATTTCCCATAATGGCGAATCGATTTCGATTACCAATATCCCGGCGGCACGCCGATTTTGCCTCCCATCTTTGCTAACTTGTTTTTCTATTTGCTACCATCGCCGACGTTCGTATTAATATCCGCGTGGCGAAAAGTATCTACTATTTATCGTCGCCTGTTTGCGAACGCGACGATGTGTAGCGCGGAAACGATTGAATTTCTGCCATCGATACGAGCAAATTTATTTATTTACGCGAGCGATGGAAATGCGACATTCATTTCACTTTCCCTTTGAACTCGGCGAACAAATTTAAGCTCGTATTATGTCGGCGTTCGATTTCAGGTGTAAAAGTATCGTCGACGATTGGCAGAAGCTTCAAATGAACTTCTACAATCTCGCTTGACAAGTCTTTCGTATTGATACACTTACCTTCTCTAGTAACAAAGACTTCAGTCTAGCCACTTCAGCCCTCAGCTCGCGGATGATCCTCGCCACCGGATTCTCATTTATCACCGGCCGATTGACCACGCTCTGTGCCCTCTGCGCGAATCGCAGCGTGTGCGCTGTCTCGTTGTAGCTTCCGCTTGCCGGGGAAATGGCTGCAAACGAGAATTCGCTGAAATCTACTTCCATGCTGAGCGGTTTACAGTTAAATTTCCCAATTAAATTCAATCTATTCGATTATAGTTCTCCTCGAATCGGAGACTCGACGCGACGTTCGTGGAAAATCAGCGGAATTTCATGGCGTTCATAGCGCGCTCGATCTTGCGCGAAATGAAAAACGTTTCGGGGATGTATGGGACTTTAATTCGAACGGATTTCACGGGAGCGAAACGGCTTCGAGCGTCTACCAATCCGGGGCACAAGCGGTCAATCGCTAATGCGGGGGGGGGGGGGGGGCCCGAATATTAAACGTCACCCTCTCCCGTATCTGGTCGATAATAAGCCGAAGTGCTATTAGCAATTCAATTGAACGCCGACGAGTCATCGGTTTGAAATATTTCGCCGCGATTAATTATACGCATCGCGGCCGATCTAGGAATATTTGCTGCCTCTTCCGTTTCCGTGCCACCGAAGCCGCAGCGTTAGTTGCCCGATCGTTGGTTCCGTCGCAAACTCCATCGATCGTATTGAAACGGGAGGCAGAATCATTAAAGACAAACTCGCGCTTCTTTTGCGGGACTGAAAAGCGTAGCAGAATGAAAAAGAAAACCACCAAATCGGCGTTGGAATGAATTTTTTTTTTCAAATTTCAGCAAGCGCGCATTTCAGCGTGCACGCAGATTGAAAATCGCGGAATCGAAACACGTTTCAATTGGTTGCAGTCGAATCTCGGTACTATTTTCCGCGAGGCAAAGAGCGAACTCTTTTGTACAGAGACCGTATGTTTTAGATCCGATCGCGATACATTTTATACAAAAATAAATGAAGGCGTTTCTCGCTCCATTCCGAGCAGGTGGAGGAACGGCAAATATTATTCAGCACTTCGGATATCCCTTTATCATGCAGAGCCACTCATTCTACTCTAAATACACAACTCGCTGTCCGCGCGGATGCCCGCGTAAAAAGAATCTCCACCGTGTACGCATGATATTTATTCTACGTGCTGTGTCTAGCTACGTATCAAATTCTACCTTTACGGCCGACCTACTTGCAAGTATCTTACTATCGAAACTCGTTCTCCAACGAACGAACCGACGTACCAATTTTCCTTAGTAAATGGCTGCTAAATAAGTAATTGCTTGAAACTACGATGAGACGTGTGTCGTGACTATTACGCTACCCCTCTATCTACGATACATCTACTCGTCGTAACGACTTTAACGTCCGCCAAACGCGAACACGTAGATACATAGAGCAGTGCGAGATTGTACGTTCGACAAGCTTAAATGATATCTTATTTACCAATTCCTGTTAGCACGCTTTCGCGACTGTTATCGAATTTTAATCTCCGTGCCTTAGCTCGCCTGAAAAAGCATTTGAATCAGCTATCATCCGCGACGAGTCTTGGCTCTCGATATCGCGGACACAATTATATAAATCAGAGGCTCGTGATAATAATTCTTCTCTGGCAATTAAGGGAAATTTATGGGATAGCCGGAGTTAAGTGGTGGCGGGTAGAGAAAGGGACGGTGGACGGGCAAAGCGAGTGGAAAGCGACGAACAATTTTATCTCCTCTTTTTTTCGTCGCGTTCCGGAAGCCGACTAGTCTTGCCAAATTAAATATCGCGATTCCGGAGCAACCGGGCCGAGCGGCAGGAGCGCAAAAGGAGTAGTAACTAGGTTGGCGGATGGGACGGGGCCGCGAGCTGGAGCAGCGAATGTGGAGCTAACGTAAACCGGATTAACGACGGATCGAAGTGACAAGAAAGCTGCTCGTTCAACGTGTAAATCATCGTTTAAGCGAATACACCGGGGAGACGGGGTCTACTAAAAATAAATCCGTAGAACGACCAGGGGGGTGATAAGATAGGGGAGGGAACAAGGCAGCGAATATCGCGAGGGTGGAAAAAGTGAGGGGCCGAAGGAGGGAAGATCAAAGGAAAGTCACTTACTGGCGAGCATGATGGTAGTGGCATTTCCGCCAAGTGCGTCCTTCAACAGCCAAGTAAGCGAAGAATCTCTGTAAGGGATGAACCTTCTGCCCGGACCACTTCCGGTCGAGCCTCTCTCCGCAAGGGCTGATATTACGTTCCCTAGAGCCACTAGACTCTTGTTTATGTTCGCGCCCTCCTGTAAAGACCAAGCGTTGCACATCATTCTTTCTTTTTTTTTTTCTTCCTTGCCCTTCTTGCCTAATGCAACCGTGGCAATGATAATAATCATTATTGCGACTGTATTAATTGCTCCCCGATGTCTAGCGGGTCGAAAGCGTTTATCGATCAACGCCGTTTGATTCAGCTCGGAGCAACGATATTATTTTTAGTTGGGGTGACTCACTTTCAGTCGATGAACGCCGCTACACGTGGCCGCGCTCTCGCTGCCCGCCAGATCGACCAGCCGCAATTTACTACCACCGCGTGCCGAGATCTCGTTCCTCCTCGTGGAGGAGCACGAGGTGACACCGTTCCCGATGCCCTGCGACTCCGGCGCGATGGTGATCGTCAGCAGGGCGTGACTTCGGCTGCTGCTCGGGTTTTGCAACGTCGACGCTGTCTTACGAGCCCTCGTCCCTTCCTCCACGTAGGACATCAAAGATCCCAGCGTGTGGACCACGTGTTGCGTGAGACCTGCGTCAAACGGCGTAGATGTATCAATCGGAACGGCATCAACGTTCGAATCACGATTATCGAAGTTGCGATTATTCCTGTACCTTGAACGTAAGGACCGAGTCGAGGATGCTCGCGAACTCTCAATCCGCTGGAGCTGCAGGACGGCTTCAGGAGATCCCTCACCCTCTCGTTGTATATTTCCAAGTAACTGAAACAATATCCAGCCGACGTTACGATTCAACCATGTATTACATTTGATTGATCGCGCTGCTTCCACGCCTCTGACGTTTCGTTCGATCGATTCGCGACAATTTTAGATATTCGCCGTTCGCCGCCAACAGTTACTTCGTGTGCACCCTTCAATAAATTTCCTTACGATCCTCATTGGATCAAGGATACGCTAATATATTTTAACAAAATACATAGGACGGTATTTGTGATTAACAAGCCACCAATAAATGTGCGACGCGAACGAGAATGCATTCACTTCCGCACGGATATTCAATAAATGCTAACTGGACTAACTGGTGTAATCGCAAGCGAGCCGCACGTGACACACGCCGAATATCACCGCCACCGCCCCCCGATAATACGATTTACCGAGATCCCGCGCCCATGAATATTCATCGGCCTATCGAAACAACACGATCTCGTTGTGGTAAAGATCGTACGATCGCCTCGGCTGGGTCAAGAAAATTTATTTACTACCCGCCCGCTGCATATTCTTTCGTCCAACTGGTGGTAGCTCGGAGGCAAGCACGCGGGCCGCCGAAATCTCTCGGATCCGCTTAACGTCATTATCTGCTCCGCGATACTCGTGAAACGTTCCCACGTACGACGGTAAATCCGATAGTGTTCTGTCCCCTTGTGTCTTTCCACCCGCGCCCGATTTGTTTCCGTACAATCCGTCGGCCGGATACGGTAGGCTTGATGAACACGCGATGCATTTGATAAGAAAAGCCCCCGTGAGGACACCTGCGCTTGAAACGTACAGATTTGCACGTGTTAACAAGTGTCAAGAAAATCCAAAGCGCCTAAACGACAGCGGCGTTGATTCGCCCGCTAATTACACCGTCCTGCTGTTCCAAATGTCGGTGAGGAGGGGGCCGAAAACTGAAACTGCTTCGAATTTCAATCGGAAGCGCCAAACGAACTTTCATCACCGGACAGCCGAAAGGGTTCGGAGCTTTTGACGTCACGTGCTTCATCCGCAAGCCACGAGCTGGCTGCGGTATTGAACTGAATGTAAACAGGGTCGTCGGTGGTCCGACTTCCAGCTGATGCGAGTATTCAGGGATGCTCGTGAATTGCGGAAGCCCCCGTGTTAGAATGAATGTGTCTCGCGAATGCGTTTCCGGAAATTAGAAAATCGAACGAGCTCCCGGAATCGGCGAGCGCGGCGGACGGTTCACGCCGCTTCCTTGACCCAAAAAACCGGAGCGGCCGCTCTCGCCGCGCTCTTCGCTCTGGTTTCGAACGCGCGGAAGATGGAAGAGGGACGGACGGCTAGGAGCAACAACTAAAACGAACAGGCGCGTCTAAATTTACCAGAATCCTCCTCCTCTACGTTCGCGATTCGGCACGATCGTACCTGCGCCGCTTTAATCGTGTTCTCGTCTGTTTGTTCGCCAATTAAGGGTTATTTGTAGGTATTGCATTTGCGCTAAGCAATCTGAAACGTATAAGATTTATTGCCAGCGCTCTTTGAAACGTATATTAAACGCTAAAAGGATTTGAGCCTTCTGCGTCGAAATCCGCTGTGTTTTGCATTTCTAAGAAAAGTACTTCCTTAGTTATGTTTCCTTTCCGTGGAACTACTGTAACCGAGGGGAAACTTCGCGAATTAACTGCAAATTCAATCTCGCGGATCGATCGAGCCTTCCATCAGCGAGTTGTTTGCATTCGCGATCGCGAATGTACAGAGACAGCCTCCGGTAAGAAAAAGCTCGCGCTTGAAAAAGAGGGTTCGTGCTACTCTTTAAAACAGTTAAACGCGTAGCTCTGTAAACTCGGCCCTTTCTTATCGGCGTCGACGACTGCCGCGCGAGCCACGAAAAATCGCGCAGAAGCTATTTAAAGTTTCGCCAAGATAACTGGCTACCATCGCCGCGTTAAACGTTTAAGCCGTGATCCGATGAACTTCCCGCGCTCCGAATGTGTTTGTCCGCTGAATAACTTTACATAATAATCATGGCGAGCCGGTTTAAGTAACGGAACACCGCGCAAAGACCGGAAATATTCGGTTGCCGATCTCGTGCGCTTTAAGTTGTCAAGTGCCTCTCGTTTTCACCGGCGCCGGTCGCAAGCGAAGAGAACGATGGCTGGCTCTCGTGTTCGTCGGATATTACGCGAGAGAACGGTGTTGAAATGAGAATCGATCCGCCTCTCGTCTATCTGTCCACGTTTCCGCGAAGAAAAAACTTGTTCCAGTTATGACAGCAACCGTTTACCTTAACTGTGCCCAGCAGGACTCTACGTTACGCCTGATAAACTCGTCTTTTCATATTCAAATAAAACCCCGATAGCTTCTCCGTCACAGCCGAAGACTCCTCGCAATCACGCTGCATTCGTCGAGTCGACGACCTACACCGCCTCGACGGCTGGGAAACCCGAGCTCGAACGGAGACACACGCGGTATTCACGCCATTCCTTGGATCATTAAACACCGTTAGACACCCGCGCGCCGGTGTATATCGACCTCCGATTACTGGGTCACCGGAAGCACGACCGCGAATCAGGCGGCTTACAAGCTCATTGTCGCGAGTCGTGCCGCAAGCAACCCCCTTTTGCGATCGCAAAAATTGCTACGCTGAAAACCGAATGATGCTATTCAAAAAAAAAGAAAAGATTATTAGGGCAGGATAACGAACATCAGTTAGTAACACCTTTGCATCGTAACTAAAAGCCGGCAAACGACTCTGCGCATCAGGGGGAAATGACAACCGGTCGACAAATAGAAACTTCGAGATACAGATCAAATTGAATTTGCGTTCGAGCGCTGGACCGTAATGACCGGGAATCGAGAGCATGGTTGGAGTTGAATTAAATCCTTCGCGAGGGGGGGTGGCGAGGGGGAAGTGCAATGAAAAGAGAAAGAGACTGGGCGACGTGGGTGGGACAGCGAGGGGAGAGAGCGACGGGCGAACGAGAAACAGGAACGGATTCTATCGATCAATCAGCCATAAGTAATGCGGAGCTTTTGATCGGTTACCGTTTCATTGCGGGCGGGAAGAGCGGCACGACATGCTATCGCGTTACGAACTCGCCGACTTAATCACGTTGCAACGCCGATGCCTAATGACGATGGTTCCTGATCAATTGACGACCAACGAATCATCCCGCGCGACGAGCATCGAAACATTTCTGTATCGCCGCGGGTGGTCAGGCCACGAGCGTTCAACGTGCAAATTGATTGCTCGACCGCCTGATAATTGGCTGAAATGAAAAATTTCGCGTAAACGACGATGCGATCGACGCTTTTATTTCCGCTCACCGTCATTTGCAGCTGACGCTTTGATCTTTTTATTCTCTATACTTTCGAATGTTGAAACTGCCGTTTGAAAGTTCAACGTTACTAAATAACGATGAAAGTTAAACAAAAATGTGACGTCTCTCTTCAAGTAACCAAATGAAAAGTGGAATTGGGGTGTCTCTGCCGTGTTATACATATTTCCAGAATACAAAGCAAAAAGAGGATATTGTTTCCCACGAATTGCAGAAAGGACGAAACAGAAACAACACGCTTCCCATCGCCGGCCATTAAGCACGGCTAGTGTAAATTATTAATCGATTAACGATTATGCATGAAATTGTGACGATTTTCACGCGACATTAGCTCCTGTCGCGTTTATTACAGAGCCGTAGCAGTTGTAACGGGAAACCGTTGTTGGATCGTAAATTAAATTATGTCCCAGGATCGGGCCGGCCCGTTTATCGGCGAGAGTGCGATTCGCTAATAGGTATAATTAATTGCGCAACGGAACTTCAATATCGATCCGCCGGCGCGTGCATATTTGCCGCGTGTTTTGTACCCAGATATTTACATAAAGCAAGCCAAATTTCGCGTAATCGCCGCGCGAGCGTTCGCGGAAAAACGATTAATTAGTCGGCCGGTCTTCTCCGTCTGCTGATAAGCGTTTCGCGCCTTTCTTCTCGCACAAACTATCAAAGGCTATCCGGACCAGTTTGGCTCTTATGCGAAACTCATTCACTACTTTTTTTTCATACTTTCCGATGGTCACAGCAAATTCTTGTTGCCAAACAGTTCTGCTTGCCGCCGTTACTGTATTCCTTTCACCCCAACGACGTTTGTTTTCATTTCATACAGCACTTCCCACGCTTTCAGTGCGTTTCAATTCCGCAATTCTCCGGGCCACCATCAACAACTCATTGCCCTCCGTCCTCTTGTTTCGCCAACTCGGTTACCTTTATTATTCATCCACTCGATTCCGAATCCCTTCGTAGCCCTCCCACCCCCATCCACTTGACTGTTATTCCCTGCACCAAAAAAAAAACGTCCACTAAACTACAGTCGGGGATCTCTTACGCACAACAACTTTTGTCGACAAGTCTCCCAGGCATATAAGACCGCAATCATTTTGGCCGTAATACTGCAGACTTTGCCGTTCGCCGACTGGCATAATTAAAACTGAAATAATTTTCCCTCCGCGAGTGGCGTTCTTTCAAGGTTGCACTTCGTCAGCATCATGCTATCAGAGGCAATTTCTTGTTACTCTACAGTCATCTGTCCCATGAATGTTTGCGGTCGTTGAAAACGTCGTCCTCGCACCGCAGAAAACTCCGTACCCTTTTGTATTTCAGGAATGAACAAGGGAGAATTAAGAGAGCCGCGGGAGAGCCTGTAACTTCGTTTATGCAACGTTGCTGGTATCCAGGATGGCGTTCGCAACACGCACCGACGAGCAATCGTAAAAAGGACACTTTCCAAGAGCGGCACGGTTGAAAATGATTAGCGTCGAGAGCCCTAAAAGTCGAAGAAGCTCCAGGAAACGACTCTCCTCCTCGGAAAGCGCCTCCGTTTCGAGCCAATTCTGGTTAAAAGCGACAGAATTCTATTATTCGTGTTACCAAGCGGCGCAAGGTTGTTTTTAATCGCGTCAAACAAACTCCGAAAGCGAGGGATGTTTGAACCGGAAACTGACTCGCGCCCCTTGTGAAGGAATTCGTTTGACTTGACCTTCCGAAATGCTTTGCATACTCCTTCCCCATTGGCTATTCGTTAAGTGTCTGAAGTCACAGCAGTCTGGCAAAATGACTGCTGGTTATTTATTAGCGTTGCGTGCAACAACCACTTTCGAGCCCGATGCGCGAACCTACAGAAGGCTATTGTAGTTTATCGTCCTGATTCGGGAGATTGCGGCGTCGTGATACCCTGGCATCGCTATTAGCATGTGTGGGACGAACAACCGGGGGATTCGACATGCAGACACATGGACCGCATTAAGAGAGAAAAAGATAATATTTCCTCGATAGAGACCGACATAGCGAAATGCCATAAACTTCTGCGAACAGCGTACAATTCACGAGGAAACAAGCTTTCATAGCGCAGTCCATGAAAGCCTTCGCTCGCAAAGTCAAATGCAAGCCATCACCATACGTAAATCCGTAGATCGTAAAAAAAAAAAAGCCAACGCTCCCGAGCAGCTGAAACTTTTCAGCGTGAAACGTGCATACACGGAAACCGGTTCGAATCGCGAATTATTAGCGCCCATGCGTGCGAGCTAGCTTTCGGATGCGTTTTAATTTAAAAGGGTAGACGACACATTGTTCACGGGTTCCGTGCATTAACGATTCCAGCGTAAACGCAACGAACGAAAACGTCACTGACGGCGTCCCGTAAAAATTTCTCTCCCCACGTTCAACATGCCGAGCGAGGATTTTCGTTTCGACCGATTCGCGGCAAGGAAACACGAATGAACGACGCCGGTGGCTTTATTGCGCCGAAGGCGAAACGACGAGCAACGACGGGGCGTGCGTACACACATGGTACGTATATTTGCCTAGGCGAGCAACGAATTCGTCGTAGCGCTTTTAATAACTGCCGGTGATCGTATAGACGCGGATTTTATAGTATTCGGTGAGGCTGGTCCTGCCGGACAAGCGTAAATCTGTCATTCCGTGTTGCCAGTGGCCAATACGGAACAAAAAGATGATTCACGATCCAGTTACGGATGATGAACAGCGCAAAGTCACTTTTCGACGATAAAAACGTTGTCCCTTGAAAAAGATCCAAAAACGAAGCATCAGCTGCTTCTCCTGTTTGTATCGCGCAAAGAAACGCCACCGATCTACGTCTAACTCTTCATCGGAGAATATTTCAGCGAACGCAGCTCGAACGTGTGCCGCAAATTCCAGTCACGAATACAAGGATAAAGAAGAGAAACGATTATCTTTTATTTACAGCATTGCCACGAGCTTGGTTCACCCTTCGAGAGAAACTGGCGCAACCGGAAGTTTCTTCGTCGGCCCACTTAACGATTTTCCGTCGACAACCGATGGGAAGGCACGAGCGAAAGGGAAACGCTACCTCTAGCTGACCGATTCCGCTTATCCAGCAATATATCAAGGGAACGTCCTCGCGATTCTCCATGCTTTTAGCGAAGGAAAACATCTATGCACCGATATAGGAAGCAGCTGTCGTAAAGCTCCTTCCTCTGTTTTATCCCTCTGCAAACCTGTTTCCGAATCGGGGAAATAATATTCGAGCTACGAAAGCAAAGATGTTCGAGCACGACACGCTACTCGCACCACTGTCGAGGAACGTGAAAATTCAATGACAGCTCGGGGCGAGGGTGGCGCGAGAAATACCATGGAGTACCGTTCCCTCCGACGGGATTGTTTTTAACATGAATGAATTCATTTTTGCGTTTCCTTTTTTTTTCCACATTTCCAAAGCCGCCTTCAACATTTTCCCTTTAAACGGACTCCCCGCTCTGTCTGTTAAGTTTGGGAGAAGCTGGTGATTCCTACAGACAAGGACACGCGACTGCAGTAATTTACGAAACAAACGTATTTCAGCAGGTTTTATGCTCGCGCTTTTTAACTAGGACAATTTCCAGAAGATCCGTTCTCGTTTCATTTACGCGTGGTACGAATATCGAAGCGGCGATAAAACTCGCGTAAAGCAACGGGTACGCGGCGACCGTGTGCTTTCCTTCGTTCATCGATGAAACGGCCAAAAGGAAGAGAGAGAAGACAAAGGAAAAATAGGGAAAAAATCCGAGGGAGGGTGGAGGAATCGATATTTCACGCGAACGGTAAATACAATTTTTACGAGTGTTCCAACGCTGCGCGCACCCCCGTTTTTGTTTTTACATCGAGCTCAAGGCGATTCGGCGAACGTTTAATATGGGAATAAAACGGTGTTTTACGAGGGACAAGTAGGAATCGAGAATCGGTTGCGAGACGCCTCCAATTGCGGACTAAATTTCTGTCCCCCCCATTGTCCCTCCATTATTTGTACTTTTAAAACTAATTCATTTGAACTCTTTTAGCGTGGAACCCTCAAGGGGGGGAGGGGGTAAACTTCAGTAAAAATAGGTTTTCATAGGGAATTACTGTATCGTTAAAGCACCCGAGTTCCTATTCGCGCATTTCCAGCCAATTTTTTGTCGCGACGTTCAAGAAACTTAAAGCAGGCAAGCGTAGAAGCGAATGAAACGAATTCTTGGGATAAAGGTGCAGATGATAATGGAAAGGCGTGATCCGAGGATGAAGATTCTTACCCGGCTAAAGGAAGCTTGCGTCCGCCTAGGATCGCGAGTCACGGGGCACTGAGCTTGCAAGACACATTCAGGCCAACACACGGCGCTCGGAAGAGCTAAGCTCGCTTCTACGTCTATCCTCCCCCTGGCAGCGCCGCCGCCCTGTCTCTAACTACCCCCTCGACACATAATATTTTCGCCGACTAGACGCGATCCCGATATTAAATCGCACACGCTCGTCGATTAAGCAACGGCTTCGTGAGCCCGCGAGTCGCACGGCGACCGTCGACAAAGGCATCGCCTCGGCTGAAAGCCTCCGAGCATCGGGACTCGCTTCCCCTGGATAAAGACGAGTCGTCCAACAATATTTTGCAAGAACGCTGGAGAAATTTGAGAGGCTACAAAAGCAAATTGGCAATGATTACAATCCACTCGGGGAGCGGTCGAACGAGCCTAGGTAAATCAATTGCACAGGTAAAAGCTATTACCTCCAGAACAGATTCCATTAAGAGTTTCCCAAGAGCGGAAACTCTTACCGTCTGCAACTGTGCTTCGGGAAACCGATTTCCCGCTTCGAGATAAAGCCCCGACCTGACTAATGCTATTTTAAAATCAAGGATACCTTCTTTGCCGGCTAAGCGAAAGGGCCGTTTTCTATCGCCTACCCCCGGCAACGCTCGCCGCTACAAATTGATGGCGAAAAAGGGCGTAACGAGAAAGGGGACGTAAAACTTTTCATCGCTTTAATTCCAGTCCGGCGCAACTGCTGAACGGCAAAGGCTTCGCGAAGCCCCATAGTCGCGGGAACGCGAACGGAACTTACCAGCCGATGGAATTATTTTGCCGACTATTCGGCCAAGGGGAATCCGAAATCGGGGACGATCGACGACACGAATCGGTCGTTCGATTGAAAGTACCCAGGGAGAAATGAATTCGATCGACGGACCTTGACCCGCCAGGCGCCAATGTCTTGAACACCTACTTGCGCATGGTCCGCCGATGCGCCCCAGTGTTTTTGCGAAAAGACGTCACGTATGCTAGGTTTCCCACACTTATCAATCCGGACGCGCGTTATCGTAGCTTCGCCGCATCCACGTTCAGCGGGCTTCGAATAGAAATTCACGTGCCCGATTGTGTACTCGATAATTGGATCGTGGCTGGTTTAAAGCGATACAATAGTCTTGAAATGTCAACGGGGCTCGATCTTTGCTTGGAGCCCCGGTTCACAAACGTTTCTCTGTGAGAAAAATATGAATAACTTAACCAGTCATTGTATGACGTAACGGAAGAAGTTCCTATTATCAACATTGTACACCGTTTCTGATAATAAGAAACTGAATTCTCATCGTTACCTGACTGAAACGCGATAGTTCCTATCGTTCATCCGTTCCTCCTCGATTCTGGCGAACAGACCTTCGCAGAGACGCGGCGTTAGTCCTGGATCGTCCTAGAAATAAAACAAAAAAGGGCAGGACTTTGTTAACCGTTCGGTCCCCGTAACGAGCACAGAAGGTTCACCGAAAAAATTTACGTATCGTTAACTATCGGTCATCGGCATGTCCCGCGGGCGGTCGAACGAGTCCGTCCCTATAATTGAAACCGGACGTGCGCGTTCGCAGTTCGTTGTTTCCCCTCTCCCCCCTCTATTAATATGACCGCGTTCGGCTACGAAGCCGCGGGAGCAATTTAATTAAACGCCGCCCGGCGAAAACAGTTTCAATTTAACGATGGAAATTTGTCGAGAAACAAGAGGAAAGGAAAGAATGATCACCGGTTGTCCAGCAATCAGTTTCGAATTGTTCTCGGTCTTTTTTTTTTGTTTACCGATTCGCGGTACCAAAGTAAAACGAAGCGCGCAAATGGTTTCTAAGACGGCGAAAGGATACCTTGGTCCCCATCATGGTGTACGTCTTTCCAGTCGCGCTTTGCCCGTACGCCACCAGACAAGCGTTGTAGCCCGAGAACAGTGCATCGAGCACGACGGGGCCGAGGGTCTGGTAGATCCTCGCCTGGTCCGCGAAATTCTCCGCATCTGGATCGGAGGAGTCGAAGCAGTAGTCGAAGCCATACTTTCGGGTCCGTTCACGACTGTCGCCGACCTTGCTGGAGGATACTTTCAGATTCGTCAGGGAGATCGCATTCGATTCCGTGTGAACGACCACTTCCGACCCGGTTAAATTCAGTTCCCTGGATTAAAGAGCAGTATTAAATAATGTATAGCAAACGCTTGCAAGTAATTATCAAGGCTAAGCATGGATGGCTCGATAATAAATACGGACGCGGTTCGATGCGGCTTAATACTTCGTGCACCAGATTTGCAAGCAATATTTTGTTCAATCTCTTTTGTCTCATCAAGCTTCAAGCTTCCGGGATTTAAAATCGACGTATCTCCTTGCATACGACTACTGCGCGTGTCACTTTCAATTTCGAGCTTCCCCGAAATGCCTCCCGGAAGCCACGCTCGAATCTTTCCAAACTTTCCATCATCGTTTCGGGTTTTCTAGAATCGACCGACCGACGCATCGGCGGGGATCGTGCAGCTCGTTCGGCCAACCGTGCAATTCAATCCCTGGATCATACAAGTTGAACGAACTTTGCGACGAAGGATCTATCGACGGCAACATACAATGAGATGTCATGCCGAGACTTCATCGACGATTCCCAGTCATTTATCCAGATATGGAAGGAACCGGAGCGCTTGGTCGATCGTCGAATCACGGTCGGACGAATTCCGAGCTCGCCTTTCCGTCGCGTGGCGCAACGTTTGGCGTGCCAAGACATGTAACAGCGTCGATTACACGCGTCCTTCTATCGCGCGGGTGAGAGTGAACCGGGCGGTGCTTTAACCCCCGAGATCGCGTGATGCTGTCCGATACCGTTTCGCTGACTAATCGGCACGATTTCGTGCTCCAAAGTCGCGATCTTCGGACAATGAAGCCTGCCGAATTGTTCGTAGGATCGTGTGATATCGTTCGAAGTATACGCCAAGATCGGGCAACGAGCGATTCCGTTCAGCCCAAAGCGGCCCCATGCATCTCTGCATCGATCAAGTCCCAACGGATCGTCGATTCCCAAACGCGGATGGACACTTCTCGACGAAGCGGTCTCTCAGGGCTCTGAATGAGATTCCAGCGTGTTTCTGAGAGCACCGTGACTCGTTGCGACGAATACGGAAAGCCTCGAAGAGCCTGGGCCCAGGTGGGTCTCGACGAGGAGCAGCGAGTCTTGAATGAACGGACGCGGTGCCGGGATGCGAATCGCGTACGCGAATAGCAGCAGCCCAGTTTCGTCGTTATGTCTCAGTTTCTTCGTCCTTCTCCGTTTCGAGAAGGCGCCGCTCCGTACGAGACCGACCGGTCAAGGGTTATTCTAGAGCGGATGCTTCCTCTCGCTATTCCCGTTTCCAGTCGTTAAACTGTCGAGTCGTGCGTGATCGGTGCCCCATAGCGTTCGCCGTGAGACTCCTAGGTACGTCGTCCCACAGGTCGGTCGCGATCCTCTGTCGCGCCAGGGTACGTACTGCTTTAAATAAACAACCCTGGACAAACCCCTTGGTCAGGAGGCGCAGGAGGACTGTGACCCTGATTCGCGAACTTTGCCACCTGATCTATATAGGCCCACTTCCACTTTTAGCGATAACTCCAGAGCCAGTTAACCGATCCGGCTGAACGTTAAATCAGCATTTAACCGAAGCGCTAGGAAATGTTTACGTAGAACTTTATCTCAATACAGTGCTCCATTCGCTGCGGTAAACATTTATTTGGCTTTTCTTTTTCTCAGTTTTCGATCGTAACAAAATGATACTGGTCCACTTGCAGAGAGACAAAAACTGTAACAAACTGAAACATTCCAAGTTGTAGAAACAAACGGCTTCGGTAATCAATTCATCCTCCTCGTTGCCGATTCAGCCAGATTCCGCAGTTGTTTCGGGGTAACGCGACTCCTGGCCTCCGATATCGCAATCTTTCATTCGGTATTGCTATTACATTGCTCACAATTGTCGCTTATGTCACGCACAAGCTGACCCCAAAGATTCTCGATAGAGTTACTGTCAGGAGAGCTTACAGGCTAGACGAGAATGCCGATTAGAGGCCCGAAATCGCGTTACCCCGAAACAGCAGCAAAATAATCTAGCTGAATCAATGACGAAGGGGATGAATTTATTAAAAAGAAAAAGTAGTCGGAAACGTATAAATTACTGAAGATGTTTGTTTCGTCAAGTTAGAACGTTTTAGTTTGTTCAAGTTTTTATTTCTCGGCGAGTGGACTAGTGTTATTTTATTACGGTGGAAAATTAACAGAAATCCGATTAAGATGGAATTTTACATGAATACTCCCCTAGTGCTTAGGCTAAATGCTGGAACAAAGTTCACTCGAATCGGTTAAGCAGCTTCAGAGTTATAACCAAAAGTCCAATCGTTTTCTTACGCGCTGCACTTTATCGCTCTCTTTATCCGCGCGATGATATTCCGTGTCGAAAGGGGAACAAGTTCGCGGACTTGCCCCTGTCGACATAGATTTGAAACGATGGCCGTTGCCGATGGCCCTTCTAATCTTCTCACCGACCAAACATATTACGATCCGAGCAATTGTTAGTTTGCCTTACTTTCCCAGCGTGTTCCGGCTACATTCTCTAAGTATAGAAACGAGTTCATAAGCGGCGTCCGAAAGTCGCACCGCTCGCCCTTATAAATCTGTCCCCGGACCACTGTCCCCGTTCGTTCCTCGACTCGGGATACATAATTATCCCGGCGCCGCGGGTGTTTTTCTATCACCGGCGGAGAGCGGTCGATTACCGAGGCGTTCTCGTAAATGTCTCGTGCAACGAGGGTGATCGGGAAAATGGGATCGCGGTGAACAATGGGCCGGGGAGAACCTTGACCTGAGTACGTACCGAAGAAAGCGCGCGTATTGAGAGCGCGTGGAAAAAGGACGTTATACCATAGCCTCCATCGGTTTTCGCTGCTTCCTAAAATACATCCCGCCTTAGCAGCGGGGCGGCATTAAAAAAAGCTCGCCTGGAGTGAATCTCCGTATACTTTCAGCTAACATTTTCGGTAGCCGCATGCAGATTTCGTCGCGCCTAATTCTTTCGCTCGGCTTAAGGAGCGTTTCGCCGCGCCTCTCGTTATCCTACGAGCTTCATTAACTCTGGCGACAATTGCAGATGCTCAAGAAAATTCGTTCAACTCTTAACACACCGTGCGATCGATTTACTGGCATTCTCACCTGGCGGAAATCGGTCTTACGCGGACTGCCACTTTAATGTTCGCCATGGTACCATCGCGTGGTAGACGATGATCGGTGTCAACTGCGAAAATATTCCGTAGACCGGATATGCCCGACGGAGATGGAATTCCGAGGTTCCGGCCGCGTTACATCGCGCAACCGATGCAGTAAACACCCGACGACGATGCACGCGGATCGGAGGAGCCGAGAGGAACTGTGCGTGCACTGGCTGGGTGCACGTGTTGTACTGTTGCGATGAAAATACCCTCGGAGTCGCTTCCAAGACCGTTCGCCGATGGTTTACCCCACCCAAAGAAAAGCCCGGCCGTGCTCGTCAGATTTTGCCTAAACTCGTGCGGACACCCTGTGAAACAATCCTTCGTTTACACGTGACAGAAAGGAAAGAAAGGCTACTGTTCCTCGTCATAAATTCACTGAAATACCCAATACGTGATTAACCCTCTTTGTGATTATTAAACTGCGTCACCCTGAGATCGCTGGAGATCATTTAGGGATCCATGATGAATCCGCACTGGCTGGAGTAATTAGGAACCCACGTTGATCTTCGAATACCATGCTTAGAGACTCGCAATTAGCTGAATGGTTGACAAACGTACTGAAATAAATATCTTGCAGGATTATTAAAAGTTAGACAATACATATAAGTATAACATTTCCGCAGAGAAGGAGAAAAGGGCCCAGAATAAGTGAGGACAGATGCCTCTCGTTTATTACACAACTAACAATGATAATACGTTTATGCTGTTGACCCATTAATGAATATTCATCAATTTACAGTAAGACAGATTTCCGTTTTAATATCCATTGCTTCTAGACACGATTTATCTTCTAATATTATCTAAGCGCGTATCGATCTCGAGCAATGGATAAGCGGCAACACGAACTTTCAACCGGCACTCCGTTGTGCACGAGTATTTTTGGGCTAGTGAAACGACTAAAGTATATTCTCTGTAAGTTGAGTCATCAAGGGACTGCGTCCATCGTTGTGCCCCATTAGTCGTCTTTGGCCGCCGTGAGGACCGTGAAGTATGAGAATGAAGTGCTAAGAACCTGCGAAACACGCGAATTAAAAAAGAGAAGAAAAACGGTCGTCTCATCCATTGAGACGAATTAAATACACGTCCCCTAATGATACCCCCGTCAATTGGAATATCTTGCGAACAATGCGAAGGACATTCTTTTTTTTTTTTTATTCACCGCTGAGAAACTCTCCAACGACATGCTGTAGAACTTCGCCGCCGTTATCCTGCTGGGAGTCCTCGAGCGCATCATCATGATCCGAAGGTTCTGACAGAAGCGGCTCCCGATCCATCCGCCGCTGTACGCCGATACACCCACCGCTTCGCTCTGCATCACCGTTCGTCAATAATTATAGCTATTTTGCAATGAGTTGAAACGCTTGCACATCCGGCGGCGGTGAATCTCCGCGCTGTGATCACCTCGTTTATCAGCCCGTCCCCGCTGAAGCTGAACATGAACAACTCGAGGATGGCGGAGTTCAAGAAGGTGGAATACTTCATTAGGCGTCCCTTGTCCTCCATCATCTGGAAGGGTTACTTTTTAGAGACGAGTCGCCTCGAGGTCCGCAGGGCACATCGGACGGACGAACGCACCGAGGTGATCTGAAATCCCGCGAAGCAAATCAGACCGGTACTAATCACGAATTGCCCCAATGCCAGAACATTTATGATCCTCTCCAATGCATCCGCGAACCTGCAAGAAAGATACCGATCGTTCTACACGTCCTCCGCTAGTGATCTCTCTAAAAGTCATTCCTCCGATTAACGGTCGAAAATGATTCGTCTGAATGATTCAGAGCTCATTATTCCAGCAATCATAGCTCGGAATAGCGGCTGTCGGCTGATTCCCCTTTTCCTCTTTACGGAGGAACATGAGTCATCCAACAAGGGGTTTGCAAGCGACGCGGTGTTTGTCCTTAAAATCTAAATTTCTAACGGAACTAATCGAAGCCCACTCTATTGCTCGCTGATGACGCGTAACGCAGTCCACCATAGCGGAGACGGAATCAGGATCCTCGCGGCTCAGTGCCTCCAGCCTTTTCCGCAGGACAGCGAACTTTCCCGAGCCGTGCATGATTACCACCAAATTGAAACTGGTAGCACCAGCGATCATGCTCCCGCCGAATCCACCAGCCGTCACGTTGAACAGGTAAAGGCATTCGAACACCGGTGATACGGTTTGATTAATGAAGAAATAGCCCCGAAAGGGGAGTACTTTGTTGCTAATACCGAGCACGTAGATCTGAAAGCGGCCCATTTCGTTTCAACGTTAAACTATCCTCGATCGAAGCACGCGTGGAACCGAGATAATAGTTTCTACCTCCAAAACTGGAACGCACATGAAAAGCACGATCGTTATAGCTACGGTACTAATGAAGTATTTCGCTAGGCGAAACGCAAACATCGTTTTCTCCTCCAGAATAGCTCGGTCCTGGTCAGAGGATGCAATCCAGTCCTCTTTCATTGTCTTCACCACGTAAAGCATATCCTTCTGATGGCTCGCGTACACCGATAATCGGACTACGCAAAGATAAAAAGCGGTACAGATCAACGCGCATTCCGTGGCTTCGTCCAGATCGTCGAAATTGTGAACGACGTCGGCCGTCACTGCGACCGACATCACCACTACCTGAAAATGCAACCCTCCGATAGGATTTCCGATTTCCGTAGTAAGCCGCCGGGAACTTTATTCGAGTGGAGCTTTACGCGAGACAATACACATGTGTCTTTGAACGTAAGAGGCTACTTACCAGGAAAAACATACCAAATAAATGGAGTCTTCTAAACAATATAGCGCCCTTGCTACTGTTCTCCGGCAACGGCCAAATGGAAATGATCTTCCCGGTTAACATGACGGGTCTGATCAATTTATCATACTTTTCGGCACGATACAATCGATCATTCATTTTCACCACCCGATTGCAAATTTCAAATCACTCCGTTTTTCCTACCTAATCGTTTAATTCTTTACAGAATTGTTCTATCGCGATGCGTTCCAGCAAGTCAACTGAATCCGTACTCCGAGAAATCGGGAGAAACGTTCCTACGAACTATCGAACGCGAAATTGATCGGTAGTGCAAGTAACACTTACCGTATCGCGGTAGGAGGAGATTGAAACTTCGCAACTACTAAATTATACGTATAATTATGCAAGCTTTTTTCCCGAGGAGGGTTCAGGGTAGATTATCATCCCCGCTGGAGAGATAAGTATTGCTCGTAATAATGTGTAATTTTGTCGAGACAACTGCCCCTTGATCCCTCTGCCTTTTTCGCCGTACGAGAATTGTGGTGTGCAGAAAACTTTCGTTACAGCCGTGTACTTTCAAAGGAACGTAGAAAGGGCTACCTACCTATACAGTTATATATACTTAAATAATGTTAATAGATAAAGGTAATGCAATTATAAAGAAAGAATAACATTCATGAATTAATTATGCAAGTAAGTCTTTTTTTACTTTTGATTTTTATCAAAGAGTCTCAGGTAGAATTCGCTGTACAAACTATTATAGTTTCATAACTTTCCTGTCCTACCTTATTTGTTATAAACAATTAGTTGCTAGGAAATACTGTTAACTGTTATTTAAAAAATGCCACTGAAAATCATTTAATTCGAACATCACATGGTTCCGTAGACTCCAGATTTTAAACTTGAGAGTTCAATTTATTACAAAACTCTGCTTGGAAGTCGACAAAACTGCAATGAAAGATTGGGGTTCGTGCGTTGGGGGTCCACTCCCATTTAATACGACCCTTAAGATTGCTGCAGAGCGACGCTATAACCATCTCGTGGTCGAACATTGGAACTAATCCGGCCGTCTGGCCAACATTACTGTGTTAAAGAATTACGGTTTTCTGCGCTGTAACGCAGAATTTTTTAATAAATGAGGGCTCAAGTTAAAGCTAAGACTCTCAGCTACAAATCCCTATAGTACCAGAACAATTGCTGTTCTGGTTTGTTTGTTATAAACTATCAATTGTTGGGGAATACTGTTAAAGATTATTCGTCGTGTACAACAGGCCATCATTTGAATATTACACAAGATTGTATTTGGATATATAAGCTTTAATTTAAGCTCACATTTATTAAATAATTCTGCTTAGAAGTTGAGAAAACTGGGTTGCAAAATTGTGCTGTAATTTATTATTTTAAATCTATATTGTTCTGCCATCTATCAAACTGCTCGAAACTACTCGTGTCCCTACACACCGACGCTCAACAGACGATATTTTTGCAGGGTCGGTATTTCAGGAGAAACATATAGGGAATTTGGTTTTTTGTTAAGATGCATATGGCCGAATTCGAACTTCCTGTTGGCGCTTTTCGCGTTTCCATCACTCTGAGCCGGCGTATTAGCAGGTGAACGTTACTTGGCGGTTAGAGATTCGTATATAAATATATAGACTTTGGTAAGTACAATAGCAGTGTTTATTACTGACCGATGCATGCTTTCTCATTTTCTAAACGTACTGTCTGCTTATTATTCGTGATCCCTTCTCGATTTACGTTCCGTATAACGTACTGCACGTGGAATGTTAACCTTGTGATATTTGAATTTATACATATCGCCATATCGCAGAAGCAACGTACCGAACGAGCCTTAATCCTTTTATTTTGTTTGAAATAGGGTAACCTTTGCATAAAGCGATCGATAATTCTATTAAACGAAACGGCAAGATGGGTAAACCGGTATTAACGGGAAACAAGGATTTAAATTCCAAAAAGTATCTCGATTCACCGAAGGATGGTTTTATACACAAGAAGAAGAATCAAAAGTTTAAAGAAACGCCGACTGGCAAGGTTGCGTTGATTAATGGATCAAAAGCACATAGTACTTTGCCTCAGAAGTTAACAAAGCAGAACAATGATCAGAAGAAGATGAATTACTCAAAGGATGATAAAAAGCAACAACAGTTTTCTAAGAAAGAATTCAAGGAAAAAAGTTCAACACTAATCGAAGAGGAAGATGATACCGATTCAGAAATTGAAGAAGATATCAATGAGGGAGTCGTATTAAAGGATCAAAGCATATTGGATACGAGTGATCGCACGGAAGATGATGAATCTGATAGCGATGACGAAAGCGAAGTGGATACAAGTGTACCAAATATTCTTGGAAACAGTCTAGCTGATGAATCAGACGAAGACGATGAGGACTATGAGGAGGAGGAAAAGGTTGAAAATGTTCAAATGAAGAAGGGAGTAAAAATGTTCAAAGGATTGAAACAAGCTAATAGCAGCAGTGATTCGTTTAATGATAATTCAGATATATCTGGTCTCGAAGAGTCTATGGTTGAGGATGATGATGATGATGATGATGAAACCGAAGATGAGGAAGAGGATGATGAAGACTTAGAAGAAGAGGAACAGGAAGATGATACGTTGGATGGTAGTGAAATTGAGGAGGAAGAGGAAGATGATACGGATGGAGATGAGGATTCAGAAGATGAGGAAGAAGCTGATGAATCTGCTTTGGGTTTAAAAGCACTAGTAGACAGCACCATTGTTGACGACGACGAAGACGATGAAGACTTTGTTGAACCAGGTGACAATGATGAAGATGATGATATAAGTGATGAAGATGAGGAGGATGAGGAGGAGGAAGGAAACAATACAGAGAATAATTGCCAAAAAGATACAAATTCTTTGGACCAAGTGAAAATAGATAAAAGAACAGTTTTTGTTGGAAATCTTCCAAAGGATGTAAGAAAGATTCAATTGAAGAAGCTATTCAGGAAATTTGGAACTATTGACACGATACGTTTAAGGGGTGTAATATCCAAATCTCTGAATGTACCTAAAAAGGTTGCAGTGATGACTAAAGATGTCCACCCTAAGTTAAAATCAGTTTACGCATATGTTCGGTTTTCTTCTGAGGAATCCGCTAAAGCAGCCTTATCTATGAATGGTACAGTATTTGAAGGAAACTATTTAAGAGTAGATACAGCTGACAAATCAGAAAGGAAGTATGATACAAAAAAAAGTGTGTTTTTGGGAAATTTAAAGTTCAGTAAGTATCGCATATACAGGAAATTAATAATAGCAATGGCATACATTAATCTCAAAATATGTTCGAAATTACAGATGTCGATGATAATACAGTTAGGAAGCATTTTGAGCAGTGTGGCGAAATAGAGTCTGTACGTGTAGTCAGAGATAATAAGACTGGAGTGGGCAAAGGATTTGGATATGTTAACTTTAAGACTGAAGATGCTGTAGCCTTAGCATTGGAACTTGATGGTACGACAATTTTAAATCGTGAAGTACGAGTAAAACCGAATGTTGACCAACATGACAAGAAAAGCAAGCATGGAAAGAGGTCACGTTCTACAGAAAGTAATAAGAACGTTGCACATAAAAGGCCAAAGAGCAATGCAGAAGTATCGCAATCGGTAAGCTACTTCAATTGCATCGATCCCTGAAATGTTTTTATGGGATTGTGTTTACACTATGTAACTATTACATAATATGGTACATTTCTACGTTTTCTAGGCTCGTAACAAGCATGATGCTTTAAAGAGGACAACTGAGAAGAAACAAAACTTTGAGAAAAAACAAACTAGTCCACGGCAGGAGAACTCGTTTCAAGGCCAAAAGGCTGATGCAAACAAAAAGAAGAGGAAAAATAAATTAGAAAAAAAGAAGAAAGTTTTGGCAGAGAAACTTACAGCCAAAACCAAGAAACCAGCCAATTAAGTATTAGCATAAACAACACATTACATACTTATACGTTTTAATAGAAACTTAATTTTTTTATCTACATTTAACTTATACATTAGTGACAATAACAAAATGCAGCGGCTTGCTTTATAATTTGTCTAAGAAAGGAGAAACGTACAGTAGAAACTGAGACATTTTTTTAATCTTTTCTCGAGTATTTAATGTTCAATAAATATTATTTTTATCAACTTGTGTTGTTTACTAAATTTGTTATCTTTGGATGCAATTGCGAAGGCAACATTTGCATGTTACTCGACGCACACTTTAAGCAAAATCGTTTACCGAAATATACACTGCATCCTAAACATACGGACTTCTTGCAAAAATTGCAGTCTGCACCTAGTACTAAAACTTCTCCTTTGTTCGGTAAGCTAAATGGATCTTTCATAATGTAACACTCTTCTAAATACATTAATTGCCGTGCGAATGGTGGTTTAATGCCCTTGAAATCAAACCGTTCTTCTAGTGAACATTGGGAACACTTAAATATTCCAACAGCAGTTTCTCTAGAATCCTCAGACGTGGAATTTAAACCATGGCTGTGCTCAACGGTACGAACTTCGTCCATAGACGAACTAGCGACAGACTCCATCCTAGAAAGTAACATATATGGAAAATACTCTATAATTTCTTCTTTCAATATGTTTATTTTACATTCATACATTACATATACAAGAATAAGATCGCATCTAACTTAAGAACGACCGCTCATTCTTTTTTACTCGCGATACTTTGCGCTCGAGACTCTTGTGACCACCAAACAGGTTTCGATACTTTTAATTTAAAGTCTGATGTAGTAAGAGTCTGAGCGTTCAGAGATTCAGTGATTCGCATTAAACCTAATCCATATTCTCTTTCATTTCCCCTAAATTTACCCACTACTATACCAGACTCGTTCATAATTTTATCATCGTACGAAAGAAGTTTGCTTGGAGCTTGCTCAAATAACAGAGGCATTAAACGTTTCCTTACAACTCCTGTATGATATGTACGCGCTGTAAGTTCCTGCCCAATGTAGCAACCCTTATGAAAACTAACTCCATGCAAATAATCGCAATTTACTTCTAATGGCAAAGGCTTTCCTGGTGGCAGATCCTCAATACCTTCAGCTACTCCAAGCTTATAACGAAATGCCTTGTAACTGATGTCATTGCTAGATTCCAATACATCAGAATTTAAATGTCTAGTTATTTCATTTCTTTGAGTTCCTGACTCTGCTAATATCCTGATACCCAAGTCAGAAAGTCTGGGATCTTCGTACATGACAATATTATCAATTACTTTGATTGCTTTATTACTAAAAGCCCCACATGGAAATATTAAACCTTCAAGCTTTTGCCTGTTATCATTATTATTCACAGATTGCATGGGATCGAAAAATGCCCAAATATTTATATTATCCCCTAAATTATCTATATCTATTTTTCTTCTAACACGATACATTTTTAAGTGTTTCTGCAATGGTTCTGCAGCTTGCGAATCACATTCAATGTAGTATTCATTATCCTCTTGACCTTTATATACAATAACATCATACATTACTCTACCCTTAGTATTCAAAAACAATGCATATAAATTAGCTGCTCCATCTTCAAAGTGCTTCATATCATTCGTGATCAATCCTTGTAAGAAAGTTGACGCTTCATTTCCTCTAACCCGCAGCAAACTCTTATCTTTCAGATGTTCTAATATTTTAGATGAAGAATGCGAAGAATGATATCTAATACAATGCTTTCGTAACTTCCCAAGTTTTTCCAACTTGACGAATGGCAAAATGAATTTTTTTAGGTGTACAATCATTACACCAAATGTTAGTATTATATGTGGACCGATATTGGTACAAGTTTGACCTTTGCAAGAAAGAGAAATGCAAACAACCAATATGAAAAATTTAATTCAACCTAACACTAGAATATATTTATTTATCATTCTTATTGAAAAAATAATGGATAATCTTACGTTATTGTTCCTTCGGTCGATATTTCACAGAATTTCTTTAAATACGTTTCAGTGCATTCCCTCCTTTTTTTGCTCATCAAAATTTACAGCAAAATATTAACTTTTGCGACTTAACCTTACAATCAGCGATGTTGACAAAACCTGAATGATCAAGTAGCTCCATCTGGAACCGGAACATACTCGGCCCAGATCGGTTAGGTTAGTTCAGGGGTCGGTCGAGTATTTGAACACCTCTATTCTACTATTTCGCTATCTTTTTTTTATTATATATCGATTCAATTATTTATTGCGTTTTATGCAATGTTGAAAAATGTGGTACGTGTACACCTTCTTTTGTAAAATTCATTGTTGTACGTGAGAAGATATAAGAACGTATCTTAAGTATAGTAATCAAATTTTACTAGTCTGGAATGTTCAGAGAATACTTTGGTTTTACATTATTTGATTTCCCATTGTTTTTCACAATTCTGTGGAATTCAATTTACGCACATGCGTGTATAATATACGTACAGAAGTAAAATAAAAAAAACATGTCGCTGCTAATGTATCGATTTTCTAACGAGCATGCACAATTCTTCCTAAAATATATCGGTCTCTGTGCGTCTAACACTGCGCAAGTAATAATTGGTACTCAAATAAATCGATAAAAAGCGTCACATTATTAATTCTCAGTTTATTAGAAATTAACTAGTTCGTGCTCGAGTTAAAACAATGATAATTGAATATCTTCTCATCCAGTTGTTTTTCTTTTTTTGCTGCGACTGATCGACGCGCTAAACTATAGCTATAATCAAATGAAAAATGAGTTTCATATAGTCTTTCCATTCCAATTTTTACAAAGTTTTATCATTATAGCGATCATCAAGTAATGACTCGCGAAGTTTATCAGTCAGAAGATCGATAATGTGGTTCTTATAGCAGACGACGAACGTGCAGCATACCCTGAAATGAAAAATGCAATCTGGCGAAAGATCGCGAACGGTTGTATTTCGCACGGTATGAAAAGTTATAATGCTCGAACGTTGTTTCCCAAGAATAATTGTCGCGTGCTCGCCCCGTTAAGGGAAGGATTAAAAGTGGTTTCTACCTAACGGATAGACACGCAGGTATCGGCATAGCCATTGTCTCTCGGGAAATTACGACCTAAGGTAATTTAAAATGTTGCCTAATTCAAAGTAGGTAGCTCTCATCATTCGGAACGTGTGCGCCGAGCGAGCCGCACGAGTGAGACGGGAAGCAACGGAGAAAGATCCGCACGGTAGACCAGTATAGAGCGGCACGGGCAACGATACTATTTTTCATTAAAACAACGATTACGCATATTTCGAAAATAAGCGCTCAGTACGGTAAGTTAAAAAAAAAGTTTCGCAATTTGTCAAGTGCATTCGATATAGTGAATAGTATAACGGTCGCATATACATTAACGAATTAACGCAGCCGCGATGGAAATTGATTTTAATGTATTTCTGTGCAGAGACTTATAATATTAATACAACAAGGGAATGATGGAACCTTGCGAGAACCGTTCGCTAGAGAAAGTGCAAGAAGGAGGTGAGATAGAATTAATTACATTTATAACTATCTGTTTACATTATAGTTTAGAGAATTTTTATTATATAACGTCGTTATAATCTGTATGAAAATGATAATTTCTATTATTCGGTAACCTTTGAATGTGTTTCAATCATTTCCTTCTGTTAATCATGGATTCCATTAATTTATTGCATGTAGTCACAGGATCTTCAATTCACACTTTACAATTGTGTAAAGTTCTTAAAATCGTTAACGACATGCGTCAATCATCGTACTAATGACGAATGTTAATAATCTACCTTTTAATATTGTTAATTATGTAGAAACAACGAATATATAATTTAACATTCATAATTCATTTAAAATAAATTCAGGCTATCGGGAATAAAAAATAATACATATTAAAAAAAAAAATTAAAACTTATAAAACCTTAGGAAATAAAAATATATTTATTTTCGAAATATTCATAATTTATAATTACGCCCAGTATACAAAAATTCTTTAAGCAATAATGTACACGTATGTAAATGTTAATATATTGCATAAATTTTATGAGTTTAATCATATCTTCTGTGAAATTTGAAATAAAAATTCATTTTTCAGAGTATGGCTTCTTTTGGCAAGATTATCTTGATGCCACAAACAGTGTTGAAGTACCGCAAATTATGTTTCCACACGTTGAGCTGACACTTCAAAGCGGTATCGAAATTGGTATGTCCCTTGAAGTACCGGTTACCAAAAATGCAAACGAAGGAGACATTAAATATTGGGTGGCTTCCATTGTGATGGCGTGTGGCCCTCTACTACGATTACGCTATTTTGGTGGTGACGATAGAACATTGGAGTTTTGGTTCAACTTGACCAAAGAAGCTGCTCATGAACTCGGATGGTGTAGTAGAAATAGTAAGAAATTAGAACCACCTGAGACTGTGCTACAGAGATCGCCGGACTGCGTAGAAAAGTTGGATGAATTTTTAACAACAGCTCAGACAGTTCCACAGGAAATGTTATCAGGGGTCAGTTAAAAGATCACAGAAAGGTCTTGCAATAAAAGAAAATTATAATTAAATCAATTATTCTGAATATTTCATTTACAGGATGGTCTAAGCATGACGGAGAGAATTAAACAGGGGATGAAAGTTGAAGTTAGCGACACATTACATCCATATAAATTATGGGTGGCTACTGTGAGTGAAGTCTTGTAAATTTATATTATTATTCGAAGATATCATTGTTTTTAATTAGCATTTTACTTTTATAGATTATAGAAAATGTAGGAGGACGTCTTTTATTAAGATACGATACACCAGGTTCTTCGCGTAAAGATTTTTGGATGTTCTGCACCTCGGAATATCTTCACCCGTATGGCTTTGCAGCTAAATCGGATTCTACATGGTTCCTAGAACCGCCTAGCTCTATCGTAGAAATGCATACATACGAAGAGTGGAAAGACTTGTTAGAATCTGCACCAAAAGATTACGATCTTCCAGAGGAATTATTTAATAACAGTGTAGATCACCCGAGGCATCAGTTCAAAGTTGGAATGAAACTGGAAGCGTTGAGCCCTATGGATCAAATAAAAATATGTCCGGCCACTGTTACCAAAATATTCGATGACACATATTTTCTGGTTCACATTGATACCTACGATGAAGTATCAAAGGGAATGGATATCGAGGGGTGCATGTATAATACTACAGAGAAGAACACGTGGCTTTGTACTGCGGAACATCCGTACATCTTTCCAGTTGGATGGGCAAAGAAAAACGATATCAAGTAAGCATAATCAATTTTTTGTCTAATTATAAAACTAAGCTAATTATATTGCAATTTAACGGTCTTACGCATTTCAGGATCGTACATCCAAATGGCTGGACTCCGAAACAAGACGAGTTCGATTGGGATGAATATTTAAAGGATACCCAAACAATTGCAGCAGAAGAAAATTTATTCCCAGAGAGGCAAAGTGCAATGGATGCAGGTTTCGAAACTGGTATGCGTTTAGAGGCAGTTGATCTAGAATGCGAAAATATTATATGTGCTGCTCACATTACGAAAATCGTCGACAATCTCCTATGGTTACAATTGGATAATTGCGAAAACACAAGACCGGAGCATATAGTCGACATGCATTCACTGCAAATATTCCCGGTCGGGTGGTGCGAATCCAACCATTATCCATTGAAACCGCCAAAAGACTACGTGGATGTCTGTAAACAATTGCAAATGCCTACTAAGGAGGAGAAGACAAACATTTTAGATATACCAATATCCGAGCCACGATCTTCACTATGGTGTCCGAAGATCTATTTTAACTACCGATGTTTCACGGGCCCTATGATCTCAAAAGGGAAATTGGCGACTTTACCGAAAGCGGTAGGCCCTGGTCCCGTAATTTTAGTAATGAGGGAAGTTTTATCGATGATCGTATCCGTGGGATATCGAAGCGCGAGAATATTAAAAGTGCTTCAATGCGACTCGAAGCCGGATCCCGGATATCATTTAGAAGTTTTAAAGGCGAAGCACAAGAATAATACATATCGCGCAAGCGTTGCCGTTGTTACGTCCGGAGATATGGTGGCCGATTTTTGCAAGAATATCTGCAAGAAATTAATGGTATGCCCGAATTTATTCGGGCCTTTGTATGTCCCCGAAAATGAGTGTCCGGACAAATGCCATAAAACGTCCAAAACGAAATTTAGTAAGTAGAAACTTATTAATACTTTCCTTTTTATTTTACTGTTGATTTATTAATGTTAATCGACTCTTCTGTTCGGCAGCATCTGTCGGTACAGGGCGAAGGGGCAAACCAAAGGGTTACACAAGTATTATGGTGCAGAAACCGAAACCGTGGGGTGGCAGGCGAAAAAGGAGACGCGGTAGATGGGCGAACAGAGAGAAGGAAACGCAAAATGATTTCGAGCATGACGACGAAATGCCGTTCATGTCTTTAGACTTGGCGAGACACGTGTCAGGTGTAGAAGAAACGCTGGATGGAAGACCAGCCCTTTCCGAAATAGATATAATGATTCAGAAAGGTATAGATAAAGAGGAAAAGTCAGACGAATTTAAAACGGAGCCACCTTCGAGCAACGCGTCCGATGATTCCGGGAGTTCTTTTAATGATAACGGGAAAAGGAAAGACGGAGGAAGTCCCAGTAGTTTAAATGGAAAACAGCATTCCTCGAAATACGGTCAGAGTGCTGCTATCACGCGAGCAAGTAAGAGGGAACGAGATTGGGATACAAGCATCGAATCCGACTGCTCGGATGGAGAATCGGAATATATGATAATGCAGAAGAAACAGAGGCGGCCGAAAACGCGGAAACTCGATTCGAATCCACTGTTCTGGAGCGTGGACGATGTCTTTAGATATCTGAGAAAAACAAACGATTGTAAGGACATTGCGTATCGAGTAAGACAGGAGGTACTGCATTCAAGGATATAATAAAAGACAGTCTTAATGCATATGCATAAATTATATATTGGTTTATTTTCTGTTCATTTTTCAGGAAATTGATGGACTGGCGTTCTTACTCTTAAATTTACCTTCGCTTACACAACACATGAAGTTGCGAACGAGTTTAGCTATGAAACTTTGTCGTCACGTTGAACAAGTTAAAGTGACATTCTTTCTACGGCATATAAACGAAGTGGAACCAGAACAGTATCACATCGTATAATTTTAATAATTAGAAACTCAACTAACTGTATTATTTATATAGTGTAACATAATTGTATTATTGGAGGACAAATCATGCCAAGATGTTTAACTGTACAATATTGATAGATAATTTTAATTTATACAAAAATGCAAGACTGCATTAATTTTAGATAGCTTTGCGATGTATTTAATTATGCATCTCTGTATTTAAATTATTCGTTGTCATGTCGCGTCTTTTAACGCATATTGCGTCTCACTGATTATACCGATTAATCAGACATGTATTTCATAGACGTCAAGGCTGCTTCTTTTCGAATTGTATAAAACCTGTACAAAAAATCGATCATAAATTTTCTATCGTTAATCGAGTAGCTGTTATTAATATTTACATACGAGTGCAAACGCGAAACTTTTCTTGTTCTGTAAATCGATAAGAAAAAAGAATTACAGTCGCAAGGACGTATAATCCTTTCCAAATGCAGTTCTTAAGAATATCCACTTAATATGCACGTAAGAGATTTGTCGTTTCCATTGCAGTTCAATCTAAATTTGTTACAATGTTTCTGCACGCTCTATATACACCAGTTTGTACTTTTTGGAACATTGCCCAAGTATCCGCAACGTGGATAGAGTGTCAAACAAGAATTACAAATAAAACAATGGAAATCAATCTGGTCATTTTATTTAAGACAATCTTCATGGTTTGTTTAAAGTAATGAAGAATTTGTGTTGGTATACTATAAATACGGTAAAGATTGCATAATTTACAAGACATGACGAAAGCATGATTGATGGAAAGGAAAAGTTGAAGAATAGAACTAAGGAAAGGATATCTACATATAAATGCATCGACATATTTAGTTTTTAGCTGTACATATAGTCCTATGAAATGCATTTCCTTTGCACGCTATCAATTGACGCTAAAGGAACGATGCGACCAGGTGTTTTATAGGCAACGCCCGCTACTTCTATGTGTGGTCCGGCCTAATAGGAAAATCTAATACGATAGGGCACGTAATTATCGATAGAATTTGTATTCAAAGTTTACATCAAGATAGTTTGTATTTTATTGTGGCTTCCTCCGGTATGAGTAAAACCATTAATTTCGCTGAATATGCGTATAAATCGCATCGCTCGACTTGACCTATATTTGTTATACCCAGCTTTGGATCGAAGGTTTAAATGCACACAGACGCGTTTCTTATCAGAGGAGAGTTTCTTTATTGGCTTTTCAAAGGTATGCTAAAGTTATCTTGTTAAAATATTTGCATTCGCAGGAATAAGCTTAAGGTATATTTAAGAAAAATGTGTTCCTCTTCTACAAGAATAATAATCTGAAAATATAAATGAAAACAGAGGAAAGAGCTCGTATCTAAAATAACGATGCGCCGTTGAACATGCATCAATCTTAAAATGTGTCGCATCCCCCTTTTTGCAAAGTACACGCAGCTGCGCTTTTGGATGCTATACATAGAGCAGCATTTGTCGGAGGGCGCGCTCTTTTCGAATCTGCCGCGACGGGTAACTTCGATCTGTCTCGATCGTTATTGGCCGACGCACCTTGACTTTCTTAAAGAAGCATACACACTGAGTAATGAGAAGAAAAAAGTAATTTTTATGCATTTCATCTAGTAAAATATAATTAATAAAACCCCTAGTTTTAATTCTAAAGTCCTTACATTATACAGAATATTTCTACCCTCTTGTAAAGGGCAAAGGAATGTCGTTTCTTGTCGCAGCGTGTCCCTGTGTGAAGGGTCAGTAAAGTTCAGCGAAAGTGTATGGGTACGAATCAGTGTAACCTAGCGCCGTGGTGGGGGGATGGAGGCTGCAATACATGCAACGTGCACACTACACAGTATAGTACCGTACGGTGCGTTACGTGTTCCAGTCAGTGGTTTTTCGATGATGCCTTGGTTAATAACGGAATTTTAACAATCGAATGCGTCCAAAATCGTTGAGATAGGTGAGTTATTCATTATCGTGAACGAAGGAACACATTCTTAGTGTACATAAAATCGATATAACACGGTAAAACCCGTGAACCCAACGGGTACAGCGTCGGCGATCAATGTTGGTTCGCGGGTGTGCCCGTTTGCCCAGCCCCGTGTGTTCCCTTTTTCCCTTTTGTTCCCCATGGGAAATCGCCGTTTTACAACTAAAGCTGAATCGACTTTATATTTCTTTACAGCAACGTGTAACGAAATTAAGATATTCTGAAAAAAGCTGTACACTAGAAAAATCTCTGTATGCGATGTTGTGATTTCGAAGGACAACTTTGGTGAGATCATCGTGTGTAACACCATCACCTGTTCCGACAGTTGTGCGCGCTCCCAAAATGTATTCCGTTACGCCTAACTATTTTAACTATAGTTCCGTTTTAAGGGATCGGCTTTCAAGTTGCATTTTCGGAAAGTAGCTGAATACCATATTAGTTGGCCCGTTGACACACGTCTGATTTTATATTGCCCGTCCCCTTTTTGCCGCAATGAGTACGCCCAGTTTTCACGTCTCCATTAGAAACTGTTCATCACGCAATATTTTCAAAATTTCACTTGGTACCTGTTTATGTTTCGAGTAAATTAATCGCGTGATTTCATCTATCATATTCGTTTTGAATCTCTTTGCACGCGATTCATATAACACTGTGCACGCGTGTACGCGTATACAAAGTGGTCGAAAAGATCCGTACGAATGCGAATGAAAGGATTTGCAAAAGGCTAACGTGCTGGTGCCAATGGTCGGGTTCGTTTGATTCGTAAAAACTGAAAAGACGATCGTTGTGGAACGCTTAAGTATATGATTTATCTCGTTTAGGATGGACTTAAAATGTTTAGTAGCGATTCAAGTCCTATTTCCCACGGCAGCGTGAAATATTTATTTAGCGAGGAATTTTAACGGTCAGATAAATTAACTTCGTTCTTTTCGATGGTATTTTATGTTTAACACTTTTTCCAAATATTTGTCTTTCTCTTTTAGACCGAGAAGATATCGCCCAATCATGAAGTTCATTGTGTGCATCATTTCAACCCTGGTACTGCAGGCGTCAGCTATAAGTGAGTGCAATCATCATGTTTTATATCGGTCACAATAAATTCAAAGTATTACTTGTTACGATCAATCAGTTTTCATGATAACAATCTATCATTTTTAATTATAGTCCGTATCCTGGATATTATAGGAGGTGAAAATAGTAGCAAACGCCAGATGCAAATAGTTTTCATATAGAAGGGATAGTTAATTGGATAATTACGTTTCTATTATACCATACTTTCTAGTAACAAATAAAAAAAATATTTGCTTTCACCTGCTTCTGTAAGCATTTTTATAGTAAAGGAATTTAGCTTAATGCGATTGTAACATATAGTTTTGAGAAAGTATTACTTGTTCCACTGCGAATCGCCAATTTTTTAACTTTGTTTTGTCATTGTTAATAAAGTAGTTTCAGGAACACTTTGTAGTTCAAAGAATGGAGTTACTTTACTATTGTCACGAGTATATCTTAAAGTTATTTCACAGCATGTAATGATCATGTGCATTCGTCATTTCTTTCATTAGTCCAGTCTCCACCACGGATATCCAAACAACCCCCGACGGATGAACAGTTGTTTCAAGTGGCTCAAGCAAAGATTAACGAGAATGACAAACCATTTTTAATTGAATGCGAAGCGGAAGGAGAGCCTGCACCAAGGTAAAGCACCCTTAAATTAAAAGCTATTGAGAATTCATTGAACTTTTCGTTCTATTACTGATTGTAAATGCAAAGGAAGATATTCATTAGAGGGATTTGAACTCCCAGCACAATTTAAAAGGAAATGACAATGCCTTATAAAGAAATAATCATTGATTGATTTACTGTTAGAAACACGTATTTTCCAAGAAGATTTCATTCATGTAGTTTCATTGCACTTGCATTCAAGTACACTGTCTCTATCGTGCAAAGAAGCCAGAGTAACTGGGCTTAATTACCAGGATGACCTCATAGCCTTAGGGGGTATAAAGTTACCACTACTGATAAAGATACCTTACTTGTGGTGTGAATTGTAGATGCATGGGAGTGGCCGGACGTTATACCAAATGAAAATAGGAAATGCCATTAGCATTTTTTACTTCTTTTTCAGTTTTTCATAAGAAACATTGCAGTAATCTTTTAGAACGATTGTTACTGCTATTAGCAATGTGCAGTATAGAATCAATTAAGAATGCACGCAATACATACACGAGATCCTCGTAAATTCGAAGTATTGAAATTTAATTATATTAAAATTTGATCTAACAATTTCATTTATTTAGGTACCGATGGATTAAGAATGGAAAGGATTTCGAATGGCCAGCGTACGACGACCGTATTTCCCAACAACCTGGCAGAGGTACTCTGGTCATCTCGAGACCAAGAGATGAAGATCTTGGTCAGTATCAATGCTTCGCAGAAAACGAATGGGGTACAGCAACGTCCAATTCAGTGTTCGTCAGGAAGGCTGAACTTAATTCGTTCAAAGATCAAAACCCTATAAGTTTAAACGCGAACGAGGGGCAGCCGTTTAAACTAACTTGCCAGCCACCGGACGGTTGGCCAAAACCAAACGTATATTGGTTGATCCAGGACACTGCCGGTGGTATTAAGTCGATCAATAATTCACGGATGACTTTGGATCCGGAGGGAAATCTCTGGTTCAGCAATGTAACTAGAAACGATGCTTCTGACGATTTTTACTATGCCTGCGCAGCTACATCGGTATTTAGGAACGAATATAAATTAGGAAACAGAGTACTATTGAACGTTATTTCATCGGGAGTATCAGCTAGTCAGAACAAGCACGAGCCTGTCAAGCAGTACGTCAGTAGAAAGAGCGAAGTTGCCTTACGCGGTAAGAAGATCGAACTATTTTGCATCTTTGGTGGAACGCCACTGCCGCAGATAGTATGGAGCAAGAACGGCCAAGTGATTAGAACGAACGATCGAATAACGCAAGGGAATTACGGAAAATCATTGATAATCAAGCATGTCAACTTTAAAGACGAAGGATCGTACACTTGCGAAGCGTCTAACGGCGTGGGAGACGCGAAATCGTATTCCATTAATCTGCAAGTAATGGCGGTACCATTCTTCACCATCGAGCCTGAAATCATTAACGCAGCTGAAGACGAAACCGTTGAATTCAAGTGCGCAGCTAACGGAGTGCCCGTGCCCGAGATCAAATGGATCCACAACGGCAAACCGATCTCCGAGGCTCCGCCGAATCCGCGTAGAAAGGTCACGTCCAATTCGATTATCATCGAAAAGCTGACGAAGAAGGATACAGGAAATTATGGTTGCAACGCGACGAATTCACTGGGCTACGTATACAAAGACGTGTACGTAAATGTTTTAGCGTTGGAGCCGGAAATTACGCAACCCCCGGCGGATATCGCCACGGTGGATGGTAAAACCGTGAGGATAACTTGCCGCGTGTTCGGAGCACCGAAGCCGGCTGTAAAATGGGTCCGAAACGGGCAAGAATTAACCGGTGGTAGATACAAGACTTTAGATTCCGGCGACTTAGAGATCGACAATGTTATATTCTTAGATGCGGGCACCTATACATGTCACGCGGCAAATAAATTCGGTGAGGTAGAAGCCTCTGGCAACTTAGCGGTGAAAGAGCACACGAGGATCACGGATGAACCGGAAGACTACGAAGTTGCTGCAGGTGCCACTGCGACCTTCAGATGTAACGCTGTTACAGACTCTAGTTTAACGCTAACGATCGATTGGCTGTCTAATGGAGAGCCAATTGATTTCGAGATGGAACCACGGTTCATCCGGAGCACCGATTATTCCTTAATGATCACCAAAACGACCGAGTTAGATTCCGGTATTTACACTTGCGTCGCCCACACCGAATTGGACGAGGCAAAGGCGCAGGCCACACTCATTGTTCAGGATGTACCAAATCCGCCAAAGTTAGTTAGCATTCACTGCATGGCGAAGGAGGCATCCATTCATTGGATACCTATGGGTGATAACAGAGCTCCGATTCTGAGATACACTATTCAGCACAATACCACCTTCACGCCAGATACCTGGGAGATATCCAAGGATTTTGTATCGGCTACCGAACAGACGTACGTCGTCCCGATGTCTCCATGGGCCAATTACACGTTCCGTGTATTGGCCTGGAATAAAGTGGGTCCCTCGATACCGTCGCTCCACAGCGATGTGTGCACAACGCTACCGGATGTTCCTTACAAAAATCCTGAGAACGTGATGGGCAAAGGAACGACTCCGCAGAATCTCGTTATATCGTGGACGGTGATGCCTCAGATCGAGCACAATGCACCCAAATTCATGTATAGAGTGTATTATAAGCAAGACATACCAGGAGAGAAGTGGACTATAGAAGATATAAACGATTGGAAGAAGAACAGTCTGGTTGTGGACAATCAACCGACTTATCAGAGATATAAAATCAAAGTGGTAGCTATCAACGCGAGAGGAGAGTGCAGGGTTGCGCCGGAAGAAGTAACTGGATACTCTGGAGAAGATGGTTTGTCAATTTTATAAGACCCTGTGGTACAGTTAAGAATTATCGCTCATAAAAATGAATTTTATATTACAGTGCCATTGCAAGCTCCCGGCAACTTTACGCTGAACCAGGTGAAATCGAGCACGAGCGCTCAATTCTCGTGGAATCCTGTTCCCAAGGAATCGGTACGGGGCGAATTACAGGGATACAAAATTCAGACGTGGACGGAGAAAGATGGAGAAAGGGGGATGCGAGAGATCGATATAAGAGGAGGGAATAAGACCCACGCATTGGTCACAAAGTTCATACCATTCAGCAAGAATTATGTTCGAATATTAGCATACAACGGCCGGTAATGAAGATGAACAAAGAAATTTGCGGAATACTTGTGTGCAACATTCATCTTAATACTAATTATGTATTTCTTTTTAGATATGCTGGTCCACCTTCTGAAACTTTGAGTTTCGACACACCGGAAGGAGTCCCAGGAACGGTCCTCAGCTTCGAAGCGTTCCCCATGGGATCCAGCGCCCTGTTTTTAGTGTGGACGAAACCTGCGGAACCAAACGGTATTCTTACTGGCTATAAAATATATTACGAGCTCGTGAATGGAACCAGACTGGGACCGTTACTCGAGAGGAAGCCGCACGTTATGAACCCGGAAGCTACCAGTGCTAAGCTGGCAGCATTAGCGCCAGATACGAAATATCGCGTGCACATCCGAGCGACAACTAAAGTTGGCGAGGGAAATGAGTATGCATCACATTCCAATACATCAATTCAATATACTTAAATATAAATAACAAATCTTTTCGTGTTCTTCCAGCTACTTCATCGAGCAGAAAACCCGTTCATCCCAACGCCCCGACGTACCGCAATTCACCTGGGAATCGATTCCAAAGGAGAATGGCTACGCGAACGTTCGAATTATCTGGCAGCTGAATCTCAATGGGAATCCGGGCAGCCACTTTTTCGTGAAATACAAACTTAAGGGCGAAACGATATCGACCGAGACTGAGCCAGAGTATCAATCGAACACGATCGAGGTTCGTGGACTCCAGAGCGGCGAAGTTTACGTGATGTCCGTAGTTGCTGTAGATGGCGACTACTTCACGGAAAGCATGCCGCAAGATGTGGAGACCAGCAGCGAAGGTCCCATCATTCAGCCTAAGGAGAATGTGGCCACCGCTGGATGGTTCATAGGAATGATGCTGGCGATCGCCTTCCTTCTCTTAGTACTTATAATCGTGTGCGTCATCAAGCGTAACAGAGGCGGAAAGTACGCGGTGCACGAACGGGAATTAGCCGCGGGACGAGGTGACTATCCGGAAGAAGGCGGCTTCCATGAATATTCGCAACCTTTAGATACGAAATCCGCGGGTGGTCGCGCGTCTCTCGCATCCTCTTCGCATCAAGACGGAAAGCATCCTGAGTCCGACACCGATTCTATGGCGGAGTACGGAGAGGGAGATACAGGTCAGTTTAAAGTATGTCTATTCGTGTTCGGTTAACAGGGTAACAAGGTAATTTAGGTAAGTATCGCAGGACTTTTAATGGGGCACGTAGCTCTGTTCCCACATACGTAGGTAGTAGAGCTCTTCAGATACGCGAATTAATGTACAATAATTATTTCCTTAGCTCGTGTTTTCGTACCCTTTATAAGACAATTTCTTATAGTCTCATTGAACGTCTTTATAAAAGGTAATGTTCAAGAAATGGATTGAAGTCGAGAGTTATTTGTATTGACTTAAAAAAACTTACTAAATACCGATCTTTTTGAAGCACATTCGAGCTGCTCGGTTTGATTCGAGCCACTCGATTTCGTTTGAGCTACTCGGTCCTTTCAAGCCAGACGGATAAGTCGAGCGCTCGGCTCGTATCAATAACCGAGTTTCAAGCTACTCGAATATTCGAGTATGATTGGCAGCTCTAGTAGTTAGTCTAAATCGAATGCATGATTTACATTCAGATTTATTTTAGACGCATATGAAATAGTATAGAATATTAGTTGATATATGATCCGTTTTTCTTTGCATTACAATTTCATTTCCGTTATGTTTCGTTTCACCATTTTATTTGCTTTATTGCTTGATTTAATTCAGAAGGCATGAACGAAGATGGCTCATTCATTGGTCAGTATGGTCGACATCGTAAACAGGAACCAAACTCGCAAGCATTTGCCACATTAGTGTAAGGTAGGTCGAATGCATCCACGAAAGAAAAGACTGTATTGTTAGCTGGCCCCTGTTTTTCTTGTTATTGACAGTTTTAAATACAAATTTGTAAATTGGTATCGCTGTTTTGTTAAAGGACGTTTCACAGAGGATGGTTCGTTCATCGGACAATATGGACCCAAAGGTAGACCGGAAGAAACACCGCCCATTCCAAGCGGCACTATGGCCACATACGTGTAACCTCTGCCATCATCGTATTCGAGCCGCATAAAAAATTGTTTTCTCGTCATACGTAAGGCTTTCCGTTCCTTACAAGCCGCAGCAGCTGTGCTATACACCTTGCGCTGGGCGCAATGTCCAACACTATACTGCCAATTAAACTTTGCTTTTGGGTTTTATAGTTTATGTAGAAAGATAAGTATTAGATGCCGGGTCGGTGAGGACTATGCAAGTCTTGCACAATATTTGTACCTTCATGTCATTCGAAAGGTAATTTTTTAATATTTAGCACACGTTTGAATGTGTTGCTCGGAGTATTCTAGTAATCTTTGGTATATTTCTGAACGTTGATCTGAGATAATTCGACCTACGTAATGTTACGAGTACAATTTGTTAGTCGATCAGAATTGAATTATTTACGATTAACGCATTTGTTGAAGATCTTTGACTAATTATAAAACCCAAAGACGATAGGTGTCTCATAGCGTGCAAGCTATTTATGGACATAATATAGTAGAAAGTATTCTAGCATCGACCGTGTAACATTTCGCAAGGCCGGATTGGAAATAATAATTGACACTTGAAATCATCACAGGGTATACGAGTTATGTTTATATTATTCTAAGTATGTATGGCACAAAATGAAGTACGGTGCATTTCTAAGGCTGCATATAGGCTCTCACGTCTTTCAGGTAAAAAGATAATCAGTACGGGATAATAATTCGTGTTCACCAAAATTAGTTGATGCATAGAATGGTGTTACTTATATGCAATCTTGAAATCTTGAAAGGACCGAAGATCGAGTATAGTGTCGCAATCCGGCCTGGACTGAATCTAATTTTAATTAAAAAAAGAAAATGAAAAATTATTGTACTGAGAATTTTTAGGTACAATCAATTTTTACTCTGCCGACAAAGGGCCAAATATAACGAAGATCAGTGACTATCTACAATTATTGTGCACGTGCACTTTCCATTAACGATACACGAGCTACAAAAATATATGAAAGATATTATTATTATTATTACTATAATATTTAAAGAAAAAACATTGTACATGCACTATAGTAGTTTAAACAAGAAAATGTCACATGGCCTCTAATTGTTGCTTTTTGTATGTGAAACGTGCTTTAGCTGAGAACGAAAGTCCTTTTTATTCGTATTATTAATATTTACTTTACATTGGATCGTTTTATTGCGATCCAATGAATATAGGATATTATTTAATATATATATATATATTAAAAAAGCATTAAATATATAGAGACCTATATTGACTATTATTATTATTAATTAAAATTAGAGTTAAAAGAATGCGATTACGCGAGAGAGCAGCTATTATTACGTTTTAGTGTATGAAATGTTATTGCGAGGAATTCTAGAGAGTTCGTTGATTTCTCCGAGAATGTCACATTTTCTTCTTTTTTTTTTTAGTTACCGTATTAAGTTTAGCGTATTCAATGTAATGTACAGGTTGTCTGCAAAAGTGTCGTGAACAAATATATCAGGTACAAAAATAAGAATGGTACAAAATATAGAATACGATTACAATGCAATGTGCGCGTAAATTTCGTAAAAAGAAAGTCTATGTGATACTGTGGCAAGAACGATGATATACACCTTCGAAACTACGAGCAGAGATCGAGTCGAATTGTAAACAAATCTTCCGAGTTGTCTTCTAAATTTTTAGCACCGTGCTGTTTGTTTGAGAAGCATTTCTAAATTTTGTTTAATGAAAGAATTCGTAGGTTTTCGGTTTATATTTGTCAGGGCCTTTTTTGCCGATTATCCTGTACAAATGACTTGGACGTCGAATAATTATTAAACAAATTCTCCCTCTATATATAAATATATACATACGTATATACATAGGCGTTTACGAAAATTGTAAATTAAAGAAAACAATAGTCTATTGTAAAAAAGTACCGAAGTATATATACGCAGAGATATTTATGTAATATATATTAAAACATTATTAATTATGTATTTATCTATACTCGATTATAAATTTGCCAGAGTGAGCAACGACGTCCAAGTCAGGATATAGGTGTATGCGTTTGCGTTTTAATGTATTTTTCTAATCGTACTGTATGCGTTCTGTACATTTTCAAAAAATACCCGAATCTCGTTCGGTTTGAATCTCCCTGGTTGGCTGAAAAAGCGTAGTATCTTTTATGTGAACTTCCAATACTTTCATACGCGTAACTGGTGTTTTGATATTTTTTAATATATTTTGATACGTTTTTTTTCTTTATCCAACTTGTTATATACAAAGAGCCTTTCTCTTTTTTTTTTGTATTCATGATAGAGATGTAAGCGTTTAGCACGACTTTCGTGTGTTAGATCTGATTTTTCTTTTTTTTTTTACAACTCCTACTAACATGTTTTATTTATAGCAATCCCAGGAATTACACCGCGTTAGCGCAGCGTGCACAGATTTATATTTAAATGAAAAAAAAAGTACGATGTATGCGGAACAGTGTTCATTTTACGACAGGACAGCACATGTTATACATACATGCAGATAAAAATCATGTCAAAAGTAAGAGAGAAGAGAAAATCAAACATGTGCGCGCCTATCGTGCTAACTTTTCATTGTACATTATTACCTTATTACTATTAAGATACACATATGTTTTCCGACGGAAACACGCATAAAGTAGTGCAGTACGAAAAGAACACACGCTTTGCGCGTGCTTCCGTCGGTTTCGATATCGTTTTAATATTTTTTCTACGGAATAGAGTTTGCAGAGTTTAGAAACCTGATTAAAAGGATTCTTTCATCTCCGCCCCCGTAGCGCAACAGCGATCTAGGGTATACCACACATTGCGTTAAAAAAAAATGTTATACAAAATTTCGAGCGAATTCGCCTTGTGTTCGATCGTTTACCAATAACTACGACAACGCGCGTTCCAATGCCTGTATAACATCTCCCATGTCAATAAAGAAAAGAATAAATTGCAAACGATAACTGAACAAATCAAACTTAATAAAACGGGACCTCATTCTTGAATGCACGCTCTTCGTCGCTCCCTACGAATTCTCATCTTTTTCCCCTTGGAACGGGCAGAATTTCCATCGAGTAAAACGATGACCCCGGGGCCGAACCTGCGATTACAGGAACAGACGATTTGTCAAAATGCTCGATGCCTCTACCGAAGGATGGAAAAAGATCGAGCAAAGGAGCAATGACTGAGACCCCCTGCAGTTTCGGCAGGGTCCTTGCTGCATCGTCCTCGAGGCGACGGAGGTCTTGCGTATCGGCCAAGAGCGCATTCGGTCGGACAAGCAAGAGCTGTGCGGACAGAAGTCGAACGAGATGTGACCGATAATGTAATTATGCGGGACAGGTTTTTTGTGCAGGTACTCTAACTTGATCTCTCGTGAGTTGTTCCCTTCCTTTTCTCTACCTGCGCTTCTCCCTTTCTCGCTTCTACAATCTTCCATCAACATTTCCTTCTTCCGTCCCTTACCAACGTACTTTCCTCTTTACTCTTTTTTTTTTTGTTCACCCTTGCCTATGCCCCCTAGTTTGCTCTTTCCCCGTTCTATCGATCGCTTTACCTAATCGCTAATCTCGATTTTGGTATTCCCCTACTGCACATGTGAGCATTTCTCTTCCCCTCTCGGTTATTCGTTTCACGTATATGCTTTTAGCGGGAAGGGGGCAGCGAAAAAGAAGGAAAAGGGACGGCGCATCGACGAGGCAGAACGTAGCACGATCTGACCGCCACCGTCAGCTACATGCATCGGCGTTAGCACCTGGTTGCCTGCTGTAGGAGCCGCGTGTTCGTGTGGCAGCCGGAGCCGTGCGGGTCTCCTCTGTGTCCTGCGGGGCAAGAGGAGGTAAGGTCGATGCATACACGAAGGAAAAGGATCGTGTACATGAGTTGCACACGCTGATCCAACGTGCAAGGTAAGAATTACAGCGATAACTAAGTATCATGTTCGCCATGAAGATAGACCAACGAGTACTGCAAACTAATTTCAAGAGAAATTGTTTGTCCTAATTCTTCAAGATAATGTTACCGATTGTATCGCAAGGAATTAGCGAAAAGTGATCAATCGCTAAACCGATTCTGCATCCAAGCACGATCCGACAAACGCTTATGTGACGCGGCTCGGAACGGGCCGATCAGCAAGCGGACCGACATTCAAAAAGCCGTGGTCATACGTGATTTTGCGTAATGCCCGGTGCGTTTGTTGGCGGCTTTGTAGCGAATCCAATTAGGTTTGCGACGGTCGGGCAAAAACGCTCGATCGGGAATAAGCCGGCGCCGACCTCCTCTCAAATACGGCCCTCGGGGCTCGCTTCCCCGTTCGTGAACCGCGTGTATAATATACGTTCGGATCAATTGTACGTTGCGCATCGGGCGAAACAAGCCTTTCCTTCTCGCAGCGCGCCGTAATATCAAGCACGAGCGCAATAAGGTTTATCTATTATCCTCTAATCTCGCCAGGCTATTAGAGGGCTCCACGCGTGTTCCCGGGCTCTAAAAATTCATTCATACCCTATGGAGGGATTCCGATAGCCGTGAAATCGATTATCCCGGACTCCACCTTTCCATGTCTGCCCGCCACTTAGCCGCGCAAAAACGATGCGAAATCACCGTGATTTTAATTTGCAAAAAGTCCCCTGTGTATATTTATTATTGCATGATTACTGTCTTGCGAGAAAAAGAACAACGAGACAGACGCTTACTGCTTTATCTGTTTTTTTTCCTTTTTAGATCCAAGAATTCGCGAGGAGGGCGTGACGAACCGTGTGTACCTTTCAATCGCTCAAACGGAGTAATGATACCTTAGCGCGCGAGAGATCGTTTCTCTTTTATGAATTACCCTGTATACAGACGCGTTTCGTACATGGTGAACGAAGGATGAAAAGGGGAGAAAAAAAGGGACTGTGGGAGAGAAGAGAAGGAGCGAGAGGAAAAGCGAAGAAAGAGCCGTAAGAGATAACAATGGGCCATTTGTTACACGGTCCAACCCTCGGACACGCGGTCTACAATGGACGCTATTATCAGCTATTCATTGAGCGCTCTGTTAAACCTGTTGCCCGATGAACATCCAGAACAACCTCCGTTCCTCCCTCGGGGACTATGGCTACGGCCTGACCTTTAAAAATGAAGATATCGCCGAGAGCTTTTAAGTTCTGTGTGTACGTATCGATACGTCTATCCTGTACACCTTGAATGATACTTAAATAGCCCAAAGATTTGTACAACGATGATATGGTAAGAATTGTCTTTGGACAGTGCTAAATTAAATATATGCTACTTTCCCAAGGTACAGAGATCTCGTCGAAGACAGTTCGCCACGACGAAGCTCGATCCACGGGCAGCCCGTTTATCGCATATCATGTATTATTCATCGATCAGCCTCTCATTCGAACTCGCCGTTTGGAAATAGTAATGCAGTCGCCAGGGATCTCATTATCATGCGCCTGTTTTCTACTTTCGCGTCGATTTCGGCTATACGGGGAACCCCCTTCATCCGAGCTCCAGCTAGTGGTCGAAGATTCGTGAACAATCGTGACCATTGTCCTGCCTTATATCGACGGAGACAAATCGCCTTTCCCTGGGAACCAACTGCGGAAAACCGTGCTTCTCCGTTTAAATTTCTGTAAGCTATGTTTTCCACCATGTGTGAAAACAAGGAAAATAATAAGGTAGGTGTATGATTTTCAATTCTACAGAGAAACTGTAGGCTTTTGTAAATCTGTACTCCTTACTGTACTAACAATAGCAGGATATCCGGTATATGCCAAGAGTGGATTGCATAGCCTTCGTCTGTTTGTAGAAAGTTTCTGAAGATCTGGCATGTTCTTCGGAGGATCAATCGCGTCGCAAAGAGACGCTCGTCTCCGTGAGGCGCGAAAAATGTTGCGGCCTGACCGGACGCAGAGTGTAAAATCGTGCATGTCGTATATACCGCAGCACCTAACAAGCCGGCCTTTGTAACGGATGGCAAAACGACCATGGAAATGTGGTCGAACATTCGATTGGAAGAATACACATTAAAAACTAAATGCTTGATGAAAATTGCCGCTTTCGAAAACTTCATGAGAAGAAGTTACAATTAAAGAGAAACGAACTCATGGCAAATTTTCTGGTAAAATACTCCATTGTGAGGGTCCAAATTCAGGAGCAACGTCCCCACCCTTGCCACGGCATAATTCATCGTCGGATAAATCAAGATCCCGATAAACCATTCTTCGATCGATACGTTCGTTCGGTTTTCATCACCCCGTGGGGGTTACTGGTGTGATTTAAGAAGAGTCGAAAGATGCCAATATGTCAACGACGAGTCGGTGGCAAGCTCGAGAACAAAGTCCAAGAGCTGCAACAGTGAATTCTCTTTGCCGAATGCAATGATAGACGATGGAGGGACGAGAATGGAGAATGGAAGAAGGAACGAAGAGGAGGACCCCGGCCAAAGACGTTTAAAAACTGGTTCCTTCCACCCATTTCTTTTCACCTTATTTGCTAATCCGAATTTCCATATATCCGTGTAGACGATATTCGAAATCCGCGGTGATCGGTATCGACTTGTAGACCATAAAATATGTCCACGGGATTCTCTCTGATTTAACAAATAATTGCCAGATCTCTATCTACGAGGAGGATCGTGATCGTGTTTAAATAAATTGTCCAGAAGCTTATTGGATAAGGATTCGCGGCATGCTAATTGTTGCACGGATAATTGCACCTGGATCGATTCGCTTGATCTTCAATAATCGATGAATTTGATCGGTGAGGGCGTCCGCCAATGACACCGCTCTAATGTAATTAAACACTGGAGGAATTGATTGCTCGGGATTGCTTTGAATGCTGATCGAATCAGCGCAAGCTAAACTTTGCAACTTTATTTGTTAAATATTCTTTACATTTCTAACTATAGTATAGGATTGTTTGTTGCAGATATATGAAAATTTTGCAGTTTTCTAACGGTACTACTCTGCTAGACGATTTGCATCTGGAATAAAAGTCAACTTGATGCAGCGAGACAACAAGATCGAGGGAAAATGATCTATGCATCGCCGTCGTCCACTACTGATCGGCACTCGGATGGATGCGATCAATATCGAACTCGCGAATCGTTGTGCACGCACCCTTACTCCCGAACGTATCGGGACCTCTTGAGAGATAGAGATCTTGCTCGCGGTCTCACGGCAAGAAGGCGGGCTGCTGTAGGCTTTTTCTCATTGAGTCAGTCAGTCAGTCAGTCAGTTTGCCGCAGCAACGCGGCCCATACGAACGTGTGTACGCACGTCTCGTTGCCTTAAGATCGGGTGCGAACGGGCGGCTGCATTATCGACAGAGCCGAGGGAGTCGCGGAGGAGCATCGGCAATTGGTCGTCGGCCAACCGGTCCCGGTGGTCATTTTCTCGATCGCGAGAGAGTTGATCCCCACCGGGGCTCTCCGCATCGGGTCCACCGTTGTGTCAGCTCGTTAGATTGCGTGCGCGAGAACGTGCCCGTTCGTCTCGAGTCTCGCCGTGAAATCCCGAATTTCACGCGTCGAATCGTGGCGTGTTCCGTCGGCCTGCACACACAACGAAACTCCGAGGGGGCACACGCACACACAAACGAGAGAGGGGACACTGTGGGGCGTGAGTGACAGAGAGAGAGAAAGAGAGAGAGAGGTAGATTTACGTAGCCACAAGGCGGGCTAGTCATAAACCGTGCAACACCTGGCGGCACGTCGTTAATTATGCAGTGGGCCGCAGCCGCCCTGGCCTCGGCGGCGATCGCTCTGCTCCTGGACACGGCGGCCGCGAGACATCAGCATCGCTCAGGCAATGGCCATAAGCCGACCGGTGACATCTCCCTTTGGATCGATCAGCAACAGATCAAAATGTTCAGCGGTAAGTCGATCCTGAGCAGACCCGCGGTACCTACTACGGTAGATGTCCGATTCATGTGTGCCAATATTTTTTAATGTCTGTCAATTTGTTGTAATAGCAGTCCAAAGTATTTCAGGAATTCATTGATGCTTATCGGATTTGTCACTTGGAAGCATTTATCTGACATCGAATGCTACTGTCACCTTTTGGGACAACACAGTTGTGTTGTTAATTTTCGTGTTACATTTTATACACCGTTTTTCTGTTTTTACCATTAAAAAGACCCTCGTAGCTGTATAAATGTATTATTATTTATCGATAAAGAGGCAAATAATAGGCAAACTATAAGCGATCTTTTTCTGCGTTTAGGGATCGAAATGGAAATCTTCGCGATTACGGAGGGTAGGGTGTTGTCGTATTTGTTGGATCCGGAATTCGAAAGCAAACTGCCGACTATCCCTAGCGAAGTAACGTACGTGAATTTCACATGGAAGTCTGGTGTAAAGAAATACTATTATAACTTTTATCGGCTGAAATCGTTCGACGAGTCGATCCTGAAAACCCCATCAATCACGATCAAAACACAGGGGAGAGTACCCAAAAGACCCAAGGGTAATTTATTTTTCTATTATTTAACGGTAGAATTTTCTTCGTTAATTTAAAGAGAACGATAGTTTCATGACTATACATAATGGTTTAATATTTATTGTCATAGAATTCAGTGTCCTATTGCCCTGTTCCGGTAATAATTCGGGCGTTGCGCAATTGGGCATCGGTCTGATGATCGAAACACGAAAGGGGAAACCTTTAAACGGGACACCCCTTCGTCTAAACCTGAGAAAAGAATGCACCGTGCGCGGTGAGTGCGTGAATCGCGCCCACAATCACCATCATCTCTCCACTCACACACACAGTTCTGTATCAGCAATAATTCAAAGCCTAATTTGCTGCACGCTTGAATTGGAAATAATCGAAATAATCTGAATACGATATCTCTTACGCTGAAAAGATTTATTTCCTAAGAAGGGAGGAAAATATCTAGAGTAATAAGCACACTGATTTTAATTGATCGGGGAGTGATCAATGAAGCGAGAGAGATACAGAGGCATTTAAATTGAGGATGGTTCCGATTGTTTCTCGACTCGATCGGTGCGCACAAAGCATGCCTTTGTGTATTAAATTGGATGAAACAAATTTTTTTTTACGTGAAGCTTGGACTGCGCATTATGTTTTTTGAACAGTATAGCGGCAGGGTTCTCCGTATTACATGCCTCTGTCTCGTAGATCGTAATTGATTAATTAGCTTTTCGGTCGAATGAACGCATGACTGTTCTGGCTTCAAAGATATCCTGAAAATTTCTGCCGATGAGAGACCTTAATCTTAAGTGACTCAGGCGTTCCTTAAACGATCGTCGGCGTATGCAATTGCGCTTATCTGCCTAAATTTTAGTGGGCGGAGCGGGAAATAATCGCTCAATGCTTCTTGTGTTTCCTTGCAATAAACGGTTATTGTCTCTCTCTGCTTTAAGAATAGTAAACAAGAATGGAATGTATGCATGCAGTGTATTCTGTAGGTCATTTAATAAGAAAATGCTTAGATCGGAATTTTAGTTTGTTGGTAAAACGATGCATGCGATTATGTACTGTTAATAAGCAATACATTCGAAACAACACTTTTTTGTTTGAAATACGAGTTTAATTAAAAAATTATTCTATTATTCATTATATAATGTTTTTCATTGCAGAACCAAATCCTGGACCTTGTCCAGATGGATATCTAGGTCCACCACATTGTAAAAAGGCATTATGCTATCCAAGTTGCATGAATGGAGGTAACTGTACAGCTCCTGGTATTTGTTCGTGTCCACCAGGATTTCAGGGACCATATTGTGAAGGAGGTACTCTCAAATCAAACTAAGATACATAAAACAAGTATTACTTTATTTCAGTAAATCTAACAGTTGCAATAGAAATACATTGTTACTGTTACATTACTTATACTGCACTAACAAGTTATATAACTTTCGATATTGATATAGCAGTTTTGCAGCCACACTTAATAACTGTTGTTAAGGCTTGATAGAAAGGTGCTTGTTCCGCACCGTGATCTATACCAGTATCATGATGTTCTTGCTCTTCGTCCCGAAATTTTTTAATGGTTGCTAACAGTTCCTCGTCTACCTTCTCTTCGCTTTCCATCAAAGAACGTAGTTGATCATTGTAGTGCTCAGTGATAACGGTTTCAACCGCAACGGTGCAAGCCATAGCTGCCTTTTCACCCATGAGCGCTGTTCCAGCACCAAGAACGAAACCGGCGATATTCCATACCGGCGTTAAAGCAGTGGGTCTCACGCGATATTTTCGAATTAATTCTTCGAACTTTGTACGGTGTCTTTTCTCTTGATCCCACATATGTTGAATAGTCGGGCCAACAGCAGTCCTACCTGTCTTATATACCCTGTATTAAATTTATTTCTAAAGGAACAACTATGTCCTAACTCTTTTTGCAATATATTTATACCTAAGACAGCCATTTGTCCAGCGTATATTCTATCAGCTCCTAACTCTCCGGCATGATCTACTCTTATAATTGAATCTAACAGTTTGCCCGACTTAGTTATTCCTGAAGCTGCTGACGTGCTAGCCAATCGAACTCCCGGCTGCCTTAGGTGCAGCATTTTTTTTTCTCTAAAAACTTCAAAAGAATATTTCTCATTCAATCTTTCTCTCTGATTTTAAATAAGCATGATTACTTTCAGGTATATGCGCTGAGAAATGTTTAAATGGTGGGAAGTGTGTACAAAAGGATACTTGCGAATGTCCAAAGGGTTACTTTGGACTACGTTGCGAATTTTGTAAGTAATGCCAATATACTAGAAATTAATTAGGATGGGAATGTCATTTTTTATAAATGCATTGCCTTTCAGCCAAGTGCGTTATACCCTGTTTGAATGGAGGAAAATGCAAGGGAAACAATGTATGCAGATGCCCCGCTGGATTCAAAGGTGATCATTGCGAGATCGGCAGAAGATCTCCCCAACGTTCGGCTTGCACAAGAGCATGCAGAAATGGGACTTGTCAACCTGACAATACGTGTCTCTGCGAACCTGGTTGGTTCGGAAAGTTGTGCAACAAAAATAAGCCTTGGGCTTGAAAGTATAAACATACTTTCCATCAGTGGTATTATATTTATAATCAATTGGATAAATGTGGAACGAATTCTTCTATCTAATTTGAAATTACAAAATGTCTTACAACTGTGAATTCTATTTTAAATCTTATTTAATCATGAGTTTAAGACATTCTCAATTTCAAACCTCGCATTTATTTTAATGATTTTAATATACTTAACGTGATATTAGATGCTAAAAAAAAATGAAACTAGAAATCGTTAATTTAATAAAGTATTACTTTTTTTAGATTAAAATAATCTCATTTTGAAATCCAATTGATTAGTACCATGCGAGAGACTAACGTGCATAGTTAGTCATTTACCCCACCCCAGATGTGATATGTAAAGCTGCTTTACAATATTTTATATTATTAAATATTATTTTTAATAATATACTTTTATATTGTTAGATTTATTGTAATGATTTGTAAAAAAAAAAGAAAATAAATTGTATTTTCTCCCTTAACAATATTTGCCCGGGATGATTTCGTAATATTGCATGTCACTTTTGCGTTTCAGGTGTAAGTTTAGATCTCAAATAAGTATTTACGGAGACCTTTCGTTTTAGCAATGTAAAGATTGCAAAACGAAAAGTTGCTACGACAAAGCAACATTCAAATGAAAAAAGGACCGCGTACGTACGTAACACTGTCTGAATATGAGATGTCAAAACAGCATGCACCGAAAGGACCGTTTCCGATCAAGCATAACAGGCTTACGAGTTTAGGTTAGGCTGAAACTCGGCAGCATCGTTCCAGGGACGCTGAGAACACAGGAGTCACGTGTTTCAGGGCCCAATAAGAATGTACATCGGGTGGACGCCATAACGCGTACCCCAGCGGCACTGGCCAATCACGTTATTCCAGATCCGTATACATGTATATGGTGTTCGTGTTTCCGTGGTCGCTGGCACCTTTTTGCGGATTCTGACGGGAAATCGGTGAGTGCCGAGAAAGTATCCGTGCGTTGATAGCACGTAAGCGATCGTTGATGGGCCTTGCGATGCGCGGGTGTTGCGCATTCGCGAAATAAGGGCAATTTCGCATCGTCTGCTTGGAGTGCACCGCGCAGGCTCGCTCAAAATGGCCGCCTCGCTGCCGCGTTTGTTGTGGTGGAGATGGAGGGCCGCGTAGCCGATCGATACGCCTGCTGGCGAAACTGGCCATGGTGTCTATGGCGGCTGTTGTGCGTGTTGTGGCGTGGCGCGACGTGCACGCGAGTTACGGACGGTGAAACAGAGGGTCGCGTGCTAGCCACACGGTTGTGGTGTTGTGCGGGTGAGCGTTTGACACGGGTGGCGAGATGACCGCGAGACGCGAGCGTAGGGCGTGGTGAGAGAGCGTAGCCGACGGCGGCCTCCCCGCAGACGCGAAAACCCTGAGCCCTCCCTGATCGGGTGACCACTCACGGGACACACAAGGTGCGTACGCAACTCGCGATTTTCACTGGGCCTGCTCCATGGCTCCGCGGTACCGCGGTCATGAGCTTTGCGGCCCCGGAGGTGGTCTCTTTTGCGTGTGCCCTGCGCATTTTCATTGCCCCCCCAAAGTAACACCAAATAAACGCGCCGTGTGCGCGGCCTGGCGCATCCTCTCTCTCTGTTCGCATATCTGCTAACGCTTTGTCAAGCCACGCTCTTACCAGACTTCTTAACGAGGCCGCCCGCGCTGCGACGTCTGTCAGATTCATCCTTTCGTGCATCGGTGTTGCTCGTTGTCATGTCGAGCGTAACACCGCTCCACCGCGCTTCATCGCCGCTTCACGAATATACCCTGTCGCAACACGGACCACGGCGGCGGCGACGGCGTCCGAATTACGACTTATCGCGCTCTTCGTCTGCACAAAGTTCTCGTTGTGCCGCACATATATATCGCATCGGGATGCGTGCAGATCTCAAACGTACGCGCGGGAAACCCTTCCGCTTATAGTTCGTTTTGTTTTGCAAACTTCGTCTCGTGCACACAACATACTCATCCGAGTCTCTACTCTATTCTTATTATTTAGTATGTTTCATTGTAAAAGTTCTCTGGGTGAAGAAAGGATACACGAGGATTCCATTTAGACATGCACTCAATATTGTTGTTGTTTATATTTTCATAGGGTAAAGCTATTTATGTTTTTGTTGTACTCCTATGTTATCAATTTGTAACTCATAGATAGTACTATTACTTGTTTTGATTGCTCTTCTCTGTATATGTACACTAGTGTACTTGGAACTCACACCTTCATTCATATTTTACAGTTAATCACAATGACCGAAAGATTGAACAAAGGATATTTTAATACAAGAGATGTAGGATAATAGAAAAGTTTTTTATTGACAATGCTTCTTATTGGAATGCTGAATAACTTAATAGCTGATCTCTGAAGCTAAATTTGTTTCCTTTAATGTAGGTGAAGGTGATGTAGAAGAAAAACCAACATTAAGGATCGACATCTTTATCGACGGGGCATTGCAATATACTTGAAGACAACCACGGACGACGAAGACGAGAAGAAGATGGTGTCTCTGCCTAATGCAGAGTCCGGCACGATGGACAGAATCTCAGATGACGACGATGACGAGCCAAGTAGCGGATCGGAAACCTACGAGGAGGGCGACCTTCTATCGGCTGCTATGGATGATGACGTGACGGCCCAGCTCGCCGCTGCAGGTTGGCAAATCAAACACGCTAATGGTGATTTCCATTTTTTTGCTTTTTCACCTTTTGAGTTATTCATGTTCTAATCATTTTCATTTACAAAGGAAAGTAACACGCGGAGTGCACCAATAATGTTAAATGATTGGCTCCTGCAGATAGTTACAAAAACATAAAGGAGCGGGTAATTAGTAAAGTTAATAATACAAATATTGTTAATATAATTCAATTTTCAACTAGCAATGCCAATGGTAAAGGAATAATATTTGCATCAGATAGTTCGAAAACTAGTGATTTTTTCAATTTATCAAACACAAATCGTGAGACCATTAAATTCCGTAATTTTACATCCAGGCGTTTTGCTAGAAATATCTCTAGATGCATACAATTCAAATCGTTTAGAATCAGCAGAAAGATAGAAGTAAATACTGCCTGTGAATGATACATCTAATCTGGTAACTATTCATCAATTTATATGCACATACGAAAAGATTCTTAGGAGTTCTAATGTCAAAAATTCAATTCATCCCTTTTTTATTTCTTTTACTTTAATTTTCATTTAAATTTTAACACAATTTTTATAATTTTTCCATTTTTTTTTATTGTGCAGCATGTATTTGTTTTTCTTTCAAGAACTTTGCTTTTCAAAGCAGTGTAAAAAAATCACGTAAATTCAATATAAAGAAATTCATTATTAAATGCATTTTACATTGTATGTGTGCTGTATTATTATTGTTTGCTTTACACTTTTAATTCTCTTAAATATGGAAACACTAGTTTTTGTTACATATATTGTAATTCCGCATTTCACATGTAATTGTGTCACAGTCATATCTGTTAGCTTTCATACAATATTTTCTGTGTGTCTATTAAAACATCATAACTTTGACATTAGATCGAAATTCATTATCATCTGGATTTGTGTTCACTTTTTTTTGTGCCATGTACATTCGTTTCGTAATGTCCAGTATTTAAATGTTATTAAATTGTGTAATATTCTGTAGATATTCATTTTCATCTTGTAGAAATAAAAATTCAAGAGCATATACGTATTTAAATTTCGAATAAATCATTTCTCAGTTTGTTGCTAATGAATTATTTAATGTCGTATGTATAAAAGTTTTATTCGAATTATATGCTTTTGGATTAAAGCACGTTTCACATCATCACTGCTTTTGCATCTCTTACGTTTTGAATGACCTAAAAATGTGTATATATTGATATGTCAGTAGAATACGTATAGAAGGGTTTAATAATAAATATTTCGAAGGCAAGCATTGGAAAATGGATGCGCCTACAATCTACTTGTTCATTGTATCACAGTTCTATCAATATTCTACTGACATGTTATTTGGTGTGGGCTATAAAATGAGAAAACATGCAATTAATAATATGCACATTTAGGCCCTGTTGGCGTAGCCGCAGCCGCCGCCATCGTCTCGGCGAAAAAGAGGAAGAGACCTCACAGCTTCGAAACGAATCCCAGCATTAGGAAAAGACAACAAAACAGACTTCTAAGAAAACTCAGAGTAAGTGTATACCCTGATATTCGCCAATGTCTTTCCTGGTACATACATTCCGTCTATTTTTTTTGTATCATTTGTTTAATTACAATCATCTAATTTGTATCAATTTCCAGCAAACCATAGATGAGTTTGCAACGCGTGTTGGACAGCAAGCGGTAGTATTAGTAGCTACGCCGGGCAAGCCAAACAGTAGTTATAAAGTATTTGGAGCGAAACCGTTGGAGGATGTAGTGAAAAACTTAAGGAACGTTATAATGGAAGAACTTGAAAGCGCTCTCGCGCAACAAGCTCCACCTCCGGTACAGGATGACCCATCTTTGTACGAATTGCCACCCCTTATTATCGACGGCATACCTACGCCCGTGGAAAAAATGACGCAAGCTCAGCTCAGAGCATTTATCCCGTTAATGTTAAAGTATTCTACAGGCAGGGGTAAACCCGGCTGGGGGAGAGATAGTACACGGCCACCGTGGTGGCCGAAAGAGCTACCTTGGGCGAACGTGCGTATGGACGCAAGATCGGAAGACGAAAAGCAGAAGGTTTGTATAAAGTGAATGAAATTCGAAATGCCTTCCACTTGTAAATATTACAATCTTGTTAATTAATGCTTTTGTATTTTTTAGATTTCTTGGACGCACGCGTTAAGGCAAATCGTAATAAACTGTTACAAGTTCCACGGAAGAGAAGATCTTCTGCCTGCGTTCAGCGAAGAAGACGACAAATCGAACGTCCTGATACAACAATCGACACCTCATTCCTCGTCGCATCAGTCGCATTCGTCCAGTCAGGGGCAAGGTGGACAGTCGCAGCAACAGCAACAGACGGTGGGAGTTGTTCGTCTCAGCAGCACGGATTCATCTAAGGGAAACTCTTCGCCAGCACAAATCATTGCCGCGTCTCCTACAGCTCTTGCCACTGCCACTCAGGTGGGAGTGGATAGAGAAAAAAAATGAATTTAATGAAACAACATGATAGATTATGAAAAACCATTCAATCTCGTTTCGAACCGATCAATTTCGATCAAAAAACATAAGATCATGATGTTTCTTTAAATTTTATTGTATACAGAGAGGAGTTAGGATCTCTTTTACACGCGACTCGCATTTATGTTCACATGTGTTTGGTTTCCCTTATTTGAGTTTCACCTATCTTTATTTCTCTCGTCATAATTCGTGCCACACGGTACGATCGATACCTTAAAGTCTTAAACTGTGAAAACAATTTTGTTACATTGCATCCTGTTTATGTTCCCAATATTTTTATTTTTCGAAATATGCTTTAAAAGCCACTGTTTGATCATCGCAGTAAATACTAACTTTCTCTTTGCATTTCCAGATGACAGCCCAGTATCCGACGGCAGTTTTACAAACGATAACAAATCCGGATGGCACAGTGTCCATCATACAAGTTGATCCTAGTAATCCAATAATCACGTTACCAGATGGTACAACGGCTCAGGTTCAAGGTGTTGCTACCGTAAGTAACCGTGAATAATTTCTGTTCCATTATTCGCGGCAAAAGCAGAGACATTTAAAATGTTACTTTTATGTGCAGATCCACACAAGTCAAGGGGAAGTCCAAGCACTCGCCGAAGTAGCAGGCAGCGCGGAAGGTACTAGCGTCGCCGTTGACCTAAACAGCGTTACAGAAGCGACGTTAGGTCAAGATGGCCAGATCATCCTCACGGGAGAAGACGGACACGGTAAAACAGTTTTCTATAGGCTCTGCACCGTCGCCGGCCAGGAGCTACTTGAACAGTGAATTGATCTATTTACTGGCCCATTGGATCTTTTGTTGTTTTGCATGCTGTCTGCTATGCTCCATTCAAGAAAATAAGTTACACGTTCTACTATTTTGTACAACGAAAGTAGAATATCGATTAGAGTTATTCTTTTTTTTTTGGTACTGTACATAATGCAATAATTTCACTCGGAGCTATGCACAGCTTTATTTTAATTTCTACTTTAAGAATCCATGATACGTTTATGAGAATGATCAGAGGAGCACATATGACGTACTTATTGACTTTTACAAATTACATTTATAAATGTCGTGAGACAAAAAAGGAAACAAGAGAAAAATTAATCGTAAATCTATATAGTACAGAGACTGCTCTCGATATCGTGTTCGTTTGTATGTGTTTTGTGTACTTTAGACTATTCTCTTTGAGATGATAATATACAAGTTTTTAGAAGGAGATCGATAACTAGCAAACGGAAGATAAAATCATATGTATATGCATGTACATACTGTTTTCTGTTTTTTTTTTGTTTTAATATTGAAGGCAAATTTGAGAACATTATACGTTTATTATATCGGAGTGTTGCATGTGTAGTTTGTACTCCTCTGAGTAAGCACCGGATTTCTTGAAGATTCTAAAATATATAAGTTCGTAACTTGAGTACAATTAATTCACATGGATTCTTAAGATATTTAATTTAACGAAAAGAAAAGAAACAATAAAGAAAGGTATTCGATGATCACGAAAGAAACCTGTCCCTGTTCTACAAACACTACCATTATTACTGAAAAATTGGTTTATTTACTTTAATTACGCAAAGAGAAATAAAACTGCTGTACATAGAGTACTTTTTGTTGATGTTTTTATTATTTTATAGTCGATGTATTCAGCAGCCTTTGTTTAAGCTACTTCACGAACACCACGTTCTAATTTATTCGTACCAATAAATTATTATTCTCTTCACCTGGGAATCGTATTCGTATGATTTATTATATGCTCATCCAAACTTTGACCTTACGGAATGGCTTAAACATCTGTTGCTTTCTTTTAATTAATGCCTTATTTTTCTGAAGCGTAGACGTGAATCAATCTTGCACATTAATGACAGAGTACGTTAAAAGGGTGTGTGCCAGAAAAAAAGATAACGCTAAATGTGGAAGGAAAGAACGTTTTTCGATGTAAAAATTAGATACATGTAACATATAGTAAGTATATCTACTTTTCTTCAACACACCCTATTAATCCTATTATCAGTTTTACGTGGTACATTATATCTAAATATAATTTAAACTCTAGAAAAATTCGTATGGTTTGTTAACTGTATCGTAAACTGGTAGCATGCCCTAATGCACAAACTGAACGAAGACCAAAGCTGTAGTCCTGCGTTATTATTTAAATAAAGATCTCTTGAACGTCGGTGAACAGAGACATGCGTATTGATGTGTGCTTTTCATTCAGTAGTACTGTTTTTGATTTCCAGTTTGCTATACAGAAAAGTGCCTGGTCAGGGCGCAAGAACACAGGACCGTTGCTTCTCTGTTTCAGGCTACCCAGTTTCCGTGTCCGGCGTAATAACAGTACCGGTGTCCGCTAGTATGTATCAGACTATGGTTGCCAATATTCAGAGTGACGGTACGATGCAAGTAGTCACGCCGATGGTTCAAGTCCCGAAGGTAGAACCAGGAAACGGAGAAACTAGCATCGAGGCTGTCACTATTCAGGGGCATCCGATGACGATGATAAACGCAGCCGGTGAACACCAAGTACTACAGGTGATATCGTTAAAGGATGCCAACGTCCTCACAAAGGCCATGCAGGCCGAAGTTGTGAAAGACGAGGACAGTCAGCAACAGCAAACCGTCTCTAGTCCAGAATAAAGCGTGTTTTACATAGTTGATAATACGATAATGCTTTTACGTTGACACCAGAATGCGACAGGTGCACATTAGTGGTGTTCATGAGAGGAAAAGAGTGAGAGTATTAGAAATTCTATGTGTTAATAATTAAGGGAAAAAATGATCGTGTCTTTTCTCTGAATCGTCGTGTAGTGTGTGTCTTTCTTGAGAAACGGTAAACGAATAGTAAAAGAAAAAAAATATGTTTGGAGAGTGAAAATGATTTGAATGTTTGACGAGACTCATTGGACTTGAATGTAATCATATTTGTATTCAAGGATTCATCGTAGACACTTAGAGTATTCACTTGTAATTCTACTTCTCGATGATAGTACTAATTTTTAGAAAGTACTACCGACGATCGATGGACGCGGATCTATTGGATCCGCAAGTTCTATCGATGTATGCAATTATTTATAGCGTCAAAGTATCCGCTGTCTGGAAATTATTATTTTCCAATAAGCGAGCACGGATGCGATTATTTTCGTCTAGTCTTAGTGTCGGGTCCTTAAAAACGGTCAATACACGAAAGAGGCCAAGATTTTATTTAAAAATTCATTTACTAAACGAATGATTAGTAACGATTTCTGTAATTAAATATTGATAATCTGAAGGCAATTTTAACTGAACCGAATGATGCTGTGATCATTGTAATTTATAGCAAATTCCTTCGTCGGACTTGCTAATGAAACAACCTTTCACGGCATCAGGATTTCGATTTAAATGTAATCTTTCTTTTTTCTTTAGATAATCAAATTTGGCTATCAATTTTATCCGAAAGAAAAAGGAAGAAGCATGTAGCCTATTTTTATGATAAATCGAGATAAAATGAAAATAAAAAGGTGTCATTTTTTGGCGGATAGAGACATGCAACGGTACATATTAAATATACATACATTAACGATCAACGGTAGAGGTAAATGAGAAAAAAAGATTAAGCATTTCTGACGGGTACAAATAGGCTATAAGACATAATTTTTTGAAAAATAAGACATACGGATTTGAAGTCTCGATGCACACCCATTAAAACGTAAATAATTTTATCGTAAATACTACGTTGTATTAAGGTATTATTTTAAGATACAAAGAACACTATATCATTCTTTTAAACGGAAAATAGAACCCTTCTATTTCTATTGTTTTTTTTTATCTTGAGCAACAAAATGTAGAAACGAAGAATTATGTATTGTTCTTTACCTTTGCTTTCAAGTAAATTGAAAATGTATTTATTTTTGTTAATAACGAGAGGAACCGTTTTTCCATGCATTTAAATATGCCAACTCACACTTTTATACAGTATATGTAAAGTTAGGGGAAAAGCATGTTATTTTTTTCTGTGCAATCTTGTTTCAATGTTGCGGTGTTTCACGAAGTTTTGCAAGTATGCGTGACTGACTTTTTGAGAATGAATATTCGTTGTTTTCAACGATTTTACTTACAGTTTTATACTTTTTTTTAGGTATTTTTACATAATTCTCTTACGTGGATTACGAATATTACTCATTATAGTTTTGCTGATGATTCTACAATGAGTTTGTGATACTTATTTAACTTTTCTTATTATTGGTACACGTATCTTTATCATGAATGAAGTTCCTGTAGGCGTGTAGTATGCTCGTCTCCGCATATGATAAGAACATAGTCGTAACATTGAAACAACAAACTGCCCCTCGACACCAAGTATGAACGATACCAAAAAAAAAGAATGTTTTTATAACATTATAGAAGAAAGTAGTTAAATTAAATAATTATCCGTAGAACAGATCACGATGACTAGGTATTAATTGTTATATTGTTTTTTAAAACTATGGCCATTACCATACAGAATGTAATATATATATCGAATACCATCAATGTAAGATCGTGTTGTATTTTTTTGTTCTCTGTTTGTAACAAATCACACAGGAGATAAGTTTAATGATCGAAGAGAAAGATCAAGTATGTAATACCATTTTAGATAATTATAGACGTACGTATACATGACTCTGTCTCTCTGTGTATCTTACAATGTAATCTGTACATAAGATCGTCGTTGTGTCACACCTTTCTGCTTTGGTTACTTTTGATGTAAAAAGGAAAAAAAAAATGGTTAACCGAAAAATATTAAAAATTCAGGAGCAACACAAGAACCAATGGAAGTTGCAGTTAAAATATAATGTATATACATATCATTTCGTTTTGTTCATCTTAATAATCTTGAAAAGAAGAATCATATATATTCGAATTTAAGTGTAACATTATAAACTTTTATTTAAATTAATACTCGATAACAAAGTCTTTGGAATAGTAAATGCTCCTTCGACATGATTGGCAAATCTATCTTTTTGCTTGCTCGTGAAAAATCCAATAAGAAGTTTTTCTATGCATAAATACTATGTTTATTAACTTCAAGTAAACAACTTAATGAATATCGTCAACTGAAACTACCGCCAACTCAGGCTTATCGTAACCAAGTTCTTCCGGTGTATTGATACCTAGTTCATCTAACGTAGGTTTGATCTCCTGCAGAATGTATGGATAAATTTCATTAATCCTATCACCGCATTTATCCTTCACTGTCTCTAAAATCCTGATAGCAAGGGCGAAGTCGTTTAGCCGTCTGCAGGCTCTCATCGCTGCACAGATAATGGATGGATCTGGCACAAGATCCATGCCTGAGAAAAACATAATAATCGTTATAACGAAATAGTGTAACAATAATTGTCGCTACTATTAAAATATTATAACATGCGTAAACGAGTAACGCTGGAAACAGAAAGGATGTTTTGAAAATAGCACAATACTGTGCGGTTTAAATGAATTGGAGCCATTTGAAATGTGTAGCGTACACTACGTCGACAGCTCCGATTTTTAGACAACGACAATTATAAGACGAAGAATAACAGTCCTGTTAAACTAACCGGCCAGTTTGTTCATAACTTGACGAATTTCCCAATTATCGAGTTCTGGTCGGCTTAGATATTTAACGTATCTATTGTTAAACTCCTCTTCGGTTTCGACGGGTCCGTCGTGCGAAGCGCGTACATTTTGTGCCGCTACAGTGCTACGTGGAATTATCGAGCTCCTGACGATATTATTTACTTGTCTTCCCACGAATCGCAACATTTTTCACGGAATTACACTGAAAATTCAGTTAATTCGACAGCAAAATCCCACGATCAATCCTCTTGCGTAATTCCAATACGGAAACTTGCCTCACATTCGATCCTGGCACTCTTACCAATCTAAAATTACTAAAGCGTTCGACCAACAGGCGTCACTTGTGCCGCGTTCTCCAATGTTTCATTATTTTTTCCAAAGAATTATTGTATGAGACGTTTTAGATTTTAACTGTGATAAAAGACATATGCGACTTGTTATTAAGCATATTCTATCCCATTTTCAAACTCCAGGAAATTAATATGATTGTAAGAATGACAAGATTATTAATTATGTCATTAATTAATTTTTAGGTCTTGCAATAACTCAACACGTTTCTCATGCATGTACAATCAATAATAAATACTTGCATAAATGTTTTTGTATTACTATCGATAACTATTGATATTTCTCCACCTCTACTACCGATAGCATCGAAGCGCCAATCAGGCTGACAAACTGTAAAAAATAAATCATTTTTGTCTTTAAACGCTTCAACTGGGAAACATTTTCGAAGTTAGTGCTTGTTTAAGCAGAGACAAAGAATAGTTAAGTAACTAACAGACTTCGACAACCTTATCTGGCACTGCTTCTTCTACACAATTGACAGAAGGGACCTAGTAGAAAAACTCAAAGAAAGAAATGTACAGGAATATGTGTGAACGCAAACTTTCTGATAAATAGAACTGACTCAGGCACAGCAAGACTTCTATCGGCATTCTTGCTAAAAATAAGAAAGAACCTGTACTAAGAAAGAGGCGCTGAAGGACCAGCTTAACCATGTTGCTAGAGAAAGAAGACTGTACAGTTAGATATAAGTTTTTATACACATTCATAACTTTCTAGGCTAATATTACATCTCATAAAGTACAAATTACCATAGAATGCAAAGTTACAAACGTAGGTAGATAGATAAAACGTGATGTAATTAAGGATGTAGCTTACAATCACGCCTTGCGATAGTTAAAACATTTTTATAAAGTTTTGGTAGTCTATACATAATGTTTAATTCAAGCAGCATTTCTGGCTCTCTCGAGCGGTATTTCCAGCTCTCGCAACAGTGTTTCCCGTTCTATCCACGGTTTTGGCTCCGACTAACATAAACGAAACTACGAGATCTACACTGTATACAAGCTGTAACTCCTCGGACAGCGGTAACTGTGTGTGTGATGTATTGATAATGTATTAGTATAGTAGAGTAACAGCATAACGCCGTACTATTAAATTATACGTGTATTAATTATATTGATATTCGTTTAAACAATTTATGTGTTAATTTTAAGATGTATCATAAATGAATTTATAACAATAATCAATAAGTAATAATTTTTAGTTTCTAAAACACTTTTGTAGCATATTTTAATCTATACTATTATTATTATTGTAATTTTCATTATTATTTAATTATGAGACGTATTGTTAATTAATTTGTAAAAGTAAAACCTGTCCACTTCTAATAACTTACGTTAGAGATAAGTGCTGGCAAATGACATCAAATTCCAGGAATTAGTGGAAAAAAGCATACTTTTACAACTTTATTCCGTCAAAAAATGGAGTTAAACTTTGTAAAATCACCTTGTGGAAACATTGTTGCTAACTGAATTCCCAAAATTTTCGCCTAGCAACTTTGTTGAGCCAACAAAAAAAAAATCGAATTAAATTTGATTGTACGGAGTTCCTTGTGCTCGAAATCACCAATTTATATCAGGAGAACATAACATGCGAGGAGGTCTTTCATTTTACCAATTCCTGGAATGCGACGTATGTTGCAAAAATGGAAATATGCTACTATTAATTTATCGTTAATAATCGATGAAGAGAACGAGAAAGATATCAGATTTCTAACAGACCATATGATTCTGGACGATTTCGATTTTGCATTGGTCGGTATCAGAAAAAGGAAATATTTTATTTGTATACGTATAAATAGAAATGTAAAATCACGCGATTCGACTTGTATTACAACGTAAACACCGATTGAAGAAGTTTATTTTTAGTGAAAATATTAAAATGCTGTTTCTACAACAGTTCTTATCATCTCTTAAGATTTTTTATACTTTTGGATTGATCCTTTATGCTGCTTTTACGTTTGTGATTCGTTGTGGCAGTGTTATTAATTTTCGCGCAAAAAACAACGGCTTGAGCCCAGCCAGCGAGAGGACCCCAGAGTTCGCGTAAATAAGTACTTACTTCCTCGTGAATTCGTGGAGTGACTGTTTTCTGTTGTCCTAAATGAGGTAAATAATTAGCTCTAGCAATCTGAAATATGTGGGTGTCCACGGGAATGGCTTCCAAGTAGCCCAAAGACATTAAACATATACAGTCTGCAACTTTTGGTCCTATCCCGGGAAGAGTAATTAATTGTTCCCTAGCTTCAGCATATGATACACTGTTCTTTTTATGTAAATTTAGAAGCCACTCCTTTCCACCAAGTTCCTTCAAACGTTTTGCTGCTTTCGCTATATATCCCGCTCGATATCCAAATTTTTCCTCCTTCAATTTACTTTCTACGTTTTTCTCTGTTAATGCCTCTATAGATGGAAAGTCATAGTATTCTTTACCCTCGATCGAGCAGATTCTTTCGCCAAAAAGAGTGCACAATTTTTCTACCATTCCCGATATCCTGAAATTGTGACGTATTTAAAACAAATTGTGCATTGATTAAAACATTCTTCTACGAACCTTTGTATATTGTTATTAGAACTGCATATAAAAGAAAACACATTTTCAACAACGTCCTGATTCAATATTCTAACTCCGTCCGTTTCATTTAAAGACTGCTTAAAGTATTTGTCGACCGCAGCCCATTTTTGGCATTGCTCTTCCAAAGATACATCCAGTCTAAAGTATTCGGACAGAATGATATCATAATTCTTGTGTTCTAACAACAGTCCGTCTACAACATATGAGATGTGGGTATCATTTTGTGTAAGAGTCCAAACGCATCCATCAAACACTCCCCTATATCCGTCATCACAAGAAAACCATCTGTGGAAATGATTATTGTTTGTTAAAAATGAAAAAACGGATAACTTGCGATATGCAAACATTATATTTCGTAGATATCGAAATTTTAATTATAAAAAAAGTACGAAGATCTCTGTAACTCGCTTATTTAATAAAATTCTTAGTTCATGAATTTTACCTCTATAACGAAGTTTCTGAAAACGCGTAAGATCTATAGGGCGGAGAATTTTTTAATTTGCGGGCATATTTTGCTTGAGGATTCACGAGTATCGAGATATTGGTTATGTTTTCTCAAATTGAATAAATAAAGAATGATACTATTAGTTAATTACCTAAAACTTTGACCACCCTTCAAAGTGATACCGAGGTTTAATTCGGTCGGCGGGCAAATAATTGTGCCTTTCCTCGACTTCATTTCATTCTCGTGCATCTTCATCTTGAATTGTGTAGAATTGGTCGATATCCGAATTTTAATATTTGATACTAACGCACAGAATCTATCATTCGGTCGTAGAGATTCATAATAAGGCAAAATTTTGATAATTTTGAAGAATTTTTAGTTGCTTACTTTCAGACCGCGATTACCCGCGCTTATCACTAGCGTTGGAGAACTATCGATGTTACTATCGACAATAATCAATCATCACCACTATCGAAAACTGTCGATACTTATCGGTATTTCGATTTCAAAGTACATATTTAAATTATTTTTATAATACGTTTCATAATTTATTAGGGACAATAACGTTGGATCTTTATTATACATATTTACAATAATATATTTATAACTATGGTTTTCAATAATCTGCAAAGTGGATGAATTCTTTTCCTTTACACTTTACGCAATATAAAGTGATATTGCATATTATTATCATTATATACTGTATTGCTTGAAACTTTTTTTCGTTTAGTAGTATGTAGTGTTTGATATTTAAATACTTCAAGTACTTAATCAATAGCGTTACATTTTTAGTCCATTGCTTAACATTCTCATTCATCCCACGGACATGCCTGGCATAAATACAAACATACCGAACGCATTCACCAGTACATTTATAATGAATTGAATATTTTGCGTCAATTTTTGATGATGCGTATTAAACGCTTTTATTTAAACGAAATAAGTTGACTTGCACTCATAATTTAACGATTACCCTCGTTGACGATCAAGCTGCATATTAATGTATTAATTTATTCTGCCCTCCACGTGCTTGAAAAATTACTCTACTCGTGTTATGTACAGCTTTGTTATATTTATCTACAGAATAATTTATTTGGCATCTTTTACTATGATTATATCTACGTTACTTATAGAATAGTGTCTATACTATAGACAATAGAAATTATACCCTGTCTATCTCGATGCCATTTCTCAGTTTCAATTATATTACCACCCCTTCCATCGTGACGTAGTTTCCCATTTTTAAAACCAAATCGTTCAACTTTTCAATGATTAAACGACATCGCAAGCGAATACACAACAGCTGAATAATCCTTTCTTTGGAATGAGAAATAATTTCAACGTACAATTATCCAAGATACGAAAACGTATGCGTAGAAAACTGTTTGAAATTGCCTGAACGATTGTCCCGTCTACCATACTCGCTATGTATTGTCGTTCCATTGAATTACAGACGGTCAAAGGGGATGATTATATCCCTAGTATTACATCCCCCTCTAGGGCAATCATCGAACGGTGTTCAATAAATTATTGCATCCCTGAGAATCGCTATTGACATCACCCCACATAAGAAGATCGTTTCCAAAAATTATCGCTACATCTCGAATTTCTCTCCCTTCGTCGTTTAATAATAAGGAACATTGTCGCGAACGTGCGCCTGTTTCCGGTACTCATGACGCTGGCACTTGCCGGTCCACGACCATTTCGTGCAAACCCTTTGCGGTTTCAATACGAAACACTTCGTTTTCAGAACGTCAAAGAAGATCCTGCCGATAAAGTTCGCCGATCCTGTGCCAGCCATCTTTAAACACGTACGAAACCTGGAAAAAACGGTAGCAATCGTTAGATTAGAATCGCTTCGGATCTGTCGCAGATTCGTTCGAGTATAGTAACCGATACCGTTCGTCACAGGCACAATGCATCATGCTCGAGATGCCCCAGTTGAAAAGGCCGTAACGGGTCTCAAACGCGGGGATGAAAAACGGGCAGGCCGTGTCGTGTCTGCGACAGCAGGCATCTGCTCTGCCAAAACCTCCCAGATTCGTGTATTTCGTTGCCCGATGACCACGGCCGCACCATTGTGTGCCTGGGATCATCAGCAAGTCCCTTCTCGAGCGGCTCCTGCCTCGCCTCTGCCGATGGCTGCCGCTCGTTCCGTTTGAGAGCCGCGTGTACTTCCTGCGGGGAAGTTACAGAGTTTAAGGGAACAAAGATGAAGTGATTATTGCATTTCGGGGATAATCTGGAGTGCAGCCTGTAAATTGTGGGCTGTTGAATGAGCGAGGTCGAAGACCAATGCTGGGTACAATGGAGAAGTATTAACGGGGCAAAGAGAAGCAGGTAGAAGTGCTCGGAGCGACAATACAGCTCATTAAGCGTTGCTTTTGCAGGCAAATTTGTTGATTTCCACCTGAATGGCTCGGGGCGATTTATTTATTACCTTCATCTGCGGCTGTTAACTTTATGACCATCGTCAATTTTACGATAGTTATAAAAATGAATGTTACTCCTCGTTTCAAAGCCCTAATTATTGAAATTTATAGCATCTCATAGGTTTTTTTTCAAATTGCGTAGTTGCATCCTTTTTGTTTTACAGTTTTTTTATGTTAATTATACCTGTGATGATGCTGCGTAAGCAGCTGATTCTTTGCCCTGTTCCGTAAGCGAGTGCACCGATGACGTAAGTCAGAGATGGAGGACAACCAGGAGAGGCTCTGTGGGATCCTCAGCCTGTCCTCTTTGTGGTCCACGTCGAACAATTCGACGGACACTTCGTCATCGTAATCGTCCGAGTGTGCACTCGACGAGCATATTCTCTCGTTCTCGTTGGCAATCTTCTCATCCACGCAGTCGGTCAACGTGCCTCCCTCGTATATCAGTTGCAACTTTCTGGTCGTCTCCTGCAGCCAGACTTGCCTCAGTGCTACATCTGTATCTCTATCAGAGACATATACGCCATAGAAAATGGAATCTAATTCGCATTTTGCATTCAGCACGTTCAGGATGGCATTGGTCGACGAGTTGTATCCTGGATGATGGCTTTGGTTCGTTAATGCGCCTTACCGTCCTGAACGTGTTAAATAGCTGCAGTCTGCATTTGCATTTGAATACAGTACTTAAAGTATTTAATCAAAGTTAGAATGTGAAGACTTTAATTTGCGACACTATCCGAAATTCAGATTCATGTATTGGGGTTCGTACCCATCTAATACGGCCCTTAATCATCTCGCGGTCGAACGTTGGAACTAATCTAGTCGCCTAGCCAATATTAACGTTTTACAAAAGTCGTACAACAGAATTGATAATCATTTAACTCGTATATCGCATTTGTTCCTTAGACTCTAAGCGTTCATTTATGATCTTATTTATTTAAGAATTTGCTTAATCTTTATATGTATTCCATAATTATTAATTGTTTATAACAAATAAACCAGAACAACAGTTGTTATAAAATTGTACTTGATTGTAGCCGAAACTGTTAGCTGCAATTTGAGCCCTATTCTATTAAAAAACTCTGCTTGGAAGCGAAGAAAACTGTATTTGTTTGAAAGGTTAATATTGACTAAAAGACAAAGTACAGTTCCATGTTTAACCGCGAGGTGGTTATAGCGTTGCGTCGCAGAAAACTTAAGGGCCGTATTATCGGCGACGAACGCCAATAAGTGCACCCCAATTCTTCAACGCAATTTTCTCGGATTCTAAACAGATTTTTCACTGTATAGTTCCCGATTAAAAATATAAAGGAGACCCTCAAGGGCCATGATACTAGATCGGGAAAACTCCAGCTGAACACATTTTGATTCCCGTCGAACGAGCAACTAATTTCTTCTCCTAACATGAAAGGCTGATACTATCTTACATCTTATTCCTCCGGAACCTGTAACTAACAATGAAATATGATGGAGAAGATTCGATTTCATTTGAAAAGGGGCGTCGTTCCGCACGCGTTTGAAGAATCGAAAGGCCCGGAGGCGACCCAGGGCGAGAAATTCACGCTAGATTGACTATGTGCACGCGTAGCCCGATGCGTTCCCGTGATTAACGTGCATCCATGATTGATGCTCCCCCCGCCTTCTTTTCGACACGTCGATAAGCATCTCCGACGGTCGTTATTAAATTCGTTAACGGCTGTCACTCGATAACAATGTTTAATCGTTCAGAACCATCGACGCGTTCTCTGGCTCCGCCGAACACGATCATCCTAATAAAACCATTATCCTTCTCGAAAACGTAGCCTGTTATTTTTCCTCCGTAGAAAAAAAGAATCTTCGACACTGCTCATCGATGCAGAAAAGATATCGTTCTCCCGATTTAAAGGCTCTGTATGAAGCCATCAACGTTCACGATGGGCCATGAGAACGGACAAGCCGCGTGCTTTTCTCGTTACAGGAAAAGAGCTTTCGCCGATTTAAGTGCAAGGTGACGTTTCGCGGTCGTGGAATTCCCTGGTATCCTCGTGAGAGCATCCGCAGATGAGTTACAAGCCGCTGGTCCGAGGCCAGCAGCCGAGAGCCGCGCTCGATGTTCGTCCTCCTGCTCCCTGTGCCCTAATCCTTGCTTACTTAACTTGCCGCTTCTCGGCTTAAGCTCTCGCTTGGCTTAGCGGTCACTCTCCACGACCGAACGCGATAAATCGTTTTTCCATCTGCGAATTTCGCGAAACGCGACACTATTGCCGATGCACTTATATGAAAGTCCAATAATGCGATCTGAACAAATTCCTCTAAACCAAATTCACCACGGCACGGTAATAATTATGCGATTATAGCATAATGAGAAATGGACGATATTTAATGATTTCATTAAAAAAAAAAAAACAATCGGCAGACATGGAAGACATTTGCAGTCTTTAAAAAAAAGAAATATGCCAAAGGAATTTAGCGCGTTCGCGCTGCTATTCTATGCCCTTCCCGCGAGCAGCCTGACAAAGACTCGTCGAACAAACTGCAAATGCATGGCTGATATCAGCTAGCCTGAGTAAAAACGACAGCGCATTGAAAGAGGTAACCGATGTTAAATGCATACGTTAGCCAGTCTCGCGGCTCCCACGCGTATTGGCAATTCTGAAAGGAGGCATTGTTTTCCTCTTCGCTAACGCTCCTAACGGGAGGGCTGTAGACCCGGGGTGTTCTCGGCAGAGATTTGCTGTTCTAGCCGAAAGGAAATGTTGTTTCTAGTCAAAGGGGATATATCGTGGTATTGCTTCGCTTTCCATCGAAGGAACAGTGAACTTCTGTGGTTCACGAAAACTTTCTACGAAGGGAACGCGTCTCAACCTCATTTACCGTTGCTATAACGGTGAGGTTCTCGGATTAATGAAAGGGCAAGGCTTGATGGGGTCCTCCTTGATGCCCGGCGTAATTAAATGCCGATGGGACTCAAGACAACACAGTTCTATACAACGATTTTTCAGTCCTACATTTGTTTGTGAATGACGGGGATGGGAAATACTTTATATCTTCTTTGATAGTTAATTGCTCATTTTTTGGTGGGGGAGGAGGTGGTAATTTTTAAAAATCCTGTATTCATAGAAATCTGCTCACGGAGAACTTCCGACTTACAAAGTAAGAGAACATTTCTATTCAACGAATATCCTGTAGCTACAGAATTATAAAATAATTTGTTTCACGGAAAACCCCTTCATTACTGAATATAGAATTTTCTTCCCAGGAAAGAGTCTTGCTATTCCTACAATTTCTTTGCTGAGGTAATTGAAAGGATATTGAGCAGTATCCGTAGCAAGACAAAGAAAAGATCGCTTACCCCCAACTGACGATGGTTTCCTTGGCGCAAATTCCAGGCAGCCGGATGACTCGTTCGAGTTCACCGTCCTGCAGGATCCTGGTGACTGAAATACCGCGATTAGACGCGCCTTTGGAGAACACGAAGGAGGAATTGGTAGACGGGAGGAGGAGATTCGATTGTTGGTGAACAGCTCCGGCGTCCGACAGCACCAGGAGCAGCCCCAATACCAGCAGCATCGGGCACCGGATCCGAAAGATTCGCCTTCTTTCCCTGCACACACGCGCGATATTTATTGCCTCGTTTCAGCTATCTACCTTGATGTTAGGTAGCGTATTGGATTTTATTTCACTGCTTTTTCTTTTTTTATTGAGTCAGAGGAATGCAGGGGGTTTCGCGTTGCATCCTCTGGTCGTTTCACTTAACATCGCCGACAATTTTTTCGATGCTTTTCGAGCAATTTTTTTTTTTTACACTTCTAGGATCGTATTTGGACGAATGTAGTTGCGTCTTTAGTCGAGGATTTCAGGTATTTGATATTTCTTTCTCCAATGAAAGCTCCTTTAATTTTCATAACATTTTTGTTACATTCCACGAACCCTTTTAATCATCTCTGTTAACGTGCAACTCAATAGCAGACAACTGCCAAAGGGGACTGTTCGGATCGATGAACGGTGTAACGGAGATATCAATTTCTGGCGTTCTGCGCCGATTTAAAGAAATTAGAGCGGCCGTGGCTTTGACACAAGCAACGGGGGCCGATACCGGGCCGCGAACCTGTCGCTTTCTTTTCGCCGTTTCGCGGAGAACTGTTTGGCGCTTTGCCATCGGCCACTTAATCATCTTCTTTTCATCGGCGAAGATAAAAGGAACGCCTCTTACGTAATTAGCACGTATGATATCTGCGCGGTCAGTGTGATCCAGAACTGCTTATTATTTTCCTGTAGATATTCGCGGAAATGTGCAGAAAATTCTGCTAAACAAACATGTAAAATTATCTATGCAATATTCAATATTTTATTACTCTTTTTTATCTTATGTCCTCAACAGTTTATTTCTTCATCGCGCTTAGAAACGAAGTAGATAAACTTGATGCAAAAAATGAATCATGACGCAAAGGTAACATAATTAATGTATGTAGAATTAATCGCAGCTTCGTGACGCACGTATCCATGCAGTTCTTCGCCAAATCGTTATCGCCCTCGCTCGTACGCTTCAAAAGAATACGGCGATAACAGTAACTCGTATCTATATCGTTTCTCTACAGCCGGATCTTTGGCGACCGTATTTTTCTGCAAGCTTAATCTACCTCGCCGCTTCTGTCGGCGGAGCAAGTAAACAATTTCTTAAAGAAAACGCTAATAACCCTTCTTAAACCAATACCTCGGTATCACGCTCATCTGGACGATCTACGAGCGGAAGATCCAAAGAGTCCTCGGCGCGGCGATTCAAACTCTTCCATAAATCGTACACTTCCGTTCACCGCGGCAAACTTTCTCAAAAGACGCGCATTCGTTCATGTTCAAAGCAGCACCACTTGTTCCAACACTCGTCACTTAACAACAAACAGAAATGATTGTGAGATGCGGGACCAGAAAGCAGATCGCGATTTACTATAATGTCCAAGCGTCCTCGAGAGAGAGAGATTCGACTTCCGGTTTTCAAACTATGTCACTGGCAATCCGCGTAGATCTCGGATTGGGTGCAAAGATGAAGTCGACGCGAATGAAATTGCGCTGAGGTACTTATGGCATTAAAAAAAAAAAAAAGGGAGCCACGTGGGTGAATCTTTTCGCGCCCTTTCCTCGCCGCGGATTCTCTCCGCGCGTTTGGATCGACTTGATTCGGGTAAAGATCTTGCGAAGGCGATCGGCCCGTAGTGTAACTGGCGCGCTACGCTCGCGACTCTCCCTTAAATACTGGCGAGAGGTTCTGGTGGTTGTCCAGTTCACCTACACAACCACCTATTCTGTCACTTGCGTCTCCTTCTCTGGCTGCCACTCTCCCTCGATGGCTCGCCGCGTTTCCCATCCGCAACCCCACCACCGATTCGGACACCAACCAAAGTCTCTTCCCTGCTTCCCCTTTCCTCCTTCTCGGGGCAACCTTCTGTGTTACCACCGACGACGAGGCTGCCTGCCTCTGCCAAATCCAATCCTACCCGCTCTCACCCTGTACGAGATCTAATCCCTGTTCTTCCCTCTTGCTCTCCGTTCTCCACACTTTGTCACCGCAGTTTTCCCTCTGTCTTCCATCCCCCTTTCTTTTTCTCTACATCCCCCTTTCGGCGGGCGAACACCTCTTTCGCCTCCTTTTTCCCTCATTTCTCTCCTCCTCCTCCTCCCTTCGCGTCGTCTTTGAATTCTCGCGCACGCTTCCACCCCTCCCGCGTTTCACTCGTCTTTGTCCTTCCAGCCCACGGAGACGCTGCTTTTTTACCACCCTGATCCTTCTACCGTCTAGGCGACTCGCGCGGACGCGACTTTGCTAAATGCCGGCGCATCCATCACCGCGCGTCGTCGCGCGACTCGGATCGGAGTACACGGGGAGAGGGAGAGATTCTTCTTATTTTTGCGATAGATCTCCGCGGCTCCGTGGATCCGCCTGGAATCTGCTCGATGATTGGTTTGCAAAGATTTGCATTGCATTAACGAACTCGAGCTCATCGGAAGATGACAGAATTACCATGTTCTTGCGCCTAGCGTGCAAAAAAGTAGACTTACAGCTTTGTCAGCTAACTCTTTTCCTGAGTTTGTTCATCAACTTAGAGCTGACGAAGAAAAACGCTGTGCAAAATAAGCTGCAGCCGGGGCACACAAAAAATCGGCAAGTACGTACTCCGTTTTAAAAGAATCAAAAAAGGAAAACGAAAGAAAGGCTGCGATCGATGTTTAATAGGGTTTAAATAGAATGCGTTGATATTTTGACTCGATCCATTTCCGATGATCGACGCAGAGGGGAGATGGAAGCAAGGCCGCGGATCGAGGGAGGTCATCAAGCATTTATTTGACCGCGAATTTTTCCGCGGCGAAGCCAGACGCGGACGGTCCACCGGCGAAACATTCGTCGATAATAAATTATGCAAGCCCGCGGCGACAAGAGTGGTCCTCGTCATTGGCCATGAGCCCCGGAAGATCGCGGCGCGATTGGCGTCCAGCCAGAGGTCGTTTTTCCCAAGCAGCCCGTGATAAACTTTCGTCTCGGGGGCATTGTCGAGCGAATTAGCCGCAGCTTTCCAATTTTTCCACCGGCTGAACACCTATAGAGAAGCGACCGTTCCCGTCTTCCGGAAATGGATCCATCTTCGCGACGATTTCCAGTGGTGAAACGCGAATATTTTATTCGCAGTTACTGCCGAAGAGAAATATCTGTTCGGATTCTCACGGGCGCTGAAGTTATGGCCCATTAGAGTATTTATTTGTAATAAAGCGGGCGAAAGGTTCCGGAGCGCAATATGGAATCGATACCATAATTTATTGCACGACAGAGGAACGCTTACCGTCGTCGTGCTAAATAAAAAATAGGAAACCATTATCCTTACATTTGAAAAATGTGACGACAATATTTATCATTTTCATTTCTCGATCGTTTCACTTCCGTCCGGATGAATTCTCCTTGAATCAATTTTATTGCTTACCAATAAAACACGAATAACAATTAGACTTTCCTATACACGCAGACCCGTTTAAAAGCACTGATGCGACATCAAAACGTTGAGCCGCCGGTCCATCGTAAACACCGGAAGACCATATAACTCGAGTGGACCTCACAGGTGAAGCGCATTAATATCAGCAGGCAAGAGGGAAAAGGTCCGCCAAGAACTACATAGGCGAAGGATCCGAAGATTTATGCCCGTCCATCGACAGATGCGGAGTGGCCTGCTCAAGGAACAAGATCAAGCAGCACGGAAATTAATTGGCGGGACGATGAAGTGGCAGTGAGAAGCCGTCAATGGTTTCCCACCACCGTACCCTTTCGTCGTTATGACTCGCTGCTGTAGGACAGATCTCTGAGGGCTAAGGAGGGTGCGAGAGAGGAGGAGTAGAAGGACTACTGGAGGTGAGAGTCCGTAAGCGAGTAGGTAGTTCTTGGGGCACTCGATTGTTCGACCCTCGGGGGTTTCTTCGAGCATGCGTATGCTTCTGAATATAAAAAAAAAAGGTTTTAAACAAAAGTCATCCTCCACCCGATCGGGGAATCGCCTTTAAACATTCGACTCGTAAGGGAGGAGCTTCTGTTTCGTTACACTTTTAATTGTTTACTTCGTTCGAGGGTTGAAAGATCGCGTTCTGTAAACGGCAACGAGACATTTGAGAGGCGACAGATTGGAGAGTATGTAAAAATAGCAAAATACAATTATTGGCCATTTGAATAGCCCACGGGAAAGTTTTACAGTAGGAATTTCTGAGCCTAATATAGAGCTACCTGTACAATCCGAGGAACAGCTTTCAGAGTTGTTTCACTCTCCCACAGGAACGGTTTTATTCCTCCGAAGGGCTCTCAAGCTGGAACGCCAATGCACACAGAGTGGGATGGCTTGGTGGGCTGACTCTTGCAGACACTTAAATCTTAGAAAAATATCTATTACCTCTTGTCGAATTACACCTGGCCGTTTCCTTCCCCCTGCATTCGGATGTTGTTGACCAACGGCGCCGTTCCCGTTCCACAGGAATCCTCTCAAGAAATTCATCTCTACAAAGTAGAGGTCCCTATAGCCGTGAACAAAAATCTTCGCGCGTTAATAACTATCAAAATCTTGTTTAAATGCATCATCATGTTCCGCGTTGTTTGTTCAACCTTGTGGACACGAGAATTAACTTGGAGAACCATGTACGTAATTTTAATTTCTCAAATATCGTTGACTAACTACGAGGAAGGGAAAATAAACGAAAGAACAGACGCCACTTCAACATGGACATCGTATCGTACGGTGAACCGCTGGCTCAAATACAATTCGCAGCCTCGAGTCTGCTTTCCCGAGAAACGGTGACATTGGAACAGCTTGCCGTGGAATATGTGCTCGATCAACCGGCTCACAGTTCTCGGATCAAGAATCCCTGCTCTATAACTAACTTGCTATTATAGCGGCTCAGGTGTAATTATCTCGCGATAGTTCGGCAGCAGGATGCTCTTGCTAACTAGAAGGCAATTTCTAGATACCGGCCATAATCAAATTGCCTCTGTGCTATAATAATACTGCATCGAACTAAACGCTCCCTCATTTTCCATGCAACTATATTTTTCAGCTGCTCAACTGTTGTCCGTGAAACATGATCATCCGACAGTTTAATAAATAACGAGACGATTTTCTCTGCGGAGGAGAAATGCTGAGAGATTATTGCAAGATAATTGCAAGTGCAAAATATAAAATACAAGCTTATTATTTAAGGATACGCGCAAGAATTCTTTTATCCGTGATCATTTATTCGGAGGCTAAAATTACAGGAATCCTTCCCGATGCATTAATAAGAGACACTACGCGGTCCACGGCTCGGAACAACTGTGTAGACAAATTCCAGACTTGAAATATAATCATTTTACAAACCGTTCCTGTGTCGAATGGAGCAATCGCTGGCCATTAACGGCCACAGAATCAATGACTAATTATACGCTTGAACAACGTCGAGGGGAAAAGGTTGTAGACCGAAAGGAGCGCCGGGGGATAGGGTATCGATCATCCATCGAGGATCCATGACAAAAGATGGGACAAGTTAAAATCCTTCGAACACGAGGAGAATTCGATGATCGTTCCTGCGGAGAATCGCCCCACGGTTTCGTGGACCGGTCGAATTATTATAGACACCGGCTCGACCTTTCCCTCCAACGGCTAATTAATTTTTATAGCTTACGCGATAGAGCCTCGGGGTCCATCGCGCGTTCCGTCGTTGGATCTTGCACCGGGAATATTAATGGACGGATCCGTTTGCTTCGGCCGTGTTTGCTGACTTCCTGCAAGTTCTCTTTATTTGCGGATCGTCTCGTTGTTATAGTATTTGCCCTCTTGGTGACCGTCTCCCCAGACCAAACGCATAATTTAATAGTTTTGCGAATTTATACATTCCCAGGTCACAATACTGTAGCAGAAAACGAGCCACGAAACTGAAAAGCGCAGGTACAATTGCAATTGTACCATTTCAATAACGAACCTCAGCATTATTCTTCCAAAGAGACACGAACCGGTCTACTATAGTGGTTTTCTACCTGAAGCTTGCAACCTTTTCGCTGGAAAATTCCTTCACGGGATAGTCGATGCTTTAAAAGAGAAGAAATTTCTGAAGTCGACGAATCATTTTATTTAATATCAATTTTATCGACGTCCAAGTTTTTCGAAGCCCAATAATATTCTATAATTTGAATGACTCCAAGGAAAAATTCTTCCTGAGAAGATTTAAGGGAATCGAGGAAAGTCGATTGTACACTAGAAAGGTGGAGCCGATACTCCTGTTAAATTTTCTAGAAGCCATGACCATTAATCGAAACGGTTCCAATACTTTTTTTCCCTCATAGTTCCTCGTCGTCCGAGAAGAATAAATTATCCCTCGATCGCTAGACCTTCCTTGGGGGTAATTAAGTTTTTGGACTTCCACGAGGAGAAAGTCGAACATGGATAAAGTAATAATTGTACGCCTATCGATGCACGTATAATGGAAACCGAACTCATCGTTGCGCACACGATAGTAAATTAGTGACTCGAAACTGGTTCCAGCCGCCAGGCTTCGAATGGATATTCCGAGGGAAGTTCTTCTTTTTTTTTTAAGGTGCAGATTAAATGTATCGCGATTATTACACTTGATCAATATCATTCTCGTTTGATGTACGTCGGCATCACAATTGGCGAACAATAGAAATCGCCGGCTCTGGTATAAGAAAAAATAAAGTGCTTGGTACATTCTTTTCTCTGCAACTGTCTTTTTTCCCTCTCCAATACACCAATTGGTCGGTAATTCTTTTTCATTTTTTTTCTTAGAAGCAGAAAAGTCATCAGGTTCTTCTTCTGCAGCTGAGAATACTAATTAACTAAAATGGTTGACCAAAATGAAAAAGGAAGATAAAATAAAACAATTAACGCATTAAACTTGGTTTTGTTATCCGTGTGGACTAAGAGCGTTCTGTCCAGAAAATTCTAAATTATAGCAAACAGTGAGTCATTGAAATCTGTTGACGCCCGGCGTAACTAATAACGAAGGCATTGTACGAATTTTAATATAAAATCGTGGCTCTTCCACGGGATTCAGTAAAATGCTGTGCGTGCAGATATACACGATCCAACGGAGAAGGATCGCGCAGGAACGCAAACGGGTACAAAACGCGTTCGCGACTAATCTGTATTATACCCGCATACAAGGGTGTCCCTGTCCGCGTGGTCTATACATCAAAAAGATTGGTGTCTTTATTAACAGAGGCAGACGTGGTTCCTCTTTTTGTTGGTCAAACTTCTTCGAACTCTTAACGAAAATGAACGACCGCGACAAATAAAATCGTGTACCCCCAACTGTTTCTCGTGCCGAACAATTCTTACTGTGGTAAGGGTAAATATTTGTTGTTCGCCCACGTTCCTCCGATTTAGTCGTACGTATCTTAAATTCATGCCGCTTACGCAAAGTTTGATTGACTAACGTTACACTTGAGACGAGGCACTTTCTTTTTGGAATCTTGGGGAACGAATGCGTACGGAAACCGAAAGGCGCTGTGCGCGATAACGTTTGAAGATTCCCACACTGCATTTTGCGAGAGGAAACATAAACTACGGTAAAGTTCGAAAGAAAAATTCCAGAAATTCAAGGGTGCCTAAAAAAAAAATGATAAATCGTCCCAGGTTAGAGTCTGAATTGTGATTTAGGTACCGCAGAGCACTCTTTCATCCCCCCAATGATTAGGATTAGAATTAAACGTCGTCCGATTCTTCGTCCGCATCGCGACCAAAGGGGAACTAATTAAAACGGGGTTCTCCGGGCGGTAGTAAATCGGCGCGGAAATCCCCGGTTTCTCGCCCTCTTTGCTCCTCAGTCACTCTCAACCCATTCAGGCACTCGCCGTTTTCCGTGACAATTGTCGGGCGCAATGCAATAATTGCATAATTCCCGCCACACTTGCCACTCGGCGGTGCTGTTCGGGCCACGAGTGGTTAAGCCTTAAGCGAAAGGGTGTAGCCGCCTCGTAGCTACCGATTGTAGGTTGTATAAGTTTACAAGGAGAGCCACCACCTTTTCTTTCGCCCTACCGATGGGGGATGAATTTTGTCGCTGACGCGTGTGCGTGCGTCTTCCCTTCGGCGAACTTTCTTTGCCCCTTCGGGCTGTAACGTAGTCGAATTAAAAATGATCTCTACAATGCGTGGAAACAGTTGCGAACAATGATAGCCCGCTAAAGAATAATAAATGTGCAACCGGAGGCAGGTAGAGAGGGAGAGAGAGAGAGAGCTGGAAGCGTCCTACGGTTCTACGCCCGAAGTTCTTAGATTTATTTATTGCTGTGCCGTTTCTAAGAATTGCTAACGGCTGACCGACAGAACAACAATTTTGCCGGGCAAGAGTTTTATTTACCGTGCCGGTAATTATTAGGAAAGAAAATTGATTTATTGCGGGGGTGGTTATACATTTTGTAGGCGATGTTGAAGATAGGAGATATTGGGCGGCGGAAGGGAGGGAAACGAAGGGAGAACAGATAGACAAGCCTGCAAACCGCTTGACGAAGGAAATAGAATTCAGAGGAGAACTTCCTTCATTTCGACTTTTCCCGGCTCTTATAGGCAAAGGAGCGCGTTACGTTGTAACGGGTGACTCCTCGCGCAAAGAGCGTTTAAAGTTTTACGCGAGCTACTTCTCTTTTACATTGATACACCGCCCTCGAGTGGTAAAAACTTACACAATTTATCAAAGAACAGACCTGCCTTTTTTAAAGCAAACGAAGTCCGACATTCTTCGAGATACTATTACTTGACGTTTCGCTTGCGTTTAAATCATTTATTCCGCCAGCGACATAAATTACCATCGCCCGAGGCATTCACAACAGACGAAATTTTCTTTGTACTTCTCGTGGGTTCTCTTTTTTTTACGATTCTACATAGGGGGAAATCGCTTAGGTGGTAAACACGAACAATGAACCGGCCAGGAGTGGAGAAATTCGGTAGATCGGTTACGGGTGTCGATCGCCCAAAGATTTGTCAGCGGCGTCACCGAGGCCGCTGCTCTATGCGGGGGTGGTTTCCTAGAAGGGAAGAAAGAATGAAAGAAGGAACGAAAGCGAGGGAAAAGGCAGGAGAGATGAACTGCGGCAATCTGGTCGATTCACCGGGAAACATCCGTGGCGCGTATCTATCTACCTGATAATATTTACTGCGCGCCGAAACCCGCGGGAAAGGGAAGGCATGCTCCTTCTACTGGGACCGATCGGTCCATTCAAAAGACCGCTATTAACCGTGGCTATTGTCGGGCGACGTGAAAAAGAGACTAGCAGGAAATTCTATAAGTGAACCCAATATCACGCTACTAATTTCTGTCCGGTTATGGTACCGGAACGCATCGACAGTGAATTTAAAATAATATCAATTCAAGCTATTATTTATTACAATATATAGGAAACAGCCTTTGTAAGCAAATGCAGACGCCAGATCAAAGACGAAACGATTCCAATTTAAAGTACCTAGAGCTTTGGTATTTAAATAATTTCAAAATGTGTAGTCGTGAAGCGTGTGAGCAGCTTCCCTTTGAGGAAAGTCGACCAGGCTCTAAGTAGAACACAAAGACACCCTCACCAACTATTAAATAGAGTGTCACAGTTAAGGGGGAAGTAGCTAAAAACGATGGAGCAAGCGTGGATGATGTTCACGATACGGGGACTGTTCAGCATCGCCCTATGGATAGGAAATGATCATCGGAACCAGTGATCGAGGAGCGCGAAGCGAACCGAGAAGATCACAGCCAGAGAAAAAGAGATGCTTATATACGATGCACACGGTCCGGGCTACGACACAATTCGCTACTAATTGATTTTACGATATCGGTTATATTAACCGTGAAGATCGTCGACAGAGCACTGGCGCTCGGTGGAGGGTGCAGATGACACCCTGGTGCGAGCCATGCATGACGCCCTTTTTCAACAGCGGTGTGGATACACCCGAGGAATCCCCGGGTACATGTACCCTGATCATCCAGGACGATCTGATGTATGGGTCCCGTAGCCGTGCTCTGTTCTTTGTCCGCTTAATGTTTCACTGATAACGAACAGACTTGACCGTGGAATGGACGAGGGAACGGTTCAATCGTGACCCCTGGAGAAGAGATTGAAAGTAGAGAAGCCGAGAATAATTTATTTGCGTTTACTTGTACAGGAGGTTCCAGCTTGTCATATTCCCCTTTCATTGGAGGAGGTGGTAAATGTTGTTATAAATTAGGTATAAGATTGTTCAAACATTAATTGACATCTTTTCAAAACAAAAGGAAGCATCAGTATTAAGTAATTTAAAAAAGAGGAAAATCGAGAAAAATCGAAGACTCATTATTCCCATATTTGTCTTCAACACGATCGATACTTTTTCTCCTGGATCCAGGATTAACTTATGCAATGAAACAGCACCGCCTTTAACTGGCACAGTCGACGAATAAATAAGAGACTGTAAAAAGTGGCATTAGTTGGCCCGTGGAAGAACAGAGAGAAGCCCCTTGGACTCCAATAGGATTGGGACGGGTTCTCCAAAGTGGGCAAGATAGGAACGAAGGAAAGTCATCTCTCGTTCTCTACCGCTCCATCGCTATCTCTCACTTCAGTGGACAATGAGACAATGAAGTGACGTTTGCGAGACGCGATAGCGGTAGGATTAATTCTCGATCGATTCGAAGGGAGCAATTTCTCCGTGCGGTGAATTCCGTACTTTCAGAGAAGAATACGCGATCGGGGGCATCCATCATCCACCAAGGAGATCTGATCCACTTTCAAATTGAAAGTTTATTGATAAATCAAAGATTACGATTCTTCTAAATAATCCTAGCTAATGATAAAAAAAATGTAATAAAATTCGCTGTATGGATGCTATACTGAAATGCCAGTGCAAAAAGGCCCGCAGCGACGAGGATCGAATTATCGTTATCATAACCATCTGCTCGTCGCTTTTACAAGCTTAAAAGCTACTGTACTGCTGGTCGTCAGATCAAAGGGGGGGACCGACTCTTCCGTTCAACAGAATGGCAAACATAACACGAAACTCCCTGGCGAATACATGCCAATGCGATCGGCGAAGCGATCGGCAAAGTACCCTGGGGAACCACTCACAGAATTTTATACGAAGTCGAACAAAGAGTTCTGTTCTCGCGTCGCAGAGAAACGTCGCTGCGTTGATCTCTTTTGGGAGTTCAAATATGCGACGCATCTACGAGATCGGAAGGCGCGGATTGAAGATCAAACGATTGTATATCCGTTTGCGCGGACCGATAAACGATTCTCTCTTCGTCAATAAGACAATAACAGCTTGCTCCAATTTTTATATTCGTCTGATCTATGGATCGTACAGTAACATCAATAAGTGATCAGACTTTCCCTTGAGTTGCTCGTGTATCAGATTTTACATTACAAGATGGTATATCCATTTGCTCGTGTAACGTGCTTAATAGACCAAGGTGCACCGTTCTCGGTCGCTGAACATACGAATTGTCGCGTTATACACGACTTGATTTCAGGGTGGCTCCGAAATCGATGAACTTCTGGCAGGTCGTAACGACTAATCGTGATCGATGAGCCGGCGCGCTGCAACGGCACGTGTCCGCTGATCTATCGCGTGGAACGGACCGATCGCGATGTATATGGACGAGGAAACGTTTTGCTCTTTCGTCAGGCATCATTTTTTTTTTATCCACCGTTTCTAATCTTTTAGCTCACGGCATCCCTTGCGTTAGCGTACCACTGTAACACCAAAACGCGCAGGCAGAATGGAAACTCCGGCTTTTGACTGATTTTCAGGAATCGAGCGAAGTCAGGGCAAGAATGCGGCTAATTTCCCCGTCACTTAGGGCCCCCAGGTCCACGCATACCAAAAGGTGTTCATTTTCGAAGAACCCTGTGGCCCCGAGTGCGGCGCCCGATGGCTCAGATAGAAATCTCGAAATTACAGCCCGCTATATAGATGTTCCCGACAACAGGGGTGCTCGTTAATGGCTGGGAGTATCGATGACCCTCATTAGGTAATCATCTTTTAATTAAGCCAAGGGGAAAAAGACGCCGCTGATAGTCCGCAACAACGAGGCCGTGATTTCCTTGCTCTACCGGTTCAACGGGCACGATCTCTCTCTGTCTAGTGTCTTCGAGTGGGAACCGACACACAGCTTGACGCATTCTAATCTCGCGTGCACGGATAAGACCTGTTTACGAGCTGCATCTTTTAAGGTGACATGTCGGGACGTTCCATTTGATTCTGTCTCCCTTTACGATCGGCAAACGCTTTCGCGTCACTAAACAATGACGAAAGTGACACGTGTCTTCGAAGTAACAAACGCACTGCGCGCTGTGCTAATAAATGATTACGCGTAAACGCAACAGCGTCGCGTTTACGGATAAACATTAGGATCCGCGTGACTTGTTCATCGTGGCAGCGGTAGTCTTGTACGTGAACTGTAAAAGGGAAAAGAGAAGAATGAAGAATAAAGGAAGTCTCCAACACTTTTCCTAACTGAGTTAATTAGTACATTGAAAAGTAAATCCCAGTTTGTTTACCCTGTGTGTCCCTTATCTTTTCGCCGCACGTTTGCTCCTTTGTTCCCGAAAGCGGAAAGCGTACCTGCCGATGTCCACTTACTTTGACGTCTCTCACAGACGGGAAATGATCTTGGGTGACCAATTGATTTTAGACGGACGAACGGAGTCCCTGGGGATTGCTCTTGGTCTATCCTCTTTGGCCTTTGTGCAACCTGTTATTATTTCGTCTGCATTCTCGCCAATATTGCCAACAATTGCGTTCGTTTCTTTTCATTTCTAAACAGTATAGCGGTGCTGCAACAATGATAACAATTACGAGTTTTAGATTTAGGAAAGAAGCCACATGTTTTTTGAAAAGATTATGCTAAGTTATAATCGGTACGCAGATATCGCAAGTGACCTGCAGGGAGTATGGGGTCGTACGAATGGATAGTAAACGAACGGTTGTTTGACGGTGCTACCCCCGCATCGAGGCACAGCAAACCTGGTATCGCATTCACGGTCCACTGCCTCAGGATTCGGCTCTCCACCCTGCTTCTACCCTACCACCTCGTAAAAAAAAAGGCAGGCAGAGGGACAGGAGAGACAGAGGAAATAGCGAAGGCTGCCCGTCGTTGGCGATCCGTAACCCTCGATTGTCGAATCCGAATGCATCGCACGACGAAACATACTTAGCAGATGGTTACGCGAACATTTGTCTTACAAATTGCGGTCTCGCAACGGATCAGTGGTTTTTGCCATAGAAATCGTTCGTCGGAGCGTTCAGTTTCACTCCTGAAATTTATTGTAAAAATTTGTCATAGGGCTGGGGACGATTATTCAGTCTTTACCATCAATCTATCACTCTTCTCCGTTATTATAGTACTTTGATTTCTCTATGGGTAAAAGACAGTCAAATGGAAGAAAATTCTGAATCGCGTCCGACCCATTCGATGAGGACTCAATACTCAATCGCGCCAAATGTCTATCGCCTTCCAGCACCGAGTTACGAGCGTGGCTGCATGCTAACAGGGGGCATATCAGTAGAGAACGAAACAATGGGATTACCCTTCATAGAATAGAAACTGTATAGGGAAATGCAACACGTAAAACTCGAGGCTTGCGCTTGTTTGAATCGATTCTGCGAGAAATGCAGAACCCTTCTACGCAAAGTTATCTATTGCTACATGGCATAAGTCGGGGTCGCGTGGTAAGAAACTACCTGGCGATATACACAGCAGGTGCGCGTGCAGACAGCTCGAGGCGTTTACCAGTTAACCAAGGGGTGGGCAAACTTTTTTCTGAAAGGGTTGAGCAAGAAGCTGCTGGATTTACTATGCCGAAAAGGGGTCACGCTATGCTAAACCCAACGCGTGCAAGTCTCTTTTAATGATCTTGTCAGGCTGCTATAATCCGTGCAAATCGTCTGCAAAAATTTTCGCCATTTGGAGGCAAGACACACGCGACTGTTGTTGCGACAGGCATAACTTAAAACACATGCAAATGTTCCTGAAATCTAAACAAAACGCTCAAATAAAAAAAGCCCTGCCAAAAACTTTGTTCTATCTAAATAAGTCGCGGCCTTCGCATTGACGGAAACGTTTTACACGTGCAAATCAGGTGAAGCGATGCGTAAAGAGAACAATGCTTTATAGAGATAGCTAAGGAGCGATTGCAAATGAGCGGAGCAACGTAATCGGCTCAATTAGAAGGAGACGGGCAGGCGAGCGCGAAAGCGAGTAACTGGCGAGGATGTATCTCGCATTCCAGCGTGAGGATGAGTAAAAGTTTGTAAAGATAGCACTTAATCTAATACGCGGCGTGTGAGAGTGAAAGAAGAAAATGAATGGATGGGTGTAACTGTAAGATTCTCATCCCGCCAGCACGCATTGGCTTTTTGCCAAGTCGTGAGCGTGAGCCATTAACGTGTGGGATTGCTTATCAGTTGCTGAGTCCGCGTTATTGCGTCGACGATGACCAACCGAGCGACGGCGGTGTTTCAGTCCCCGTTTCACCTAGATGCCCCCGCATCTCATAATTCGTCAGATATCGGCTATAAATGATGAAAACGACCGCGCTGACGGGAAAACGTACAGCCGGCCGTGATATTGAACCTCCATCGAGTACGAAACTATTTGCGCGCGTAGAGAAAAGATGCGCGCAAAAAGTCCCCTTCCTTTTGTCCGTGACCCGGCTACTTGATAAACGTCTTTTGAACCTTCCTCAGTAAGAGTGGAGAAAGCTGGGTATACGTATACTCGATCTTATGAAAGAGGTGTGAAGTCTGTAAATAATAAAATAGATTCCAATACTAATTAGTTTTTTTATAAGGCGATATATAAAGTGTTCGCATGATATGCAGTATTGTCGACACTGCGTAATTGATATTGCATTCCTTCATATCATGAAGTAATTGATTACTACAAAACTTATGGGTTGTCGTGTATTATAATAAGATGTTCACTTTTTACCTGTATTTATAGTGATTGTACATAGGAATTTTATAACTACATATCCGTATCTGAAATTAAAAAATTCCCGCACCTTTTTTTAGAAAAAAATCATGAAATACTAATGAATTTCTTTTGCGAAGAAGAATAATCCGTCACCTGTGAACATTTAAATATGGTGGAAGAAATCGCGTCGGTGGCACAGTGTTGCCAGTACGGAAGTGCTCGATGACGCTATTGCCAGCTTTGCTCCCTCCAAAACCGCGCGTGCATTGGCAGCATTGTTTTTTGGTAGTTTACAAATAAAATGGCCGATATATGAGGCTATTTTGTATGGACAATAAAATATGCAATTGTGTAAAATTAATGACCATCGGCCGCTCGTGTTTCTGCGTCAAAGTATAGGTTCGGTGCCGCGAAATACGAGAAAAGTAGGTGAAGTGTAAGTGAACGTGTGGGAGTGCCGTGAGACGAAGGTGGAGGTTGTCTTTCAAGACCCGTGGACGCCGCGGGCCCAAAGGACCAAAACGAAGAATCACTTGCAAACTCCTATACATAGTAAAGTCAGCCGACCGCTGTTATTTTTTCATTGGCGCGCGGTGGCGCGGTGGCAACTAAACAAGAACGGCTCTAGATTTACGGAAGCAGGTTTACAGCGCACAGGCCCCCTCTGCCGCCTGCTCCATTCCTACAGGCACTCTCGCCTTACCTCTTCAACAGTGTGTATTCCAGTGTCGTCAAACAACACTTGAGAACACACTGTGCAATTTGTTGCACTCTTCATGTCACAGATGAGAAGTAGCGCATGGTGTTGACCACCTTGCGATCACTACTTTATGCATCCAACTTTCTCACAGCTCTTAAGCAATATATTATTTGTAGCATAAAGCTGCTTCGGGCAGATATGATTCTCAATTTTGAACCCCACAGCCGAGATACTGGAGTGTGACGGGTACGTTTACTTAGAACCTTTCAAAATATTCCCCGCCGATCAATTCGTTGTTGTGGAGAGAAGTGGTGCGGACAATGCGTTGACAGAGACGGAGGGGCCAACGAGCAGTGCGTCCAGCCAGCCCACCCCCTCCGTTACGCCCCTGTCAAACATGTGCACCACTCCTGGTAACGTGGGCACAGGATTTGGGTATGCCTGGTCCTTCGGCGGACCTGGAACAGAGACCCGTGAGAATGCACAGGGTGAACTTACCACAAATATTAATTACGCTGTGAACAATAATCAGGACCAAGGATCCAGTCAGAAGATACAGGTCGACATTAAGCCCACTAAAGTTGCCAACAATACGCATCGTAGACCGATGTTCACCATGAACGAAACTTGTCAACAGACAGCGACGACACATCAGACGGCTGGAGCTCATAATCAAACGCATGGCACGCATGTTCGTACTAAAAAGCATCATGATGTATTTTCATTAACGTGCGACAAGGGTGGCTGCAATTGCGACGCGGCACATCCAACCCCCCCACCTTCCCTGTTTTCCAATACGTTAGTTTTTACTACAGCTGATAAACACGCCATGAGTAAGCATTTCATGACACCCCTCGGACCACTACAACTCACGGCAGAAGAGTGCAATGAAATATTAATGAAAAGGGCGGCAGCCGCTTCCAATCAGGCTAATGCGAATAATGTGGCAACCAGCCAGACGGATAGTACAGCCCATTTTGGGCATGTGTTAACGCATGTTAATGCCACGCAAATCGAAACAAAGGTCAAGACACAGCAAGATATGGGGAGTCAGGTCCGTGTACCAAAAGAAAGACCGTATTCCTGTTCAGAATGTGGGAAATCGTTCCTCCTAAAGCATCACCTCACGACACATGCGAGAGTACACACAGGGGAACGACCTCACGTTTGCGTTCATTGCGGCAAAAGTTTTGCACACAAACATTGTCTTCATACTCACCTGCTCCTCCATAGCGCGGACCGACCATACCAATGCCGCGAATGTAAAAAGTCTTTTACGTTGAAGCACCACCTTGTAACGCACACTCGTGTACACACGAGGGATCGACCATTTATTTGTCAAGAGTGCGGAAGATCATTTCCCCTGAAACGTCACCTAGTGACGCATAGTAAATTCCATTCAGGAGAGAGACCTTTCGTTTGTGAGGAATGTGGAGAATCGTTTTCTCAAAAGGATCATCTAACGATGCACTCGCGCTTCCATGGCAGTTTACATCCATTCGTGTGTCACGATTGCGGAGCAACCTTCCAGAGAAAGTTTGAGTTAGTGAATCATGGTCGTCTGCATGGCAGAGTTCCACATTCGTGTACTGTTTGTGGAAAAGAATTTTTACAAAAGAGAACACTACTAGCACACATGCGTTTACATACAGGAGAAACTCCATTCGCCTGTACCGTTTGTGGAGAAGCATTCGCTCGCAAAGCAGATTTGGTTGCTCACTCCAAGATACATAACAATAATACAAGTACAGATGAAAAACCCCTTATGTGCAGGTAGGCAGTAATTTGAATTCTTATGAATAGATCGTTTCGTTTTCATAGTATGTAATATATTAACATTATGTTCCTTATTCCAGGGAATGCGGATTGGACTTCTCGAATCGAGAAGCCCTTACGTTACACTTAAGGTTACATTCTGGTGATCGTACTCTTGTTACGGATCTCTGTGGACTAGCAGCTGCCTTCCAACAAACTCCTGGACACTTCCTCACACCTAATACTCCCACAACTCATCAGGTACTACTAATATTAGCGTAGAATACGAAACTTGTATGTTACAATTAAACGATTCACAGATGAATGGACCCATTGGAAACCCCGGTGTCAGCCATATGCATGGTGCGACGCAAACATCACCACCTGTAGGAACAGGTCCGAAACCAAAACCACACGTTTGTCCCGATTGCGGTCGTGGTTTCGCGCAGAAACATGGTTTGTCGCAACATCAACGGCGTCACACGGACGGTAGCTGCCATATAAGATCACACGTCTGTGATAAATGTGGTAAAGCTTTCTATCAGAAGAATCACCTATTGCTGCATCAACGCCAGCACATGGATCCTCCACCGAGTATACTCAGGCAGCAACAAAGGCAAGCTGCTCAGGCTGCCGCTCAACAAGCACAACAGCAGCAGGCCCAACAGGTGCAACAACAACAAGTCCAACAACAGGTACAAGTACAACAACAACAAGTGCAGCAATCACAACAGCAGCAGCAGCAGCAACCTCAACAACAGCAGCAACAACAACAACAACAAACAACGTGCACTGTTGACACAAAAACGATACAGCTTCAAGCGATACAACAACAAGTGCAACAACAAGTTCAACAGCAGGTACAGCAGCAGCAGCAACAACAACAACAGCAACAACAACAACAAGCGTGCTCTGTGGACACTAAAGCAATACAGTTAAATGTCACTATGTGAGACGATATAGAATGTGGGGATTGGTCTATCCCTGGAACAATAGCACTTCCGAATGCGCACTCTGCTGCCACCCTCTGCACGCACTTCTCTTGTACTAACATTACACATTAGATATATTTATTATCTCTAGAATCGAATACGAAGTAATCAATTTTATTACAAGAGTATATATACAAAGTATACATATTATATTCTAAATATGTAAGGCTTGTAACAAGGAAATAAAAGTAACCGTATATTAGTGTTTTACATATACTTTATATATCGTTCACTCTAGATATGTAAAATGAAACTAAACAAATTAGTTGCCTTAATAAGATGAAGAATTTTAATCGATCTATTAACTATTGTTTGGTGAACTTTTTTCATTTATTTTTAATTAGTAGGACATCACTTTATAAGAAAATACATATTGAATAAACAAACGTAAAAAAATAAGTTTTTTATGTACTACTGCTTTGTTGTTATCCTTCATGCTGTGCTTGTATGGTGGAAGTCAGGAGAAATGTCGATTGTGTGGTGAGTGATCATTTAAAAGATTATGTAGAATGTATCAAGAAAGGGGAAGAGGGTGGCAGGCATAGCGCAATTTACGGAGGATTTACAGGTCGTAGATCTACTCGAAAAAAAACTTGAAGTGAATAGTGTCTCTAAACGTATTTTTACGTTATCGCAATTCGCGCAATTTGTTTAACAAATTTTAGATAATTAAGTGCGCAAGAGAAATATGAAATTTATATTCCATTAAATGGATAATTATTATCTCTGCGAATTTTAAAAGATTCCAGAGTACTTCAAATCGTTAAAACGTTTTTGTTTTCTATGCGATCGATGGCGTTTCGATTCCTTAACTTCCGTACTTTCTTAGGTTCTCGACCATCAACTTTTTTACTTTATAATACCAAGATGTATTCGTGAAATGTTCTCACAAAATCATTCAGCATAGCGAACTTTTGTAATAGTTTTGTCAGAGGTATGTAATAGCTAATAGGATTGCGCAAAGAAATGAAAGAAGTAATAAAGGTAGCTTTCCTACATAGTTTTAACATACATATATATTTTATTCCAAACACGATCATGCAACACACTTTTTGCAATTTTACACGAAAGTAAAATCGACCTTTACGAGAATCGCGACTACAATAAAACAAAACTATTCGATTGTAAAATATTTATAAAACGAGCTTCAACGTGCCTTTTTTTAAACTCGCGACTAAAGTATCTTTGCTTTGTCCGCGCTGCATTACTACCTTCCTGCACGCGAAAACAGATTATTTTGTCAGAACATTTTTGCCCACATGCACAAAAATATATTAGATTTGTAATGGTCGTACCGGCGGTGGGACCGTTGGTTGGAGGCGGGTGCCGGCTCAGTCGGCTGGCCGGGTTCGTTAAGACTGAATGAGGTTTGATATAGTGACGAGTCAGTGGGTATCTGTTTACGACTATCTTTAATTAAGGACTACCTTATTCTAATTACAACACTTACTACTAACTTTATTTCTACGCGACTCGCGAAGCGGTGTCTGCGTGACGGGTTCGGCAGCTTACGAAGCGGTATCTTCGCAGCGGACGCGGTTATTTACATCGGCGGCGCGACGCGACAATGGTATCGGTTCGGTATGTCGCTCGGGCGACTCGTATGCGGCGGCAAGGAGAGTCCCGCCCTGTAGCGTCGGCAACCCGGCCACAGGGGAGTCGGGAAGGCCTTTGCCGCGATAGCGTTTAGGCAACCCGCGCTATCGGAGGCCTAGGAGGTGGTGGTGTATTCCATCACTTAGGATACGGCAACCCGTCCTAAGTGTGGCACCGAGGACTGTGTCCCTTAGACCGAACGGCGAGCCGTGGTCTAAGCAGTCGTAAGGAGAGGGTGGCGGAAAGAGGAGTACCAAAAATTGGTGCTCCGTGAGGATCGTGGATACAGGCGTTCCTTGCTACTATGCCTCAGCGTACTTCGATATAGAAGCTTTGCGTCACCGGCAGTTCGGTGGGAAGCAATTACTAGCTACCGATTCCGCTAATTTATGTACCGCGGAACAGCATAACAATAGGGGGAATCGCGATCTCGGTCGCAGCCCCCTACCGGTCGCGGTCGGTGCTCACGCCTAAACCTCGCGTTACGATCTACCCATTACAGATTACAAGAATAATTAGTACTATTATTTTTAAAAGTACACATTACGCGTGCTTTCACGTACAGGTCTTAGGATTTTCATTCCTTTCAATTTAATCGATATAGGAAATTGCTTGGATTATCTTATTTGTATATCGAACAACCTGGATTAAAAGAAAAAAGAGATTCTCTGTTTGCATATTCAACATCGCGAAATGTCCCGCGTTTTTGTTCGCTAATAAAAAGGAAAATGTAGCGTTTGTTTCGAGCGGTCTCTGACGGCGATGTCCGGAAAGAGATGAGATACAAGTTGCGCATGCGTACAGGTCATCGTATATCGTCCCGCCTGCGGACGAACCGAAATAAATCGAACGACACCGAGGCGATCAGCAGTACGGTGCTCGCTGGATGCGACTGTTTCGCGTTAGTGATGATCAAAACGAGTTGTTGTCGTCGTCGTTGTTTGTGGCATTTCGCGAAGACGAAGAAGCCGTGATCCTTGATCGAAAGCTCGGGACAGAGAGGAGGCCGAGGACACGCATCGTCGCTCGTTGCCGCGGCCACGGATGCATATGGAGGTGCGTAAACCCTTGTTTCGATGCATCCCCTTATGCACGCGTTCTTTGTTTGCTTTGACAACACTACCCACACTTTGTCAGACTCCACTGCCATTTTGTTATGGTATGTTGTCTTGCGAAATCGCGACGTGTTTTGGAACCGTCGAGAGTGCAGTGATTGCGTGTATGACGGGAATTGTTATTGATGTTATCCGTGCTGAATCAAAGCATCGTCATCAGCGAAAGTTTTTTTATTACATGCATTGCCTCGGGCCCAGTCTTATTTTTACCAACAGTTGTACGTCTTAGATGCAATTGGACAAGCTATACATCGTCCATGCTGTTATTTCAATTACTGTTTGTGCTTCGAACGACGCAATACTATTTTTCTTTTCTTTGCAAGCCTGTGCCGTTCGATGTGCAGTCATTGAAATGATTAGAACAACATGAAATTAAGATTGAACAGTTCGATATGAAGTTTGCGCGACAGTGAACTCTCCCCTGGAAACAAGCGGAAGATTAAAAGTACGTGCGCATACGGCATCGGACTTTGTGTACGCTCTCAGCTGACGGGGGCCTGTCAGCTGCCTTGCACGAGATCAGGGCCGTCTCTTTGTGGCGTCCTGCGCGATTTCTCCCATTGCACCGCCGTTTCTCGAATTTCATAACCGACCTTTTCCGCTTGAACTTTTTACTTCTATCGTGCAGTTCGAGAACTAGTTCCTCCACTTGGTAACAGTGCATCATCTGCCATGTCTAATACCACTGTCGTCACGTCCGCACGTGCACATAAAGATGCTGTTATTTCCGTTGCTAATTGATATTCGTGCATTGATCTCCGTCATTCAGTAACGTGTCATTACTCATTAATTGCAATCGGCGGCATGCTCTTAGTTAACATTTTTATCTTGGAAAACTCTTTTCAACCTATTGCGGTGCCAATACATGTACAATGTTTGTGTGCTGAGCGCGTTCGACGTGATACATTTCGCCGTCGCTCAACCAACAACCATATCAAGATAATGTGCACCGTTTTGTTTTGTATACATTCACAGCTGATTCGACGACACTAGTGCGTCACGAGAACGGTTAAACTGTTATCTTTTGGCGCGCGCGTACTCTTTCGCGACATTTCTTACAACGTTGAAACGTGTGTATGGAATAGGCTTCGATCGCTCCGAAAAAGCCTACATAATACCCGGCGCTAGAGCCGTGGTGGTAAAAGCTTAACGGTGGTCGAGAAACGAATTGACGTAACACGCTTTGGTTGCGCCCGTGTGTCCGCCAAACTTCCATCGATCTTTTTCTCGTAAATATTTTCTGCTGTTTATCAATCGCATATGTATACATATACGCACATCGATTCCTGCTACGTAATTCGTGGTGTCGGCGAAAGATGCTTAAAAGGGGGATGATGAGCACATCCCCTGTATTTTTTCTACCTATATCGATCGTAATTCGCCTACGGGTTTACCGAGTTGCTCCAATGTGCCTTTCGAATTTAATAGACCGAGAAGTGTTCGGTGCGGACGTGTACACGCGAAGTGCGATTCGCTTTGAAAGCGACATCCGTGACGCATCCGTTGTCCAGGATGCTTACACGGAAAATTAAATATGCGCGACGAGTGACGAAGGACGATGACCCGAATTAACTAAACTCGAAGCTGCTGTGCGCCGCTTGTTCCTCTCTCCCGGTGTTTAAGTTGCAGCGGTGTAGCCTCCCGCGATTCCCATCTAGTTAGCACCAACGAGACTCTACTGCACGTGAGTGACGCTTTTTTTTTTAAATTAATGCAAGAGCTACCATCATCTACGGTATTTTCATTCAATTAATAAATATATTCGTGTCAGAGAAATACATAGTTCTCGCATTTCATGAGACATCGTTTCGTGGACCTGTTGGACGGCGCTTTTGTGTAAATTTACAGCTGATTGCACTGTCAGCTGGCTGCGCGCAATAGAACCGTCTTGCAGGCTGGCCAACGCATATTCCAGAACGCTCCGAGGGGTCCTTGTTTTTTTCTTTCACTATTTTTTCCATATTCTCTTTTCCATTTCCCAGCGGGGGTTGTGCTCTCCGCCACGCCGATCAAGGCGATAACTCTTGCAAGGTGAAGGGTTATACTCGATGCGTGTGTATAAATACCCTGCATGCGACTGTAAGGCCTCTCATGTATCTGGAGAACCATCTTTCCCCATTCAACAGTCCTTCTTAATAGAATACTATCTTGAATTAAAAATATCCTATACTGTCATGAATAGCGTGAAAAAGTCTTGCAGACGATCTGCAATTCCGCGAACGCGGTCAGTCACGTTGCGTCGAGAAACGTAACGAACTATGGAGATCCCCATTCATGATCCGTAGTCATACGTAGCAGGTGAACTTCCGTTAGGAACGTGTGTGCTTTATCGCCGTGCGCTACGGGCTAACGTATTATTTTCTTCGCGCGCACTTGATTAAACTCGGCTCTCATGGTGGCAGGGTTAGCGATCAAAAACCTCGCTATCATTTATCACTCGACCGTTGGTTCGTTGTACGTGTGTGACCTACGCAACTCCACCGTGCTTTTTCTCATGTTTTTTTTTCTGTGAATGGTCTCGACGCGAAACTAAAGAAAAAAAAATCGAATGTAAAGTGCGCGAAAGTTCCAGCTCAAATTATACCACACGGGTCATGAAAAGAAACTCCCCTTTTTTGTCGTTCCTTTTTTGCGGACGTTGATGTTTCACAAATCGATCGGGACAACGGATTTCTTTTTGCTGATTCCGTGTAACGAACCCATTGCGATCCCTCGCTATAGATTAGTATATATTTATCTTGAGGATTCATTATGAGAGATAACAGATTGGTAATTTATCCGGAAGTAACGCTTTGAAAAGTCTAATCGATGCAATCAATCTAGTTGGCTGATGGTCATTACTCCGAATGAATAGGAACATGAATAAATATGAAGTCCATTCGCTATTTCGCCCGATAATTAAAACCGCTCGTACCGAGTACTGGCCATCTCCCACGAGTCATTGAAAACAATGGGTTACGCTTTACTTCTGTTGCTCATCGATACTGGGTGACATTCTTTTTCCCGCAAAGCGCACGTAATTTCAGTTGGCCTGTTACTTAATGCAATAGTCGAAAGGAATTGTAGCAGCAATATTTTTTAATCTTCCTGTTCTTTCATTTCGTTGCCGGTATTCCTGTGGACATAACGATAACGGGGGAAAAAATGTGTTTTCAATCTGTGCATCGCACTTGCATTGCACGTCGCCGAGCAACTGTTTTTGTTTGAATTCACTGGCAGTTGACGGACCAATAATCGAAGCCGTACACGCTGTACGTATGTAAATGTATCCCCAGGCGCACACAGATTCGTTTGCAAAATATATTTACCCCGAGTCTGGAGCATGTACGCCTCTGTGCGTATATGTAAACAGAAAAAAAACTAGTAGCTGAACAGGGATAGAAGAAAATGCAGGCACCGATAAGTTTTAAATGGGAAAGGAAAGGCCAGACGATTCTGTACAATCGCTCCTCTTTCGTAGCACATTTCGCACAGCTGGCAAAAGCGCAGAAATTCAACGCTTGAACTTCCTGTTATCATCGTTATCTGATTTCGCCGAATACGACCGAGACCCGCTAATTAAGACAAGGCGTCGCCGCTGCGTAATGTAAAGTCAGCTGGGTTATTGTATCGCCGTTCAGCAAATTTGCTTGGGAACATGATTCATTCGTTCTCGCGTACGGAACGCCGTCGTTGTACTACTACGCAATTCGCGTCGCTCCGAATTCAAGCGTTTTCCGTTTTGTGGTATTTTGTCTATCGTGAGTCCCGATCCGTGATTAAATACGACGGGCAGACTATTCACATGCGTGTGAAGCGCAAAGTTGCATCCGTATGTTAATTTACCCCGATTTCCTTAAGCCTTCTGATTGGCCAATAATGTTTCTTAAAAACATTTCCCAAGTTCGGTCGCGGTAATAGCACTCAACGTGACCGACGATAATTTCTCTACAATGTACTCTTTCTTATCGCGTATTCGTTTCTTTGGTCGCGTGGTGCGCACGCTGGGACCGTTATATCGTACATAATTACTGCGTTGTGCCAGCGCACGCAATCTTGCCTGCGGTTCAACAATCTTGGCGCTTTTAGACGACCGCGCGGATTATTTATAAAACGACCGTGCACCTTGCTCTACGGTGAAGTTTATCTGCATACTAAGCAGGAACATGCCATCGCTCGTCGCCAGTCTTGCTGTCGCGGCGTATAACGCTGAACTTGTTGCGATGAAAAACGTGTGCGACGTCGCTTCTTTGGAGGCATTGTTCTCTTTCTCTTCCTTCTTCTGGGGTGGTAGTGTGTATTATGCGTTGCTGGGAAGATGTACTGCACTTGCGCCGAAGTTAATAATCCCCGACTAAGGGGGGTGACTCTTTTCTCCAATTAGGAAACGCGTGTGCCTTCTCTAATCCGCGTTACAGGAGGCAGATCCACATTTAGCGAACTTCTTCTCAGCGGCGTACAATATGTATCTATGCATCGTGGGTAATAGCGTGTGTCCGCCTATCTCTCTCCCCGTCCCGTCGTGGACATGTACTTGAGATTTCTCGGTTGCCGCGTGCACGGAACATCTTGGAATATTTCGGTTGCTAGTCGCGATCTTAAATCTACCGCAATACACGGTCGTGCATTCCCTCGCGGAACGTAGAAACAAATCGAGGAGCCACGTTTCGTGGAAATAACTGTCCGAATGGTATCTGGATTGCATTGCCTTTCCCACTGTGTACATCCGACCCCAGTATGCCTTCCCACGATTATTTTGCTATCGAAATAGAACGCAATGGGTTTCGCGCTTTCCATTGTTCTACATATGTTCCGCGATGCACGGTCAGATCTTTATCCGTTAAGCAGCCTGCGTGACTAATCGAAGCCATATCTCCCCCGCGCGCGCTCAATGGAAGACGAGACGGAAGAAATAGCGTCGTTACCCGGCGACGCTGAAGGGGGGCACATGTAAATCGGCGTCTTTTTGCAAGCTGACCAATCTACTCTTCCAATAGTCCACTATCTGATAATAACAAGTAATAGGAAAGTTATCCTTTTCCTGTTTACGCGCACGCTTCACCCAAATTTGTGCCACTTATTCTACGGACGCGCATTGTTTACGTTTTTCTAGAGATACTTCGATTGCCGCGTAAAACATGCTAAACCTGTGGTCGAGATAAAGAAAGGAACGACGCAACGCCACTCGCTCGTTTGTCGCGAATGTTTGTGTTTACAGTGTTACTCGGTGCTCACAGTACCTATGCACGCCTGTACGCTTATTTACACTTGAGGGGAGATATCGGGGCGCGTCTTTCGCTGCGAGTTCACGATCTTCGTATTCGAATGGTCTTAATTATGTATTCGAGCCAGGCATTTCTTAGATCCAATTTTTGTTGCTCCCATTGCTTTTTATGGCTTTAACGTTTTTCTTTATACGCATGAACTATGAAATACGACTTGTGAATATAATGAATGTTAATGATTCAACGGATATACGTTGTAAACACTTTTTGTTCCATTGCGCTTTTTATCAAAACAAATTGCACATTTTAAATTATTAAGCGTCCGTCGTTTGCTGCAATACGCGGTGACCCGCGACGTTATCATACTTTCGTCTCCCATTTAATTCCTCGCGCAATTGAATCGTCGCGCAAGTCCGCCGATAGCGGAGGAATATTTTTATCGCTAACGTTCGACCCGGTGAACAACATTTACCTCGATAAGTACCGGAAGCGAATGCAATTTTCACGGAAATATCAGCTGGCAAAGGTCACGAGAGACATTTGTGCGCTGCATTTATCGCAAAAGTATTGCATGGCGCGTAACAGAAACATGGTCGGTGCAATTCACGTGGCAGATGTTTGCAAAATCATCACGATCATCCTCCTCTCCGTTCCGCCGTCTCGCGTCTCCCTAACGTCCGTTATTGTAAAAGACGTTGATCTACGTCCGTGCATGCAACGCAAGTTAAGGCCGTATCAATGTGTACCGCCCTGCATGCGATATGCAACAGAGAAAACATTTTGTCAATACACATGCACGCGATGACGCTCGGACTCGAGGCTACTGCATTGCCTGACTGACCTATGATGCGTGTCTGTCGATCGTAGGTCAAACACGTGATCTAGCAAAAAGCTCCACTATCTCTGCTAAACCCTTTTCCGTATTGAAATGTGTGTCGATTATCTCGCGCGTGGCATCACGACGAGCAAAACGCAATACCGATTTTCTCCGTCTTCGCTTTGCCGAGATTACGGATGCCTCGCTTATCGCTCGAGTCGCTCGCGATCCTATTGTCGATCACGCGGTGCCCAAGTCGAATAGCCAATTAAATTATGCAATCGGAATAAGATCGATCATTATCAGCGGGAAATAAATTTATTCGGCGCTTCCACCGGACGCATTTCTATAGTGCATCCATCGAACGTATACTATATGTCGGTTGAAAAAAGAAACTTTCATTCGCAGCAAGTTTCTAACTGCATAACGATAGTTTTGTGTAGCGTGCATAAAAATCGCCTTGGACTGAAGAAGAAAATTCGTATTGATATACATAGGTGTTTCGATCGTGGAACACAACCATTTGCATGCGAACTATCACTGGAATCTACATCCTAAATTATTTCACGTCACGGAAATACGTTCGTCGATGCAGTCCTACCGTTGCTCTTTGTCATTGGAATAAAATAGAATGGCAATGTGCTATAGAAAATAGTGAACGTTTAAACTTCATTCATAATTGACGACAATTCATGCCGGACACGAAAGCAATTTTACCACTGATAGAAATTGGACGGCTTGTAAATAACACTTTTTAAGCTGCTTAGAGCAAATTTGTGTTACGGTAGCCTTACCAGTGGTATGGCATGGGTGAACAGATTAGCGGGGAAGCCTTTCGCGTTGATCCTTGTTCTATGGTGCAGTCTTATAAAATCGAGAGGGAGCATCAAAATATCGGAACAAGTAAATTCGATCGACCGAGTATGAAATAGATCACGATTGATTTCTGGTTAGGCGATTCCTGTAGATATGCAAAAGTGACGCCCGTTTCTCTCGGTTCGTTGAAACGCAGGTGCTACACGAGTCCACGCGACTTCGTGATAGCCCCCCTCAACTTAATCTGCGCGTTCGAGATTTCGCTGTAACTGTATGCCACTTTTGCGATCGTGCACTCGTCACGTGTTTGTATCGGATTACCACATGGTGCGTGCGCTGGTTCCGTTGAATGAATTGAATCTCTGTCGAAGGCGATTGTGCCTCTTTGTACCGTAGAAAAGAGGACAATAGTACGTACTTGCGCGTGGAGCATTTCGCGCTCCTCTCGACATCGGGATGAAATTAGACTCAGGAGGAATTTTTGTACCGTTCTTTGGCCGATCGCCATTTATCCGCTTGCTTTTATTACGACTATGGTCACATTTCGACGAAGCTCGAACTATTCTGCGCGTGCATGCGTGCCTCTCTGCGTGCGATTATTAACATAAGTGTTATTTAACGACGCTTCATGAATCTTTACGATCATTCCAATTTACCATTCCGACAGGGTAGGCCAGTCGGTATATACGTATAACTTTGAATCGTGGTCGCGGTATAAATTGAAGATTGACCAAAGAGACTGAGCGAAACGACGTTCGTACTTGAAATTCATTCGGGTTGTTTTCGAACGCGCGGATTGGGGTGAAAGCGATCGATCGCTTTGGTACGGGATTAATATAGAAGTTCCTAAGGGAGCGCGTATTGTGCTTTGTTTGCAAGTACCCAGCCACTTCGATGTGGAAGGGGTTTCAAATCGTTAACAGAGTTTTATCGATTAAGTTAAAAGGCAAGGTTTAACGAAATTTTCCCTCAATATTGTTACCCAGCGCTTCGATTAAGTTATTCGCGGTAGGATTAAAGCGGAGGCAGGCCCTAGTCAAGTGTTCCTGCACCGACGGTTCTCTTCTTATCATTTATATCGAACGACAATTCTTTTCCCTGGTGAATTTGATTGAGCAATTCATTTCTCACGTCACACCGATATTAAGGTCGGCCAGGAGAGTGTTCTGACCATTGAAAAGAAATGAATCGATAAGATACACGATATCCATATCGATTGGAGTTTACCGTTAACTGCCGACCTTTACGCAAAAGTATTATTAACCGGTATTTAATCTAATCGGCTCTTTGGATCTCTTATTGCGCGCATCTTACCGCGATGTTGTTTATCATTCTATAAATTGCGCTTCCATTGGCCTTGACTTCTAGAAAGAATTTCCATTTCTATATTATTCCATGCGATCCGTTCGAGGATTGAACGCCTCGATCAATTTGCATACATGTGTATTTGTGAACGACGTTTATTTACAAACATTGCTATTTTCGCTTGGCCAATTCGTAATAAATATAGAAGACGCTAGACAGTCTTCTTCTCCTTTCAGAATCGCGAAATTCAGATGTCGATATTTCCTTCCAATTGAATATAGAGAAACCACGCTTGATTAATCCTATCCTTTCATCGAATAACGCGTTCAAATTTTCCTGTTCAACTCGCCAGCTTCAGAATTGAGAGAAGTACGTTTCAAACAGACGAGGTTAAGAAAGCTCCCACAGCTCGGTCGTATTAAATTTGATCCGCTGATCTCTCGTATCAAAGGTACGTAGAAAAAAAAATGATCCGTTTTACCAAACAAGTTCCGTTTTTACATTGATACGCGTTATAAGTTAACGGCAGATGATTCACGCACGCCGTGTTTCAAACGTGCATATGCGTACATGTATACGCACCCTCTCTCAACTTCGCAGAAGTTTCCCCGCTACGCAGTTAAATTTTCGGCAGGGAACTGTAACATTTGGGGTTGCTTGCGCGACATTTGTCGCACGTGCTCCTATAACCAGCTTTATCCGGGACAGATAAAGTACGCAGGATCAGCAGGTGCGAAAACGAAGCGGCTGTCGCTACCAGGACGAGACGGTGCTTTCGCTGGATTCTTTGTGTTTTATTCGTTGGCTTAGGTAGGCGTGCACCGTCTGCACCGGCATGGCAACGGGAGAAAAAGGATGACAAGAAAAATCAGAAATTCCGAGGATGAGTCGGCTACGGGTAGCAATGACCTTGGGCCGTGTATTGACTCGACTGTTCCATCTCTTTGTTCCCGACAATTCGGGAAACTTCTTTCTTGCGGCGTCGTCTCACTCGGTAGATTCATAGTCTTCGGCCGTCGAACCGTCGCGACCGGGGGCCGTCTTTCTACACTCCGTCGCTACGATCGTCGCATTCAAAGATCCTGGAGGCGTGAGAAGCTTTTCGGATTTGCAGAGATTCGTGAAAAACATGTTACCAGCAAGTACATAGTGGACAGACGTTGAGTCAAAGACAATAAGGAGTCTACTGTAAAGAGAAAAAAAACGCAGGGAAGCAACTGGTTTTTAATTAAGAATACATTCTTCGTCCTTATGCGGTCCTCAGAATGACTGTCACGCGTCGGAAATAATGCAGCAGGAAGCTTGTCCGACGGTTGTGTCACTCTGCCAATTCCGCGCGCTGCCATAAGGCTGGAAAGTAAAATAGCGCCGCTATCGCAAGGCCGCGGCGAATCATTGTTTCGATTCATTCTGCAAGCTAGAAATATTGCGGGAGAAGATGGGAGAAGGAAGTGGGTTAAAGCCGCAAGAAATTCGAAATGAGCGGTTGCCGTTCCTCTTCCGTTCTTACGAAGCAAACATGTCACGACAAAAGCTGTTCCTTGTTTGTACCGTGTAGCATTGCGCGTGTTTTCGCAACGCGCAATGAAGATGAGATGAGTGCAGTCGTGATGCGCTATTCATTCATATTAATGAAGGATGATTATTTATTTTAATCCGAGGCCTTGTACTGAATTCCGAACGCTATAAATATTTGTATCTTTTCCTTTGTATACCTTGCAACGTTCTAGTAGTACGGGGAAACGTTCGTCGAGTGAGAAAAATCTGGAGGAGTAATTTTCTTTGGCAAGAAACAACGGCGTCGTTACCTTTTCTTTCATGTAAGCGTCAGCAGCGCGCTTAAAGTCAAGAAGAGATTTAAAGACGCCGAGTGCAGTGACCTTAAGACAATTCAAGGACGCAGCAGCGCACATCAGCGTGAGGTAGCATTTAAGGGCCCACAGAGATCGGCAACGGACCGGAGGCGCGATTACCTCCGCAAGAAGAGAGACTATCCCGCGACTCCTTATAAAGGAGAAGCATTTCTTTAAGCGCATCATAATAAAGACCTTGTCGCTTTTCTTTGTTTGAACACGCGCCAGCACGTGGCGTAGCAGCCGCTCGCTCGATATATGGAGTGTAACATCAATGCTATTGCGCCTCAAAATGTTGAGCTGATTCGTTGTTACGCGCGATATACATGTGGGCTCGTGCCTCCGTTATTTATGTACATACATATGTATAATACGATGCGGCGTATGTTATCTGCACTCCTTTCTGTTTTTGTCTCAAAAGTCAACACGATGGATGCCTCTCGAGATTTCTTTTCCTCTTCTTCCTCTTCCTGATGTTCCCGTACATAGTAATACATACGTATGCAGCAAGCTGCAGCTCGAATTATTTAATACGCCGTTATAAATAACTGGGAACTGATAGTTGCGGAATAAATATACATGGTACCCAGCAAATATTGGACGTAACGAGGACGCGAACGCCGAAGTGGACGCGTAGGAGCCAATGTTTGTTTTATTTTTAATAACATTCTATAGAGGCCAATGACGTTAAAATATATTGAATATCTTTTTATTTTTATGAAAATGCCACCATTTCCCCTGGCAACACCCCGTCGAATTTATTCGAATAATAAACTTTCTTCGATCATCCGTTTAAGGAAGAGATTCGCGGTGTCAGATCGAACCGCGTTGCATTAGATCACGCGCCAATCCCCTAAGTACCGACGCCCAACCGGTGTCGTCATCGTACGCGTTACAAGCGTGCAATTTGAAGTTGCACAATGCATAAATCTGGTAGGATCGCTGCGTAGCAAAGACGATCATTACAAATGAAGAAATAATCGAGCATTGGTATTCACAGGTGTCCCCGAACCGGCGCTGTCTGAACCAGCTCAACAGCTGATCGGAGTACGAAGCGGCGGTGAACGGGGCCACTATTGCACCACCACCCCGCGATTGGAAGAAGTTCGATATACTAATCGGTCGCTTGTTAACGGCCAGACGTTTACGCGAACGGGAAAAGAAGAAGAAAAAAGGGAGGAACGTCTCGCCTGTTGATAAGAAGAGGGGGCAAAACCAACGACGACGACGACGACGACGACGACAAAGAAGAAGAGGAAGAAGACAAGGGCGAAGATTGCTTGCTTGGACACGCCATCATGGTCAAAACTTTTCAAGCATACCTGCCCTCGTGTCACCGCACTTACTCGTGCATTCACTGCCGTGCTCACCTCGCCAACCACGACGAACTCATCTCTAAGGTGAGCCGTGCTAGATCAGGTAACGGACAGAGTTCTCGTATTCACTTCCGAGATCCCCGCACACACCGTCTTATCACGATGTGTGCAATGTGCGAATGTGTGTTGAATGTATGTTACACATACACATGTATGCAGCTATATTTGCAGGTTCTATAACAGGCTTTTTCCTTTTGATTGCAGTCCTTCCAGGGCAGTCAAGGTCGTGCCTATCTCTTTAATTCCGTGTAAGTATGCTAATGCCGTCGGAAAGGCGAGATCGAATCGTTGTGCGGAAAGTAGGCCGCGTCATTTTACCCGACTGCCGCACTCCTCGTGCTCGCCCTCTTCTTCTCTTCCTCTCTTTTCCTTACTTCACCCGTAGAAGATAACACGTTCATGCGGATGGTTAACAATAAAGATCGCTCGCCGTTGCTGTGTTTTAGGGTGAACGTAGGCTGTGGTCCTGCGGAGGAGCGAGTTCTGTTGACTGGCCTCCATGCCGTTGCTGATATTTACTGCGAATGTTGCAAGACCACCCTTGGGTGGAAATATGTGAGTCGAGTCCCCGAGAACGCGCGCGTGGTGCGCGTAGGAAGGATCGCTTCTTATTAATAATGCGATTTCGAATGTTTGTAGGAGCATGCGTTCGAGTCGAGCCAGAAGTATAAAGAGGGCAAGTTTATAATCGAGCTTGCTCACATGATCAAGGAGAATGGATGGGAATAAGAAGGTCGGGTCTCGTGGGTAATCTGCAACGCTAAAGAGAGTGAAAGACGTACCCCGATGAACGCTAAGCGAACGCCCGTGAAGAAATTTCTCCTGATATAAGACGATGCCTACAATGTTGTTCTAATTGCAATGTGCGGCCCCCACCCCTCCGTCGAACCACCAACGAAAGTCTGTGATTTCATTTGTGATTTGTAATCTTAGTAACTTTTTTTTTATGTTTCGGACAATTCGACGCTGTTTTTCGTTCTTTCCGATCGATTCGTCACGCAAGCGATGACACCGGTGATCCGCGAAGTCGCGGATCGATTACACGTGGAATAATAATTTTGTAAAGAGGAAAATAAATTATTTTTCGACAAACGGACAAGCAAAAAAGAAAGAGGAAGGAAAACAGAAGGCAAGGAAGAAAACAATGGTTAGGATGTAAGGAATCTTAAGATGCAACAAGGAAACAAAAAAGTATATGTAATAATGATAATGATGATGTTAATAAGCGATGGTGAACATGATGACGAAGGTGCCATGGTGGAGATAAAGCTGAAGAGTCGTTCTGTTCGAACAGTGGGGTGCCCCCCTAATTTTCATTCATTATCCCCCATAAGACATTTCGCCGGAAATGTTGGTGATAAATGTTGAAAAAATTAACGCGCGGGGCACCCCGGTCAAAGGTCAAGTTTTTTAATCCGTTATTGCACCGAAGCAGCGCAAGTACCACAGACTTTGCTGGACTGACTGCCTGCCTGCCGCGTCTATCATTGGAATTTCACTGCCGATATTCCTAATATTAATAATTAAGATGGTTGCGCCGCATCGTAGGCGACGCAGCTGGTAGTTTTTAGTATAGCTTACAAATTATAGCATACTAAAGCCTATGTTACAATATTATATAGGACCTCATGGATCTAGGTAATAAGGAATACCGTAAGGAGTAACGATGAGCGAGAAACGGAAGAAGAAAGAAAAGGTCGACGAGACGAATGTAACAAGTGTGCGTGTGGTGAATCGAGAAAAGAATGAATGGTTTTGGGTTAATTGTGTCGTGTGTGCATGTTTGGTTTTACATTCACCATGCCTGCCAAACTGTCTGTTTATCTGCCAGTCGCCCATTACTGTTAGCGAAAGGAAATACCGTATTTTAACATGTTCCCATTCTCGTCGGCTCGGCAAAAGGTGTGGTATGACTGAATCTTTTTTGCTGTGAGATAAATGAAAAATCATTGGACCGCGCCTTCCTATGCACGCACTATTCGAAGGGGGAAAAAACAATTAAAAAGGAACAGAATAAATTAATTGCTCATTACTTTTAATATCGAGATCTCATTTGTAAATATTAACTGAATAGGCTTCAGTGACATCGCAGATTACTACTTTACAGTGACGGAATCACGTATGTCCCGATGTCTAAATGTCGAGACCCAAATGTACATGATTAATTTTTTTCATCGGTCATTAAACGAATCAAACTATATCATGGGTAACTTGATTTGTCATTTTCACGCGTTAAACCAATACACAATGAACTTGCGACATTTTAATATAACTAATTCCTTGTCTTTTTTTTTTTGTTAGGGTATCGTACTTTGGAGACTGCTTGTGTACAATGTAAATTAATTCTTAGGCGATTTTTGTTACCTTCATTATCTCGCGCTTCGACTTTTTATAATGTGCAACGATTAAAATTGGTTTATTTTAAGCATTAAGGCCGTAACATTTGTAAAATGTTGAGATTCAGATTTTAATGAATAAAACGCCAAAGTAAACGTTTACAACTGAGAACGAAGGTAGAAAAGTGTGCAGGCGTGAGAAAAAGAAAACATTTGATTTGTATTTTAATAACTAAATGTATTAAAGTATAATAGCGACATAAGTGTACAAAACATTGGTCGGTATTTATTGCGCTAGATTTTTCGAAAATACATAGATCGGGTAATGGATTGAAAAATCTGGTGGGGTGACATAACGTTGTTTCAGAGAAAACATGTATGTTTGCTATTTTAAATGCATACATATGAAAGTGCAGTATATTCGTATGTATTTGGAGAAACATGATGAATGAATGTGCCGGCCTAATTCCTCATGCTGTCTCTTCGAAGAGTACTTTTTATATTACTGTGCCGATGACCCTTTTTGCCCGCACTCACTTTTCTGGAAATCTTGTTCGATCGTCCCCACCGACACTAATTCCGTAGTTTCCAGCCTCCACCAATATCCACCATTCCCACTATTACACGGTTTTGCTTTGTAAAACATGTTCATAATAAAAAAGAAAAATACAATGTATTTAATCGAAAAAGACTCGTTCATTTCAAGTATGAAACTATAAAGTGAACATTTGAAATTATTTTGCATTAAAAAGTTCTAGTTCGATATAGATATCCTTTAATAAAAAATAATTTTTTAACAATTGCACAAATAATTTTATTATAATTTTTTGTTATCAGCAGAGCATGTAGTACATGATGATATCACGGATAGACTGTAAGTGTCCGTCGTGTTCAAATTGCTGTTCAGGCCACGTCTGCTGCTGACTTAGAAAGAATTTATTGCTCAATCTTATATTTCTATAATAAATGAAAGAAATCCCCTTTTTTCATCATAAAATATTTTTTATATTATTCGGTTACAATAAAAACTCTGCAATCTCGTTTCGTAAGCGCGCAACTTGTAACTTTTTTTCAATCTCATTAAGGATGAATGCTGGCAACCCGTTATACATCTGTTTCGAATCTAGGAAAATCATTCTGCAGCTGTAACACAACTGCTCTTCTACTACCTTTTTCCCTTCAAGGGTATCGCAAGAGTCGAATCGACATCGATATCCTTGCGTTTCTAAATTATTCATAGTTTCGACGGTTTCATTGCTTAATTGCTCACAGACATTTGGCGATTGTGCAAGCAGAATATCTGCTGGGGGATCTTTAATTGTAGAAACTAGTTCGGAGAATAATTTTGCTTGTACGACCGATAGTTCTTCCCCTTGGGAACAAGGAGAATCCAGAGGTAATTCGCAAATTATACAGGTGTCATTAGCATCGCTACTTATACCAGCGTTCACGTGAGCAAGTTCCTTAATCTTTGTAGTTAATTTTTCGCCAGTTCGATATATCGTGGACACAGTCCCATAATATTCAGAGTCGAGTTGCTGGACAAAGGTCCTTGTGACACTTCTTATCGAGTTGGGAAAAGCCGATTCATCTTTTCCAGAGTTAAGAATCGGACATAATTTATGACATTCCAAATACCAATGTACATCGTCCCCTGTAAAATCTCTGAGTGGTGTAAGTAGCGTCACGTCTGCATGCCTTGTGTCAGAGGAGGCAACGTTAAAAGGCAATTGGGAGCCTCTCCCAGTCGATACGTCCCCGAGAACTTTCATTGCCAGATCTACAGATGTATCCGCAGTGAAAATTTTACTGCAATTAAGATTGCGCGCTGCTGACACAAGTAATTTTCGTCTGAGCTGCCGCAACAGTTCGTCCCTTGCCGTATCGTTTTCTAGCTTTTTAAAACCATCTTGTAATGCAGTGTCCTCCTTAGAGACGCTTATCTGTGATGCATCTATTAATTGTATATCTTGAGAATTAATATCCAATGTAGATTTCGCCAGAGATATAATATACATTGGTAATTTTAGACTCTGGGCTTCTTCAGCGAATGCTTTTCGAAGAGATTCTCTTTCCTCTATTGTGCGTCCCTTGACCATACCATCTACAGGGAAAAAGACAAGCAGATGAATAAACAAAAATAGCATTTTAGTGTTTTTGCATTAAACTAAGATAAATTACCATCTATATAAAGAACTTTGCATTGCAATCTGAGCTTTTTGGCAACTGACTCCTTCGATTCAGTTGTTATGAGATGTGCAAGAACGGTTGAATTTGCCTTGCCAGAATACGCAATCAGAATTGAATCATTGGGACGCACCAATTTGGATTTGCCAAGCATGGCTTTAAACTTATGTGTAGACATAGTTAAAAAACATGTTCCACAATACGCGCTTTTGTTCCTGAAGAATATCTGAACATCTTCACTCCCACATTTGTTACAAACCGATTTGGCATCAGGTATATTTGCAACATTCACCGTACAGGATGTAATTCTATAGAAAACGTTTAGAGTAGTGTAAATCGAAAATTATATGGAAGATAAACAATAATTGTCTTTTTATACAGTTGAGTTTGCATATGACAATAGATTACACTCACATGTTTTCATTGTCTACCCCCTCAACATCAAAGGTATCGTAATCGACCGTGTTTAACGAACACATATTTTCTTCCTTTGACTACACTTCTTGTTATACATTAATCAAAATATTATAATTTATGGAAGTGTAGAATATATATATTTTGTGCATTTGTGTGCAGCGGAGCAGTCATAAAATGCTATCCGGATCGCACACTTAAGAACTGTAGAGCAATGGTGTACGCGTGACGCATACGATGCGTCACGAAACATTTGCCGAAACTACGTACGTGGCGCCATCTCGCGTTTGATGTCGGCCGAAACGTTGAAAATTAACATTCTGGGAACGTCGTTCCCGAAATGAAATCGTGTACGTGTCGCCATCTCGTGTTTGATGTCAGCCTAAACGCCGAAAATTATGATTCTGGGAACATCGTTTAGGATTAATTTCAAGTGAACAATAAATCAAATCTCTCACTCGGCAACGGCTAAAACCTAAAGCGAAAATGTTTGTTTAGTTCCGTCTCTACAGGCATTCAATGAATTGTATTAAACGATTTTAATTCATACGCATATCGGAAGCTAATAAATATCCGGAACTAAAATTTTATCTCTGTAGTTCTTTTTCCCTGCCGCTCCAAGCCACCAATTCCTCCGAACTTCATATGAATTTGCGATTGGAAGCGAATAAATTATAAATACTTACATAAATATATTTTTATCACTATCAATAACTATCGATGGCCAATGGTCCAACTAGGGGAAACTATCGATAGTGCCCACTATATAGTTGGACGCACATTAATTTATTGGTAGGCTTGAATGTGATTAAATTGACGTTGTATTATTATCACGAATTATTACATATATTCGGTGCTGTTGCTGCTAGCCGTCCAGGCAATTCCTTTTTTGTTGCAAGTATTGTTTAGACATTAAATTTTGCACATCAACACCATATGTATCTCTGCCTCGGAGGTTTTTGTTTACGAGGTTATGTCTAATTGGGAGGTTATCAATGTGCATCTTCGGACTTGAACATAATCAAAAAGCGTAGAAGTTTAAGCTGTTATAATTTATAAAAATGATAAGTGTATTAAATATATCAATGAATGTAGTCCTTAGGTAATTGTTATTAAATGAATATTCATATTTTAACATGTTCGTTCATGTAATTCACGATTTTTTGTTGATTGATACAGGTCTCCTCTTTGTTCAATTAGGAATTTACGTAATTTATCAACGAACACTCAACCATTGTACTTTAGAGCAACAGAAATACTTCTGTAAGTCGTCCAAGCGACCTGTTCGATGTTGGCAAAGTTGTAATTTAAATATAATAATATTCTAGAGGAGAACCACTTAAAAAGAAGAAACGGCTTGATCCTGCAATTATTAGAGCTAGGGAGGAAAGAAAGAAGAAAAAATTGGAGAAGCGGATTCGTATGTTGGAAAAGCATAAGGGTCATCTGAAACCGATTTTTGAAAACGATGGATTGCCTGAATTAATTGAAAAACTGTAAGTCATTCAAATGTTATTAAACTATAATTATATTGTATATATTTTTTATGTTGCTATAATTATTTCTCAGAGGAAAAGTTCCTCCGCAAGTGCAACTATCAGAAGAAGAAATAGAAAGGAGGATATTGTTGGAAAAGGAATGGTCCAGATATAGGCATGAGCAATGGTTTAAAGATATGCGTGCGATAAGATCTATGTTACTTTCCCAGCAAAGGGCATTAGCAGAATTGAAAGCTGTTTCCATAGAGCTTTACCAGAAAGCTGTTAAAGTATGTACCATGTATTTATCCAATTATGCTTAAGGATAAATATTATTCTACCATTAAAATGAGTGTTGTGCTATGTACTTTTTTAGATCGATGACACACTGTTGCCGTACAATGCAGTTGGGCCGGTACATACACAGCCGATAAGTGATTACGACAGTCCGGATGGTGAATACACAGACACAACTGTTAAATACTTTGGGGAATAGAAACAAAAAATAGCGAAAACTGTTAGAAAATAATAACGCCAGAAGAACTGTCTCTTCCTTCTTCATTGTTTCCAATACACAGGTTCATAGAAGATATGTATGTCTTTCTTTTATTCCGCATTTAAAACATCGTGATGTACTAGTCCATTAAACATGCTACACTAAACGTTATTTTATACACTACTTGTCGTTAACATTAAATACAAAGTTGAACTTTTAATTGACTTTATGCGTATATATACACTATGATGTATTTGCGTACGGCCATGATTGCGCCCCGCGATAATACGCACCACTATGCTCCCAATCGAAAATGATAATTTATAAATAAAATAATTTTCATTATGTCCGACATAGCATAGTGTCGACATTTTTTTCAAGACAATTTGGATTATATACAAAAATTCTTTAATTTCGATTAGTGGGAATTAATTACGGGTTGAAGTTCTAACGCTCTTTTGCATACGGGGCAAGTATCGCTAGTCTTGAGACACTGCCGTAAGCAATCTGCATGGAAAAGGTGGCGACAAGGTGTTACTCTCGCTTTGGTCATACCGCAAAGACAAACAGCGCAAACATCGTCGAAACGCTTGATTTCTAAAGGCGTCGCTCTCCTGTAACGATTCAATATCTCACGCTCGAGTTTTAGCGCTGGCCCAAATGTCAGCAAAAGATCTTTCAATCCCAGATAAACGTTTAAATACGTAGCGATCAGAGAAAACTTCCAGGAGACCACCGGCAAGAGTAGCACGACGAACAAAGCCGAAATGCCGATAGTAAATGACCTTAATAGCACGGGAGCATAGAGTTCCTCAAGGTTCTCGAAGATTTCCAGGCGAGCAAATTTCAATACCGACGGAAACATCTCGGCGAAGAGCTTCTCCGTGGACGAATAATAGATCCACGTTATTATCGTATAAATCATTGTTGGTCTACAACAGTAAAATGACAATGCGTACATTATATTTTGCCATTCTTCTATTTCTTCCCTTATCGTTCCCCTTTCTCCAAATAGTGTTCCCCAACTTTTACTTACTCATAATGCTTGAGCCCCTGCTCCAAACCGAGCACGAGTAACATAAATATCAACGTTACAATGAACGTGACGGCTTTAGTCCACTCGAAAACTATTTTGGTCGCGGACATTGCTAAATGTTTAATTTTCGACGTTTCCGTGAGCGTCACATACGGTGTCCAATTCTCCTTCTCGATTAATTCCTTAACGTAGCCGATACAGTATGTAACCACATTATAGAACATCAGCGTGTAAAGACATGTCATCTTTGGTCCTGATAGTAGGACGCGGTCGGCCAGCATTAGAAATATAATTTGATTCGTCATCATAGAGATATTCTTCATCCGAAGAAACAGCGTCTCCGCGCGTTCGAACGGTGCGTAGAACCGCGTCAGAAGTGTACACAATTGTTCCCAGTACATTTTATTGGTACCTTTTGCAAACAAAAAAAAGTAGTATTCTGTGGTGATAAACAGCTTTGGACCATTATTGTAAATTCGTATAATTGCGCTTCGAGATTTCTAATGTTAGAATTTATAAAACAAAAAAATAAGAGGCCTATGGTGTAAGGATATTGCAATTACAAGACTGTTAATAATACAATCAATCTATCTCCCAAATGCATCGTTACTGGAGCGTAACGCAAGTGCCAATAAAGTGTCAATAAACGAGAATCTTTGTTTTTCGTAACGCTCAGCCAAGAAATTAACATATTAATAGCGTCCTGTCGAGCGATGATCGCGCGAGCAAGGCGTAGCAGAGGGTTGACGTGAAAGAAGATGCGGCTGGAAGGATATTCGTGACATGACAGATAATTAGGACAAGAAACGAGGATCGCGTTCGGCAGGCGGGATCATCCCGCGGGGGAAGAAGCGACGATAGATACACCCGCTGCTAGACGAACGGTTGTGTATGCACGTGTGCGTGGGTTTGCACGCGTGTGCGTGCGCGTCTTCTTTCCCCCCTTCTTCTCTTCGCCCTTTCTTTACGCCCCTATAAAACAAAGCGCACTTGGCTTCAATGGCACATTCAACGTTTTCACGTCTTCTTGATATACCCGTGTCCTCGCGTTATCATATTTTCTTGCTCATTGTAGAGAGAAAGCCGTCCGTTGCTACTCAATTCTACGCAACTGTAGACACAGATTCGGATTGAATATCTTCTTAGGGTGAGCGCCGAGTGCACCGTATGCTTTCGTCACGGTGATTTTCCGTTCTCCGTCAGACACATCGGAAACTACATCGGTCGTCCTATACGATCAATTTTCTATTCAACATTCTTTGTATGGCGAATGGAAATTATTGACCGAGTCGACGAGAGAAAGAGCGGCGAAAAACTAAGGGGATGATAGATGTAGCGTGTGCTCGAGAGAAGAATGCGGAGAAGATCAAAAATTTCATTGAAAAGTTTCGAAGAGAACCGTAGAGCTTCGGTATAAAGTACCGAATCGTTTAAATTAATTATATTTTCAATAGCATGATATTCTCCGTCACCCATCGGGGCACGTAATAAAGAATGTGTGTCGGGTAATTATCGCGGGAAATTTCTTTGTTCCGTACGCACGGGGACCATCTGGTGCGCTCAAACTAAACCCACGCGTGAGAACTATCCATATCGCGAGAACGAGAGGCCAATTTTAAATTAGACATTGTCTCGGATAATTTTCCTCTGCCGCAGAACGTACTGGCTCGCGGAAGATTGGGGTACGATCTATAAGTATCAATCGAGAAGTAACGGAGCAACGTTCGAAAGGATGTTTCTCATCTATTCCGATTCATTTCCATATTCAATTCTTTTCTATCGACAACAATCAAATTTATCTTCTGGAATTTGCATCAAACAAGTGGACCTGTCTTTCCTTTCAATTTAATTGACGAATTAAAGGGTTCTGTAATGAAGTCTGATACTTTCTCGCGGCAAATGAATTGTCTTCTTCTTACGTCGATACGTGAATTAATTGAGACGGACGAAAAAGAACAAGAATTAGATATTTCATCCGTACGCGCATTTCGCCCTTTGCACGTACGCGTGCATACCGGCGTATGCATTCGAAGAAGGGTACAGTAAAGACTGTATTCTTATGTTGGCCGATTATAATAAAATGAGGAAGGGGGGGACTGAAAACGAATGATAGTAAGTGAACGAGACGGAGCATGCACAGACGATAGGGGTCGGGTCGAAGTGAAAGGGAAGGAAAGAGAGAAGCACCAATGAAAATGCAAAAGAATAATCACGTATCGATTATTAACAAGCAACTGAATTTTCTTTATCGAATTGGATAAAGAAGGGTGCGCTGCCCCGTTTGTCCTCCCCGTTCGATAGTTTTCCATTTTTAAATACTCCGTAAGAAAAAGGCCGGTAGTGTTTAAAAGTAACATAAAGAAATAAAAGTAATTACGTTATGTGACCCTTTTCTTTGCTCTTCTATGAAATATGAGCAAATACTCGTAAAGTACGACGTGTACTGATATCTTTCCGATGCACCTGTAAAATCGGGGGATGCGTTCAACCCCTTCCCGATCACGGAGGACCAATCGAACACGTCTCTACTTTGTTTCAGATCCTCGAGGCGAAATGTTCGGCGTCCAAACTGTCCACGTAGCCTTACTGCTAGTCATTGTTTTTCTGTAAGCAACCCAAAGTTTATGAGTCGTTCGCGCTTCGGCTGGAAATCGCGAGACGGGCATCACGAAGCGCGAATTCCTTTATACTCTATTATATCAAGGAATATATATATATATAAAATAGTGACGAGCTGATTTCATTCGACCAGGTTCGACGAGTGTTCCGCTTATCCGTCCATCAGACAGAGGCAAGCGTTAGAATCGTTATGCAAAGGCTGCGGTGATTCCTGTCACAAATGCGATTACGGTGTTGTGATATCAACCGTCTGCGGCGTTCCGCAGTGCGCAAAGGTGAGCTATCCGATCGTAGACTTTCTATTCTTCAAATCCGTATTGCTTCTCCTTATGAGAACCTCGTTCACTTCCGCAGGGACCCGATGAACCCTGCGGGGGGCCGAGCGGACTCTGGGGCACTTGCGGCGAAGGGATGCACTGCAGCTGCAACAAGTGCATCGGCTGCAGTTCGCTGTCAGAAGAGTTCGAGTGCTCCAAACTGGTGCCCTGTTTGCCGCACAAAATCCCGGAATCCCTGCACTTCAACAGATTCGGCAAGCTGCCTGCGCCTATGTAAACACGACAGATTCGCGCGTATTTATTGCTAATCGCACGGTAATCCGGCTATCATGTAACGAACGATTTAAACGTTTCTCAATCGGGCAGGGTCACCCCTTTGGTAGGTGACCGGACGCGTGAACGTTTTTCAATTTCCTGTAACATTTGTCAGATATATGTGTAGGGTAGAAATATGTGTAAAGGGAACAAGCTAATCGAGACGAAGGAAATCTAAAAGGGTTGACGAGCAACAGGAGAGAAAGGGGCGCGATGCAAGGCAGCGAGCCAAGTGTCGGATATAACGAGAGGGCAAGAATCGTCGAAACTTTCGATACGCTCCTCTACTATATTGTTCTCTGCTCCTTTTCATTGAGCAATATCTCTGCTCTCGCCTCGTCGACTATTAATTTATATTAATAATACCGCCGGATGAACTTCACTCCGATCAGCCACAGTTCAGCTAAAAGATACGGAAGAGGCGAAGAACCGAAAGGGGGAAGTAGGAAAAACGCTAACTAGTTCGCCGCTCGTTTTTATCGTTCGCGCGCTTCGATAGTAACTCCGTGTGCAACGGTTCGAATGTTACGAAACTTGGCGTTGCATTTAGACACTGCGAAACGGTTCTTACGTATGGATCATTGTCGCGTACGTTTCCCGCGTTTCACGAATAAAATAATAATCATTCCATTACGTTGATAAACGCTTACTGTTGCTTCCAACGTCCCAATACCATCCGCTTGCATTCAGGTAATGCTGCGACCTACCAATCTTTCCCCATTCTTACTCCCTCGTATTTCTTTTTCTTTTTACTCCCACCGTTCGAATAAGCGATACCTCTTTATGAAGCAAAAATTCGTGCTCGACATTCTGCAAAGTCTCACATGCACGCGATTCCATTAGAATAGCAACAAACGCACGCACATGTACACACATGCCTACGCATCTATGCGGGGATCAATTTATTTTTGCGTACCTTCGGCATTGGCATCGATGAGGCAAAGTGTCGGAAAGATCGCCTTTAACGACTTCCGCAGCGAACACGAGCGAAAATTCCGTGAAAAAAAAAAAGAAATCACTGGGTCCAATGTTAAACGATCGAACGATAAATGGTGGCCAGTTGAATATTTTCATGATTCGCAAAAGAGCAGTTTCAAAGTCGCCCGTTGCCAAGATTGCCGCCACTCACCGATGCTATTTCGATTGTTCCCCGATAATTATGGATCCATCTGCTTACTACCTGTATAGATCACTCGCGCGATGCCATCGTACGAGAACGAAGGGAAGAATGATAGCGAGAAATAGGTAGAAACTTTTCATTAATATTTTTCTTTTTTATATTTGTTATTATTAAATTCGTGACTGGTCTTCGTTAGGTGTGCTAACATCTGTGTTTCTGTATTAGCGTAGGAACATATGTGTCAGGTCGATCTTTAATCATTAAATAGATCCCGAGCCTGTTTCGCTTGCGCTTCTAATTCCTAGATCCGTCGTGAAATAATTGGAAAGTCGATTAACAATTTACACGAACGAGAACCTGTGGTAACTTTTTGAATCAGTTTTGTAAATTTAGCCGCCCCGCCAGAGGAAAATGTAATCCATCTTGACGATTCGATTCTATTCTTTTGTTTTCGTATTCCTTTTACGTTACTTTCTATTTTATTTCGCTCGATAGAATAAGTTTAAATAATCTTCACCGCGAAGTAAACAAGAGATCTCCCCCTTATTTATTTACCTTCATCGGTCTGTCCCTTTACATCTTCCAGCTCGTCTCCCCCTTTCGCCTCTTCGGCATGATTTTTGCATCACGAGACACAACCGAATCGCTGCAAACTTTTGCCAGCGAATTACTGCCCGTTTCGCTCATCGATAATGATTCATTGGGTCGTTCTTTTCCTCTCGCTCTCATCCTCGTCAGCATCCAGAATTTCTTCTATGATAACAGGTTTCGGTGTATCGTCGAGGGCTAGTGGTTCACGAATGTAATCGGGATCGGTGTCGGAATTTGCTTCTGCAAGCGAAACAGTAGCTTCTTCTGTAGGAACTTCGTTAAGAGCGATGATAGGCGGGTTGTTTAACCATTGGTCGATCCAATTCGGTTTACCGTCGAGTGCCTGCCAGTTTTTCGAAAATTCGATCACACGAGGGATAATAGTTTCGAGCGTATCAATTTTGGAGAGAGTCAAGTTAGGGACTGTCGTAGACGCTTGATCTCCAGGACAATTCCCATGAAGGCAAGCCTCTGCTGCTTGGCCCGAAGTCTTTAAACCGCAAACATAAATCGCAGGTACGCTCTTTGTTATCTCAACAATAGGTAACGGCAAGGAATCGTGGAATTCCCCTGTATGTCGTAAATCAGGCGCGTCAGGACTTTTCTCTGTTAATATCACCTCGTCGTTCGATTCCGGACGCTCTTCTGTTTCTTCAAACGAAGAAGTCACCCTTTGCATTTGTTCCTGAAAAACGATGAAAAATAATGAAGTATGATGTCCTATGAAATTGTTAGTACATAGCGAAGTATTAATTAATAAATATAGTTACCCCTTGTACTCGTTCTGGTTTTTCTTCTCTCCCTTGTTCTTCTTCACCGCCCTTCTCTTCTTTCTCCTCTTGCACCTTAAGACTCTGGGTACTCACCGAAGGCATCGCAGTGTCGTGAATAAGACACTCTATCAATTCCTTAGCGATTTCTTCTTCTAAGCTACGGAAGCTCTTTCCATTCTCATCGATAGATTCCTCTCGCCCTGGATCCTCCGCCCTGTAGAACCTCCCAGATTCTTCTTCGCTTTCAATTTTCGAGTCTCTACGATTGCCGGAGAGCTGCTCGGCGGCAGATTCATCCTCCGAAGACAGAGTTATCATATTCTTCCCAGAGCCCAGAGTGCCAACTGAGGACGAAGAACGATTCTCGCCGTCGCGAGGACTGATGTTTCCGTTCTCCGTTTCCGAGGGGTGTTCAAGAGCTTTCGAGTCGCTTCTCTCGAACGACGACACCGTTGTGTCTTGCAGGGAATCCAAATTCAATTCTGGCACGTGCGGCAAGAGATCAGCGGTCGAGACGGAAAGATCCGCGGAGTGATTAATCGACATTCTCCGTTCCTTTTCTTTCAGAGGCGAAGCCTCGTTTGCAAAAGTATCATCCGCGTCCTCTTTGGCTTCGACTCGTTCCTTTAATGGCGCATCTATCGTGTTCAAAGGAGCAGGGGGCAATGTTTCCACACGCGAAGCGATAATTTCCTGCTCATCATTAACAGTCACCGCTTTGGCATTTCGATCGATAGAATCCTGATCTCCCACTGATTCTGACACCTTGCTCGAGGAGCCGGATACGATGCTACCATCTAAAATATTATTGAACACGCCGCTTTCATTTTCTTCCTCCTCCGTGATATTTTCGAGATCCTTACGGGAGAACGATCGATCGGCAGCATTTTTAATATCGCCCAATAGCCGAGCATCGACGACCGTTGAGCTGCTAAAACTTTCCGGATATGATACGTATTCTCCAAAGAGAACTGAATCACGTTCGTCCTGTTCCCCCTGTTCATGCCGCGCTTCAGTACTTTCAAGTGAATCAAACGAAGGCGGTTGCTTCGCGACATTCATTTTATCATCGATCTCTTCGTCCGATGCTGATCCGGAGATTTCATCTTCCTGTCTGTCGCCTTTATCCGGTATGATTACAGTGGTGACGCTTTCGGGAATTTCGCAGGGAGAACCTTCTGTGAGAACGTAACAAGAAAGATCCAGCTTCTTCGGGGGTTCCTCAGCTGTTTCTCGATTAATTGATACAGGAGACTCAATGCCGGAGCTGGAGGAAATGCACAAATTGTCCAGAGAATTTTCATGAATAGCTGCAGCTTCACTTTTCGCTGAATCAATCGTACCATTCCCTTTATAATTCTTATCATCCGCGTGTAACGGATTACTCGGTTCTTCAGGGTCCGATTTCGTCGATTCGTCATTCATGCGGCCGGGTTCGATCTTTTCATTTACTAGGTCGTCGTCATAAGTGGAATCCGTTCTTTTGGCCACCGGATCGATCGTCGATGGTGCGTTCGAATGCGAACATTCGACTTCAGATTCCTGTTGAATTGTTGCAATCGGGACATCTTCGACGTCTTTGGACATTGGGATCGTTTGGGAGGAGATTAAGGTACTTTCGATGTTTCTTTCAACCATCTCTATCTCGATCAACTTCCTCTTGAGCTCACTCGATGGACAACTCTCTTGTTCTTCACCTGAGACCGGTTCCCCACTGTTCTCCACTTTATCAATAATCGTGGGTTCGCTATTCCTGCCTTCCTGATCAAACTCCAACGAATCCGGTCTCTGAGGAACGTCCATCGAGTCCGGTGTGACGTTTAAACTGTCTTTGAACGATTCGTCGGTCTCCTGTGGACTTGCATTTCGTACGATCTCTTCGAAGATTTCCGTTTGACCGTTACCTTCTATAAGAGCGGGTTGGCCCAGCGTGACCATATCCTTCTCTCTGCTGTTCGTTCGCAAGTCTTCATGTTTTTCCCGAACAATCTCGCAATCAGAACCTGCTCGTCCATTCCTCGTCTTTCCATCAAAGTCCGCCGATCGGTCCGCGCGGTACAAATCCGAATTGGATCGTTCACGAGCAGAGTAGTCAGTCGCTTCTCGATCGTTTAATTCGCATTCATCATCGAGATTGTCCGAAGTCCTAACCGACGGCAACGTTAAGGAATCTTCCCTCCTATTCATCTTGAACATTTCGCTCGAAATAGGGGGTAAAGTCAAATCCAAGCTGTCCCGTTCGTGAGTGGATTTATTTCTCGCGCAATTACCACTGCTGGATGGTCTGGAGATAACCGACGGAAGAACGACGGGATTCGTTCGATCCACCGATGTAAGATCTACAGAATCCGCGAAGATATTACTCTGAATTAAATCGCACCGCGAATGCTTGCACACCTTTTCGTCTTCCTCTCCCGATCGCGGCCTCGTTTTTGGGACCAGTCCCTCGGTGCTGTGAAATTCTTGCCAGAACCTTTTGTCCTCCTTCTTCTGATCCACGGTCGCTACACCCCAAGGTTCCCGATGATTTCTGGAGACTCGGCCTCCCCCAGCGTGTTGCGGTCGCATCCCCAGTTCATCGTTGCCACCCTCGTGCACGAGTGATCGACTTCTTCTTCGTGCGACAAAGCACGGTTCCTCCGCCCCCCTAAACGGAGTCCAACAGCTTTGATCGACGCTTCTTTGCCGATGCAAAGTACTCGCGTACCTGTAACTTTTAACATGCTCTGATTCTTTGCTCGTCGCATCGCGTTTGCCGAATTTATAACATTTCTCTCGGCCCTCCTGTCGGCGCAGCAGATTTTTATCCACGAGCATACTTCCAACGGACGAGGATCGAATAAGATTGCTATAGTTGTCCCTCTTTGATGATCGTGGCGAACATTGCTGGGAATCACCAGAATGTTTCCTTTCGGTTGCCCTTTCGCCGCAAAGCTTTCTCCCTTCTAAATCGCTCGCGCATTTATGCCTCTTCAGCACCCTGCAAGTTTCATTTACGGACCAACCGCTCTCGCTGCTTCTCACCCGATCTTTCTTCGGCAAGTTTCTCGTTATCGTTATCCGTTCTTTTCTCATCGCCGTTGAATCTCTGATCCAGACGCCGTAATTATCGATACCAAAGTGATCGCCACAATTTTCTTTATATTCAGTATCATTATCGTTGCGTCCAGCCCGATCGGAAATCGAACGATCACGTTTCTCTGATGATTTGCGATTCGCCGTTCTTGAAACCGTGCTGACGGCGCGTTCTCTGTCCCGTAGATCAATTAATTTCTCGAAATGATGCGCCGCAAATGTGTAAATGTCTTGCGGCCGTTGTCGTAGAATTTCCCTTGCAAGCCCTTCGACAGCTGGAGCTAGGCCCCGAGGTACTTTCGGGGCGATTATGTGGTCCGTTCCCAACATTACCACGCTTCGAAAGTCACAGGATAATTGCCGTGTCTGTAGGGAAAGGATAACAGAGAATGGATCTACCGTAATTATCGCGAGAAGACGCATAAAAGATATTCCGAAGCCTTTCGCGCAACGATAGCGAATAGATAGCGGTGAATAGCGAATGCGGAATTAAAACACATATTCATTACGTATGTACGAAATCGATTGAACAACGACAAACTCTACGTACCGTAAATAATTTTTTCTTCCAATATCGTCCGTACGGCTGTTTTTGTTCTCTATTCTCAGTCGCTCCAATTAAGCGTTTCGATTAAATCAATTAATCACTCGCTAGCTGGTCTCGGTGATTACATTGTTAATCCTCTCGTTAGAAATGAGAAACTAAATTCACTGGCAACGTTAACGCGAAACAAACAGACTGCCACCACGAAATCGATCGCTTTTTACCCCCCTGCCGATAGCGCCGGTCATACTATTCATACGTTTACCTGGATTTAACTATGCAAGATTGGAGGCGACACTTTTGTATTATTTTTTAACAATTGACTTTCATCAGAAAAAGAGATAGATAGGGGGAGAGGATGAATAATTATTTGGTTTTTACAACAATATATTTTAATTCGTTTTTATTATGCATTATGTTTTTTTTTTATTTGCACATGTATTGCGCGAGAAATTCTGATTCGAGGGGATGAAACTGCTTAGCTGGAATAATTAAACAGTGAAGAGGAGGACCTAGATCCACGGAAGTCATTTCCTCCAGGGAGCACGCAACGATACGTTGATTGTCCCAGCCAACCCGGGCTAAACCAACCGCGAGACTGGATTTGTCAAGAGCTGCAAAAGAATCAGTGCAATTCAAATTAGAAACTCGTTATCGTAAATTTAGGGAAAAAGAAGTATGCTCCAGTTGTCAAATCTTACCAGTTTCCTCTTTACTCTCTTCAGTTTTTTCTTTTATAATTTCTATCAGTTGTGCAGCAGCTTCAGAGACGCTCATAAATTTCGGAGGCATATATTCTTTCTTCTTTTTAGTAATGCTTTCTAGAGTAGGTTCCTTCACTTTAATATCTAATAGGCAAAGCGTGTGCAGATCCCTCTGCCTGTTAGATATAATTTTTTCATAGAAACTGTTTGGTTTCCAATTTTTGTTCCAATAAGGGATAGAAACTGTTTCGCCGAAATGATACAACTGCAAGCCACAACAACCAACTGCAGTTAAAATAGAGGAATTATGAACGATCTTCACCTAAACAACACAACAATGATTTTCTTTATTATTCTAGTTCGCTATGTCTTTCTTGATAAATATCTGCAACGAAATATCATTCGAGTATTGCTTTCCTACCCCTATGTTTCTTTCTCGAGCTCGTAGTACAAGATCTGAATGCGTAGTAGCTCCGAAGGGATCGCCCACCACCAGGAAGGCAACGTTCTCGTTCTGGTTCTTTGGTAGTATCTCGTCTGCATTGCTCTCAGCTAATTCTCTGTCAGCCTCAAGTATTTGCCGCCCATAGAACTGTTCCTAATATACGATGAAACACGCTATCGTTGGTCTCCTGTTAGCGAACGATTAAATACAACGCGACAATGTCGTGTTTTGTCTCATGATTAAATTATTAAGAAATAACACGAACTATTGTAATTCGATTTGATTATCTTACCAAATCTTTCAAATCCACGGACAAGATTGATGTGTACGATTCCAAATAGACGCGGTCGCACATTTTAATAATTTCAAGACCCTTTAGCGTAACATCCTTAGCATCGCCAAGACCTAGGCCAATCACGTGCAACATTTTTTTTTATTATAGTACAATGTTTAAAAAATCTCGGAATGGCAAGATTATTCTATTGCTTTATAACCAAAAAGTGAATTTTCGGTACACGTTTTGTAGGTTATGTAGCAGCCATTCTTTTAGTGTCACCATCTATGAAGAAGTACTTCAAACTAGTTGTAACCAACCATATCGAGCCATGGTATAAGAATAAAAAATGCTTTTTGCATACTACTTATTTAGTTATTTTATAAACACTTATTTCGATTAAATATTTAGGGAACATTTCATCAGAATTTTATGAAAATTCTGATAAAACAAGACTCTGCAAAGATAAGAGGTTCTGCTACCATGCGTCGGTAAACTCGGCAAGAGCGGCACGGTTTAAAAAAAATTCAGTTTCGACATTCAGTGTGTAAAAGCGAATATTCGAAGAAATTCGATTGGAATACTATAAGGAAGTATGACGAAAACTGTAGTTGATTATGTGACTGTCCGTTCGCGTGGGTCGAAAGTGAAGAGAAAAGAAAAATAAATTAATCGTGCAAGCGATGATGTCATTGCCCCGACAGGTTATGAGCAGCGCGCGGCGACGATGTCAAGATGGCTGCCACGTACATCTGATCGGAGGTGTGTACGCTCACGAAATCGGACGCTGAACTGCGATAAAAGGGGCTGCCGTTTTCGAGTCCCTGACATGGTGGCAGTGTGGAGTTAGTCGGTCTGTATCCATGAGCACCACTTTGTACACCATCGATGATAGTTTTTGTCGTCGCGGCCGCCGGCGGCTCGCATTGAACCATGTTCAGCAAAAAACTTCATGTAGACGTCAAAAAATCAACACTGAAGATTCAGGATGTTAAGAAGGATAGCGCGACTCGGTTCAAGCATCTGAAAATTATCCTAGGTGAGCCTGTGCTTTTTCATTTCTCCTCAGTCTCACCGCCCTACTGCTGGATCAATTAACTCCCCGAGAAAATTAATCATCACAAACAGTTACTGAGCACGACGGTGGTTAAAGGAGAGGGGCGACTGTTTCGTAGCGTTTACCGCCTACACATCACCTTAGATAGTCTAATGCTGTCGCGGAACTTGTGGAAGATTTCGTAAAAAGTATAGCGGAGGTTCTATCATTTCTCAAAACCTCTCCCATTAATTGTTTTAACTTTTCAACGTTTCACCTTCGAACATACTGATTCGTTTCTTTTTATTTTACGTAAGACAGATCGAAAAATTAAATAAAAAATTTAAACAGCGGGCGCATGCTGATCTGTACCGCTCAACGTTCAATAATTCAACAATTTTTAAACTCAATCGATTTTTTTTCTATCTTTAAAATTGAACAATTTTTACGTATTATCGAATGTCTTAGTACGGTCCTTTTAAAAGAGAAAAAAAGGGAAAATGATTTGGAGAATAATTTTGTAGTTATTGTGATTTTAATGTAATGCTGTAGTTTTGCGTGGTAATATCTAATCACCAAACCGCATGACCACGGTAACCAACCCACTGTGGCCTCCAATTTCAGCTAATGTTACATTATTATTGCATGCGGATAGAGGCGTATATTTAAATGTATAATCAATGTCAACTGATAAAAAGCCTTGTTTATAAGGTAGATTGGTAGAAAGGCTATTGGAATGACTAACAGAAAAAACAACAGATCTGTTATCATTCTGCTATTATAATCTTGTTTCTTTTGATTTTTCGACTTTTAAGCATAGCTATGAATTTTTTAGCATGCGATGAATAAATATCTGGGCAAAATATTGCGGGAAAGGCATATAGAAATTTTTATTTGCTTTCGAATTATGTTAAAAAATATTTCTGTTACTTATGATATTATTTTTTATAGAAAATGTGGACACCGATGAGGCAAAAGGATTTTTCGAAGGCAACTTCAGCCATGTGTATTTCATTCTATATGATTGCTTCGTATCGGCCGAGGCAAATCTTCGGCAACGAGGTAAAACATTGTTGGCATTATGCACATATTATTTACGTTTCATCTTTTACATTCGTGTAAATATAATTGCATTCTCTGACAACGTAACTAAATGCTCTTTCGATTACGCAACTATAATCATATTAAATTCATTAACATTATATCTATAATCTTTACAATTCCAATTATTATCATTGTCTTACTGTTTGCTTTTCTTTCTATTCTGCTGCCAGAGCTTTCCTTCCACATTGGTGAGTAACAGACAGACCACAAAGTATATGACCCATGCATGTGCACTCTCTAAGTTCCATTAATCTGATTATTTCATCCGATCTTAAAAGTATAATCTAATTGTAACCAGTATGTATATAAAAAACCTATGAATTGCTGCCTATTCTTGTCCCTTTTGTTTACTCTTAAAGTAGTAGAATAGTCGTATAATTAAATATTACAGAAATATCTAATTATTGTTTCCTTTATAGTGCACAAAGCACACAGGGAGGAATTGGAGCAAGTATTGCAACTCTTAGAAAAAGTTTTAACGCTTCTTCCCGAACTACTTAACAGAAGATGGCAATGTCACAGTCTGGCGAGGATATTGCAAAAACTTTTGCATCCTGGCAACAGCTGGAAGCTTCGAAGGGAAGCTATAAGGTCTGCGTTCTAATAAAAAGCCATGCGTAAAAGATTTCCCACTAATTAATGTCTCTTTACATAGTCATATCCCAAATTCGTTTCAGGTATTTCATTTTGTGGTATCAGGCGCTCGGAGAAAACTCGCCCGAACACATACATCAAATGTTCGCGAGCTTGGTACCGGGTTTTCCACCGCAGCATCCGTCTCCTTACAAGTCCGAGCGTAGGCTAGATGGAAAGAAGGATAAGCTCGGAAAAGTCGTTGGCTGCGATGATAGGGATAAGAGAGAATTCTACGATACGCAACTGTCGCAAAGTACTTTTCATGACAACGGTTCGAGCCAGTGTCCCGTCACCCCTGTCGACAGTGGTCCCATTTTACCCCCACAAAGCGGGGAGAAGCCCCTTGACAATGAGACTGTTCGATTTTTAGAAGCGTTGCTTGAATTTATGGTTACTCAGGTACCAAAGAAATATCTCAAAATGCTTTCGTATAGCTTCGTGTTGTTGGGATACCTGTATCAAAGAAGCCTGTTCCTTTTTCCAGGTTGTAAAGATAGAATGGAGAGATAAAACTACACGACAGCACAAAACTTTGCAATTTTTATTAGAACGTTTTAAAGCCACGTACCTTCGCCACATTTGTCCCGAATTCGACGATAATTTCTCACTGTACAAGCCAAATTTAGAATTGCCTACGATGCGTAAACCAACGAATCAGAGTCAGGATAATTATGTACTGTGTAAAGTCGCTTTGATCAAGTGGATCGCCAATTTTACTCATATCGCTAGGAAAGACGCTCGTGTCGCACACCTTTCGCATAGGTATTTCTCAAGTTCGAAGCATGATATTATACGTGAACAGTTCGACAAGTAATTTTTAATTTATAAATTCCTGTTCCAGCACAACTCCAAACGAGGAGAACACCGAACCAGAACTTCGTCGAGTTTCGGTTACACAGAACCCTTCTGATTCTACTTCGCTGTCCCCTGAATCTACTCCATCTCAACATGAAAATCAGAATCAGGAGGACAGTAGTGTTTCAGCGGTTACTCTCGTCAGGGAAGTTCTGTACGGTAACAGAGATAACGTGAACTTTGTACATGAATTATACAGACAAGCATTTCTGCTCGACTTTCATCATGCCGGTGCTATAAGAAAGGCTATTGCAGTCTACAAGGATTGGATTCAGATGAATGTAAGTTATAAATCAAATGCATTGGAATAACATATCGATTAATTTGTTTTCCTTGCGTTTCTTGTTAGGAACTTCCGCCATTCATGTTAGAACCATTAGATAGCCACAAGGATAGAGATTTGGAAGAGAGCTCGAGGAAAGATATAAATGATATTGATAAAAGTCCTTCTGAAAGCTATCGACAAACGAGATTGAGAAACGATTCTTACCTCGGTGCTATACACAGGGAAAATTTATTTATAAGAGCGGGATTACAGAACGTGCTACAAGTATTCATAACACAGGCTGCGAACGTTTTCTTTCTGGAACACACTGGATCGAATGCGTCTCTGACGTTACTCGAGGAACAAACGGATAGTTGCAAAAGGGTGTTGAACGTGTATCGATACGTTGTGATGAATTCTAGATTAGAACCGGCTACTTGGGAACAGTTGCTTAGGTAATAAAAAAAGAAAGTTCTTTCTCAAGCAAGGGAATTGTTTCGTAATAATTATTATATTATACATTTAACTAGGGTGTTGCTACAAATAACATCGCTCGTTCTAAACGAGAAATCTTCTCGGCGCAAGGTGCAGGAGAGCATCGGTGGGAAGCTTGCGCCTGCAATATTTCAGACGTTAATCGTAACGTGGATTAAAGCCAATTTAAACGTTGTTATTTCTACGCAATTGTGGGATCAGTTTTTGGAAGTGTTGACATCTTTAACGCAGTGGGAGGAATTAATTCGGGAGTGGGCGGTAATGATTAAATTACTTAGAGGCATCATCAAATATAGTATGCACATTAGTCAGTGTAAAATTATTATCGTTTCGCAGAAAACATTGGATACATTAACGAGGGTGCTCGCGAGACACGTGTACAATTTGGATCTAAACGATTTGCCACTGGATAGACTGAGCGAGCAAAAAAGTAAAAAACGCCGTGGCGTTGGAAGCAGAGCCGCTTCCACCGGAAGCGTTCAACCACCGCGCAAAGGAAGCGTCGACCAAGATAATAGCACTGTGTCAAAAGAAAATGTTACGGGTAAGAGATACTAGACCAGTAATTCATTTCTCAATTTACAAATTATCATTGCGAACGCAAATATTTATTCCAAATAGATCACCCGATGCGAGATCTGCGGAAGGTGCGACCGCTCCCTCGCAGTGCGAGCGACAACGCGATATACAATGGAAAACCGCGTGCGAAGCTCCACAGAAATCGCACGCATACCGTGCACAGCGGTATTCCTGGTAAATGTTCTGCACCGAACAGCAATATTTCTTTATTATGCTCTCGTGAATTATATATGATTAAGTAGTGCCATCTACGTTGCTGATAGATAGCGCGAGCGATTTATTTATACCTTTGTCTCTTCTTTCTTTTTTAAATTACTTTAACGCTGACAGCGGTCTAAAAATAGGTAGTCTGGCGTTGGCCAGACACTTGTCTCGTTTCGTACATTTTCTTTTATCCCCTTATTGTTTCTCTCATTTGGCATCATACTCTTTACTCGTGCTACCATTATTTTGTTTTGAACGATAAAGAAAGAGCGTGATTCGGTAGAAATATTTTCGTAAGCGATCTTCTGACTTATTCGTGTATTAAGTGTAAACAATTTTGCACACGCACAGTACTTCCCCTCTCGATAGAGCAAGACATGGCGCGGCTACTGTCAAACGGACCTCCTTCATCGTCGTCTGTAACAGGTCGAAAAACGTTGGCCAACAGGCGTGCTAAATCCTTGGATAGCATTGTCATAGTCGATAGCGAACCACCGTCTCCGCGTTGTCCATCTCCGACGCCGAGCAGCGGAGTGGACAGCAACAAAGACAGCCCCATACAGATAGAAAACATTGATGGCAGTAGTATTGGTAGGTATCTGCTGTTATTCATCATTTTTAAATAATTACATTACATCTTTGTGATTTTATGAAATCTATCCGATCTTTTTTTTCATTCTATTACATAAACAATAATAATGATAATAATGTTAATGCATTATTTTGCTCGGTATGCTTCGCTTATATTTTTGTATATTAACGCGACTATTTGTTCGAGGTTTCTCTTCTATTTATAGAGTTCTTTGATATAGTTGGACAGTAAATTCAGCCGGGTACGCACATCTTCTTTACGTTCTCGATGCGTTTCCTTCTCGTCCTTAGTAAATTTTCAGATTAAAATCAGTGAGAATGTTTTTCGGAGGTATATTCGGGTCCGAGGAGTATCATATTTGTCGCGAGTGTGGAGTAGTTTTAAATATTTATAGTAGTTTTATACCATATCATTACTTTGCAGACACCAATGACGCATCAGAGAGGAGATCAGTAATGGCAGGTGGAGGAGTTCGCGGATGGTTACCCGATGTAGCAGTCGTATTATGGCGTCGTATGTTATCGGCATTAGGGGATGTAAATAATATTCAAGACCCTACCTTACACGGACAAGTTATGGATTATCTCGTTCAACTTACGCATACACTTATCAAAGTATGCTGTTTCGTAACAACCAAAAAAAAAAAATACTTTTACACTTGTCACACTGTTGTTCGTATTCTATTAATATTTTTCTTGTTACTTAGATTCGTTTAAATCAAGGTGTATCAGGAGATAATCAAGCAACCCCTCCAGCTCCAGAACTTATACCACCACTCACGGTTATCGCCCCGTGGTGTTTCAAGGTTCATATTAATACATTGTACAACAGAGAATCTCACTGAAAATTTTGTTAAGATCATCAAATCATCGCGCGACTCCATTTTCAGGCCATACAACTTCCCAGTCAATACGAAGTTGGCAAATTGGCGGCGTATCGTTTGATCTGCCTTCTAACAGTCCAGCCGCAAGATATCAGTCTACCGAAACAACACTTGGCGCTTTTTTATCGTGCAGTTCATAACGGGATCGTCAGTAACGATAGCAAGGTGTTACACGTGCTTGTTAAATACACCGGGCCGCGATTGTTCAGCTTGAATCTTCCTGGATCAAGCCTTCTGATCTTGGATTACATTCACGCTGCTAATGTGATATTGAGCAGTCAAGATATCGAGGTATTAACAAAGTCTGAAATATAATAAAGTAATTACAGTTTATATAATACAATAACAATCAGCAATAAAGTAAATTGTACGAATTAACTGTCGGAACGATACTGTCATTAGGCACCAAGAACGGAAGCAGTCTCGATAATTGGCTCGTTATTATCGTTACCCGGAACCGCAACTAAATTACCTGTATTGCAGCCTACTGCAACGGACATCGTCACCATGACGTGCCCAGACGCGAAGGTGGTAACAAAATGCACCATTTATTATCTGCCTTCGATCCAAAATATACACCGTTACGAATTCCTTTATTTGTAGGAACACATAATCACGATCCTTTTGAGAAGCTGCAGACGAGAACCGACAGGGATTGCAAGATGCGTGGCTCTTTCGAGTATCGCTATGTTTGCGTACAGAGAATTATGCTACAAAAATCAACATCCGAGAATCCCTGAAGCTGTTACGGTGCTTCTACTAGCGCTAAGAGTATGTTCCTAAAATTGATCGTAGGTAGAAGGGATGGAATTTGTGTCGGAGTTTTTGGCATAAAGAAGGATATTCAGCATGCTATTAAGACTATTATTTAATAATTCGTTCATGAGTTGTAATGTTTAGTTACGTGGGGAGCACTATGCACTCTAGTATTAGCAGTACAGGTAGTTCTCGCGTTTACGAATTGATTCCTGGTACACAAAATGTAAAATGGGTAGTAACTGGTAAAGAAAGACTTCACAAAAATTCGTAAAGCAAGAACCGGCTGTAGTAGTTGACACTATTAAATAGTAGCGAGAAATTCAGTGTCCATTGAGTCTGATTGGCAGCGGATACAAGGGGCTGAGCGACGCAGGGCTGGTTTCTGTTTTCCACTAATGGACCAGGTAGTTTTTCTTGGTTTAACCCATGTCGAGTCCTCGTTACGTGTTGTTTCAGTACTCACCTGCCGACTAGCGTCCCTGTGTCTCTAAGGATATCATCGACTTTGCATGGTTCGTTGCACGATTGTATGTGCATGTGGAAAATGTTCAATAATATTGTAATGTTTTTTTTTTTCATTTTTAGTGGTACCTTACTCGTGTAACATGTTTCCTCTGTACTTAATATGAGATTCACCACAAAGATCGTAATGCGATGTAAGCAAGATGCTTTAATTAAAAATTGCTCTTTTTTTTTTACTCTGTAGGCCAGTCACGCTACTGTCGCTCAAGTGGCTTGCGACTCTCTTCTATTACTGTGCGACAGAGCAGACACCTTATTGGAACTGTATCCGAACGTGCCATGTAAAATAATTCAAGTAAGTAGCACCCTAGTGAATTATTTCGCAGTTAAATTACGATAAACATTCGCATTGTGTATTTTAGATTCTATCAGAAACACTCGGGTACATGAGTACTCGGGAGAGACGCGGTCCCTTAACAATATCGATGTTGTTCTGTTTGGGCGAATGGGCCATGCATCTTGGTCCATCCGTCTTGCTGCGCGTATTCCAGGGAAAACCACTCTTAATGACTTTATTTACGGTCAGTAGTGTGAACGACAATTTTATCGAGTTATACAAAGTAAGCATCTGTATGATTAAAGAAGAATGATGATTATCGTAAATACAATATAGGTTTTGGACAATATAGTGCAAGATAAGATCGTCAAAGGCACGTCGCAGTCGAACAAAAGTCACGAGGGCGAAGATGATGATTTCGATCCTGACATTACTTTGGACAATTTAGCCGACGACGTTTCCGCGAAATCGCCTCGTTGGAGCAATATCCAATCTGTGCAATTGGCAGCGAAAATGGTACAATATTTTAGACATGTTTTTCGTTTTGAAATATGACATTTAATTTTTGAACATCTTAGGTAATGATGCATTTAATAAATCATCTGGGACATTTCCCGATGGGCATCGGAGCCGCCCGATTGTCTTCACTAGTCGTCGAATTGGACGACGTGCCAGGAATCGACGGAGACGAGCTATCCTCTGCCATTTTTCACGCGCCGAATATTCAACTGCTAATGTTATCGAGCTCTGTGATAATGTCACTCGTCGAACTGGCAGCACTAGATGTACCTGGTGGAGGCGTGACCGCCGGATTGACAACAGCACCGTCATTAGTTAGAGTGTTGTTACGAGATTTAGCAGGGAAGGCATCTTGGGACAGCTCTATTTTGTACAGCCAACCGTTCGTCGACGATGATATGCCAATCGCATTTACAAAGCATGGTAAAAAGAAATAAATAAATAAAATATCGATTAAGATTGCACTGATCTCGTTTATGAAATGTTTTCGATAACGATGAATATTTTCAGTCGAATGGAAAGCAAAAGTGCCCGGAGATGATTTAAGCAGTGTCACAGCGCCTCAAACTTATACACCGCGGCACACAATGAGGCATCGCGAGCCTCATATATTGCCCACTTTTGCAAACGCCGCGAGCGACATGGACAATTTAGATGATGTATATACTTCTTCGTATTTTCAATCATACTATTATATTACATATTATATTCGTACTTATAATTTCATATTAATTTTCCTACTCTTCATTCCAGCTCTTACAGTATATAGGACACACGAGCCCAGAAGTATTAACAAATCCAGAAATAGCACTTAATGCGCCGGCTAATCCACCGCAGGGTCTCTGTCTCGAAAGCGAGACCATTGCAACGATTCTGAGTCAGAGGAACGCAGAGCAAGAGCATACCAACAATTGGAGCCAGCACATCAGGTAAATTGTACCTTGGATTAAAAAACCATGTCACTGCGTTTGCAAAACATTGTTACGTGGTTATTATTTCAGTATGTGCGCGTCGGCAATAAGTCCGCCATCGTGTCGTCCACCCCCAGCTTCCTTTCATCACTGCCGCCTTCTGTTTTCGCATCTGGGTTTATCCGGTTGGGAGCAACGTAGGAAACTACATTTATTATCCAAGAACGAGAAGCTCTTACGAGAGTTGCGAAATCTTGACAGTCAACGATCTAGAGAAACGCATAAAATAGCGGTGATCTACGTGAGCCAGGGACAGGAAGATAAGAACTCGATATTGAGCAACGTCACCGCCAGCAAGGAATACGAAAGCTTTATCGCTAGACTGGCTTGGGAGGTCGAGCTTGAATCGCATACAGGTTTCCTCGGTGGTCTTACGCCCGGGAAAGCGTCCGGCGTCACTGCACCGTACTTCGCGACATCCTTCACTGAGATTCTTTTTCACGTTGCGACGAGAATGCCTTCCGACAGTCCTGAAAGTTTGTTGCAAAAAGTGAGCCTTGCGTAAATCGGTAAAATGTAAACGTTCCTGTAACGAGATAACTGTAATTACAATAATTATTTTAGACGCGACACCTTGGCAACGATGAGGTCCATATAGTTTGGTCAGAGCACTGGAGAGATTATCGCAGGGATATTATACCAACAGAGTTCTGCGACGTGTTAATAGTTATCTATCCGTTACACAACAAATTGTACAGAATCCAGATTTCTCGAAAGCCGGAGATTCCATTCTTTGGGCCCCTGTTCGATGAATGTATCGTGGAGGATAAAGTTTTACCCGGTTTAGTGAGGACAACGGCGCTCGCTGCAAGCAGGGCGAAACGCTCCACGCTCACGTTGTATCAGCACTAGTAAGTGAATTGTAAAAAGTACAGGTATTATCGCGCTCAATCAATATTTATTTTATACTTATATCGATATAAAAAATATTTACAGTTACGAGGAGAGAGCTAGGTCCATCGATACAGTGATGAGGAATCACAAGGAAGCCACTACGTTCGAAGAATTTACTGCTAACGTGTATTCACCGGTACAGCCACCGAGTCCGTTTAGTGGAGCCTCTTCTGTATCTGGTTAGTTGTATACGTCAGTAAATGAACAAATACTAAAATTTGTTAAATATTTAAAAAAATAGTCACACAGTTAGGTGCAAATCTGATTTATTTGCAATTAAACTCAGTGCACAATTATTATCTTACATGTTTCTAGGCATAGATCTTTTCGTGTTTTTCCTATAGAGATTGTAAACAGCTTGACTGAGAATAATTGAACCAATAGTTTTTGCATGCGTTAGGTATCAGTCATTATTGTTACTATTATTATCAATATCACACTGTCAGGATCTACAACAAGCGTGCAATCCACAGCATCGTCAAACCTCGCAGCAGCACTTATAGATTCGCATCAGGGTCGATCCGGTCTGCGAAGTTCCTCGGCGGCGAGCAGTGATAACCGCGCGAATAGAGGTGACTAATTCAGTCCACTAACCCCCACCCACCTTGTAACACCATCCAACAAGGTAGTATTATAATTTAATTTTTTTGTTTCTTTGCTGTACCTTCCAAAGTCTTTTGTCTCTATCAAAAGTGTACGTCCTGTTTAGTTCTCTCATAAATTACACGGTGCAGTCGTTTCTTTTTTTATGTGGTACGATATGTTAGTAATTGTTATGCCAGTCTCGTACACCACTTTTTAGTTTTACCTACTAAACTCTAAGCTGTTTAATCACGTAAAAGTGTAATTGTAGTAATACAGTTCTATTGTCGAGGATAACGGTGCGCATTTTATTTGGACTTTACGAAGCATACACTAACTTCAATTGATATAACTACACGTATATATATATACATATATTTCGAGAAACAAGACTGAAGATAAATATATTGCAAATGTTTCTTATTCAATGTCCACATGTTTCTTAATTAAATCTTTGTTTAACAGTCTTACACAATCTGTTCAGAGGTAAAATTTTCTTTCTACATACATATAAGTAGATCGAAATATACTTCTTTACATTCATGCCATACTACACGTGCTATATTGTTAATGTTGCTTTATAGATTAACATTGCGTACAGTACTATACGTGTATATTTTTTTAAGAGGCTGTTTTACAAGTAGTGTACTTTTGTCCAAACTTAAGGTTCGATGCATGTCGATGAAATTTGCGAACGAAATATCTACGAACTTGGAACAGTCTTTTAGAACATCCGTGTAGTATTGTATAAATGCAAGCAGCTTTCTGCAACATGGTATAGTTATAAATGGATGTGTCTATTCATCGATGCAGGCATTCGTGTCTCCGTCACGACTCGGAATTTAAATAAATATCTCGCCTGAAACATCAATCGAAACATTAAGCAAATCAAACAAAATACAACATTTTTCTTTCTACCCAATTGTTCCAGTGTGCATAAATAGCATAGATTAATTTTCGAGTACATCTAACTATTTCTCTAGCTAACCGCACGTCGATTTTTGTTAAATTGAATCATTGCAGTTACTGTAATACGCGTTACCTTATCCTATATTGCGTAGATTCTAATCGAAAGTGCGATTAATAAGAAAAAAAACTTCTCGACTTTCAGTTTCCGACGGGAGCAGAGTTTGGTTTAGCAATGACACACCGGAGAGCACTGCATTGCACGGGATATCACCCAGACCCGTGAAGAAAATGTCTTTTAAAACTGGGCCGAAGCAAAGGGCGAGCACTCAGCCTACGCCGCCTGACAGTCCGCGATATAAATAAGTTTTCTACGAAGTACCATAAAGATCGATCGTTTTTTTGCACAAGGGGTTGTTTAGGCATATCCTAGACGTTATAATCTAAGATGCGTTACAATAAAGACGCGGCCCACTGTATTCCCGCGCATTAAGAAAATAGTAGGCACACGATGCATCCGTATTAACGAGAGAAATAGAATAAGAGAGAAAGAAGATGATTGTTATTAACAGTGGGCGATAAACGTCGAGTTAGGTCTTAACGTTTTCTGTTTTCCGTCCTTAGATTTAATTTTTATATTAAATGTACAGATCGTTGTTTATTTGTTGCAACGTGAATATTAATTTATTGGAACGTAAATATACAGGAGGATTCAACAGATCGTCGGTAATGAAATAGCGAATTAGATATTTCTTACATACACCGATTAGTGTTACATGACAGCTATTTTCAATTGTACAGTAACTTTCTTAAAAAATCAGTTTACCCTTGTACTTGCATAGGTAAGCTTAAAGCAATTAATACCGACTAATGCTTCTATCTCTAATTTATATCGAAGATAACGAGCTCTCGATGTTATATATATATATATATATAATATACATGCCTTCATAAGAAGAAGGTAACTTTTATTTCTTGTAATTTAGTAAGGTGATAAAATGATTACCGTATAATCGCTGAACGATTGCGTCTGACACAAACGTTGAATAACAATCAAATATTATTGTTTAACAGTAAACAGTTTTAAGCATCAACATCGTGGCCCTTAGGCACTGTAATAAGTTGTACTTCACTTCTGTCTGACGTCAGTCTTACCTTTTATTTGTCTTTCGAGAACTTGTTCACGCATTACATTCCATACGAAATAATTTGTTCCACATCTCGTCCATCTCGTTAACCATCGTTTGAGTGAAATGTTTCATCGTATCTCGAAGGGTGATCAGTGCATTCCATTTATATGTCTTCTACAATCGAATTCGACCATCAGAATATCCCTTTGAATACACAAAAGAATTATTTTAGTTGATGCACATTGTTTAGAGCAAGAAATCAATTAGGGAACAGTTTTTGTTGTTACATACCAAAGTTGTAGACACTTGGTGCTTTACGATATGTAAAATAGAGTTATTTTAAATACTGTGTCAAAACGTATCGTTTCTGAGTAACAGTTTCAAAAGTGAAAAAAAAGAGGGAGAAGAAATGAAATAAAGCCGAAAATAGTTTTGAAAGTAAACGAAATTTAAAGGCGTACCAAATAAGGGTAAAACTTTGTCTTGCTAGAGAAATAATTCATCTTGAATACAGTGATAATAATCAAAGTATTAGTATTATTCGTCGCTGTCGATATAATATTATAAACGGATTTTCAGGCGAGAGGTATCAATATGTGGCGAATATTGAATTACGGTATTCGAGTTGAGATTGTAACAAACATATATTTCGTGTTTTTTGACCATTTTGAGGATTATCAGAGAAAAAGTCGCATTCGAACGTGTAGGTGTTTAGCAACGAAGTTATAGGCGAATAATTATTATCGATACACAGACCATGGCCAAAGCAGCATTATTTTTTCACTAATTTATAACGAAGTAGATTGCGAAGAGCCGTATGTATATGTATTGTACATAAATTGTTAAGCAAGCGAATGACGCTGAAGTCATTTAACGGAAATTATTCTCTACGAAACATTGTACTGGTATGTTATCGAACGACGATAGAAAAAAGAGCTATTGGCTATGTACACATACGTATAGAACATACAGAGAGGAGAGAGAGAGATGAGAAAAGAACTTATTACTATCTTGTATAAGAATGCTTTTACAAATCGTATTTAAACATTGTACTTAATTAACTATGTTTATTAGTGTCGTAAAACAATTGCTGGCTATTATTTATGTTACAAACATACAGATTGCTGTTAAACTTATTAATACAGCACTAAACAAATATTTTTCTTACTGGATAATTACGCTTGTAACATCTTCCGAATTAAACTTTGCTGAATAATAAGCTGTGAGAAACGGAGGGAATCATCGAAATGCTTTCAATCACAGAATACTCTGTACACCCTTTTCGTATCGATAACATTGAAGAAGCTTCTGAATTTATATTACTAAACTACTATGTCGTTTCTATTTGTCTGTTTCCTTTTTTTTTTAACAAGATGATACAATAAAATCATCTGTGCGCAGAACAGAGAAAAAACACGGTAATGTTAATTGTTCGTAAAATCTGATAATTTATAGAAATTTGACTCTATCTCTTTAAAAGTGCGAGAGTGTTATTTTCTTTTCTGGAGATTTAAAGAATCGAAAAACATGTATGAAGTGTACACGTTTATCATTCGTAACTTCTATATTGATGTAAATCAGAGTTAACACATAAATGTATACGTATATAACTATACATAAAATAATTGTTTTATACAACTGTGAGGAGTAGTTTGCAAGGTCCTCTGATTGCTCTTGAAAAATAGAATCGTATAGATTGCCTGTTTAACTTCTTGTTCGCGCGAATTAGACATTTTTTCAAATCTATTCGACTAATGGGAACATTGTTAAAATTTATGGCAATTAAAATTTTGTAGCGCCCAGCAAATTGACGAATAGAGTTTTCGAAATTTTTAATAATGCCATTGTCGTACAATCAGCATTATTCAATCCTAATACCGGATACGAACAATGTTTGCAGAATTCATAGCGATATAGCAGGACAGTTAGTAAGCGATTAGGAAAACAAAAAGATGAAATTACATTGATACATGGTTCTATGATACAATTGACGTGATACATGATTCCTCTGCAACAGAAATTCGTTACTCAACGTTTCTCTAATATCGTTCTGACTGTACACGTTTCTGCGATGGAATGTACATTTTATTGCACAATAAAATTACGATAAATCAATTAACTACACCTAACCGCATTTATGGAAACCTACAGGAAAGATTGCAATAATACAATCTTAAACATCGAATTTACGTTCGCAGAATTTAGCCGCATAAAATTTGAATCGCAAAATTACGCTCTTTGTAGTACCCATTTCCGACAGTAGAGGACGAATCAGGAGTGGTGGGGAAGTACCGATAGCACTAACGAGATGGCGCCACGTACGCGATTACGGCACTTCGGTAACGAACGTTTCGGCCGACTTCAAACACGAGATGGCGCCACGTATATGTTTGCAACAATCTTTACTTGTGCTCGATAAAATAAACTATCGATAGTTTTCGATAGTGGTGACCGTCGGTAATTATCGATAGTTCTCAACCAGTGCTAGGCTGTACATCACCTCGCAAAATGGCTACTATCGGATATGGAGTTTATTTGTAAAGTTGTAAATTGAAGAACCATTTTTAAACAACCGAGGATTTTTTTCGGTTGCGTTTCAGGATAGTAGAGTCCAATGAATTGATCCTTGGCGAATAGAAATCGGTGAAATACTTTTGTGTGGAAATTATCTTAATGTATTCGTACACTGTGTCGGCTGACGAGTGGTAACAGAGCGGGGAAGTACAAAAAAGTGTGCGGTGCATCGGATTCTTATATGTCGATTCATTCAGAAGTATAAGCTTTGATGAATGTCTGAGAGTGATACATACGATTCGGCGGACGAATACACAAGCCTAATGGACGGTCACGTCGCGGAGTCTCGCACGGACGACCTGGGCTTGGTCACTGGTCGAAAAAGGCGTTCGCGAATCAGCAATGACGAGGTAACTCACCCAGATTATACACTTTCTATATGCGCCAATTCTTTTTCCCATAAACTTCCTATTTCACGATTTATACAAACTGCAGGTTGAGAATGGCATTCCCGAAGTGCACATTCAGGCGCCAGGTATGTCGGGCAATGCAGCTCCAGGTAGGAGAGGCGCAGCGGGTGGCAGCGGTCAGGATAGATCGAGGAATTACAGAGACGAAGAGGAAGAAGAATTGAAATATGGTGCAGCACATGTTATTAAACTATTCGTGCCTGTGTCTCTTTGTATGTTAGTAGTAGTCGCCACAATTAGTTCCATAAACTTCTACACGACCAAAGGAATGTACTTGTAAGTTTCCTGGAAATGCCTTCATTTTATTGTCACGTAAGGTGACAGCTTTCTAAATGTATCGTTTCTTCTTTCAGAGTATACACTCCGTTTCACGAGGATAGCGCAGACACCAGTACCAAAGCTTGGCAGGCTGTCGCCAATTCTTTGATACTGATGAGCGTCATTGTTTGCATGACTGTGATACTTATTGTCCTTTACAAATACAAATTTTATAAGGTGATCCACGGATGGCTGATAATTAGTTCTTTACTATTGTTGTCTATGTTTTCTATGTTGTACTGCGAGTGAGTATACATATTGTAGTTATTTTATTTTCCAGTATTTCCTGTACCTAATACGATATATTTTTCTATAGGCAAGTATTAAAAGCGTACAACATTCCGATGGATCTGTTCACTCTGGGAATAGTTCTGTGGAACTTTGGAGTTGTCGGAATGATTTGTATACACTGGCAAGGTCCGTTGCAATTACAACAGGCGTATCTTATCTTTATCTCCGCCTTAATGGCCCTTGTCTTTATCAAATACCTGCCGGAATGGACGGCGTGGGTTGTATTAGGTGTTATCAGCATCTGGGGTACGACATTTGACGCATGAAACATATAAATTGATTGGAAAGTAACTATAATCTTTCGTTATTCGTGTACGCAGATCTGATAGCTGTATTAACACCAAAGGGTCCGCTGAGGATACTCGTGGAAACCGCTCAGGAGCGTAACGAATCTATTTTCCCGGCATTGATTTACTCTTCTACAGTTATGTATACAGCCACGATGACGTACGCTGGCTACGTGCAAGCAGCAACAATGACCACCAGCGATTCCGCTGCTGGTGATACTATGGCGTATCCCATGCGCGGTCAAACGGATAATCAAAATAATCCTGCGTCCGGTGATACGGAGGAGGGCGGTTTCACTACCGAGTGGATAGAAACGCATGGTATATGAATAAACTCGATATATTATGTAATCGCATGTTTGAACTAACGTAGCTTTTGATTATCAGGCGAACGAGGCGCGAGGCGAGCGCAAGAAGTACGCGAGAACACCTCCTCCTTGACGGAAAGCTCGAGGCAAGAGAATCGCGTTACACGCGAACCACAAGCGCAACAGATCGCAGTTACAGAAGAGGAACGAGGTGTGAAACTTGGCCTCGGTGACTTTATATTCTACAGCGTTCTAGTTGGAAAAGCTTCCAGTTACGGCGATTGGAACACTACCTTGGCCTGTTTCGTTGCCATTCTCATTGTACGTGTTAATGATTTCGCGCTTAGGTCGTAATCATTTAACACGAGCATCATTACGAACATCTTTATTTTTCAGGGTCTCTGTTTGACGCTGTTGCTGCTGGCTATATTCAAAAAAGCATTGCCAGCGTTACCGATCTCGATTACGTTTGGTTTAACATTTTATTTCGCTACCAGGGTGATCGTTGCTCCGTTTGCGGATAATTTAGCGAGCGAGCAGGTGTTCATTTAACTGTAGGTATGATAAGCATTTATAATTTATTACAAAAGGATAGTGCCTATATTTACCGATTGATCGTCTAGCTTTTATATTTCGTTTAAATGATTCGTCATATGTAATTTGTCATTTACGAACCTCTATCATCGGATGTATCGATCATCGCGTATCATGGTACAAATCAACATGAGAAAATGTACGATATATTAACCGCGGATGGTCCCAGTATTTTTTAATAATAAGAATTCGTTATTGGATAGTCGCATTTGGATAAATAACTAGTATCTCGTAACAAAATGCTCAAGATACAAATTTACATTTGTAAGACGAACGACAGAAATAATAAATAACGATTGTATTTATCTGATACTGAACGTTAAGTATATGAAGCAGCTTTCACAAACACTAGGATTTTTAGCTTTTCTCCCGTACAATTTATAGCTGTCCCCCGATTTGCTGAGTAGCAACAATAATAATTGGAAGTAATTCAATTATAATCGACCTATATCGATTTATTGTGTATCTTTACATTTAGAGAACATAGATCGCGTAGATCCAGTATAAAAAAAAAGCGGTTGCTGATCGTTCTACTTTCGTTTCCTTTCCATTTCGGGAACCGTATGAAATATGAGGTATAATGTTTGTCTAAATAACTTGCTAAATATACAGATCTCGCGGGCTACGAGCTCCAACTAGTACCACTAGTCGTCCAGGATAAACTCCTCGGAGTTTGAAGTCCATTTATACACAGCCATGGAATAAGTATCATTCGTCATCAATCACAAACTTGGATATCCCATTCGAGAATGACTATTTCTATTGCTATGCGTTTTCTTCGATATTAAACAACAAGGATTTAAGTAATTAAGCATCGTATGTAACATTGCTCGGAGAATTCAAGGCAAAATGATACTGGCGGTATAATAGAAAGACGATTTTTCTTTTTATTGTTACAGTAATATTAGTCCAATAGAGACTCGGGAAGCGTATATGTTTTGCATGCCGTCGAAAGCGTCATTCCGCACCACAACATATCATTCTTAATGTTTTGTCGCGAAGATCTATAAATAGAAGTTAAACATTTTGCCGAGAATAGTCGATAATATCAAAGTAAGCGTTCTTTTCACTAACAACTCTTTCATCGCCGCAAGCAGTAACGATTCCAAGTTAACTTTAACATCGCTGTTCCATTTTCTTTCTTTCCTATTTTCCTTTGCAAACTTTACCGCGGTGTATACATATACAATATAATATCTTATATATAAATACCCGGAACCGGAAGAACTTCAACAGCGATATGATATCATTTGCACTTCGTAAAATTATGATAGTTCAATAAGTTTATGACTACGTGCTAAGAGGAAGTTCATTGTATCTTTTCTTTCATTCTTTTCCATTTAATATCCAGTCGGACCTTCGATCACGACCATGTGTGTAAAATACGCACTTCGACGAAAAAATAAACGCGATCACTTATGAAATCTAATTATTATCACGAGCATATAAATGCCCGGCACATTATTATTATGGTCACCGTGGTTATGCGCACAACAAATTATCCCTAATATTGTGCGTATCCTTGTAACAATACTGATCTAGCTACGTACACACTATTTAACGAAAGACGCTAGTTTAAATTCGGTGAAATCAATAATCCGTTCGCGAAACCGCGAGGCGTTGCGTGAAAGGTACACTTTGGAAAATTGCAAATTCTAACGGGAGAAAAACATTAGGAAAATATTTTGCCATCCGCACGGAGCGCCTAGTCAGATCGTAATGCCTCGAGAGTATCTTCGAGATTTATCAGATCCTTGTTTCCCCTTAAATATCAGATTTCGTAATACACTCTTCTCTTTCCTTTCGTTAACGCTAAGAAGAAAAACATTGAATGCGTGATGTATCAGTCTCATAAGCGATAAACTTTTAGAAACATATTTTTGGTAATAATCATCGCGGAAAGCGGTAACTACAATAGTTTGCTAATATTTCTCCCGCTTTAGCTTTTCGCCGTTATAAAAAAATACGTAACGAATTATAAATATTCTGCTACGAGTCCGCTCGAACTTGTTCATTCTTCTACACTCGGGATTCCGTCCGCGGTTTTATTATTCCTTAGCTAGTCCCGTACTTGCTGCTCTCGAACGTTCCACGCCTGAAGAACGAACTAAATTCCAGCAACGATTGCTTATCTATGTTGCTTAAATTGCCATTGTATTTGTAGAGAGGTTCGCAGTGCGGCAATTCCGAGCAGACCTGAATCAGCCGTCGTAGATACTCCTCCAATCGTTTTCTACGTTGCCGTGCCACCACCTCGTACCTGGGGAAAACTTGTCGGGGTGGAAAGCGTATCGCTGCTACCTGTACAAAAGAAAACACCGAAAAAAAAAACATATAGAAGAAGGATATAAGAATTGAGAGTCATTTAGTGAAGTTGTAAATGATTGACATCATTTACCTTACTGCCATATTTTTGTCGCATAGAAATATACAATTCGCGGAATCTTCTGTATCTACGCAAAAGCGTCCAGCTATCATCCTGCGCCACAACGCGCACCTCGTATTCGTAATGGCTGGACGTGCCGGCTCCTCGTATTACGTAGGAGGGTATACTGACGATCACGTTAATCACGCTACCATGATCGCTGTCGTTCGCTATCAGCGAAGGTAGGGACCTTGTGATTGTCAAGGAATAGGGACTACTCAACCGGTCACCTCGATTCTGACTCTACAAAACGAAAGATTACTAACCATTCTTTTCTCTTTTACAGTTTTTTCTGAATTTAAAAAGAAAAACATATATATTACCGTTAAATATACCGTCGAGTATCCTCTTCCCGAAGATAGACGAGGAGCCACCGATTCCGACAAACGATCCTCGTTATTAGTATTAGGCCTGTTATTCCTGAGAATCGGAGATCGCGTCGTGGACGTGGTCAACAGCGTGGCCGTATCATTCACTGATTCTGACTCACGAGACGCTTTCGTTTCTTCTACAGTTTGTACGCGATCGTTCGCATCGCCGGCCACCAGTCTATCGTTGCTAGCTGTCCGCTGTATGAGATTCCTTCGTTCATCCTCCAACAGCGCCACTTCCAGCTCGATCTGTTGCTTCTGCAGATCTTGCAAGATCAAGATCTGCTTGTTCAGATCCTCTTTGGACGGGGTGCTAGATTCCAGGCACCTCATCACCATCATTCGTTGACGGGCGATCGTTCGGTTTAGTCGTTTCATCGCTGGATTCTGTTGCACGGGGGACTCCAGCGGGTCCTCGGGAATATCCTCTTCCGTGGTAGAATTTGTCGGGGATTTCGATTCCATTTTCTCAGCGCCATTTACGCTGCCGTTATACTTTTCCGACTTAGCGACAATCTCCGTCGAGGACTTCCCGTTCAGATTCAACGAGCTTCTGCTTTCTGCTTCGCACAGCTTCGCCGTATCGTTTTCCAAGCGATCACACGGACGAGCTATCTGCGATTTGCCCGGCACCGTTCCTTCTCCACCTTCCGGGACCTCGGGGCCCCGCACTTCTGGATCCTCGAAGGGTATCCGCGGTTCCGGCGAGTCGGCTGCGGCTGTGTGAAAAGTGTCAGCCGTCTCTACGGAACTGGGAACGTTTTCCGGCAGTAGACTCAGGGCGGAAGCTATCCGAAGTTTCCTGTTGCAACCCCCCTGAAACGATTGCGCGTCCCCGTTCGAGCGCTCCTCGTCGCCGCTCAAGGAATGATCGGCCGGAGATGCGGGCAGTGCGCGCTTCAGATTCAACGACAGGCTCTGTTTTCGTCGGAGGATCTCCTGCAGCTGCTCCTGGCTACGTTTCGCCAAAAGCAATTTCTTCTCCGTGCTTCCCTCTTCCTCCAGCTGCAACAATGGTTTAACATTTAATAGTAACACGACGAGTAAGTGGATTATTAATTTTACGCGATCCACGTACATCCAAGTTCAACATGTGCTTCTGTTTTTTAGCTATCTCCATCAGCTCCTCCTCCATCTTGTCCACCCTGCTCTGGTGCTCGTTGAGAGACTTCACCTTGTTCTGCAGCTCGGTCTCCAGGACGGCCAGCTCCTTCTTCTGGAGGAGGGATTTGAAAATTGAATATCAAGCGAATCGATCGGACGACGTTTAAAATAATTAGCCTCGTTCTTTAGGAACTATAGGACAAGTCGCAATTAATTCTTCTTTCATAGTTGCCCATTTTGCCCAAGTTCCTAGCTTGAGAAAAGAAGAATTCCAGCTTGTCCCAGTTTCCGCGGAACTCGTCTTGTAAATTAGGATTATAATTAGATTACAGAATAGTTTCGGGTACACTCACATGATGATTAACAAGCTCCCTCACCGCTTCGACGCATTTATCATCGTTCAAGCTGGACCAAGATTCTGGCAAGCTGCCGTCACTGCCAGCCCCGTCGTCCGTCTGAAATGGTACACACGTTTCTTTCTGAACTGGGCAACCGCGAACCTTGGTTTCTACGTTAGTACATTAAACGGTAACTTTCATGTAATTATAGTATGAGAAAAGAAACGTAAAACTGCCGAAAGAACGTCGATTAAGAAAAGATAAAGAGAGGACAAGATGCATGGTCATAATGTGCTACGTGCAATTACTTGTCTCTTTTTTTTTTGTGCTTTTCGGTAGCTCGTGTCGTCGGACTACAAACTACTCGTGTCTCGTTTTATTGTCGAGTTTTCTTCACCCTTTCTCTGTATATGCATGTAGGACTCTTACCTTCTCCCACCATTGATGAAATCTTTGAGCACGTTCGTGATTGTTCATGAACTCTTGAACCTGACGATGCTTGGACTGCAATGTCGTGCGCAGAGAGGCGACTTCCCTACATAAACTTTCTACCTAGTACCACACACACACAGATATCGATGCATTAACAAAAAAGGCAACTGAACAAAATTATAGTTAAGGCGCGTTCCCTTCTTATTTTTCTCTTATTGCTCTGTACGTTTCGGATCGGATAAACGTACTCTATACTTGCGTATGGAGCAGTGATAAAATAAAAGGGACATTAGCGATAGATAGTAAACGATAATAATAATGTTCAAATGGGTGAAAATAAAAATAAAGGCATGCCGTTTCTTTTATACATGAACGATAACAAATATACAAGGGGTCTGTGCGATGTTGTGACAAAAACACGTACGTGATTCATTGCAAAGGGAATGGATAAAAAAAAAGAAACGAAGATGAAGTATAATCGCGACGATACATTACCTTAATAATTCGGTTAACTATAGGTTTTTAGTTACCTATGAAAGCACTCGACAAAGTGCTCGTGCTGACGTACCCCAACAAAGTATTGTTAATAAGATATACTGGGTTTGTTAATCGGGAGTGTTAATTCTCTCGACCGTGTAAGTAGAATGTTAAATAGAGTGCGAGTGAGATACAGATAACAGAAATGTGCGTGCATTAACGTATCGTGGAAGATCGAAAGCCAATTTTTGTAAGAAAAATTTATTAATCAACAGTATTCGTATATGTATATTATATATATATATATAACAACAGTTTCTTCTTTCTCGCATAACAAACCCATATATGTATGTATATATAAATGTTTCTACAAAAAATAAGCCCACATATGTACAATAAACGTTCAGCTCCTTTTACTCTCTTCACCTTAACAGTCGTCTACAAGGTACTTAACGTACAACATTCCACGGAATTCCATATTTGTCCGGCAATATCTCGTCAAAACTGGCACTTTTATTATTCTCAAGCTTATTCTAATTCAAGCTTCGTAATTTAAAAGCTTATCGTATATATAAGCGTCTCTATCTAATTTGCTATAAAAAAAAAGATAAGCGTTAAACCATTCATAGGCGACTACTCTCGTCCATGGGAAATGAAACGCAGTTCCTAATACGAAGTCTCGTAAATAGAACACGACAATTATAAAATACAAAACGTTTTAACGTTTCTCCTCTATATGTATGTACATTAATAGAAACTATTCAATCGTATGTAAGTATGTGTATCGGATAAATATTGTCCCATTAACAATGCGATTGTACATCAGTTACACTATATTGCATCCAGAGGAAAATCCTGATATACATTTAGATGTCGTTCGTTGCTTTGGAGCACGTCAAACTTTTTTTAAAGCAATCATAATCATCATCAACGATGATAATAGTTCTCTCTCTCTCTCTCTTTCTTTTTCTCTCTCGTCTATCAAACACTTGAACATCTCTCAAGCCGTTCAAGTGCCTTGACGAACACTTGGAACAATGAGAAATGTGTGTAAAATGTGGAAACCTTGTGCCCTCGATGCTTTTCGCACCGCTGACGTTCTCTGTGGTCACATGTTCAACGGGCAAACGTGCGAGTAGATGATGATGTTGCCAGACAAGCATATAAGGACACCGAGAGCGATAAGGACGAGGTAGAATTGATACTTGATCGAGATTACGTTCAAATCCGGGGACGGCGCGTCCGAGTCACTTACTTGGGTCATTTCGTCCCGTCGTTCTTGCTCCAGGATGTGACGTCGCGTTCGCAACTCGCGTTGCCTAGATTCGAGTGCCGCTATAGCTTCGGCCCACTCTTTCCATTGGGCACCCCATTCGCGTTCCAGCTCGCGCTGCGCTCCTTCTAGAGCCTCTCTTCTCGCGGTCCATCTTTCCTCGCGTTCCTCCTGTTCCCTCTGTGTAGAAGCAACCATAAAAATGAAAAATACTGCCTTTCTTCATTTCCAGGATTTGTTTTTTTTTATCTATATCACATTGGATTAATGTAATAAATGCGATTGCAGATCGTGCATTTAATTGACGAACAAACCTTGAAGTCTTCCTTCTCCTTAATAAGCGCAGCCTTTTGCTGCTCGAGCTCTTCTAGCGCCCGAAGGTCCTCGCTCGAGTTTAAAAGATTATCGCTGGAGGACGAGGCATGCAAATCCGAGACGCTCCAGCTCAAGAGGGACAATCTCGAAAGATTGACGACCGTGGATTGCAAGTTACCGTTACCCGTTCCACCTTCCTTTCTTAGCTTCGCCGCTTCGGCCGGATCGCTGTATCGGAACATATTGTTCCTGCCGAGGAGGATAATACAGCCCTGCGACAATCGCGTGGGCTTATCCACCTGCGCGGTGTTGATCCAGCAGTGGGAAGAAAGGGGGTGAAGGGTCGCCACACCGTTATCCAGCTCTACCACGCAGTGTTCCGGCTCGACGTCCGCGCCGGTCAAGACGATATCCTGTTCATCCAATCTTATATTCCAGTTGAAGACATTTTTTTTACGGAAAAACATGAGCGGAATATGGCTACCTGTGTGTTCGGCGCATCCTCCGTTCCTACTAACGTCCTACCCTCTTTCAGGTGGTAGAGCGTGACGCCTGTACTGAGAATATCGTCATCGATCCCTACCAAATGTGGCATCTCCGAGTCTAGGACCACACCGACGCCGCTTTTTCGAAGGCCCAACGCTTTCTGTTCTTGGAGGATTTGCTGCGTTTCGCGCCACTTCTCCGTCCACTCTTCCGTCAATACCTTTTCCTGTTCCTGCTTCTCGTGAATCTGGGCCAGCAATACCTGCGGCGGACTTTCGATAGACTGCAAAAAAGGTACAATTTTATGTTTAATATAATTACTTTTTTTGGCAATTGCTAATGCAAGAATTCTGTGCCGACACTTGCCATGTCTTTCCCAATAAGCGACTTCAATTTCTGTATCTCTTCCCTGAGTTCCCTGATCAACTTCACGTTGGGATCTTCGTTGATAGTCGGCTTGTTAATGATATTCTTCGCCCGGTTAGCATATCTGAGCGTGCTGAGAGTCTCGCCGTAATTACAATCGGCTGGGCTGATAGCAGCGATCATAATCGTTTTAGAATTGCCGCCAAGCGAGTCTTTTAGCAACCACGTCAGCACACTATCTCGATAAGGTATGAAGACGTTACGCTTTGACGCGGAAGACGCGTCGCTCGCTGAACTTAATTCCGCGAGCGCCGATATCACAGAACCTAAAGTCACTAGTGACTTATTGATGTGCGCACCTTCTTTTAATCGTTGACCAGTCGCACCCGTTGCATTTGCACGTTCGCTAAAATGAATCAAAATAGACGCTCGTAAAATACGTGAAATTCAAACACCCCCGTGTTTGAATTACGCTTTCCTGTATGAGCAAAAGATACGCCAAATTCGAGGATAAATAAAGATGTAAGACATCTTGTTCAATAGCGAAACGATTAAACATCTTTAACACAGGATATTTCCAAGAAACATTTTGCCCGCTGCTGAAAACATTAATTTAAAACTGTCGGAAGGAAAAATCCTCCCAAGGGTAATCCTATCGGCTACCTTCCGGCCAGGTCGACGAGATGCACCTTGGAAACGGTCTCCGACGGCATATTGCCCTCGGATAGTCCGGCTTGGACGAACGTAATCGTGAAAATCGCGTGGCTCCTGCTGCTCACGTCGTTCATATTTGTGCTGGCCGTGGTTCTGTGCGCGTTGCCTCTCACCATGCATTCCTGTAAGCGGAGCAACGCTTCACTTTAAAAAAGAGAAACATGTCCCGTGGGTGTTGTGGTGGAACGAGCAGGAAGCGGAGGAACGGGTTCATTTACCTGAATGTCGGAATAATCGTACACGAGGTGGCTGGACAGGTCTTGGACGTAAGGCCCTCTTTTCGGATGCTCCCGCACTCGGAGAGAATGAGACTGTGACTGGTCCGGTCTCAGTAAGTCTCTCACTCTCTCGTTGTGTATCTCCAGGAAGGACACCTCGGTCCTATACGACGCCCCGCTTTCCTTGCCAGCCGCCATTCTGGCGAACAGCGTCTTGCAAATCCGCGGTATCAGCCCCTGCGCTTCCTGCATTAATATTAAAAGTCGAAAAATTGTTCAAGTAGAAATCAAGTAGAATGAAGAATGTTTAATGTAGCGAAAGTGTCGGGGTAAGTGTTTCATAATAATTAATTAGAATAAACTTCAGCGATTGTTGCACGATGCGAACATGGATGAGCGGTCGGGTGTGGTAATATGCTAATTAAGCGGTAATAAATTAAGCCTCCACGATTTTTCTATTCTACGGACAAAACTATGTGAGAACGGCCGAAGTGAATAATCCCACCGGATGAGCCTTTTTTTAAAATCGTAGAAACTATAAGTACAGACGCATTAATACTTTCAAGTGAGGAAGCGATTAGAATATTACCGGTGTGCCCATCATTGTGAAGGTTTTCCCAGATCCTGTCTGGCCATAGGCAAAGACACAGGCATTGTAGCCCTCGAAGGCACTTTCTATTACTTCCGTACCGAGATCGTAGAAAACCTAAACAAACCAAGAAGAAATAATGATCAGCGATGTGTATTTTTATTACCAGCTTGCATCGCGTTTATAGCGAATAAAGGGAAAGGTGTTTCTTATCGCGTTCAAAGATAACACCAGACACGCCTTACATGTATGATGCGTATCCAACTGTACTCATAAATAAAGCGCAATTTTAACAGATGCGCTTGGAGCAATTTTAACGAGTTGCCGAGCGAATCAGAATTGGAGATAATCGACGAGCAATTAAAAATGTCGTAATTAATTTCTCGGTTAATGAAATCGCGATAATTCGCCACTTCAACGATATTTAATTACTCGAAAATGAACGAGAAGAGATAACTTATGATTTTTGGAAGTTATCGTATTGGAACTTTCTCTTTTTATAAGAGGTTCGATATCGAAAAACGTGCAATTTTCGATTCGGAGTTATTCTTACAATGGTTTCTATGCACGCTGCACGGTCTTCTACTTTATTTCTGACCGTGGCTCGTCGTCAAAACATTGCCCAACGCGATCTCGTGGGTCGATCGATCACGATAACTTACCCTCCATTAAAAAAAAATTTAGTTCAAGGAAGAGCGAAGGTGTTTTGCGGTAAAATTTCATTCTCAACGTATCGAAATAGGAATGACGCGTTTTTACATGTTGCTCTAATTCATATAATTAGAACATCGTGCTCCGAGAGGCGGAGGGGCAGCATTTTAAATACGTGCTATTAGGCAACATGAAGAATACAGCATTTTTTCTTAACTAGCGTTTGATTCGATAGATTTATAATATTGTTTAGAAGAACGAAAGAATATAGACCTCTTCCTGGGATGCGTAGTTCTCGTCGTTCGGGTCGAAAGACCAATACGAGTGGTCGAACGTGAAGTCTTTGCATTTCTCCCTGTCGATTTCTCTGCCGCTACCCGGTGTCTGGAAATATAACATGCAAATCATGAGCATAATTTTTCTCCTGCGCCGGGTTTCACATTTTATGAAAAGAAAATGCCCTTATCGATCAAGATCTTTGATTAACAAACATTTACAAATAATCTACTTTATCAATCGAGCCAGCCGAAACGTCAACAACATTTCTTCCGCATAAAGATAGTATCTTAACCTTGATATTTTATCAATTAAGATCGCTGGTCGATCTCCGCTTGAAGCAGAAAAATTGTTGTTCATAGATTGACACAGACCAAACACCGGCATGATGACCGATGTCAAGCCGCGTTATTCGCAAGTGGTTGGCAAACGGTAAACCATTATGTCACGCGCGCTCCTTAGACTGCATCCCACATAATTAATCGTATGCTATCGGGAGCAGCTTCGCGAATTACGCAACCCGTAACGAATAGAGGGCAATTGGGGAATAAAACTTATGTTTATCCATCGCGCGATACGCCAACAATAAGCGAAAGATCTATGGCGAGGAGCAGTTTCAGAATTGCACGTTTAGTGCTGCAAGGGATCCGCGGTCCGGTTCTTAGAAAATATTGAACCGCACGAGTCACCGTCCTTAATCGTTTAAGTCCATAAATTTCGCTACATCTCGCGGATTCGCTTCTCTTTGTCTCCAATCCTACGAGAAAAAAAAGATGATATTCTCTGATGATGTATTGACGAAAATGTGAACAGTACAGTTCGTGCGCCATTCAATGCGCCACGATCTCGGCAAAAGGCGGTCAATTTGCATGCACCAGATTTTTTTTTTATTGTTACCGAGTCACGTCGACCAAAATTGAAAACACTAACGTGCTCTCCGGGTTAGCCGTATACAATTGAACAGATTTATCAGGATAAAACGTGTAATAATCATGATATGATTGGTTTGCTTTGCGGTTAGTGTCGCGCGACAGAAAGTGACTCGTTCGGGATTGGTCCAGCAATGATTTTCGCACTTTCTCCGATCAGATGACGTGCCGCTCGCTATCTTGCTCGCGAGATCTCGGTCAGTGATTTCGCTCGACGAGCATGGATATCAATGACGTAACGCTATACAACAAAATAATCTCCCGATGGGAAAGGAAGATTCTGCACGTATACGGAACAATGAGTCCCGGTGTCGTGGCGTTAATGGGTCAATAGCCGAGGCTCATTCGACCAGAAATTTTGACACGGCTCGGTTCGAGGCATAGGAGCGTTTTAACTGCGCGGCGATCAACGGTAGTTCGGATTGAAAAAAAAAGATCGTCTAGGATTTTTTTTCTTTCTAGAAAGTTTAAATCATTATGGACCAACTGGGCTGAAGGATTTGCAGGAGTCAATTGTTCAGTGCAGCGCGCATGTAGTCGCACGTTAAGGTCTTCCATGCGACATGAATAATAAGATTTTTGTACTTTATTAGGATACCTTGGTATTGAAAATCCGTGTTTTCTTGCCATCCATTTGTACGATCAACTTCGCGTTCATCGCCAACTCCCTGGAATACAAATTGGACAAATTCACACACCTGCATAATTGAACACTATATTTTCACAAGTTGTTCCATTGGAAATTAAAGAACAGGGGGCTATAGAACGGATGTGCAATTATTTTTGTGACGGAATGACAGCAGGTGGCCGAATTCTGTCGCCCAATCGCCGTCGCACCGAGGGTCGATTAAAACCATATGATTGATCGTCTCAATGGAACTCGAATCACGTTCCATGGTCGAAAGTTCGTAAATCGTATGAGATATTTTCCAGAACACTATCACGGCAATATTATGCATCCGGCCTTGACTGGCAAGCACGGGCAGTAGTAAAAACTGCAGGCATGATTAGGGAATTTGTATCAAGTTAGCTACTTGTATAATGAAACGTCGATAATCGCCACGGGTTATCACCAGTTGCACGCACCTTTTGTTAAAGGGACGAACCCTCACGGCTACCTTCACCGAAGCCATGGCTATGACGAGCGCATGGACTCTAACGAAAGATGGTGTACCGTATATCTCGCTGCTCCGTTCCGTGTCTCAACTCGCGTTACGCGGTCACGAAGTTTTTCACGGCGCTACGTAGATAGCGCATCGTCGGCGAGTTCCGCTGTGCTACGAAACGTCGTCGTCGTCGAACATCACGCGCGACGAACAACATCGTCCTCGACACGCTCTCGACAGACGGACGACTGCTGGCGAGCCGCTGTCCACGACAAAAAATTGCGTTTCCGCGCATGCGCGCACGCGCGCTTATCCCTAATTTCAACTGATCCGCACATTCTGCTCATAAGTTCACGAGTAGAAAACGCAACGAAACGTTGTCGGCGTAGAAGATAATCGCGCCGAGTTGTGCAGGAAAGATACAGCCGAAGTCGGGGACGACATAGAAAGAAAGATAAAGTGAATCGGCTACGAAACTGCGGAAAAAGAAAGGGGACGGTCAAACAAGTTTCATATTCCCCTTCTACGGAAACTGACGTCACCACGGAATCGGTGTGGTAGGCAGTGGCGGAGAGTGAACGAAGGAAGGCGAGCCACCCACGCAGGGAAATCGAGAGAGTTAAATCAAACGCTTTGCGGTTTCTGTAAACGCGTAACGGCGGTTGTACGCAGAGCTCATGTTGTTTTGTTATCCAGCTGGAGATTACGCATCATCGGTGGGCACGAATTCAGGACAAGAGTAGGATATATGTACCTCGCAGGCACCTGCCTACGATCGCAAATAGAAAATATGCCATAGGCGGCGCTAAGTTCGTCGGAAGTAATCTTAACGTTTACGTGTGTATGCGGCAGGTCAACGGACCTTTCGAACGTTTGGCAGAACCTCGAAACAAAGGAGGAAATCTGTGGTGAACACATGTACAGTCGTGTATTTCCGAGGAAATCGGAGTATATTCGGCGCGCGTTGATCTGCCGCGGCAATTTAACTACCTGCCAGAAAACTGGTTCGGCAACTCTCTCACGAGACCCATACGTAATTTGTCTCGTGCGGAATCACCGATCTGTGGTTGCCAGCAATGTAATTAAGGTTTTCATTCCCTTTCCCGCCGCTATTATATCCTTGTTTGCCCTATATTCGGAGCCTGTTGCTTTTCGAGATGAATCTACGTATATGTATAGGAGATCATTGATGCTGGATGCTTGTAAACAAGCAAGACACGGCTCGCTGTTCATGAAAGAGCCGCAACACGCATGTGTCTAAAAATAAATCTTATTCATAACTTGTTGTTACTCACTACTCTAGAAAAAAGTGAGAACTCCAAACTTTTCTATCATATTTTGTTAAGTTCAGAAGAAAACTGTTTATTAGAAACTTTTTATTAGCGGGGAGTCACATGCTCGAGATTAGGTTCGTACCGATGGGGAACCATGTTCGAATTCTGCTACGATAATTATAAACCCATTGCTCGATATCAAGGTACGAGGACTGATCGTAAAACGGAAACCTTGAAAAGACGAGTTATACGATATGCTCGGTGTACATACATATAATGATTCATAGTCAATCGAACTGACGTAACCGTGCTTATTTACTGTTGGGGCTGCTGCTACAGAAAACGTGTCGATCCCTTGATTCCGTTTAGGTAAGATACATCCTGTAGGCCCAAATACGGCGGCGCGCGATCGTTACTTATCCATTCTTGCAAACTCGAATCATTATTATTCAAACAACATCATCGCATTTAATGGCGGTGCGAAATGTTGTCAAGATAAATTCAGAACGACACGCCGAAGATAGTACCGTTGTTTCATCGCCCCAAGGGCTACGCGCGGAAAGCTGTTATCATGACGGTTAAAGCATTGTAGGAGCTTTGCCTATTATCAAGCGATTTCTGCATTCAATTTCAATTGTAACATAATCAAAGGTCTCTGACTTCAGACTTACCAATTATAGTGTACTGTATAGTACCCGCTGATACACTTTTATAGTCAGAATTACTTGCTCTTCTTGCATAAAATTGATTCTATAATAGTTTAAGAACAAGGAATATGGTGTTGTTATTTGCAAGTACTGTGAAATGAAATATTCTAAGAAGACGAAAAACACAGGCTATAAGACAATATGTAATTTGGATTAATTGCCATTTAAACAATTTTTAAAAATATATGGCTGTTCTGATTCGAATATTTAGGTAGTGCTGTCGCGTAGCGGCCCGATGATGCAGTTGTAACAGCGTAGTCGACAACGTAGAACAGCATGTTCGATCGTCAGAGCAGAGCAGGTGGGGAGGCCCGAAACGCAGCACGGTGGCGCTGCGAGTCGGGGTTAGTTCATTTGAAAAACGAAGCCAAGTCTGAACACTAGTCGGGTGGCAACTGTGGAGCATGTGCGTGGTTCTTCGTGTTTGTTTAGTCGCGTTCTGAGTCGCATACAGAATACAATTGCATGTACACCCCGGTATGTGAACAAACGACAAGACAGTTCGCGAACATGTGATTTTAACAGAGGATACTGTTCGTCGACGCCCGTTGTCGCGTGTGTGCAAAGTGAAGGTTCTCCTAGGTGGATATATTGTTACCCTGCAGCAGCAGCCCAGTTCAAGGGGGTGGAGAATAATGTTCTGAGCCGCGTGAGCCACGCACATCATGGTTGCTAAGCACTTCACGCAGGGTAAGTTTCGCAACAGTTCTCCCTCGATATTTCTTCGATAGCACGTAAAGTCGTGTTTCCGCGAGCATTCGACGATCTGATAACACACGATGATACGTTCCGGGGATTGCTGCGCGTACCCTATAGGAGAAAACATATGCACGTCCATGGTGCACCAGCACGGTGCATGGTGGGTGGTGCAACTTGATGATGGTAATAACAATAATAATAATGGCAATCATAGTACAACCAGCAGGGGCGAGTTGAATCACCTTCCGTCTATTATTATGGTATTCTCGCGGTTCATGACACGGCACGCTGATATTTTCGCGTAAGCAAGGATAATGGAACATTGTCGTGCTCCTGCGTTGTTTTTCATCGATTATTCCGATGGTCTCCTGCAAAAGTAAATACTGGGAATCTCTTGTCGTAAACTTTAAGGCACAGACTGGTTGATAGAAAATTCCAGGCCTGCCAGGTATAATGAAGTATAACGACCGTTTAAAGCATTCCGGGGTCAGTTTATGTTTTGATCGCGATTTTAAGTAAAGCTCGTACAGTCGGGTGGGGTAGCATTGACCGATTGTCCCGGCGGATAAGCTGGAGCTTGCGTGTGCTCGATGTCAAGTTCGTGGCTGCTTTTAAACTGTTCGTTCGATGTCTCATCGATCGACCCTAGGTGTAATCTTACTCTCACGTGCCCTTCCGTGAACATGCATGTTTTTTTCGCCTGAGGGGGCGAAGACAAAGCAAATGTGTACTTTAAACTCTCTAGTACATTTGTTGACCACATTTTTCAGCATCCAGTTACAATGTTTTGTATTTGTTTAGTACGTCTAAATTTATTAGCATTACGTAGCTCTGTTTTGAATTGAATCTTTCGAAATCAAAGGAATTTAAGGTCTATTATTCTTCTTCAGATTGATTTATAACCGATTTCTCGGAATTAGAGCCCTTTAATTTTCGTTACGGCACCTAGTGATTCCTTGCATGCAACAATCTTTCACATAATCGCGGGTTACCCTTACCGTTACCTCATCACACGCGAGAGACGCAAGTTTAGTAATTTTTCACGGAAGTTCGATCAACGAGAGAAGGCGGTGGTATGCGGTGATTCTTCCGCTCCGAATCCGCCAACCCTTCCTTCTTCTATATATACACCTGCAGTGCAGCGATACGTCCAGGGATTTCCATCTTTTCCACATCGCTTCTTTCAAATTCTTTTATCGTGACGGTGTATAGGGACGCACGTTTTTGTACGAATGCGTAAAGGTGTCATAACGTATATTTAAGTTCCAATCACATTTCACGTTGGTTGTTTAATATAATTTCGAAGAGATATAATTTTAGTACATTTTCCGTACAAGTACCACAAACAACGAAACTTTAGACCCGGAGAGTTTGGCCCCTTTGTTAGAAAGGGACACCGTGGGTCCGTTGAAGGCTCGTAAAATGTTTCACATAAAAACGACCTTTTTTGTGACACGCGATCCAGTTCTGTGCCGAGCCGGAGCAATACAATCTCGTCTGTCGTACACAATCAGCATTCATAGTAGCGATGTGTGCACGTACACGATATACGCGTATATTAACGCAGGGCGAGTTATCGCGTCGCGTATGATAAAACCACTTACGCTACAAATGCACGTGTGCTGTACATGCATTTCCGATGGGGTGTACAACGCGTCTAGTAAGTCGAGATTCGAAGATATTAATGTTGTTATTGGCAGTACCAATGTTTTCGATTCACTTTCTTGCGGGGAATAATGTAGCTTTTTATCAAGTTTTTATCCAGAAAAAGGAGGGAGACAGAAAGACTAGAACTACGACATTTAGGCGAAACTAGTCTTCTCCTTTACGAGCATAGAAGGTCTTAGGTCGACGAATTGGATGATGGCCTTTGGTTTATACGCGTCACGCATTTTTATTACAGAACATTCGTTTCAATTTGTCCCATCGAAGTACGTAACATAAAGATTCATTCATTTTTTCCCCCTCAGCATACATTAAGGTCTCCATGACGTGTTCTTCATTAATCCGAAAAATAATGAACGATGACTACGTGTTTATCCCAATGTTGCGCTTCCCAGAAAGCAGCTTCACGCGTTCTAATCGATTCGTTTGCCGGTATCGGTCGGATTAACGCGATATCTCTTACCAAGTTTCTTGGCTGTTTCTAATATCCAAGGGAAGGAGGGCAATAACTCGTGGAACAGAGAGTTGTAGTTCATCGAAATTTGAGTTACCCAGACGGTGACCTGGATCGATGCTCTGGTAAATCTTTCTACGGTTCACACACGAGTATCGTGGACATCACGAAGGAATGAGTCACTACGCATCCTAGTCGAAGCAGGACTTTCGGAATTTCGTGCCAGTGGAATGAATCACCGAGTACGGATGTCGAAAATTATGTTTTCCTTGGAAACGTGAAATCGTATTCTTCTGAAATACGTGTTGGAAAGTCAATGGGTTAAGCCTAACTTAATTATCAAACAATTTCTAAAATGACTAATCTTCGTGAAGCGTTATATTAACATGTATATCTTTTTTTACAAAGAATTTTTCAATGTACAATCATTTGATCGTCGTCAAATTAAATCATAGACATAAGTGACACGATTTTCTGTTTCGACAAAATTATTGTGTTACAAGTAAATTTAGATGTCGATATACATATTGTTGAAGTCGAGCATAGACACATTACTGCTAACGTAATTCTGTAAAAAGACGAACGGGAGCTACGCTTCGCAGGAGTTCGAACACTTTTCGGCCAGGTTAATACGCCGGTGTTCTCTGTATATGATAATGCAGCGAGTTAATTATTTCCTCCCGTTGTTACATGTCGTCGACCTCCCTGAGAACTCTTCGGGGCGGCACTGTCGTTGGTCGTCGGATCGTTGCACGAAAGCTTCGGCCTCGATCGACGGCATGAATTTTCTTGAAGGTGGTTCCTCCGTAAATGGTAGAGGCACAGCGGGAAGGACGGGACGAAAGGAGGTGAAAATTAAATAAGGCGGCACCTAGGGAAGAACGTAAATACGCCAAGCGAATCGCAATTATACAGTAATTTAGATAGCTTATACATGGAATATTCATCCTCTATTCGAGGAAGATGAATAATTATGCCAGACTGATAAATATGCCGCGCTTCCCTTTCGCATTCAAATATTCTAGTCGCGTGTCACTTCTCCTTTTTCCCTTAATTTATGCTCCCTTTGACGAGAGATGCGAAAGTGGTCGGTAACCGTTAAACGACCAGCGAGAAATCATAAATCTTCGCACCTGCAGCATTTTTGCACGGTTACGGGAGATGTTATCTCGCCGAAGCGACGCGCGTGTTTTGCCTAAATCACCGGTGATTCGCGGAATTAAAACAAGCAAATGACATGCGATCGGGTGACAATCGTACGCGCCATGTACGGAGTCACGCGCGGCCATGAATCGCTCCTCGTTGCATTCTATCGAAAGCCTGCATCCCAGGACCTTCGTAGACTTCGAGCAACGGATGGTAGACCCGATGGGCTTTGATAAGGAACCGCCGCGTTTAAAGCGCGACAGAGGAAATGTAGCAAGCTCGGGGAGAACGACGGTTTACTTCGCGGTAAAAAGAAGAGATGAAGGAAACTGTAATCGGAATACTGTTCAGGGCCTATGGAAATTTAATGCGAGCCGCTGCGACGATTCTCGGGTTCTCGCGAAGGCCGCAAATCAGGCGACGCTACCTTGCAAACTTGATTCAAGGAGGATTTTAAAAAATAGCAATTTTTGGACCTCTTTGCGAACGAAAAGTTCTTGTTGGACATTTAAGAGCATCGTTTGAGAAACAACAAATGTCAGTAGCGTTTATCCGAAATGCGATGGGAAAGTTGAGAAAAATGAGTGCAAAGATGAACAAGTGGCTGTGGTCGAGCAGATTCTTGATGCATATTTCTCAATCTCAATTAGACATCATTCGAAAAGAAATAGATTTTTATCGTTGGACCAGTACAGAAGAAAATAAACCGATTGCGAGGAGAGGGGATGAATCTTATTATAATTAAACATCGGAGCTGGTAGCTGTAATGGAGAAGACTGTTTACGTCTTCATACAGATGCGCACAATTATTCTGTAGCTGGATCAGAATATGAAGAAAATGAAGATTAAATGTAACGCACGGATAAGTTCGACTACAGCCAGTTTTTTTTTCATCTAATTTTTATCACCCTTCCCATCACATTTCGGTACTGACATTCGGTACTGTTCTTCAAAAGATTCTCTTAAATGTCCAACAAGAATTTTTCGTTTGCAAAGAGGTCTAGTTTTTAACATCCTCCTTTATGATCTTAACTCCTGCGTGGCTTAATTTTTATTTTAAAAAAATCTGATTTCACACCGCGACCGCATCATCTCCGATCATCGCGAATAACCACGTGCTTGCGGTGTACAGCTGCAGCAGTAGCACATATGCACCTGCGAGAGCACGTTGCACCTGCAGGTCACCTGCCATGGTCCTATTTCTCCAAGGTCGCATGTCACGTGCCTTCCCGTCGACCGCCTTGCCAACTATCGCGAAATTTGATAGCGCGTCTCGCACCTTGAGACTCATTCAATAATTTCTGCTTGCCCTTAGAATGACTACTGCGTCACTTCCGGCAACGTCTTTCGGTAAAATGGCAAACCTATCTTTTTACGGATTCCTTTCGAGCGTTAAAAGAAATTTAACCACGAGCTGCTTACGATGCAATTATCCTTTTGCTTTTTTTTGGATACAATATTAAGAATATCCCTTATCCTACGTTGTTATCAGCGGCGACAACAGGTGGTCAGAGGGTTTACCAGGTTCCATATTGCGCTATTGCCAAACGAACGGAATCAGTGTTTAAGCGGTCAATCAAGGTCGGGCAAGTAACAAGCTTGACAATGTTAAATTTCCAAGCAAGGGGGTGGAGACACTCTCGAGTCTCTAAGCGCATTTAAAAAAAACTGAATCAACGTAAACAAAGATATTTTCTCAACATTTTGTGAATCGTTCAACTTTTAGAGGGGTAAAGGTGTTTGATGGTCAATCGGCGAGGCTGAATAAATGTTTAATCCTGTTTCAGGCTCCAGCCCTGAGCTGGGTGTCCCGGACATGACGGTCATCAGTGACATCGACGAAACGGGAATCAATCGGAATCTCCAGGTTCGCTATGGGAGAGACCAGATATACGTATCCTTTGATAAGATTCAATTTAGTTAGGTATTAGAATAATCCAGTCGATTTCAACGGTTCGTATGAATTTATATTAATGACCGTGTTTAATTTGCCTTGCTATTGATTTCCATACTATTGCGTTAACTTCTTTAAAACTAATTTTAAAGATTGTTAAGTTTGATGCGTGATATGCGAAATATTAGCCCAGCTACTGAAATAGAAATTGATTCAAGGAGAATTACAAAACCCTCCATATGGAATTCATAGCCCCATAAATATGCTCAAACACGTGCGAACCGCTTTGTCCCATTGGTCCAAGAGTTACGCAAAAAATAGTGAACGGACTTCCGTCCATTTCGTAATTCGTCGTTAGTATGCCCCGGAGTTAGAATTCTTCGTGCATTCTTGTGAATAATTCGCTGCGAGATCACCGTGTTCTCTTTTCCCTCTGCATTGCAGCTACCTCAGTTCAAGCGATTTCAGTTATGTCACGTAGAAATATTTCCCTCAGTACTGAAATTATTTATAATACCATTAATTAGCGGGTAATATTAAATCTCTTAATGTTCGATCTCTAAAAATCACTGATTTCCTAAAAATTCTGAATAATCGTTTCGATTCCAATTAAAACACATCGAGAAGTAAATGACAATCCAAAAGCTTCTCAAGATAAGTCCCGCATAATCATTAAGCTATCTTAAAAAAGAAACACTATTTTGCTCTTTCATAATTCTTGCGTCTAAAAAGTTCCTAAATAAACCAATGGAGTGTCGTGCATTCATCTGTGAACTCCATCGGAAAGGCACGTTGCAGGAAGGGGATACTAAAACCCGAGAAACTGAGAGTACGAAGTAAAGAGGAAGCAGAGATGGGGAACGATGGAGGAGTAAAATTCAGTAGCTCGAGAGAGAAAAAGCGAAAGAACAGGGTTGGGGGGTTAGAGCGGAGAACTATGTATATGCATGAATTTTATAGGGGTTGAGGCGTTGCTCCCGGGTTGGTTCGTTGCCATGGCGACAACCCCAGTCAGCTGGTGAACCACCCCCAGGGCCACAGACCCATTCATCCTCTCTGATTTCGACGACCCAACGACCGACACCGACACGACCCACTGTCGTTTCTTTAATCCACCCCTCGCTTACCTAACTTCTGTTAGGTGATCCATAGATAGAGACGCGACAAGACGTCCAAATGATCATTCGTACCGTCTATTATCATTGCGGCTCGATATCCGTGGCGTCGACAGAGGGGTGCATAGCCGCGCATAGAATGCCTGGCGGGGGGGTAAAAAAATATCAGAAAGTCTGCGGTTCCGCTAGAGTTCGCGACGACTTTTGTTGATACCACCCTCTTAATTGGAACGGCCTTTTTTCCTCTTAATTGGCTCGGAAGGGAAGCGAGTGGAAGAATACTTGATCACGCTCGATCGCAAATGTCTGTGAGAATTTGAAAAGCGTTGGTTTCTTGCACTCCGTAAATTTGAATCCGTTCATCTTAAAGATAAATGTCCAAGTACCTTCGAAGTTCAGTCATACCACCGTCCATTTTTACACACACATTTTACTCTACTTCGAATAATTGGAATTCCATTCGAACTCCAAGTCCTATAGTAACGCTGGCGGATTTCATAGCACGAATAGACTGTGATCGCTTTTTAACGAGGCGAGTGAGTCTGCCGGCGTAATCAAGACCGGCCTTTTTGCTCCATTTCAGTTCGGTCTCGATCAAACAGCGGAATTCAAACGCGCGCGATGCGTTCACCTCGAGCACGATTTAGGTCGTCGTTAGAGCGCACTTGTTAATGTACACTTGCTCGTGTGTCACGACATCCACGTCGTTATACGTGGGACGTATAATCGCACGGAAGATCATCAGATTCATCGTTTCTCGAATTTGCACTAGCCCAGAGAGCATTAGTAAAACCTTGGCGAAGGGGAAATAGTGGAAACGTTCGTTCTCCGTAAAGAGACTCTCACAAACGTGGACTCTCAGCTGAGAAACTTATCAGTGCAAGCGTTCCTCTCGTTCGGTGTGCAACATCCCGGAAGCAGTCGTTTTTGCTCGATGATGTAATCTAGAAATTGCACGAACTGAGCGGATTTAGGATTAGTGGGATTTGCATTAATACTTGTTCCATTTCGCGAATCAGGGAAAATTTGTTCAAATAGAACACGAATATTTTATTAGATAGATGTTTATATATGATACATATTTTAATAGAATTCTTCCGCGAGAGAATCTCTGAGAAGCACGAAAATAAATCGGCTGATATTGATAAATTGAGATTCGCGTCGATTCTCCGCAGTTCAACCTCCTATTTATATGCCATCGATGCTTCTACCGTGTATGTATGTATAGGTAGAATAACAGCATCGATGTGCCATTCTGAAACTTTCAGTTTTCCTAACCAAATTAACCGCGACACAAAACCGTAACTGCCTGGTAAAAGCGTGTACCGACCTCGCGTAATTAGCCCCGTCTGTCGTGCTTTAACGAGATTCGATCGGCCAACGGCAAATGTTTTCATAATGAAGGCGAAAGAGATTCGTTTAAAAGGAATTTAATATATTCCTTCGATCGTCGATACTTGAACGAGACAATTGGAAGGATGATGTAATTTTCACCCGACTGCAGGCAAATAGATAATTGATTACTGTAATGAAGCTTTCTTTTTTCAATTACTTTTAATCGTTTATCAGGATATCGTGTACATTTCGATCTAGGTTCCCTTTTTACAATTTACTTTGTCAGATAGAATGCGAGATGAAAAAAAAAATTAATCACAGTTAGAAATAATTTAATTCCAACAAAATATTAAACACGAGAAAAAGAAAAATTGGAGAAATCCTTTTACTTCTACAAAATGTGTAAAACTAGAAGACATAAAGTTCCGCCTTTTTCAACAGCAAAGAAATTAATTTGCCCGGTTAACCATATGTAAACGTGAATTCGCACGCATCGGTGCATCGTGTTGCACGCGAGCAGGTTCAAAATTAAAACTCACCGATCCGAGGCAAAGGGTGAACGAGATAACGCTTACAGGAGGGGATTAGAGGAAAGAAGACCATAGATGATGCTCGATCGGATAACCAGGGTTGCACGGGGCGAGGGGATCTTCAGCTTCCGGTTTCGACGATGTCGCCGGTGCTAGGGTTAATCCGATATCCCGAAAGAGAAGCGAGCCCGTGAAAAAAGAAGCGCGTTGAGTAGCTCGTGTACCGGGTAGATAATGGGTGGCCGATGATGAAACGTAGACGGCGCGGAGAGTTGCTTCCCCATCCTCACCCCTTTTTTCCTCGTGTGAATGGATAGAGATTCGACATAAATATCTCTGTTTCTTCGAGTAATTTAAAATATTAGTAATATATTAAAAAAATAGACAGTCTGATGACAATTAATTCTAATAAAAAAGTTATTGTTGCATTTAATTTAACAGCTAGAGCTTCATGAATTGATATTAAAATTGGTCGTAAATCAATTCTTACGTAATGATGATTAGAGCGAGCAAATTTTTTCTCAATTTATAATTTGAGTGATTTAATTTTTATTCCACACAGACGAAGCGTATTTAGCCTTCTGTTTAGAAGTATGAATTGTTCCATTTTCGCACGTTTTCTGCACTTTATTTTCGCCTCATGAGTTTGTCACACACAGTCTTCATCCCGACAGCAAATTTCAGTTAAAAATGATTTCTAATCAAAAAATCGATCGACCAATCTTTCAGTACTTTCCATACCCATTCTCGCGAGTACCATTTTCCGTTCCCATCCCGAGTACCGGTATCCCCTTCCGGTGCGGGTGCACGCGCACGACGAACACACTCGCGAGGCGGAGGGTGGTTCGCTCTCATTAACCTCTCGCCAGCGAAGCGCTCTTAGTCAGCTGCTTCAATTGCTTTCGTCGAGGACGAGCTCGGCCACCTTTTAGCGGTGTTTCGAAACAGAGAGAGAAAGAGGGACGAAGGGGTGAGATAGACGGATCCGCAAAAGGGCCGGATATGGGGCAGCCTCTCTCGTGAACCGTGTCCCCGTGTTTGCAGAAACCGTCGATGCAAACTCGAACTGGGCCATGAAAAGGAAGAAACGAAGACGATCGTGGTGTATCGAGTGTGTAAACGGTTCAGTCGTCGACGATTAACCCGTTGCCTTATACAGCTCCAGCTAAATGAAGAAATTCTGCCACGCGTCTTTTCTATTTTCAATAATCGCGCGGGTTCGCTTAATTAACTATAAACAAGGGTGTAATCTATGAATACGCCCGTGGAAAATTTCTGCAACATAAGCAAAATATTCCTTTACATTTTAGCACGAAGTATTATTCATTATGAAACATTTGCTTATGAAAAATTCACAGAACACATGCCAAAAATGACGGGGATTAATAGACTGCGGATTATTTATGCAAACCCACATGTTTTGTAATATAGTAAGAGAAGCAGAACCGTGGTAGGATAATTATTTCATCTACCAGGTATTATAAAATACACCATAATTTGAATAATTTGTATATTTATTCGTATGAAGTGCATCCTGTGCAATTTTACACCTTTAAATTTTCTATGAACGCACAAAAGTCCGCAGTCTGGAGATTAAATACCACACGACTTTTAAATTTTCTAACTTCGAGCTTTGCCCCGCAATCCTTGGTACAATTTATTTTAGCACAAGGCAAAGGGTTAATCGTTTCACGCACACCTTCCTTCTCTTACTTACAGCTTGATGTAGAGGGGTGAAAGTTTTTGCCGGGTCAGTCTTCTTTCAGGTCACCTGGTTCACGCGTAGCATGGGGTTACGTTTTATTGAAAATTTCATGCTCTGTTTGTACACCGGACGAGGTAGTCCTCGGGTTTTTAGGTCAGCCAACCCATTTGCGATATTTGTTTGTTGACCCTCGAACCGGCTACTGACCGTCATTAGATGGCACAGTGTAAATGTGGCCCGAAGATCGATGGTCACGTTGGGAAAAGGAGTGGTTTGCTTTTCGTGGTGTTTGTGATGGACATTCCTTGTTCAAGATCATGGATATTAAATAAATGAGGTTCGATGATCGTGCAAGTTCTTTAATCTGGGTCAAAGTGCATAGAAATTAAATATAGAAAGGTGTAAAACTCGTTCGATGGAATGGAAGATTTCTCTTTGACATTGAAACTTTTATTTAAGATTGTATGAATAAGAAGACGGTCCATAAAATAATAATAGGTACATTATAATAATGAAAAATTATGATTTTTCTTTTAATAATCATATTTAATTTGACCAATTCAGAAGTAATGAAATAATAGGCAGAATTATCCCAAAGGTTCATTATCCCAAACGCAAGGGAACACGAAAATCAGAGAAAGAAATTTACCTGCTCCAGGCAAACAAAAAAAAAGACACGATCACATTTCGGTACTTTGACGCGCTTTGCCACAAGTCGTTTTCAGTTCTCTGCAGTTCTCGACCAAAGGCAAATAAGCCGGGGCCTAGTTGGAAGATGAACTTTCTGGGTGTGCTCGCTAAAGGATTCAATATGTATACAGTGATTCTCTTATACTCTGCTGTCTTTTGGAGACAAACTTCCTCTGTGACAGTTCTATCGTTAAATTCCCTCGAAGTACCCTCTCTTTTGGTCTTTGTTATTCGATTTCGTTGAATGCCAGAAAATTTCTTCTGCTCTCCTCAAATATGTTAGAGATCCTAAATACCTGATATTTTACCTTTTTCGCATTTCGTGTATATGTTAGTTCGAGGTCCTTTGAATAGAAATTCTTGGAGTCCCCTCTGCGAGCGCTTTTCCGCAGCGGGAAAGATTAATATCATCCACAACAATGAGAGGAAATGCGGTTGCCCATACAAAGTTTCCTGCGGACAGCAAACCTTTATCCCTACGTTCTTTTATCCATCGTAAAATTAAGATCCTGAAACGTGAAAGCTTTAATTTTTCTGATATTTTGAGAAAAGAATGTATTTTGCGTTAATCTGTAAACAGAAGATCCATTTTCTATAAATTTATCATTTATTTATCTGTAATGCAGTTTATCTTCTAAAAATATTTTTAGAGGCCTCATTATAAATGTAGTTTTAAGATTCCTTTTTCCCCATTTAATATTTCTGGTACTTAAATGCTTTAGTTACCCCTTCCACCCCCCGATTTCACTGTAATATATTTTTCATTATTTCATAGAGAAGACATTACATTGAAGTTTAAGTGCGTTTTTATTTAAGATACGCTTTTACGAGTCCAAGGGGTGTTTCTGGTCCGCACTTTTATAGCCTGTAAAATGCCAAAAGAAGCGTCAAGGACACCTTTTCGCTGTCGCTCTTCATCTTGTGTCAGTCGATCGATTGAGAAGCAACCATTCAGTGTCAGGGTATGACGAGTCCTACAAACTACAGTTAGAAGGCCATCTGTACGTCGTAATAAAAGAAGAAATATTTGTTGTTTGGTATAAAGGTCGCGGGGACTAAAATAGATGTAAAAATAGCCCGGTGTGGTGTGGACAACTGCGAAAAGTTGCTGAAAAGGGGACCCTCAGTCCTTCGCTTCCAAGCGAAAAAGTAAAGGGACAAAACTGCGGGTCGTTTGCTCAAAGTCTTATTTCTGAAATCCGAAAGGCATTTCTGTCGTTCTTTATTCCCATAAAGTTCTCTGTGAAAAATTTCTCGATAGGGCACTTCTTAAAAAATTGCGTACGTTCATATTGAAGAATATTTTATACAATTTGTCAGCCCCTTATCAAAATACTTGCGAGAATCGCTTTTCAATTAGCTTGCTAATTTTTATCCGCAATAAGCTCGGCAGACGCTCCGTAAAATAATTAAATTCGTCGAAAATTAATTAACATTCAAGAATGTTCTGAATACCTGCCTCTCCTCTGCGATAATTAAAACCGTCCCTTCTTAACTTCCGATTTCTTCCATCTCTCCTTCGCATTTCCAATAATTACCAATATACATTCAAAACGCCGCGCGAACCTCGAACAGCATAGAATCGCAGGGATAAAAATGCGCTCGTGCCATGCAGATTGTTACGAAATGTAATCCAACCCCCTGCGACCCTCGATTTCGAAACCAGTCGGCGGGGGGCGGTCACCCTACGTTCCAAATGTTGCAGACGGTTATAGGTATATTATCCCCTTTTTCGCTACCGGCATTCAAGTCGTGAGTCATCCCTTCGTACTCCCCCATACCCCCCAAATAGTGTGACGTCATTTCGTACCCCAGTCGGAATATCGAAAACATGTCATCGTACAGTTATTATGCAAGGAGGGAGAAATCGTCGAGTTCTCCGGAGGATTTTTTTATCGTTGCCAGCCGCGTTTTCTCTTTATAATTCTTCCTTCGTAGTACTCGGCTATATCGAAGGGGAATGAGGGGTGGATATTACGGTAAACGGTTTGCCGAACTAAAGGAAGGAAAATGGAGAGTCTGGAGGTGAGTGGCTGTGCCTGCTTAACAAATCGAGGGATCGTTAAAAATGTTTCGTGATTCCGGATCTGCTCGGCCAAAGGATTCCTTTCGAACTCCGTTTCTATGTCTCTTCAGCGATCGTTGAACGCGCCCTTTGGTTATTGTCGAGATCCGTTGAAATCTCGATGAAAAGTTAGTAATCAATAAATTATCGTTGTGGCGCAAATGCAGATCTTGATTGAATTTGATTATCCGACTTGTGAATTTCAATATTGATAGGAAGGTATTGTGGGGTAGTCTGCGCATTATTTTATGGGACAGATAAATTAAAAGTAACACTAGCTGCTCCCCTTTAATTTCGCCAACTCTGTGAAACGAAAATGGAAAACGTTTAAAAAGATAGTAACACGCGGTCTCGCGCGTGTCCTCGCGTGGCTGCACCATGCCTGGCGTCGTTGCTGCACGCACAGAATAGGCCATTGGAAATGCGTGTCGCATTATCATTCAAGGCGGTTCACCAGCTCGGGGAACGAGAAATAATGCCGTCGACACGGTTCCTTTTATCCGCAGGTAAACACACACACCATCCGCCCCTTTTTTCCCCATTTTTCCCTTTCTCCCCTTTTCGTTCGCATCGCATTGCTCGCGGAACGATTAACGGGCGAGCAATTTGGTTGAGTGCATCAGCGATCGAACGAGTCGGTACTCCGATAATTTCCTTGACTCAGTTATCTCGATTCGACAACCTGCAGACGTACACGGGATCCATACTGGTGGCTGTGAACCCGTACAAAGAGGTGGACTTCTACACGAACGTGAGTACACGTTGCATTTCTTCCACTAGAGATTACTTTTAAGATCGTTTTCATTTCGACACTCTGGCGATCGCCATAAAAGCCTTCCCCAAAAATGTATCTGTATTTACTGACTACCATTACAATGGCTTTCCATAGATTTTTTATTTATCGTTATAAAAGTGGATAGCTGTTAACGAAACATGTGTTTAAGCATTCTTAATTTTTCATCCCAGGAACTATTTCCTTTTTCAGCCAGAGTAAAATTGCTTGAATTGGAAAGAAATAAATTGCGTAGAACAACAAACTTTCGCGGTGGTCGAATTCGCCGTAGCAAAGGGTTAAATGCGGCGCATACTTAAATGTGAATGCTGTTGGATCTTATTTTATACTGCCTGCGGGGCGAAACAACTGCCCGATCACGACGCACGGCTGATTTTCAATCGAGATTTTGCTCATTGTCCGATCGGGGGTAATTGGCTCGATTGAGAAAATGAATTTGGGGTTGGAGATCGTTGGAATCAATGAAGGTAGACGTTTATGGGGGTCTTAGAACCGTGACTGAAATGTTAGAAGAACAAGAGATTCGTTTTCACAGACACAATTGTAATAATATAAAGGAAACTTTCGTAGGAACGCTCAGATACTTTATTTAATTGTTTACGGTGTAAAAATAGATTTATTGGAGTTTCTTTTTATTGTGAATATATTCTGTGGCTACGAACTTAAATTTTACAACGTGTCGATTAGAATGCAATCAACTTGCTGTATGATATTCGGTTGAATTGAAGCAACGGGTACCGTGTAGCGTCGTTGCTGAAATATGCAATTACTTACGCATTTCCTGCGTTAAATGCGAGCCGGAAATAGCTTCGGGGAATAGTAAATATTAAACACGTTGGCTGGCAGAAAAGGCCGCGTGTGCCGATCCCCTCCTTGATATAAGTAATAATTGGCTCCTACTTTCGTATATAATTAAGAAGCCGGTCATAAATAATCAGCAGAGTTCCAATAGAATAAATTGCAATCGTAGCACAATCTTTGAAGGAAATTGAAATCATAGGAATTACAAATAATAATTGTTTCTTATCATTAAATAAGTCCAATCACTGTTTTGTAAGATTACATTACGTACTCGAACCTTTATCGATTAGTCCGATTTGGAAATCGAAGTAATTAATTGTAAGTTGCGTGAGTTTTGAGTATTTTAAAAAAATTGGGATATGTTTCATGAATTAATAGAGGTTCCGCACATTTTTATTGAGTTTGTTCTGTCGACATTTGAAAGTACGACGACAGGACGCCTTTATCGTATTGGAATTGCTAGGCCTCCGCCTGAAAACAGGAAACGGAAGCCGCGACGTGCTTTTGCAGTGATATCGCGAAACTACTGATCAGCTCTTGAAGGGTTTTCTGGGTCACGGCACCTCGCTAAAACGAATCGACATGCACACTTTTTCTACCAACGACGAATCGGACTAATTCCTTATTTTCTTTTTATATCAATATTAATAATATAGGCACATTTTATTATCATCTTTGCCTTTCTTCCATTTGTCTATTGAATCTTTCGTTAAATACTCCAAAAAACCATTGTGCCATTACCACCATTCAGTTCAATATCCAATAAATCTAAAAGCTAAGCCCGTTACTATTTCCACGCTACACCCAATTCTTTCATCTTTCTATTTTAAACCATTTTCCGCTTCCGTTGACCAAAAATAGCCTAAACTAAAATTACCCTCACCGTCTCTTTTCATCTTCGAAAACATTCGACTTTCAAACGTCAGCAAGTCGCTTCCTATCTGACGCGGGACACGATAGTAGCCAGACACATCCATAGGGGATAATTTAACATTGCAGCATTTTTCTTCCCTCCCCTGATGCCCCCCTTTTAATCTTTATTTCGAGGCCGGGCTTAAAACCATCGGCGGCGTTAGCGCGCGTATAAGACTGGCTGAATTAGGGTGCAGTATGCGCGCGACTTATTTCAGGATCGAGTGGCAGCCACTTCGTATATACGTAAATACGGGTCGTCGACGGTGAAACACGGGGCCCCGATCGCTATTCCACCCTTCGAGGGCGTCGAGGAGGGAAAAAGAGAAAGGGTTGCGCAGTTAAGTCGAATTGGAGGAATAAAAAAAATGGCACAATAGAGATTGGCTCGAGTCAGCGGTTTAACCCTTTCGACCTGGTCGAAGACATTGCAAGTCATTCTATGTTAAAATTTATAAAATTGCGGCCACAGTCTTGCAATTGATTTTTAGTTTAAACTTAGACGCGAATATTTCAGAACTTTTGTATGGAATTAGAATTGATGAAAAACAGGAGACAAGAGAAAAAGGGCTATGCTATTCCTAGGCCGTGGCCAAGAATTGGTAAAGAAAGTTCCAAGTTCCAATCAGGGGAATATTTTTAAATACAACACATTATAGGATCGTTAGAAAAAGAAATAAGTGGGAAAAGTGAGGAGGCCGTGATTTGGAAAATGGATCCAGGACTTGGAAGGTCAGCTGGGGTACCAAACGAGGACCCCTGGCTGGTAAGAAGGAAAAGGGTGGCTCGTCGTGGTTCACGCCCCGTGTTATTGATCGGACGAGAGCGCACATCGGATTCGGAGACTCGTCGTGGTTGCCCTGGAGCCTTCGGAGCTTCGTCCTTTCGTCAGCGACGGTGACCGGGCACCTGTGCCGATTCACGAAACCATTACCGATCTCTTCTCGAAATCATACATGCAACCGCAATTTCCACAATCGCAGTTTCATCGCAATCTGCTGCGTTCCGTAATTTCATTTCGAGGATCACATCTCTTCTGTAGAATTTCTTTACGCATAGATCGTCGAGTCATTTTCTGACGTCACGCAGCCTACTGTTCTGTAATCTATGGAAACCGTGCCAACTAATTCGTCCCTGCCGATCGTTAGCCTAACTCCTAGGAAGCCTGGAAATGTAGTTAGCTGGGTCGCGGCGGTCTCAGCATGTAAGGATAATTTTGTGGTAATTGAATATCGGTTCTCCTCGTGAGCGGGTGTTGTGCTCTGATTAATCACCGGCCATCGCGTTGGACCTGCCATCGCTGTGGGACCAGTACAATTTCCGCTGCCCCATACGGCCCTATAAACGCGCTTCACACCCAAGTTAATTACAGCACACTGACTCGATTTGTATCAGCCATCCAAAGAATTCGAAGAGTTGCACTTTCTTTTATCGGGTACATTTTTTAATTTTTGAGGATGATTAAAAAAAGAACGACAATGAGATGAAAGAGCACGTTATTCAGCCACGCGTAAACTAGAATTCTCGGGTCAAAGAGCGCCCTTCGTTTATCAGCGTGTCCCTAAAACAAAAGGAACTGGAGCATCTCGATGTTCCCTCGTTCGTTGTGTGTTTTTCATGAGAGATGGAACATTTTTCTCTTTGCACGTTCTGTATCATCCTTTGCATGGATAGTTCGGCGAGCTATCGATCCCGTGGTAATCAATCGCTCTACTCTGTATCAATGACGATCATTGAAGTAGTTAATTGCCGTTAGCGATCAGCCAGAGCCTAGCCAGCTTCGGACCGTTGGATCGCTTCATTTTTGTCCCCCAGCATTGTCTATTTGGCGTCGTTTTGTTCGTTTCAGAAAACAGGGACCATCCCTTTCTGGAGTCGCCTCGTTTCAAAGAATGGGCCTCCGTCACGTGACCGATGATTCGTTAACTTTCCATGCAGAGAAGACGCTGCATTGTTCTCGCGTGCTCTTTTCCCTCTTTTCAGGAAGTCGACGAGACGCTCTCCCTTTGAACCTTGCGCATTCATGATTATCTCGTTCTTTTCAATTGGACATTTTGGATAAGTCGAGACGTCAACGTCGTGACAGTTTAGTCCTTTGTATTATGCTACTGCGCAATAGGGGATGGAGATCTGAGATTAATTACTACGGTGACGTGTTCTTCGCGACTCTCAATTCTAGGAACTGTTTATTGCAACATTAATCCTAACAGCAACTTTATTTGATTACACTTTGTTGCACGATATGTCGCTTAGAAATATTGCCTATAAAAATTTCCGCGAGCCATTCGCGGCGCCCCATCGGACCCCAATCATCGAGTATGAGCATAGCTAGGGGAAATCCAATCCCCATATTCCATAGGCAGTTCTTGTTCAACTCCGCTCGCAACCCCGATCGACGAAGTGCGACCCAGTCTTCATTCAGCCCCGTCCGCGGGGTAACCTGGTTTTCTGGCACATCTTTGCACGCGCCAGGGCAACGACTCCGCTGAAGAAGAAGAGGGGTCGTAAGCACGACCCCGGCCGATGTCCTGACGCGAACCTCTACTCGGCGAACCGTGCGCTGATTTCGCATTCGCAGCTGCAGGAATAAAACGGGGACGCGAGTTCTTTGCTCCTACCGCACCCTCTGCGAGTCAAAACATTCGCGATGTACACTGCTCGCTCGTCTTTCCGCGCCTTCTTTCGCGCTTTCCTTTTTGTTTTGTTTTGCTACGAGAATGCCCCTTGGGAACGTAGGACTGGCGTTCTGTATTGTTTAACAAAGGGAGGGACCGTGAGGGAAGTTGGTTGCTGTCTTGGATGCTGTAGGATAGCAAAAGAAATGTTAACATCATGAGATTACAGAGAAAAAGAAATGAAACCTCTTTAAAATTTTTAGTATGGAAGGTTGTCAGTCGTTGTGAGAATAGTGAAAATTAATGCATGACAGCCGTGTTTAAGAAAATCCAATTCTCGACAGCAGGCCAGTGCGATTTCGCAATAAAAGTTAGATAGCGTGACAAGGACTGATCAAACATCGCTAAAATAACGATGATGGCTGCCGAAAATTGGGCTCCCTAAAAGGCCAAACAGTCACGGCTGAAGAGGAGTATGGATTACCGAAAAGCCTGTACGAGCCGGATGTATCCTTCGAAGGGAATAGATAAGGTGGTCGGACTTCCGTATGACAGCCACCTGGAATTCGTTGCACTCCGCTATTTTTACCGAAGGCCGTTTATTTTCCCAAGAATTATAAGGCTGCAGTTTAAGTTTATCTCTCGTACAAACACGGTCGAAGATAATTCTCCTCGGAGGTAGCCGATAAGAAGCACCCCGAACGCTCTTTGCTTTCAGGATGCACTCGTGTGCAATATGCTTCAGAGAGAAATTCTTTATGCTTTAGATTTAAAAAAAGAAGTGGCTGGTGTATTACAGAGATAATTTCCTGACAGAACATTTATCCTTCCAACCAATTTACTGTAAGGTCCATAATCATTGAAATCTTTGCGCAATATTTTATACCAGTGGTGCATTCGTCTTTACGACGCTGCAACCGAAATCGCGTTCCTCCTCCCCTGGGAAAAAAGAACGAGCAAATCGCGAGAATCTCGGTGGCACTCCGATTCAGGTGGAATCGTCGGGGCTCTTTTAAGCATTGCCTACGCGACGCGTGGAAGCCGAGCTTGCAACGAGAGATCTCATCCACGGGTCCATGAAAATGGATCAAGCGTTTTGTTGAATTTCCACGAGGGTCAGCGAATTACCGTTCGCTGCACTCGCAGTTGCGCAGAGAACGCGTCCGACACGAAACTGGGTTGCACTACTTCGCTGCTCGGGACCGACTGCAGCCGCCTAGATCCAGCCAAGGCGCAACTCGCATAATGCATGCATGAACAGGTCGGTTGGAGAGCTTCATAACGGGGGGAGGTTTCCCTGTTAAAAAATCACGAGGCTCCTCGTGTAGCGGAGCAGCGCGTCAAGTTTTGATAAATGAATACGAAGGTTTCTTTAAATCATGCCTTGCAGGAGAAGCAAGAGAACAGTTTTCATTTCTTCTTGTAGAGAGTGCACTTAAGTCGTACTGATAAGGAACACCAAGTAAGTACTTCTCTCCGATTTTTTTCGTTCTCACATACAGGGCACTCGGCTGCGTGTGGGAAAAAATGAAAAAGACAATTCTATGGGCTAAAATAAAACGAAGCTCCTTTTCGTTTGAGGCTTCGTTTTGGAGAAAATTGAAAAAAAAGCGCGCTACCAAAGCACTCCAGAACTTCATTATGAAAACGGTTCAACCCGTTCCTGCACTGGAACACTATTCTCTTTTATAATAGTGCATGCATAAAAAACACAATTTAATTTTTCTTCCATTAACTTTCCTTGTTGGAAGAAATTTAGTTTACTCTTAAAAAAACAAAGCATCCCGAAAAACTAGAACACCGTGTTAATTGCTTTACAGTGGGAAACATTTTGCGTTCATCATAATTCTAAAGGGGTAAATATTTTTTGCAAAAACTGTCTCTTAGCTTTCTGAGTACTGCAACATATGTGAGAACGAGAAAAGAATCGGAAGTGGGCACCTACCTAGTGTTCCTTGCGAGAATTATTCCATGGCAAGTGGGAAGTAAAATGTAACTTGCATTTTCTTTAAAATTCCGCACTCGACGGAGCGATCGATAAAGTAAAACGGTAACGATGCAGCGCGATCATTAAGTAATGTAGATTTCACGAACGACGAGGTCCACTTTATGCGGGGCATAAACGCACACGGTTGAACATCGACCGCCTGTAATCGAACTATTGATGTACACACCTTTCGGAGTCGCGATACGATCTCCCAAGGGAATCAGCAAATGAAAGGGGCCAGAATGGAACTCGGTCGTGGGATGTCCCGTCGAATGACGTTTGCAATTAATCGGGTTAGCAGGGTCGTTGAGCCCATCCGCCACCCTTAATTCGAACCTTCTATTTGATCATCGAAATCTGCCTGCGTCGCTCCACGCGTTGGATGCTGCAATTAAGGCTAATGGACTGCGACGCGAATGTTTTCTAACGCGAAAGCTAAGATACCTGTGTCCCAATATTTATCGTATCCGAATGTGATTAAAATAAAATGAGTAGCATGCAGGGAAGAGGGTGAGAAATATACTATAATTACACGAACGATCTAGTATCAAGTAAAGATTATTTCTCGATCATATTTTCTAAGGACATCTTTCACAATTTTTACTTAATTTACAGAGTATCATTATTTCTTTACAATTATATTCGAATTAAGATAGAAATGAAGTTATCCATCTCTGAGCAACTGGGAGAGTTGAAAACTTGCAATTACATACAGTAGTTCCATTATTTTGCTATCAGATGACCTGTCTACAACATCCACCCGGACAAGTTCTTGCTCGCTCGTAGATAGGACTTATTGACAAGTCCGCAAAAGTTGTCCGAAACCGGAAATGGTCTTGTCTTCGCACGCCTTCCTCTCCTCCCTCATCCTCGACTCTTTCCTCTAACGAAATAACTGTGCGCAAACAGACATAGTGACAGGCTTTTTTTATAACTCCATATAAAGGACAATTATCATCCTGCTCAGAAATGTAGAACCGAATTAAAATCGCTTTACTGCAAAAAGAAAAGAAAATTATTGTCCGGTATAAAGGAAGGTATACATGATATTAGTCTATTCATAGCTGTTCTTTCAAAGAAAATGGGTTCTCCTCAATTCGCAGGAGTACGTGAATCGATACCATGGGCAAAAAATGGGCTCCCTGGAGCCCCACGTGTTCGCGTTGGCGGAAGCGGCTTACAGATCTCTTCAGGACACGGAGAGCAATCAATCCTGCGTCATATCTGGAGAGAGCGGGGCCGGCAAGACGGAAACCACAAAATTCATTTTGCAGTACCTATGCTCGGTCACCAGCAACGTCGACACTTGGGTGGAACAACAGATTCTCGAGGCGAACACCATCCTGGAGGCTTTCGGTAATTAGGGCCATTCTTTAATAAATAACTGTAGACCCATTAATTATACTTTCCTACAGTCGACGCTGCTTGAATCGTATTTTCGCAGAAACTTTCCACGGTCGCTCTGATCGATGTAAATATTTAATACGGAACTCAGATAAAATATATTTGCCTTTCATTTTTACAATCGTTATTAAATGATAATTAAGAAGCATCATCATTGGAGTGGCCGAGCAGATATCTTTTAAATTTAATTATTAATTATCGATTAATTCTGAAAGAATTAGATAGTAACAATTGTCCGAGAGAAGAGAAGCTTTTCCTCGCGGCTTTTTCTTGTTACAAAGGCAACGCTTGGGAATAGGCGAACGTAAACGAAAGGACTTTTGTGCAACGGGTTGATGAACGTTGTTTCTAATGGCATTTAAAAAGTAAAGGGGTCTCATTACTCGGAGTCAAGAGGCCGATAACGAGTCAGGTGTTAAATGCAATAGGGCGAGGGGCAAGAACTGGGTCATGGGAGGCGAAAGGTTTAAAAGGGGTATCATAAAAATTGTACCGCCTGCTTTTGTGCCGCGACAAAAGCGAGCTACCAAAACACTCCAGAACTCCGACTTCATTGTGAAAACGGTTCAATCTTTTCCTCCACTGAAACGCTATTCTCTTTTATAATAGTGCTCGCACAGAAAACACAATTTAACCTTTTGCGAAATTTTCTGAAAATATTATGCATAAGTTTCTGAGTGAAACAAAATGATCGATTGCAATGTTCTCCAACGTCAATTATAATTTTAAAGGGAACGCAAAGACAGTGAGGAACGATAACAGCTCGCGGTTCGGCAAGTTCATGCAGGTCTGCTTCGACAGCAAGTGGATGATCAAGGGCTGCATCATTCAGGATTACCTGCTAGAGCAGAGCCGTATAACTTTTCAAAGCGCCGGCGAGAGGAATTATCATGTGTTTTATCAGTTGGTCGAGGGCGGATCCAGGGACAAGGAATTTGCGGAACAGTATAAATTGATGCCAGCCAGCCACTACAAGTATCTGAATCAGTCTGGCTGCGTGAAGATCGATGGAATCTCAGATTGCAAAAAGCTGGACGCTCTTAGGCTCGCTTTTAATGTGCTTCAGGTAATTGTTAAAATGAAACATAAATAAATGTTAATGACGTACTAGAAACAAATACAAAACATTAACATCGAACAATTTAATCGGCAGATATTATCAATCTATTTTATCCTCGCTCGACGCTGACTGGCACTTTCGTTTTCGTAGGTCGCGCCGGAAATGTGCGAGGGTATTTTCAGAGTCCTGTCCGCGATTCTCTGGCTGGGAAATTTAAGCTTCGAAGATGTGGACGGCGAGAGGTGCGAGCTAACAAAGGAGGACCTCGACATCGTCGCTACCGTGGCACCGCTGCTCGGCCTGCAGGTCGAGGATCTGACCAAGGTGGTGCTGATACGACAGATCAACGTGCGCGGGAACATCACCGAGATACCGCTGAAAGTGCAGGAAGCCCGTGAAAACAGGCACGCGATGGCGAAAGCATTGTACTCGAGATCGTTCGCCTGGTTGATCAATCACATTAACAACTGCACGAACCCCGGCCAGGATAGCTCGAGGTTCCTGGGCGTGCTCGATATATTCGGCTTCGAGAACTTCGCGGTGAACAGTTTCGAGCAGCTGTGCATCAATTACACGAACGAGAAGTTGCACAAGTTTTTCAATCACTACGTGTTCGCGTTGGAGCAGGAACTCGTAAGTCGCGTTGCTGATTCCCGTTCGCCTATATGCCAGCTCGTCTATGAGACGCGATTAAGCCTCGATCGTGGTAGCAGGGTGGACTAATGGGCTTGTTACGTAACCGATAGGGTGGAATCGAATTGACCCCGATACGGCTGATAGCGATGCGCTAATTCAATTGAACGCTTCTGTTATGCGTTTGTTTTTAGAGAGCTGATACAATTTCAAAGCAGGGATGATTTCGAATTTTTGTTTCTACGCTACCCCGGTGTCGAGGGTTAATGATATACTGGTTCCTCGATTAATCGACGCCCGTCCTTCAACTCCGTCTACCGTAACACGTGGAACGTTTTGGGTTTCAGTATCGACAGGAAGAGATCCAATACTCCCATATCACCTTCACGGACAACACCATGTGCCTGGAATTAATCGAGAAACCTCCGCGATGTATTCTTAAGTTACTCACCGAGCAGTGCCATATGCCGAAAGGCTCGGACCTGGCTTACCTGACCAATTTGCGCGCGGAGTTCGAGAATCATCCGTGTTACGTAAAGGGTGACGATCGTCGAAAATGGGGAAAGGAGTTCGGCGTAAAACACTACGCGGGCTCCGTTACCTACACCGTCGAGGGTTTCGTGGACAAAAACCGAGACGTCCAGCAGGATGTGTTCTTCGATTTCATGTCACGAAGCACGAACGAGTTCGTGCAGGAGATCACTGTTTATCAAGATCTTCTCAGCTGCACGGTGGCTCGAGCTAGCGGCAACGCGACCACCATGTCCCGGGGAACGTCCAAAGGGAAACCGACGTTGTGCGATTCCTTCAGGCATCAATTGCAGGCTCTGGTGGATGTTCTCCAAGCCACCACTCCTTGGTACGCGAGGTGTATCAAGCCGAACATGCAGAAAATGGCGAATCATTATGATGAAAAGCTGGTTCTGGATCAGTTGAAGTATCTAGGCATGTTGGATATCATTCGTATTCGGAAAGAAGGCTTCCCCATACACATGCCGTTCCACGACTTCATATCGCGATACCGTTGCTTGGACAAGGCTCGTCTGTCGCGTTCCTGTGACGAAAAGGAGGCTGTTCGACGGTTGATAAGCGGCCAGGGTATACCGGAGACCGAGTGGCAGATAGGCAAGACGAAAGTGTTTTTACGAAGCTACGTACACGAGCCTTTGGAAGATTGTAGAAACCAAATGGTTACCAGTAACGCAGTAATGATTCAAAAGATATGGCGGGGCTACGTCGTTCGAAAGGGTAAGCTGTCCTTAATTGATAATAGGTTTTCTTTGAAATTTCGTACTGAATATGTCCGACTTTCCGCAGAGTATATACGCGTAAGAGATGCCGCGCTAAAGGTGCAGCACGCGTATCGAGGTTGGAAGCTGAGGATAATGTTCATCAGGAAAAGAAGAGCGGCGATTGTTATTCAAAGTCATCTGCGGGGTGTGTTCGCGAGGGAAGTGGCGGCAGCTTTGAGGGAAATGCGGCGAGTGGACGAGGAGATGAGGAAGAGGGAGAGGCAGGAAGAGGAAAGGAGAATGATGGAGGACAAGAAAGCTCTGGAGGAAAGCCAAAGGTATACCGAAATGATTATTATTCTTGTACTATTCGATAGGCGCAATTTATTTCAGCGTAGAATCGTGACAGTCGTTCAGGGCAACCGTTCTGTTGTGCGTTAATATTTCCATTTGTGTGTCCTTTGTAGCGCACAGTACGATGGTATTGTCGGAATGGAAGCGGGGTAAGTTCGTCGGTAGTTCGAATAAAACTCGCAGCTGCATGACGAATCTCGCAGAGAATAATCGCTTCTAACAAAGATATGCAGCGTTTAGTGTCGCCGTATGCACAAACCCGCAGCACCCGACTAATCTGTGCACGGTCGCGATCAATTATAATTACGCTCGTCCCATAGAAACCGTTCAATATTACAGGAAAGCCCAGGAGGAGATAGCTGCGTTGTCCCAAATGGCAGAGCAGATGAACTCAAAGATGGCAGCCTCGGATTTGCAGTCCGTGGACCTGGATAATTTGTTCTCGTTCCTCTCCGACGTCCAGTCGTCCAAGGGTAACCAGATCATCGAAGAAATCGGCGAACAGATGGATGAATTGGTCGAGGATCTCGACGTCGAATTGGAGACTGTGATCCAGCAGGAAATGGAGTTGAATTCCAAGGCAGAGTCCAAAGCGAACACGCCGAACGGGCAGGAGCCATCACCGCTTTCGCAGCAACAGCAGCAGCAGAGGATATCCTGCGCTAATCCTGGCAAGCTTGGCCAACCGAGCCTCCCGGAGCCCACCGAACCTCCTCCGCCCCCGCCTCCGCCGCAAACGTTGACGATGAACGGAGACGCTTCCACCGATAACGGGGAACCGATCTACGAATCCGTTCTTCCGCGCGATGAGAATAGTCCCGGCAGTCCGATCGTAGTCAATGGAAGCTCCGGACCCCTTATCAATGGGGACACCTGTAGTTCACCGCCTCCCGTGCCAAACAATAAAATTATCAAAGAACAGGTCGCGGGTAGTCCTCCGTCTAGGCCGGAATCGAGAAATTCCAACAGCCACCATATGCTCCAGAATCATCATCAACCGGTGCCTCAGCAGCAACAGAATGGCCACGATCAACCGCCACAAACGCAGCAACCACAACAGCCGCCAATCGAACGGGAACAGAGACGTAAATGCAGGGTGGAACGCAAACTTCAGGAACTGGAGGATAAGAAAGAGCCGGACGCCGAAGTTACCTATCATGATATCGTGGAATTCGCGCAGAATTACTTTAATAGCCACGAAAGATCGCCAGAAGGCACGATCATGGCTACGCTTACCAGGAAATCCCGTGGGAAGAGCGTCGAATACATTCCCAAGTACGAAATGGTTACGTATTACAAGGGCTCGACGATACCGAATTCTCATATTCACATGTACGATCCCGATAACGTCAATGTGGCTTGTTCCGTCTTCAGGGTAAGCTCTTAATATTGCACGGAGTGTAACAATCGCATATTTTAATTTGTGGCATGCATTCCATAATTATTCTTGAAACTGATTCCTTTAATTTTTCACGATATTCAGGATCTCTGCAAGTACATACGGGGAGAGATGAAACTGGACCAGGAAATCGTGACTATCCAAAGTATAATAGGCTACGGTATCGAGCGTGAAGAGTTGAGGGATGAAATATTCGTTCAGTGCATGAGACAGGCAACCAACAATCCAAACGCAGAATGGGCCGAGCGAGTGTGGCTGTTGCTCTGTCTGGCGATCGTTGCCTTCCAACCCAGTAAACTACTCTACAAGTACTTCGTGTCTTTCCTGAAAAAGAATTTGGCGCTCGAGGGAAAGCTTCGACAGTACGTCCAATGGTGCGTGGACAATTGTAAAAACATGAAAGTCTCCTGCCGACAGCATCCGCCGTCTACGGTGGAGATCGCTGCTATGCGACGATTGGGTACCATAGTCTGTCGGTTCTTCTTCCTGGACGGAAGAACCAAAGCGATCGACGTCCACCCGACCGATACCGCTTCCGACGCTGTTGCTAAGTTGGGCGAGAAATTGGGTCTTCGATCCCTGGAAGGTTGGGCGATTTATCAGAGCAGGCCGGACGGCGAGGAACACGTGCGAGCGCACGATTATTTGTACGACGTGATTGCGGCCTGGGAAATGAAGCAGTGCAAACTGAATACAGCGCAGTCAACGTTCTCCACGCTTCGCCGCGGGAACAATGCGACTCTGGGCAGCGGTGACAACCGATTCGTCTTCAAACGAAGGCTATTCCGCAATACCCGAGAAATATCCCAGGATCCCGTCGAAGTGAACATGCTGTACGCTCAGGCCGTGTACAACGTCGTGAAATGCGACGATTTTCCGGTGTCGGAGAAGGTAGCGCTCCAATTGGCAGGCTTGCAGGCGCAAGTCTCCCTGGGCGATCCAAAAGATAACGATCGACTGGACTACTACAGCGAGGTGGACAGTTTCTTGCCTTATCGAATCAGTCGCGCGCGAGGCGACGACGTCTGGGTGCCGATAATAGCGCAGGCACACAGACAGTACGGCGCCGGCCGCAAGGAGCTGGCGGCAAAGGTGTTGTACTTATCCTGCGTGATGCAGTACCCGCTCTACGGCACGACCATGTTCAACGTCACCTATCGTGGCTATTGGTCGTACGGAAATCAGCTGATCCTGGGCATCAACTGCGACGGCTTGATGCTGATCAAGCCGGACGACAAGTTCGTCCTATCCGAGTACCGTTACCAGGACGTCGAGAGCATTATGCTGGACCCGAGCGACTCCTTCATCACCCTGTCCCTTCTGCGGCACAATCCCGACAGCTCGCACAAGTGTTTCGTCTTCGAAACCACGCAGAAGAACGAGATCGGCAGTCTGATCGTTAGCTACTGCCCGGCACTGGCTGGCTGGATCACCGAGAACGAGGTGCCCACGAAGAAGCTGAAATGCATCACGAACGAGGATCGTATAAGGCTCTATCATAATCTGGTCAACTGTCGGAGGACCCTGGTGGACGCTGAGATACTGCGGAAACCGCAGGACTCCGGCGGCGGTTTCTTGAGGAACACGCTTAGGAGGCTGTCCAAGCATAGGATAGAGAAGCTCAGGCAGGAGCACGGCAGCGCGACGGATCACGGGGAAACATACAAGGGCTTCCCTTACGCCTATTGGGCGTTCAGTAGACAAGCCATACCTCAGAGTCTCTCGAAACTGCCGGAACCGGACGAGCAGATGTCTCTGAGCGTGTTCCAATTGATCCTGACCTACGCCGGCCTGGGGCAGAACGGCGATACGGTTCGCAGGGTCGAGGACGAGCACGTGAATCTGATACAGACCGTGATGGAACGTTGTATAAGAAAGGAGAATCTGCTGGGCGAGTTGTATCTTCAATTGATCAAACAGACCACGGATCATCCTGATCCAAACAGTCGGGTCAACCTCAGGCATTGGGCGTTGCTCTCTCTGGCCTGCTCGGTGATCTTGCCGCCGCAGAAAGTCATTCGAAAGTATCTGATCGCGCATCTGAAACGATGCGCCAGCGATTACGTCACGGAGGAGGGGAAGTACGCGAGATTCGCTGAAAAGTGCCTTTACAAAACGCAGGGCACGAGGAGGAGGCAGTGGCCGCCGAGTAGGGAGGAAATAATGTGCACCATCAATCGCAGGCCCATTTACGCGCGGTTCCATTTCATGGATGGGCAGTACCATGCCGTTGAGTTCCATCCGTCTGCCACCGCTAGGGACGTCATGGAGATTATCAAGACGAAGATTGGCCTGGAAGAAAGTGCCATGGGTATGTTGCAGTTAATTAAATTCACCCAGCATGCTCCTCCTGATGGATTTGCAAAGTATTTACGATTCAAATGATTTTAAGGGTACGCCATCTACGAGGTATTAGGGCCGACCGAGCGAGCCTTGATACCGGAAGAGAAAATCGCCGACGTGATGTCGAAGTGGGAGCGTTACAGATCGGCCAACGCACAACAAAATCAGGCGCAAAGAAAGCACGCACATCACTTTTTCCTATTTAAGAAACATTTATTCCTTGACCAGTACATGAATCTCGACGATCCGGTAGAGAAAGAGTTACTGTATCATCAGGTGCTGCACGATTTGCGTGCTGATCGGTTCCCCATCACCGAGAAGGAGGCGGTAAGTGTTTGGTGCGATGAAACATCGTAATGCCGTTATACTTTCGTATCCAAATAAATATTCGTGTTTAGATGATGCTGGCAGCCTTGCAAGCGCAATTAGAACTCGGTGACTGCGAGGAGACTGTATCGGAGCACGAGTACCGTGCTATATCGAATCACTGCCTACCACCAAGACTGGTTCCAGCTTTATGCATAGAGGGTGTGTTCCAACACCATCAGTCCTTAGGAGGAATGTCAGCGCCCGAAGCGAAGAAGGCATTCCTAAACTTGATTCAATCGTGGCCGCTGCATAGGGCCACGATATTCGACGTTATGCAATCGTTCACCTCGAACTGGCCGCGCGTTCTCTGGCTAGCCGTCGACCAGCTAGGTCTTCATCTTCTGGAGCATCGCTCCAGAAACACTCTTTGTACCTATGAATATACCAGTATTCTAAGTTATAGCCCGGCTGTTAGTTGTTTGATGATTATCACTGGTACGGATAAGAAGCAGAGCAAAGTTATCCTCACGACATCTCAGGTAAAAATGAGTTTTAGCGAAGTAGGTTTTGTTCCTTTTTTATTACCATTGTGTTATTATTAATATACCGATCCAATTGCAGGCACATCAAATAGCAAATTTGATTCGCGAATACATGGATGTGCTTCAGTCACCGCCGGAAGTACCGAAGAGAGAATCTGCTATCGTTCAGCAGATTTCGCAGCAACCGATTCAGCAGCCGCCGACAAATATCCAAGCTACTTCCGGCGGGCGTAAAACGCGACCTGCTTCGGTATTACACAGAGGTGCTCCAGTGATACAATCGCAAGCTAGTTAAAAAGTTAGGTAACTGATTACACGCGATACTTTCCTCCGACCTGTTACGTAAATCGATACCTCATGCAAGAATGTAAATCATCGTTCTTTTACATATTTATTCCCGGCAAATTTAATTTAATATCATACTTCGTGTCCCCGTGATTCTTTTCGTAACTTCACACTACTTGTTTGTTAATCACGTACACGTTGTTCCGACACTTCTATAATGTTTTAACGTAATTCTCTTTTTGTAGTTCTAAGGTTGACGAAGCGTAAATGGTAATTTCGGGATCAGGTCGAAGCGGGAAAGTATCACCGTAGTTATTAATGCTTTATCGGCAAGGCCTATCAGGCGACGAGTAAACTATCGTCGCGACGAGACGGCTCTAGCCTAGAAATACTTCTTTCTTCCAGTATTTATTCAATTAGCTTAAAGCTCGAGAGGCGTCGAAAAGAAAAAATGGTATAGCTGCCGCCGCGGAAAGTATAGATTAGCGAATGGATCGATAACTGCCATTTCACGATTTTCAAAGCTAGAAAGCTGCCGAAGAATACTACTTCAATTTTGTCCGCCTTTCTTACGAGCGATTGTCGACGTTTTTATACAGCTTTTTCCTGGACGTGTTGCAACCATGAAACCGGGTCGATGGATCTAATCGGTAAAGATTAATCCGAGGTTTCACTGTTGGCATATCATTTCTTTTTGCATCGTTCGACAACGTTTTTGATGAGGATGTTTTTCAGCGATATCAAGATCCACTAAGATTTTTATTCACTATTCTGAATTTTGAATCCGTTGAATGGTACAATATTGTACGATACAAAGACCTAAATTCCGTCGTATTGCAATCGGGATTAGTGTCTCGAGCGTGAACCACGGGTAAAATTTAAACACGACTATACGTGCGCATTATATTTAGACGCAATGTTCTACGTAAAATTTTACTCAACGTATATAGTACGCGATTATACATATAAAGATATGCATGCGATATCTTGAAAAAATGACAAAGGCAAATTCGACTGATATTTCAGAAAAAAAATCTTCGCGCACGTTCCATAACGAAAGCTGAAGGATAATCTAATCCTCGTTTCCCAGACAATCCTTTCGTACTGTCGTCTTTCTTCTCGTAAAATTCATCACAGTAAAATTGGGAACAAGCGTGACGGAAAAAAAAGAAAGCACGATCACCGAAGCGAAAGTTTAATGGAAAATCCATTTATTCCGGCGCGATCGCATTGATCGAGAAGATTGCCAGAAATTATGTCCACAGAGGTTTCGTCTTCTTTTTCGTTTAATCCAAATCGCTCGATATCATAGTGTGTAAATATTAAAGGACGTATATAGAAAAAAAAAATGTTTAAACTTAAAACTGTAACAATAGGTCGAAACAGAATTCTCCAGTGTTCAGTGATCGCACCTTAACATAAATTAGACTCTACTGCCCATCTATTATACGGACGCGATGTAATCTAATTGTAATTCAACCCTTTCAAATGCGATCTCTCATAACGTAGTTTACGAGGCTAGTATGAAAAGTTACAGCTCTTTCAAGTCTACAATCGTTCGCCATTCGTAATTCGTAGAAATACCGCCAGTTTTGCTAATATTACTGTTTCCTCATTTTTTTTCTTATCAGATGCAACGTTATTGTTCAATAATATAGGAATAATAGCGACGAAGTCCGGTGCCATTGTCGGAAATCATTAAAGAATGCACCGTTCACGGGACACAGTCGAGAAAGAAAGGGTTACTGTACCATTGAACAAGGAATCTTCTTTAAGAATTATTTGTCGAACACTGGAGCGAGCGAGAAACGTTCCTGAGTTTATTCGGACCAAAATTTCGTCCCGGACCCTCGAACCGTTGTTGGATCCTTATTTGCGCGTCGTAATTAAAAAGAAAATCCCTGAGCCTGTGTCTGGAAAAAGAGAAGGATGGAAAAGATACATGAGTCCAAAATATGAATTATTCCCTGTAATAACGTCGCGAGAAGTTTGCGAAGTACCCTCTTGTAAGACAGTACTTAAACAGGGTACGGATTTCATTTGCCGGGGACATTGCGGCGAGCGTATTCAATAATCAGACGCATCGATCGGCGGTTAAAGGGTCAAGCATCCCGTCGCGACGAGACGGAGAAGAGTTTTTAGTGTACCCTGTAATCTGTGTTTATACCGATTTCCTTTCCGGGAGTTTGGCTTAATATTCGACGAGTGCAGAGACAGACTGTGATCCGATTTGGGTGTCCTTAGTCCTCGAGAGCTGTTTAACGAGTGAGACTTCGTGTTAACTAATTCGAAGAAAGAAAGAAAAGAATTAAACGAGCAAATGTGGTAATGAGAGAAAGAGCGAAGAGTCGTGTGTGAATGAACGGGTCGTATGTTTTACAAAACGAGGGACGCGATTTTGCGACGCATGCATGATACTTAAGGGGAGGAGAGAGTACGGGAACCCCCGTATGTGTAGCTTAAGCGAAATAAATTATTGGTTGACGATGTTATATTGAAATATTTAAGAACGAACTGTATATACGTATATATATATATATAAAAAAAGGACACGCATAAACGATACGCGCACAACTCGAATGGTTACACTGAAGCTCGAGAACACACGTACAAAAGAGATACACGATGGGAGAGAGTTACACGCCTACATGTGACGAGGATATGACACGATTATATAAATATAAATATGAACATAAATATAAATATATTATATATATATAGATTATTAATATACTCGAGCTATGTATAAGGATACAATAAAAGAAAGCGAAGCTTTAATATTGCAAGTAGGAAGGCTTTGTTTCTGAGGATTATTGGACGAATTATCCATTGTTGGAGTTATCGGTCAAATATTTGTAGAAACTCGATTGGCATTAAAAGTATAAATTATATATAATACACAATTAAGTAATATTCATAGTGAAATTAAAGAGACAAACGAGTCCAATGAATTTTTAATGCTCCAACATTTGTTTGGGGTGTCACTGTGTTCTATTGAAAAAAAAACAACATTTTCATGTATATATATATATTTGTTTGTTTATTTTGTACACAATAATGGGACAGGTAGTAGTATTCGCGGATACATAAATACGTTTTTCCCTGGATACGACAAAATAAATACTTTCACGAAATAATTGAATAAAAACTAGAGCAAATGCAAGGAGCAACATGTTAAATATCTTCATCTTCGCTATAATCGATGCGAAATGTGGACGATTGAAGATGCGTGAGACAGGATCGATGCATAATGTAAATCATCTAAAGCTACATATAACAGAGTATATAAAAGACCAGTGCTGTCGATGAAAGATTGTATTAAACCGCTGTTAAAGAAATATTTACAAAAATGCGATATCAAAATCAAATCCGTTTCGGTTAAGATCAAGTTAACATTGCATTGCTCTCTTTGACGTCTTTGGAATTGTTTTCATTCGGTTCTATTGTTCTAAAAGATTGTTTCTCTTTTGTTTGGCACCTTTAAAATAAAAATCGTCAAGTACTGCACGCGTGGGCAGGTGAAAATATTCGCGGTTCGTAACAGAAAAAAATTAGTAGAAAATAGAATGGCTGGCTCCCGTATGTTACATTATTAAATTATTAAAAAAAAAAAAATAAAGAATCGGGTCGGTCGTTTGAAAATTACTTCTTATATTTCGATCATCCGATTTGCTTACGTAACATACATCGAAAGAAACATCGAGTGCAAAGGGTTGTTCTGCTTATCGTACTATAATAGCCTCGTATAGGACTCATTGTTTGTCACGAGAAACACCGAAAGCGTTTTTCATGCAACGTCATCCTCTCGTCGTTCGCTCCCACTTCCAATCGAGAACGGGAGGCGGATCTTTCGCCAACGGGACTGCTAATGTATTTCCGATTCATTTGCACGAAACTGACAGCCCAATTAATACCGATGCCACGCGCTCGCCTAATTTTCCTACTGCGGCACATTTACTTCTTATTAGGCGCCCGGCGAAACCACCCCTAGCGCGTGTACATCCGGTTTACGCGCGTGCACTTAAATGCCGCTCGGTAAGCACGATCTCCGCTACTTCCGGGACGAATTGCTACACAGCGAGACTTATTTCGGAATGCTTCGAGAATGAAATGGAAAAAGGAAAATAGCGTGGGACTCGTGCAAACGTAAGTAAAAATACATTCGCAATCGTTCGATCGTACACGCTACGCGCGTAACGAATCGTAGCCAAGGAATAATGATCGCGTAGAACGGCCGGCGTGTCTCCGGATCGAACCGAGAACCGATCGAAGCGAATTAGATTGGAACGAAATTCTTTTTAATTACCACGGTAATACGATCGAAATCGTGCTAACTTGATTACGCTAATCGGCAGTAGCAATTTTTGCACACTAAATCACCACTCCCCAAGCGACGAGTAACAAGCGCAGCTTATTGATGTCGATATATTACCGAGTTAAGAAAAATCTCAAGAAATCGTCATTCATCATTTCTGTCCTCGCAATACCTTTTATGGTATCTCGATCCGAACTATCAACACAACGGAGGAGATATATCAGTATTCAGCACCAGATATCAACACTTCCGTAAATTGCTATTAAGACTCACTACGATTAACGATATATATATATATATATATATATATATGTATATATAAATACAATCGAGAAATAAATAATGCTCATTTGTAACGTTCGCTAATACAGCTCTTTTATCTCGTACGAACAAGGAAGCGCTTTTCAACGTGCTTCTAAACAGTACATGTATTCGCAGAGTGACTTCCGGTGTTCGCCATTCGATTCTTCTTCGGATACTTACAATTAGACTTTTCAACAATTAATCATGGAACGAACGAAGATACAAATATGGTAACAATTACAATATTTTCTGTTACAATCGCGAGGCTACTGATAAAAGATATTTTGCCAATAAGGAAGAATAAGTTTCAGACAAAATGTGGAATTAGGATTTTTCGACTCTGCTCATTGCTTGAGAAAGCACATTAACGAATCCCCTGCTCGTACGTTTCTCTATCACATATAAATTAGACTTTGGATTTTCGCAGCCCGGCAACAATCGCTGGTGTGTCTCTTTAACATGGAAATAGGCTTAAGTCAGGTATGTAGAATTAGCACGATCAACAACGCAATAAATCTTGTCAGAAACGAAACTACGCGATTGGACGTATAGAACTTCGATCATCAATGATGAGTCGCTATCGCCTCCGAAGACTCATTTGGCTTGTTCGATTTGCTCGTTCAAGCAAATCAATCGCATGGCGCGCCAACAGATTTCTTCGAAACGATATTAATTCTCTCAATAATATTTCCTATAGTCAAACAAAAAACAGCATTCTTCTATCATGATAAATATAGAACGTGTTAATCTTGATAACAACAAGAGTAATCTTTCATGGGCTCGCAAAGTGTTCAGTGCAACGCGTTAATTAGACTTTCCATTTTTAGTAACATCAGCGTAGAACGTAATTCGAATAATTTTAGAGCTACGCGGTGCGCATACCGGATGCTATACAGTGGTCTCTAACTCGCAGACGAGTCTAATCGACAAGCTTTCGGCAAAGTAGAACACGCGGGACAACGTTTTGGCCTATACGAGGTTTACGGTCCCTCAATCGCGTACAGTGACTCCCTAAAATATTCGGACACTCTTGAAAACGGAGTAACTCTTTCGTAAATTGAACCAAACGACTCGAGCTTTTGCAATAAGATAGAGAAGGACTAGTTTACTAGATATCTTGTCTTCGCCATTCTGAAAAGATTGGTATTTTCGAAGTTATAAAATCAACAGTGACAGTCATGTTTTTCAACTTTTTTGTCTGAGCTTACAATGAAAATTTGTAAAACGTCTTTTTATAGATTTAGGCAAGATACATGCTGCCTGGAAGTTTCATCCGAAATCGGTTAACGTTTCCCGGCGCTACAAATGATTAAAGATCGCAGGGGAACGTCGAAAATCGGCGACTTTTTCTTATTCTACGATTTTTAAACGTTTACAGCTCTGAGCAAGGTTCACCGATTTGGGATGAAGTTTTCAGGGTGCATGTATCTTGTTTAAACTTGTTTGATAAAAAAGTTCAAAAGGAGAACCTTTACTATTAGCTTCATAACTTCGGAAATTTCGATTTGTCTTTTAGAACGACGGTAACAAGATATCTGGTAAACTAGTCCTTCTATTTTTTCTCAAAAGCTCGAGCCGTTTGGTCCAATTACAAAAAGGTTATTCCGCTTTGAATAGTGTCCGGTTATTTACGGGATCCACTGTACGTAAAAGGACCGACCAGCTGGGGTGCGTATAAAAAAATAAATGTTTGTTCCCTAATTGTACGCTTGAAACAGTTCCGCGTGCATCGCGCTCGGCGTTGGTCGATTTAACACAATCTGTACTGCGGTTCTTTGAAAGTAAAACCAATTGCGCGCTAGAAATGGTAAAAAAAGAAGGGACTCGACCAGACCGTGTGTCGTTTTACTTTCAACGAAATGTGCATTAATCAACCGACCGTAACACTGTACAAAAAGAATCGAGCTTGTACTCGAAATTCCGAGACTGTAAATGTAAATGCAATTCATTTTAAATAATAGCCGATATTTAAGTACAGCAAACAGTAAAAGAGAAATGCTTCTTCCGGTACAGTGCTGTCGCAGCGTGCGATGCATCGTTTTGTACACGCGTGCATATAACATTCTACCACGTTGTGCGTGCCGTTACATTTGTACGCGAATACCCGCGCATACGCTTATCTGTACAGAGACAATATAATCTAACGGAAAATCGAATGGAATAGAAAAAGTGAATAACTCCGAATAGCGCTTACCAAGAAAAACGGAAAAGACATTTATCCTAAGACCTAAAGGCGCGTGAAAGAGGAAACGAGATCGACGATTCAGGCGACGAGAAGACACACGCAGAGACCTTTCGGAAATTCTACGACGGACAACGACGATTGGTACCGGTAACATATTACGCATAAGTACGCGGGCGCGCTATGAAAAGTCAACGACACATCTTCGGATACGATTATAACACAGCGCTTTACTACACATCCTTTACGCATTCTCAAATTCACCGTTCCGTCTTCGCTCAGTATATCTTCCTCACATCATTCCTCCCCCCTCAATTTCTGTCAGTTTTTCGATCGTGCGGACGGCTGCTTTCGTCGGAGGATTATAACGCTCTCGCTTATACGCGCACCCCTTTGAAAAAGAGCACGTGGGAATTACAGTCTCCAGCCCGAAAGCTGGCTGCTCGCTCGTTTGTAAAACGGACCCTTTCGCGGCTCGCGCGAGCGTTAACGAGTCAGTGCTTAAACACAGGGGGTCGAGGGCAATTCGAAGTTCTCTAATCGAAGCGACGCGAGGTAATCAAAATCGCGGAAAGCATTTCTTACAGTCCATCTTTCTGTTTTTGTGCAAATTAGAGATATGCTTTCGTGTTCATTTCCACGTGCGCGTATATAACGTAAGATTTTGTTAAGTATCAGAATTCGGTCGAAGCGCTGTTTCTTAGCTGTTTACGCAGAATTACACGCACCAGCCGTTTTGTTGGACACATCTCATTTTATAATAATTACAGGACCTGTTTACGTCGCATCACGAATGCTGTTTCTATGTAGTCCCGTACCTAATCTATATATATTCACACGATTTTACAGTTCTATTAATAATGTTATTATTACTATTATGATTATTATTATCCTTACAAAGTTATATCATCGTGATCGACAGATATGACGATTGCTTGACACACACGAAAGAGGAGCCGGTGAATTGTTCGCGATTTTCAAAGGCTTTCCCGAAGCATATTATCTGATTCTCCCATTAGTATATCTTTTTACCGAAAACACTGTGCGCAGGCGATATTTAGTTTACGATATTACAGAGTTTCGCGTTTCTGCTAGTTGTATTTTCTTTTTAGCGTTCTCCCTCTTTCTCTCTGTTTTGTTTCTTTTGCTCTTTATTCTTGTACGGTTTGCCCGACACCTTTCAGACCCAAGATAAAATCCACGATGTTCGTTCGTTTTCAGCGACGTTGGTCCCATCTTTTCTGTTGTCTCCTTACTTAATTTCACTGCACCCCTCTTCTGTGCGATTTCCACATTTTCATGTCTCCCTTTCGCTGTGCCATCGCGACGTTCCCGTGAAAGGACAAGCAAACCAATATCGTTGAAACGGAAAGAAAGATGACAGATTTTAACACAGGTCTGAAGGAACATAAAGAACACGGCGTACTCCTAATCACGATTACTTTACATAATACGTACGTTATATATATTTATAAATATATCATATTTATGTATATATATTTGTTCATGTCGCTTATATATTTATAAATATATACATATCTATCTTTTTTTTTCTGTTATATATATATATTTTTATAAATAATATTCTAAAAAGGAGAGGTACCACGATCGATAGTCACGTGTGACCCTACTTAGAATTCTACATTGCAACGATATTTCTAATTCTCTTTATCATCTTAATTATCTAATATATTTTTGTATCTTTATATATATATATCATTTCATGCGCCAATTTACGTGCGTCAATTTTGACTTGCGTCGTCAACGAGAAAACGCAAAAGAAATAAAACGCGCGTTTTCAACCGTCGGCTGTAACTTTTCTAATCTACTCGCTTTCCAAAGAAGCGCATCGAAACGAAACGCGACGTAACGTGTCGTCGACGACGCACAACTTTGCTTTTTCCTTCACTCGGGACACACCCTATCGTTTAACACAATTGACTAGCAATTTACAAAAATCTTCACTACGAAAATTCTTTCCCGTGATTAGATTGCAGGATCAGCGCTTGATAACATTCCTATCGTCCGTAATGGCTTTTTACTTCTACGGCGCTGCTATTGATTTTGTTTAATTCTGAACACGCAATACTTGCGCGTGTTTGCCATTTCATTTCTTTACTGAAACGTCTTTCTTTGTTTTTGTTTTCTGCCACGGAATCGATGACGATAGTTATTTTCAATAATAAAAAAGAAACAGAGATTCATGCAACCTTTAACTTTGAATTCTTAAATTCCCGCGCTGGAAGATTCCTTCCTCCGACGTTCGACGATAAAAAATGGAAAATTAAAATGTACAAAATGCGAATGTTAAGTAAAAAAAACTTGCTCGCATTTCACCGATGCTGTAAATATAAATAAAAGTAAAAGTACAGTTTAGAACGGTGACAAAAGAGCTCCAGTTAAAAAACAAAAAGAGTCCGCAAAAGATCCGATTTGCTTCACGAAATATAAAAAAAAAATATATATGTACACATATATCAATTGCTAATTAATTAACACCCTTAATATTCTAATGCGAAATTATAAATTAAAAGCTCGGTAAAATTATATGAATACTGTGAAACGATATACGATATGACCATATCCGAAACGTAGCACGTTTCTAAACAAAGATCTATGTATCAATGCAACTAAAAAAGAAGCCCTCATTTTTGTCAGCTCGATGATCGTTGCAACGTTTACAATAATAATGGACAACGCGTTCCTATAACGATTCAAGTGTTTATCCTTCGAGCGCATTCTTGGCTCTCGAGCCACAAATTTCTCTTATCAGAAGTTACAGTTTAGGAAACAAGCCTTTACGTAAATATTGTTTTTCATTCAATCTCGACGGATTAGAATTAATTTCTGACTGGCGCGAAAAGAAACTTCGGAACGTTCAATTAATCCCGGCCGACGTATCGATGTGTTTAGGACGGCAATCGTTTTCACCCTATCGCTTAATTCGAGCCAGTTCCAACGAACATCGAGCGGCAAATTTTCTGCACAGAAACGAATTCGTACAAGCGAATCGCGATATGTCGTGGCACGATTATTGATAAGGTCGACGCGCGCTTCCCGAAACCCTCCGACAGGATCATTATGGGACGAACGAGAATTCGCCGGACTACGTCTAACGATTAATTATTTCCTCTCTTCTTGCTTCCCTCCCACTTTAGAGCGTACGGGACAATTCTTACGCGGTAATAACGTAACGATAGGTACACGGTATAGCAGTATTCCTCATCGAATAACGCATGAAACCATTGTTTTCTTTTTCTAAGCGTAGGCCGGACTAACACGTCTCTCTCTTCTCTTGAATGTAACGTTAACATTTTCGTGGCTCGATACGTTGAGCCGGATATTCCTTCTCGATATTCTCGTTCTGACTAGATTTACGATAAGTGCATAAACGCGGATGAACCGAGCACTGGCCCCTGGTCAATAGCGCCCCTATTTTTTAACAGTCGGATTATTTGATGAATTCGACAAGTGTTTAGCTTGTATAGATAAATTACGAAAGCGATTTTCACTGGAAAGAATTCTAATGACAAGGGAGCAATACTCGTAGTACACGGAGAACAATTAGAGATCCATAGACGGTACCGTCGATCGGATGCTACAGCCGCTGGTCGGTGGTTATTGCTATAAGCAAAAGCTGTAAAAAGTTACGGGTCGGCTACATTTTACATTTACGATAACATTGCTCCGCGACAATGATCGCCGGATACCGCATCGATCTCGCGCAAACGGTGTATCGTGTCTACGTGCTCGTGGAACGAATTCATCATTCTCCTTGTACCGACGATATTCCATCCCGCCAGTGAACATTTTGCTCACGCTCGTCAGGTGCTGTGCCCCTTGTACTTAGAGTCCTGCACAGGCTCGAAGCACAAACGAGGTGAACAGCACGCGCGGTTCAGTAATATCCTGAATCGACGAATTGCTGTTTGCTTCTTAAGCGGACCTAATAACTACGGAGGAGGACATACAAATGTACGAGTATGACACGACGACGACAATCATCACGACACCGAGTTTACACGGCCCGACCATGCCAATGAACCAGTCGAACACAATCTGGGGCTGTACGTCTTCCAATGGTTCATTGCGAGACGGACACGCGCCGAAATCGTTTTTCCTTTCCGCTAGCCGCACAATTTCTCCGCGGCTTCTTTCCTGTTCGATAATTACTACGAGTTATCACCTAATCTTTACGCTAATAGTCACTACGTACCGGTTGAACATTCATCTTCGAATCTATCAACAACCGTTGAAGCTTACACCGAGGATCGAAGTTGAGGATCGAGACGGGGCCGTGATTCATTCGCGGCTCCTCTACCCGTGACTTCGAGCTAAATCTTTGGTGCAAACTCGCCGGACACGTGGCGATGGGCTACGCGGCCAAGCGTGTAGAGTATTTTCCATCTACCCGTCCGTTCGCTTCTCAACATTCCCGCGAAGCTTTTGCCTCGAGTTCCTTTTCTATTCGCAGCCGCATCTCTGCTCCACGTAAACTTCATTAGGTTTATAGTTGCTCACGCGCTCTCGCCCCTTCTCGCGGCGGCTAAGGCTCTATACCGATCGCTTAACTCTAAATAGCTTTTAGCTTTCCTTTCTAATTTAAGTACACGAGTTGATGCTTCAAGCTTTTCAAAGGACACGTAACTAGAGACAACATGTACGAAGATTCTGGAAGGTGCATCGATATCGCTAGGTGGACTGTTTTCCTCTTAATTCGCTTAACGGTAACTCCTCGCGTTTAATACGCTTATTACTCCTTACGCGTGTAACTGTACTTTATGAAAGACTCGACACACACTCGCACACGCACGCACACACAGAGACAGACAGCCGGACAGAGGCAGACACGTCAGAGACGCACAACAGTACACCGGAGAAATTCACGCGATCAGAATTTCCGATCGATCTCCGGCATATCTTGATCTCGAGTCTTATTTGCCCACTGCATTTTAGGCGTGTGCTAAAATAAATTAAACTTATACACGTGTACACATACGTAATGCATCATTAACATTGACGGTGACCACCAGTGGCCTCCGTTGGGTCTATCGATCTCTTCAAATCTTAAGTATGAAACTCCATGACCACGTGGTCAGATCGTATCCTGCTCGATCTTCACCACGTGAGCATACACGGTTCCTTTTCGTATATTTTTTTTTCTTTTTCCTATCTTTGTTACGTTTGAAATTTCTATCGGAGAAGCGCTGCGAGATGCTCCTCTGAGTAAAAGCTCGGCGAAAAGCATAGACCGTTCGACGATGCGATTTCTCGTACGAACCGGAACGCAACTTTTCGTTTCTCTATGCGTTGCACTTATACGCTCTATGTTTACGCACAGGTCTCACGCGGGCAGTTGCGCGTTTCTTCGCACTCCCGTAATTGCACCATCAGCTGGCGTCACTTAAAACTTAAGCCCAGCCTATGTTTCAGTCTTGATCACTAGTGATTCGACACACTACGCTAAGACCTAAAACTCGAGTTACTTTTTAAGTAATTATCGGAATACTTTGTTCATCGTGTTGCTCCATCGTTTCATGATTAGAAAATAATAATTAGCTCGAATAGCAAGGGAAACAGATTGTTTAAGTACGTATGGACTAAAGATTTCTAACGGTAGATAAGTACCTCTATGCTACCCATGAATCGACAAATAAAACAAATTCCAATATGCCGATAGAATATCGATGTAAAAAAAATTGCGTATGGGGCTGCTAGCTTTCTCATTCTTTGACCCAAGGTTGACTCCTCCTGTGCGAGTACCCCTTTCTATGGCCGGTGCAACGCACACAATTTGGATTCAGCGAACGTTGCGAAACGAAATACAAGGCTAAGAGAGAATGATAGATCGCTCAGCGACCTTTACCATTATCGAGAATTACATTCGTCGCTTGCCTTGCACCAATTTTCTTCCCCCGATACTCATTTCCCGACATACGCAATCTTTTTCTTTTAACGTTGCGAATGAAATATCTAACATTTTCCCTCTGTCACGCTTGCATCAAGCAAGCAAATAATTGGTACTTCTACCGAACCTCAGCTTTTTGTGCCGGAACAACGGCAGGCCTGCTCGTTAGCCGATTGTTTTCAATTTTAAACGACCTCGGCGATTTTCCTTCGTACCGATGTTCAGCATTGCGAATCGGCACGACTGCCAATATTCCAAGCGAGAAGCGTTTAAGATGATACTTAACATTGAATTACTCTTCGTTCGTTCATTCTTCTTATTGCGCCGCGAACCTGGCAGGATTGAAGTCCTTGTTGACGAAGGAAAAGCCCTGGAATTCCTCTTGGTTGATATAGCTCACTTCGTCCGGGTCTTCCGGTGTCAGTATCGGATCTTCCTTCGTGAATTCCGTGTCGAAATTCATTACGTCCTTTTTGCTTTTCTGAAAGCACACATTCACACGTGAATCGATGTCTCATGGATAGTATTCGATTCCATTAGACGCGTAACGCGGACTTACGATTTTTGGTCTAATCGGTGGTTTCACCTTGCGCGCCTCGAGCGCTTCCCAGTCTATTTCTTGGAAAAACGGATGGGCCTTTATAGCGCTCTCTCCGCCGTTGGCGGCGACGCAGCCTAATCTCTTGGCAGGATTTTTCGTGAGAAATCCTTTCAAGATCGATACCGCCTCCTTGGATATCCAAATCGGATAGAGCACGTCGTCCCGTAAGATCGATTCGAACAGGTCGTCTTCGTTGTCCGCCTCGAAAGGCGCTTGGCCAGCCATCATTTCGTACATTAAAACGCCGAGCGCCCACCAATCGACGCTCACGCCGTATTGCAATTCCTGAAGAATCTCGGGCGCTATGTAATCGGGTGTACCGCAAAACGTTGACGTGGTTGTCTCCCCTTCGATGATACCCTCCTTGCACATGCCGAAATCGGCCAATTTACAGTGGCCCTCTTGATCGAGCAATATATTGTCCAGTTTAAGGTCTCGATAAACAACCTGATGCTTGTGGAGAAATTGTAAAGCTAGCGTAACTTCCGCTGCATAGAAACGCGTTCTTGCTTCGTCAAACTTCCGAGCCCTCTGAATGTGAAACATTAAATCACCTAAAACATGGGACATTTTCGTGAAAATGAATGATGCATCCTTATTTAATTTCATTTTGTTTGATTCGTACCTCCGTTCACGTATTCCATGACAAAGAACAGCCGATCGCTCGTCTGGAAACAACTATGAATAGCCGTGAGAAAAGGATGCTTCGCAGCCAGTGTTAAGATTCTCTTCTCCGTCATCGTACAATCCACATCGTCGTCTTGTATAATCATGTCTTTCCTTAAAATCTTCACCGCGTAGACCTCGTCGGGATTGCTTTTCAGCTCCACCAGCATCACCTTTCCGAAACTACCCTTTCCTAGGATTTTGATGAAATTAAAGTCATCGATACCAAACTTTTTCGCTGCGTTCTCGCTAACAGGTTGCGCGTTTTCGGCAGCGATAACGGGCGTCTCCTCCGCTTTCTGCACTGGCTGCGAATTGTCCGCTGGCAACGTGTCCGTTACTGTTACCGTTGTCGCCGTTTGGCCAGACTGACAAGTTGTTGTCCTATAATTAATCTTTGGAGTTTTTATCTGTTTGTCCGGCGATATATTCATTGCACTTAAAATCTCAGCCATAGCTTTCGTGTTGATGCCACAGTTGTTCGCTACATTCTTCTGGCATCTCTTGTGAACGTTTATGTTGCAAGCTATACGGATAAAAAGCAAAGAGATTTGAATGGCACACGTTTGACCGTTTTGTGATCATTATATTTGCCTCGTTAAATATTTACCTTCGCATTGCAAGCCTTGTCTGAATAAACCGTACAAGAGCGAGCCGCAATGATCGCAAAATGTAAATCTTTTGTAGTTGTGAACGACGAAACGATGTGGCATGTCTATACTGAACCGTGGACTTTCTGTATCTTGACTTGACTGAAACACAATGGTCAATTTAGCTTTCTTACGGAATATCAGAAAGGTCCTAATATAAGAATAACATTTACCTCGTCTCTCATGCCTGGGCATTTCGTGATGACCAATTTGTGACATCTTTTGTGAACTACACATGTGCAAACTGAAACACAATTAAAGTTTCACTGAATGTTCGCATCTCTTTTTTTTAAATAGACAACATCGAGGCATAGCGTGACCGAAGCTTGGCTGCATGCGTGATTAGACGCATTGATTCGAAATGACGAACGTAAAACGAAAATTTGGGTGGATGTTGTGATAGTCTTGCCACAGGAGCAACGTAGAAGCTTGAACACCGAAGACAGAATATAAACTCTAAGAATGCGATCAAAAGAAATCATTAGAGACTCTCTCAGGGACTTGTGTTACATTTTCCTTGACGAAATACATGCAATGGAATATTTCCCCACATAATACCGTGTTAAAAAATAGCTAATACATATAATTTGCAGTAAGAATTTGATCGATGTGTTATGAATATTAAGTTTCATCTCTTCCAAGGTTTCATTACAGAAAGCACAGCATCAGGTATTCGGACACGGGCCAAATGAAATATTGAAAATTCAAAATCCTTCGAACGTAATCGTAAAACACACTTTTTGTGTTTGATCCTTTGCATAGAACTAATAAGTACACATACACACACCTAACATATATGTTCACATAAAGGTAGAGCAAGCAAATATATAATTATAATTATTTGTTAATAACGTGTATGTGTCTTCTCACCTTGACACTGATAGCCCTGCTTGCCCAAGCCCCTGAAATACAACAGACAAAACACATCACATCATCTCCTTGTATACCCTCATAAAACACGTACGTATGCTTTTGTCGGGCCAAAAACCATAATTTAAGGTTTACGCTGGTCTTTCACAGAATACAATTATTCCATTTATATTTCTGTCTTACATTTTTCGAAGTATTTCCATAAGAATACTCGATTACTGTATTAGGGAACTTTTGTATGCAAATGTTAGGACACCCTGTTAATTTCCAAGTACTCTCACCCAAAGAGTCCACGTAATTTGTGCTCGGAAAAACCAATGCATGCAGCCCATTATTAATTGAATAATCGAGAAAAAGGGAAGACGGGAAGAAGTCTGAAAGTTCGGAAGCAAATACACTAAATGTATTTATTAAACTTCTCCGCCTTTGTTCCAAATATTGCTCGCCAGTAAATGAATTAGGATTCAATCCCAGATATCGACTAGAACATTAAATTTTAGATATTAAGGAAATGTATGATAGAAAGGTATTCCCTGGCCGATGTTTAGAAAGCCATCTCCCTATAGTATGATCTAGACGGAAAAAACCAAATACCCAAGCATGCAATTTCCATACTTCTCGAATTACTCAAAGTACCGGAATCCCATATTAATTTGATGTACACACCTAATTAAGAATATAACACTCCAGGACACAGAATGATTGAAATTAGTCAATGTTTCGAGTTAGTGTTACGCTCGTGAATTAAATCCTGACCACTATTAGCATAGCAGTCTGTTTTGGACGTACGTACCATATGAATTCACGGCAGTGAGAGCAGAAAGTCGGTTGCCTCAGGAAGGTAGCCATGAATTTGTGACCATTCGCTTGGTGAACCCTACGTCGCATAGCACCTCTCCGCCGGTTAAAACCCTGTCGTTCTTTAAACTCCCTCCTAGGCTCCTTCCCGGAGCTGTTACTCCCACTGCCTCTAATTCCTTCTGCATCACCTGCACCACAGCCTGTTTGTTGATCTAAAATTTTATTGGAGATGTATATCCTACATGCATTCCTGGCTAATCATTATGTCTTCCTTACCTTGATCGTTCCACTTTAGGTCGATCCTGACCCTTAACTTCCCCTGCGGTTCTAGGTCGACCTAAAACGAGTTTGATACCTTTTCAATGATTAATGTTGTTATTTGAAGAAATGTAACTATGTGAAAATAGTGAAATTTTGTTCTGTGATAGAAATAACTTTACAGAGATCCCAATAGAGAAATATATCGATTCCAGTTTCAAATAATTCGCCTGATGCTGGAGACATTATGTGTATATTAGGCATTGAAGTAAACTCTTTTTGATTGGATTCACATACTCAGTTCCGCTGTTCAAATAAAATATGTGCAGTGTTTAAATAGCTATCTTCGAAATATCACTAAAATCCTGTACACTTTTGTAACTTTTCTCTATCTGCAACATTTCAGAGGATCTGAATAACTTGTTAGTCATCATGTTACGTTTTGTACATAAGAAACATTTATCGTCTATCTCTTCGCCTTGGTCTCTATTGACTCAATCTTATCAGACTACCTTGGATTGTCCTATGATGCGACACTAAAAAGGCATTCACAAATTACGTGTAGCTCTTCTACTACATAATACGTGTGTCAACAACAAACATCATGGTATCAACACAAACATTAATACCGACAATTGGTTTGTGATGAAACAAACAATTGAGATTAAATTACAGAAACAGACGAGTACGATCATAAAAAAAAAGGATAAAAATTAACGTAAATAAAAAACCATTTTATTCTGTAGTTTGAGTAAAAAAAATTTTGACAAGCGTGTATATACATGGGGACGAAAGCAGCAGTGTGTTTTAAACCAACCCAGAGATCCGCAGTCTTGTCATTCCTACTGACGAGCTCCTCGAACGGGATGCTGCAATTCGCGACGAAGTAATCCGGCGGTAACGCGGCATCGTGGAAGACAGTGAGCCCGAGCATCACCGCGTCCTGCACCTCGTGGGTGAAACACTCGTTCCACACCGGGTCGAAGGTTTTCGGTTTGGTGGAAGAACGATCGAGGTGATTCTCGTCGACGTCCAGTTGCACGTAGGGGTCGAGTATCGGCTCGTCCTGCCAGAACTTGCGTTGCTTGTCGGTCGCCCTTAGCCCGACGGCCTCGCATATTTTTATCTTCACCGTTCCGGTGAACATCGTGAACCAGATGCACGACGCCTTATTTTACCAAGAAAGGGATGACAGGGAACGGGCGAGGCAATCGACGAGCTGACACTTGCAATCGTGCGACCAGGTTATCCAGAATCGAGTCAACTACCCGGAGTCGACTGGATCACCGGGGCCAAAGCGAGCGATGAGTTCTCAGTTCGTGATGCGGTCGTTGGAAGGTATCCGTGCAATATTAAAACCTTCGAATGATCTCACAAATAGGTTCCCGCGGTAAATACGGCCTTCCTTAGAAATGTGTGGCGCACCGCTTCGAATATCCGTCCGTAGAGTCTTCGGTTCTCTCTCTCTCTCTCTTTCTGTTTTTCTTCTCACTCTAGCACGCGCACTCTTTCTTTTTCTCGCTTACAAGTTTCTTCCCCCTTCTCTTCCAACCTTTCCCTTCTTCGTCACCGCCACCAGCACCGTGCAGTTATAAACATTCGGCCCTCTTCGCATTCGCACATAACAGGCACGGAAGCGAAAGCGGAATTCGCGACGGCAGCAACAGGAGCTTGCCCAAGTCGAGACGCTGAGGAGGTGGATGCAGGACGAGCGAACGGGTGGCGGTGTTACTTATCGCGAGGCGCCCCGTTCGCGAGTCCAAGGCCTGTCCTCGTATTTCCGATCTCTTGTGAGCCATTAAGCTCCTCTTTCAAGGACCATTCGACGCTTTTTCCCTCTACCGTGCCCACAGAACGATTCGAACACGACTCGCATACACCGCAAAATCTTGCTTCACAATTTATGAAGAAAAAGAAAAACAAAACGGCGTATAAGTGATTAAGCACTCGTTTACGGTCCCTGGGCAGCCCCACCGACCCGAACCGCTCGATTGGTCACTCCGCGCTTCGTCTAAAGGGCGACTCGATCTCGGCCTCGAATGCCATTCGGGTTATCTCGTGTGTTTCCGCCGAAAGCTCAGGCTGCGTTTCCACCCGCAAGCTACCGTACGATTTTACTTATTAAATTCCATATTTTTCGACATATTTCTCCCTAAACGTCGGATAAATATTTCACGGAAATGATATAGTGTTAATATTCGTGATTTTTTCTTCAATTAACTACATTGTTCGTTATCTCGCTGATACTTAACTGCATGGAGAGCTTGCGGAACAAATAGAAACACTAGAATCAGAGGGAACAGAGTGCTCGCGCCATACGAACGCGTTGGCTCTGGTTCGGTGCTGCCCTCAACACTAAAATAGTTGGCATTTAAAGCCGCCTGTGTAGCCTACACCTGGTCTGCTGTGGAGTTCAAGGTGTTTTTGACTTTGATTTTCTGGAACCAAACACGTCAGATCCCTACTATTTTTGAGTTGGAAGCAGTAATGAGCTCGAGCCAACTTGTTTCTATTGCGCGAGCACTCTCTGTTCCTCTCTGCCAGAATTGTGCGTAGCCGTAGCCATCTGATTGCTGGAGGTCTGGCTAAAAAAAGCGCGCCTCCACTTGCGGTACTTGCTTCCAGTTATTTGAAGAAATATCGATAGTCGACACTATCGATAGTTTCCTTTAGTTTGACCATCGACCATCGATAGTTATCGATAATGAAGAGAATACATTTATTCAAATATGTTATTATTCAATTTGTCCTGCTAACTTGCATGTAGGTATTGATCCATAAAACATTTCTATTACTTATATACTTAAATCTAACTTATTATTTCAACATTGTAATTTTAATTATTATCTAATTATCGTAAGATGTATTGAAAATGTATTTATATTGCAACAGTTTATAAATTCTAGCATTTAAGTTCCTTCACGGTTATCTCTTGTTTAAGGAATTGGAGTAGGGTTCCAAGGGGTGGACAGATGTTAAGAAATAGCACGTTAAATTTCTTTTATTGGAGATTTATTTAATAACTTTAATATGTACAAATTACAGAAGTAGCGATGTAACTTGAATGATATTATTTATATGCTCTACTTCTACTTTCTGCAATTATATGAAATTGCAACATACTACCAAATATAATTTAAAACATATTAGGGATATAGGTCACAAACGTATAGTAATAAGAACACTTCAACGGATAAAGGATTTCCCGATCTTTATTGAGCTATATAAATAAACGAACACAGTTATGAGTCTAATATTTACACCCATGGTACACATTTTACGCAGCGATATTCTCGCGTTAGACTCTCGGGCCATTACATTTCCGCATTGGTGATTCCAACGGCGCGTGTCAGGCGAGAGAGACCCGCGAGAAGATCAAATCGTTCTAAATAAGAACTATTATCTCGACAACCGACCGAATCATTTTCCTTTACCCTCCCCAAAGTATCGCAACTACGTTACATTCTGTATCATATGTATTTTGCGAAACATCCACGATGAAAGAAGTACCGTTTGCGTCCCATTCGGTCGATCGTCGATTCTGGCAGTCGCGATGTATTCAAAGAATAAATATGAAGGGAATTACGTGTACGTAATACATCGGTCATAACTCAGGACTATATTCCCGCGCACGCGAGGAAAAATGATCTACGCGTCGATCTCTAGATCGTTCTACGTCCCAGCGACCACATCCGACGTAGACGTGCTCTCTTGCGCTTCCGCGATGTCCTTCTTCTTTTCCTCTTGTTCTACACCCGATATCACATACACTGGTTGCTGATACGCGAGAAAGTGTTGGTCCGTTGCCAACACTTTCGATGGATCTTTCATTTTCATCTAAAGAGAAAGAAAAATTGAACGATTATACCTACTTTGCACATAATTAGATAATTATTAAAAAAAAAAATTGAAGACGTACCTTTTTACGGTACAACATCAGCAGAATCAATAAACTGCTAATTATAAAAGCACTACCAGCGGCCAAGACCAGGGTGGCTGTTTGATAAAGAGGGGTTTCCACTTCGGTTAGGATCTCCCGTTGCTCCAGCGCTACCATTCGACTCTGCATGGCAATCGGAGGTGATCTGTGCGTGAAACGAGAAGTAGTCGCGTCCGCGAACGATCCCAGCATAGATAATTTCTGGATTCTCGTTAATTCTTCAAGATGGAATGCCACGTCCACCTTGTTCGGTCCTATTATTTCGAAACTGAGTATGGCCGAGTCTTGATTTATCTCCACTCGTATATCGTTCTTTATTCTGGCCTCCAGATCGCTCAGAAGATCCTCCGCTTTCCTTATTAACGTAATCTCATCGTCGGCAAGGAATCGACCGGGGAAGCGGAGAGTTACTTCCACAGCTTCTACCGGAGTCGGCACTGAAAATATATTTTTACATATGAATATATTTTATATCTCTAAACGTGATTCAAAAAAGAAAGTCTACGCAAAGATAGAGACGACTGTGTCTTACAGCAGATATTTGTTCGTTTGAGGAACGGCTCAGAACCAATCAGTTGATTGCCGGCCTCGTCGACGCACCAGCACGTATCGCCGGCACACTGCGTCGGCTCGAATCTACCCTGACGATCGCAAATCGCTGGTACATGACCCCTATCCTTCATCGCCTGGCACCTAGTGCCCAACACCTTTCCGATCTGCTTCTCGTCGGTTTCCAAGTTGATCAAAGCATTCTCCATGAACGCCTGAATTTCACGGTCGATTTCTTGAACCGCCGGCCCCCTGCCGCCGCGTCTAGCTTGCCTGAAGTTGCACTTCGGCTCTGGCCCCCTGGTAAGGGAACCCTTTATAGGTTGACCCTTTCGGTTAACACACCAGCAGACACCAACGTGCTCCAGGCACTGCACCGACTCCCACATGCCGTTCTCCGGATCGCATCTGGGTAGGAAAGTCGGCTGCTTCAGCCTCTGCGACGTTTTCAAATTCTTCTCCCTCAGTCGTTCGCATTGGGAGAGCACAGGGCAAACGGTGTCGCATACCAAGCGATTGGAGAAATCGTTGTGGCCCAATGTGCAGTCGGTTTTCCTTCTGCATTCGTTCCGCTCTGGGTCAAAGTACCATCGCTCGGTCTCGTTCGAGCCCATTCCCAAGTTGCAGGGCACCTTCCTCGGTGGTTGGAAGCAAACGTCGCGAGGTTTGGGACAGCACACCGCGTACTCGTCCAGCGGGGAGAGTTCACACTTGTGCGTCGACGGGCAGTGCTGTCCATGGGGACCGCAGGTCGCCGGAGAACCGTTCCGATCCAACAACGGCGAACCGTTCGGGCAGGGATTGTCCTTCTTCGGCAAACAGACGGGGACAGGTGGGCAGGGTGGGGCGCTACAAGCAACTTCCACCATTCTGCAAGCTTCGTTCTCCCCCCGGCAAGTCACGCTCTTGCAAGGGTCCCGACAGGAACAAGTGGGGCAACCGCTGTCGGGATCCAGCTCGAACCCATCAGGGCAGTCGAGCTTGCAGTCGATCTCCGGGCATCTCTGCGGCGTGCTGCACTTCGGTACCACTCCCTCGAGCACCCGGGTACCCGCAGCCTCCCTGCCTTCCTCGTCGACGCACCAGCACATCCCATTGTGGCATTGAACCGGCTCGAACGCCCCGCTAGATTTGCATCTAGGTATATAGATCCGCCTCGCTGGTTCTCCGGACTCACGGGCCGCGTGTTCGGCCACTGCACGCGCATGCTGGCAAGCTGTGGCCATTACCGGAGCCACGCACTGCGTTCCGCAGCCGGTGGAGCAGCATTTCTCTGTCGCCGAACATTCCTGATCGTTGCTGCATTGCAATTCGCAGCTAGACGAGCTTGGTACCAGATACGGACACTGGCCGGGTTTCGTCGCCAGACAGGCTGGAACTGCTGGACAATGCTGTCCCGATCCACAGTTCACATCGATCATCGCGCAAGTCTCCTGAGGACCGCAGGTCACGTCCTTGCAAGGATCGTAACAGCGGCACTGCTCGCATCCAGTCGCGTCCACTTCGTAACCGTAGGGACATGCTAGATCGCAGGACAGCGATCCGCAGAGTTTCAGAAGGTCCTTTATCTCCTTGCAATCCGTGCTGCGACTCACGCCCCGCTTCAAAGCGACTCCCCGATCGTTTACGCAGGAACAGGTGCCGTTGTGACATTGCAGAGACTTGTAACTGCCGTCCTTCTCGCATTGAGGTGGTGCGATTGCCAGGGACATGTCGTCCCTCGTTCCTTCCATTCGATCGTTGAATTCTCTCAGGTATTCGCACACTGTGACAATGGAATGATACTAATAAGGTTTCGATCCTCCAACTTTGTTACGAATTACGATATTGGGGAAATTATTGGTTTTACGATTACTCTAGATCTCCTTTGGCGTCTGGTTAAAATAAATATCTTACTGGTCTGAGTTTTCGTCGAATTAGCTGACGTCATACAGCACACCGATTGGCCAGCTTCCGGCACAGCAGTACACTTGTACCCCTGGGGACACGTATCATTCTCGGAGCAAGTGATGACCGCGTTTCTTTCATCGTCGATTAACGGTGTCCCGTAAACGCAGGGACTTTGGTAAGCTTTCTTCGGTCTACACTCCGGACTGGTTGGACACAGGAAGTCTGGACAACTCTCTTCTCGATGTAATACGCATTCCTCTCCTAGCGGACATGGAAAACTGAAGAAGAAAAAGGGATATTTAGTCTTTACTAACACTACAATTAATGTCGTGCAAATAATCTTAATTGCGCGAGCACTCACCCTTCGCATGGATTGTCGCATTCGCAAGTGGGGCATCCGGCAGCATCGGTCTTGAAGCCGTATTGGCAAACTTGGGCGCACTGTTGCGAAACGCAAGAGGCCGGAAGGGACCTCCCCTTCGTTATCAACTTGCAATCGACTTTCCCCGCTGGTCCCATTGAACCAGATATCTTCCGACCATTATTGTCCACGCACCAGCAAACCAGACCGTTCCTCGAACACTGCTTGCTCTCGTATCCCCCGTCTAAATTAATCGGAACCGCCATCAATTTGTAATTGAGCATAATCAGGCAATGAACAACAAATTTAGCCAAAACTTCGCTAGGTGCTTAAACGATTTTGCAACTTTGCTGAATAACACACGTTAAACAATCGATCGGCCTCACCTTCCGTGCACTGAGGCACGTATCCGCGTCCCTGCCTCTCGGAGATGCTCAGCATCTCCGCCAGCACGCGATCCCTGTGACAGGCGCTAAGCCCCTGCGGAACGGAGCACACTCCGCCACCGCATTTCTCGCTTTTGCAACACTTCTGCGGGCCCGGACACTCGAGATCATGCTGGCACGAATCGCCGCAGATCGCCGGCTCCTCCAACGGGCACGTTCCGGGTCGCTTCGGATTGATGCCCGACGGACAGCACACCCCGTACTCCTGTTTAGGCTCCACCAGGCAGCTGTACATCGGTGGACACGTCGGTTTGCCGGGCGAGTCGCCGCAGAGGAACGGCCTCGGCGAGTCCGTGATTTGCAACGGTTCGCCCGCCGGGCAGATCGTCGACAATGATTTCGCTTTACGACAGCTGGGAATCGGCGGACACGGCGGACGGGCGCACGTTACGTCGATCAACTCGCAGGTCTGGCTGCTACCCGGACAGACGACCCCGCGGCAAAGATCGCGACACTCGCATTTGGGGCAGCCCGTTCTCGGCTCGATCTACACGTAGGAGTGATTAACGAGCGTGATACGATTAGTCCGGCAACATATGGTGCTAAACGGAGAAATGGATTTCGCGAAGAGGGAACATGCACTTGGATGTGATTCGAGATAAAGCCAGCCTGCTTTCTTTTTACCGTCTTTTGCAATCGTCGAGAAGTTACTGCTTTCGATACAATCTTCCCTCGTTCAGCGCCTCGTGGAGTAAACGTTTGATAATCGTTCACAATGTTAGGGAGAACGTGGGGAAGAGTTATTCCTACATAGTTAAGTTTACCTCAAAGCCCGCCGGACACAGCATCCGACAGCTATGCGCGGGACACGGCCGTGGATGGTCGCAGTCGATCACATCCTTGGAGTTGCCTCTGGTGCCGGGAACCTCGACGCCGATCTCGTTCACGCACCAGCAACTACTCTCCGCCGGATCGCATTGTATCCTCTCGAACTCGCCGGTCTCGTTGTTGCACCTCGGTATGAACTGCGAGGGTCCGCGGGGGCCAAGGGCCCGCGATCTCCTCACGGCTGCCTGCGCCAACTGTTCGCATCCTGTCGCCTGGCCGAGGACGCATCTCGAGCCGCAGGACGTCCTGCAGCAACGCTCTCCAGCCGCCTGACACTGGAAATCATTCTCGCATGCGGGCGCCCTGGACGGGCAGACGTTCTGCTCCTCGAAGGCCGGACATCGACCTACCGTCTTCAAGGATGGCTCTGGAATACGGGAAATAACATTTCGATGTATAGACGGTGCGGAGGGTTCACTAAATTGTTGAATGCCAGATCGCCAAGCACGAACTGTGCTTTCACTTAACGAAAAATGAACGGCTTCGAGAGTATATTATTGACGACCACGCAGCGGGTGGATTAAGTCTCCCCCGCCTTTAATTAATTGTAGAAGATTGTCCTGCATACATACATTTTCGATCTTTCTACCGTCTATCGGCGCCGGGCACAGATTAGAAAACGGAAAACGAAATCGTGCCACTAACTACGTATCCCTGCGGTCCCGATACCAGTTTTCGACCCGTTCCCCGCTACTACCGCAATTGGAAAAGGACCGAGGCCGACGCGAAAGATATTTCCCTGGCCCGGTACGCCGTCCACCTGTGTAAAGAAGCGGCACACCTTGACACGAATTCATTCGAGCGTGCCGAAACAATCTTGGAGGATCCGAGGAGACGCTTCGTACCAACTGTCTCGCGAACGATGGCAGTTTTATAGGTCGGACCACGATCGTGACGATCTGCCGCGGATTCCGCGGAATGGAGCCGCTTTCGTTCTCGTGCGGCAAGTCGAAGCGTAGCACGGCGACGATGATAATAATAAAAAAATAGCCGGGGGAATCGAGCTAACGGTTCCTCGCACCCTACTGCCACACTTACCACGCTCGCCTAACGTGCTACGAGCACGTTCTTCCAGCGGTTTCCAGCTCGCCTTCGCTCGAGCCACTCTGGCCATAAGGCGGAACAGGCAAAAAGGAGCAGCAAGGTGTATAACGCATTGGATTCGAACGCAAGCGGAGACGACCAAGCTGCTCGATTAAGAGCAAACGCCTTCGATCGTGCTACTCTTCTTTCTCGTTGTCCCGTCCGTGAGAGTGCAACGGGGCTGGTTACGTGGTTTCCGGTGGATCTTGTCTCTTTTCGGAACGACCGTGATGGGAGCAGTAGGCACGACAAACGAACGGTATCGACGAGATCGTTCTGTTTTTTTACGGAGAAAATCGGGCTGTTACGGATTCCGGGGGGGATCGTATTGAATTTGCTGCTTGTCTCGATGAACAAGACGCGGAGAGAAGCGGCAAATGATTGAGTATAAATGAAATAGAGGCACAAGGTTTCAGTTTAATAAATTTATAAGTCTCGAATTCAATGAATAGTCGAGAGGAATGAAACGAAGTTTAAATGCGGGAGAAATTGCAGGCGGAATTGGTACCATCGTTCGCTTGACATATCAATCTTTGTTATTTGAAAAGCTGCATCAGTTATCTCAGGTTTATTCATTTGTCGCGCCGCGATTAAGGAGAAGCTTTGATCAGGGATCGACCTAGTTAATAAATTGATGCTCGCTGCAATTAACTTCGCTACACGCACGCATCATAAATATTAAATAGAGATCATATTGCATGGAATATTATTGTGTTACGTTCGTTGATCATAGACAGCCAGTTAAAACTAACGTTAATGTTAATGTAACCGGTCCGATCTATTGGAAGTCATACAGCGAAAGTATACGCAGGGTTACACTCGTAGAACATACGGGGTCTGGTAAGATTCATGAGGCGCATATTAATCGACTTTTTACTTTGACTCTCTATGCCTCCTCGTCCGTTAACGATTAAAAGCCCAGTGAAATCTGTGGAACGCTCGATTATCCGAATTTCCGGTTCGTTGACCGTCGCCCTCCTTTCGCGCCTGTTTTCACTCTATTATAACTAACAACGGTAAGTTATCATTAAAAGCACACAGAATATCGAATCGCTTATCTGAACCTCGATCGACGCAACACTTCCGTGAGATACAGTTACGAGGAGCAATGTATGTACGGCTAAAGAAGACACACGACGAACCCCTTAAAAAAAAAAACAAAAAGAAACGAACAGCCAAACGGAATCAGCAGGCAAGTCAAAGACCCTCGCAAGAGAAAGAAAGATGGAACAGCGAGGAGGAAGCGTGTCTACCTATGGACAGGAAACGCAGTAGAGGAAAGGCGAAAAAAAGCGGACGCCCCGACTTGGCGGAGGAATGCGAAGTGGGGGGGTACGTACTTATGTACGTAGAAGTACTTTAACGGCGCGAGAGAAATTCAATTTGTTACTGGCGGCTGTAGCACGAGGAAGGGTCCACGACCCATGAATCGGATATTTATCGAGAAGATGCCCGTGTATCCTGCTGTAACACACATTGCCGATCGATCGAAGACTACCCCCGCGTTGTTCGGTCCATCCCCGACTACCTATTTAACCGGGTAATTAACGCGTCTAGTTAAGTGCCTCCTCGTTCATTCCACCTGGGGAACCCGTCATGCTTCGCCAATGTACAGTACATAATCCCCGACAAATAATTGGCTCACTGACTAAGGGATGCTCTCGTGCCGCGGCGAAATATCGACACCGATGTCTAATTCTCGCGCGACCGTGTCGTTGCAAGGGTTTAATAATACCGATGCTCCCGATACTTGGAGGAATTGGTATTGGATATTATTTCAGGATCTTTGATATAAAACATGGGTCTGTGATACTTTAATGTGCCGCAAGTTTTTCTAAGGACTTTAGCGCACTGGAACATTTTTCGAATTGTTAGACCACTTTCAGAATATTAGAATCTTTCTATTATTATTATTTTCCACGCAAATTTGGAGTCCTCGTTAATCAAGCTGGAGTTACCCCTTTCTGTCCGATATTTCACCTCGCTGCCTCGAGCGAGAAAGCAATCAATTTCGCACGTAAAGAATTTTCTTAAAAGACGAGACCTTCGAAGAGGCGTAAGAAAAGAAGGCTTTTTCAAAGAGATTCGAGGATTTCACGACCGTAGCCGGTTCTTGTAGCGATATCAAGGACGATTCTGTCTGCGAGGACTCCTCTCGAAATCCGATCACGTCGCGTCGTCGCATTATATGCAGATGCACGCCCCTTTCGAGAGCTTGTCTTCCATTATTTTTATTCCCCTCAGCCCTGCCTCGTTGGCCGAACGTGAACGCGGCGCCCACCCTGGCCCCTATTGTTTGCTAATCGCTCTGCTCCTTCAATCGTTTGGGACCGATCATTACGGTCGAACGATTTCGCCGAGCGATGTCGGGGAAATTGTTCAGAAGGTAAAAATGAATGGAGAAAAAGAAGTAGAGAGGTAGTGGACAATACCTGCGATAGCCGATGATGATGATAAAGATAGCAGTAGCCAGGCGGTCGATGACACCCACACAACGGCGCAGGCAAGCCCACCGTTGCAGAAATCACGGCGCATCCTCAGCGCATCAAGTGATTTTTTTATCGGCCGCTATATCTGAAATTAGAGGGAAAAAAAGGGGGATGAAACGATATTCGCGCGCCATGTGTGTTCGACAAATTTACCGTTCGATCAATACCGAGAAATATCCTATTAAATGCATTTCATTTCATGCTCCATTGTCTAAATGCAATGATTATTTTTTTTTATATAGTAAGTACTACAAATAACATTTGGTAAATGTTTGAGAAGAAAAATTGATGGTCCTATCTGGGTCCTATGATTTCTTTGCTAAGTAAAGCCCAATTCAATTGCTGCATTTGATAATGAAACAGAATCGTTAAGTATACAATCAGTTCGTCAAGTTCCTTAAATATTAAACGTGAGGAATGAATTGTTTAATAAAAATTTCAGCAATCGTTTGGCTGCTTCGGTGAATGAACGATTCTGAATTGTTGCGAATACATAATCAAGTCTGCAACTGATGGGGTATATAATCGGAATAGAGCGCATTGATTTTTCAAAGCTTCCTTTCCTGATCGATTATCACGCTGCTTTTGCACGTGAAGCTATGCACATCCCGCATTATTAAAAAAAAAAAAGTGAAACGTTTCGATTGCATTCTGATTTAGTTTCAACGGAAATGCGGAAAATATGGTTGTCCACTAATGAGATAATCAATTTGCTCCTCGAAACATTTCGACGGGGTAAAAGTAAACTAGAGCGCGTGGCGAAACCAACATCCAAAGTAACACGTTTCTGTTTACTTTATTCCACGCCGAAAGTCGCTATTTAAGTTCTTTAAAAGTTGCCCCTTCCGAGCCAATAATGCCAAGATTGTAGAACCGTAATGGAAAAACTTTCGTCGGAAAACCGCGGAAAGTCGCCGCAGCAGTCGAAACCGACAACCTGGCAGCTTTTTCATTTCCCTTTGAAGCGGCTCGTTGGAATTAAAAAAAAAAAAAAGAACGGGAAGCCCCGTCTGGTTCTGAGAAAACTTAATCCTCGGCTATCTCGAGATATTTTGGAAATTTACCCGAATTTAAAAGAAGAAAGTAATAACAGAAATCCTTCGTATATGCTGTACCTAAACAAACGAATGTTTATCAAGATTGAAATTTTCCCTAAAAAGTTTCTACCAAAAATATACTTTAAGAAAAATACATAAATCAATCTGGTTACGCCGGAGAACAGAACGATTACTCCAACTGGTAGAAATAGCGATGCACGAGTGGTTTCACGATTATGACATGAAATATTGCAGCTCAAGCACGTCGACTCAACGGACCGATCGTTGTTGGCTTACCCTTTAAAATAAGACGGAAAATAATCTGTTAATTGCACGATTGACCCGCGCGAGTGGTACTCTCGGGAAAGTATTCGCGGCGAAACGTCCACGGAACTCGGGGGTTTCTCCCCTTTAAAGCGAGGAATAACAATGGAAGTTGTGTCTCCTTATTCGTTATGCCGTGGAGAATATTCTAATGCGGCGTTCCCTTCCGTTATTCATGAGCCGGGGTCGGCTTCGAGATCTACGAATTGTCGGCGGGACGTCTTCGTTTCTTTTCACCTCCCCTTTTATTTCTCGTTACAACTTCAACGACGGAGACGTTTCTTCGACTCCTCGCCACTTTCCGCCTCCTCGCCGACGGATATCTTCATCGTAACCAACGTTTCGGTATGAAGTGAAAATACGATTAAAGGCAAGAAAGAAAGAACTGTTCTTCTTTCATCCGCCCCCCCCCCCGAAAATTATTACCCGTGTATCTCTTTCCTTTTCCTTTCTTGACAAAAATTGGTCGGAACTATCCTGTAAGATGTTTCAAAAGGAAAAGCAGAGGTCTTTATTTCATCTACTTACTTTTTACAATATTAACAGCGATGTGCACTCTTTATTAAATCATCCCGAATCCCTTCAGCCCATCCCCGCCCACGTAAAAGTGTTTCGCTTTAATCTCGAATTTAAACGAACCGCCCCCTTTTAATAACGACGCGGCAGCTCGTTCTAATTTCTCATGAAAATTCAACTTCCGACTGAAATAGAATCTCCAAGCACCCCTTCAAGCTGGCTTCCTTCTTTCTTTGCTGTTTTTTCTTCTATACGTTATGCATCCCTTTCGCGCATCGATTGCTCCGTTCGGCTAAACATTTCGCAAGCGGACGCAACGGCGAAGCACGAAGAAAAGTGGAGGGTTTTTATATGTATACATATGTTATTCGAGGCTAATACAGGACCGGTTGTTTCGCCGGTGAGATTACCGACGGTCACACGCATCCTTTGGGAAGCCTTTGAATTTAGGGCGTATCCCTGCCGCGCCTAAATACATGAATAATGCATGGGGAGACTGAAACTGCGGCCTCGCAAACTACCAACGCCCACCCCGGGGTAATTACATCGATGATCACGTTAAGATTACGTACGTAATAAATTCTAATTTCGACGTGGCCCATGTAAGGGACACGGTGGGGTAAATACGGTCGCAGGGTAATTCCGGACATAGTTACATGCACCTATACTACGCGCCCCAACCCCCTTTTCATGCCATGTTTTTTCGATAGCTTTTACCATATTTAACGTCAAGAAAACAGTCAGAACGGAAAGCCGCGTACAGTTATAAAACGAAGCGTCGTAAAATATTATTCGGTCCGTTTCTTATAGCCGTTATGATATACTTTTTAAAATTGGCATAACCATTTCAGCTGTGAAAACTGGTATCTAAAATCCAAGGCCGTAATGAAATGATTTTTTAACGCCTACATTTGTGTAGTGTCGTTTAATTTAAACTTCTGCCCGCATTTACCCCAATGGCTGCGGGTTATTACGGACAACAAGTGTTTCGTATTTGTTAACTTTTCTCGTTTGGTTACTTCATTTCAAATATGTATTAGCGTCGATTGTGTAGATAAATAGCTAAAGTTTTATTATCAGTACATGCAAATGAATTAGTTTTAATACTCTACTCTTTTAATTCATTATTACGCTTAAGCGTCCGAAATTACACCATTCTCCCCTAATTAATACCTGACAGGCGTGTCCCCGTGTTCTTCGGATATCACGGCGACTATTTTCATCCCCGAGATAATTAACGACTAGCTTGCCCGAATATTACCCGGGCCAAATTGCAGCGTTACAATTTCGTTGCAATCAACTGATCGCTCTGCGATCGGCCCAAAAAAAGTACTGCAATTACTGAGTTGAATTTTATTTTCCTATTGACTGAAGATATTCTTTCCGTTGATGGAATATCGGAGACGATGTAACGAGGCCCTTCTTTTACTTCGCATCGTTCGAAATAATCATCGAACCGCGTGAAAGTACAAACCGCTCCACAATTTCGAGAATTGCTTTCCAAGAATTAGAAACTCCGCGCTAATAAACCAGCCGAATGGCGATGAGCTTTCACCGTAAAGAAAAGCGTTCGATGAACGTTATGGATATGAAAAATAGTCCGCGCCAGAACTACCGTGCGAACAGGCAATAAAATGAAATGCAATGTAAAATTAATGCACGGGTGTCTCGGTATTGATGGTACAACCGCGAAGGGGGTGATTCTACCTGAGAGAATAAGTCGAAAATATGAAATACATTTTCTTTGTTTTCGAGAAAATTGCATTTGATCGAAGAAAAAATTGTACGAATTCTGTAAGTCCTATCTTTAGGAGGACATCCGTGAACTTATCGTGGGAGTATAAAAGGATGATCCATAACGCTGTAAAGATCGTTCCCTCTTTCAAAGCTAATACACACAGGATGTGGGTCACTTCGTCATCGAAGTTCCTTCCGGGTCGAGCTCTCTCGCGTCGAACTTTCTATTGTCATACAGAGGCACACATACGATACGAGCCACAGTTTCGTCTGTGCGTCATCGATGGAACACTTTCGTGGAGAGGTGTTTTTTTTTTCCAGGTAGGAAAGGGATACTCTCCCATGGGTCATCGGCCCGGTACCATGCTGAATCGTGAATGAACTTCACGGGTAACAGAATCGAAGCCGATCCCGTGGACCACTTCGGAAAAAGAAGAAACGAATCCACGCGATTCGATTGCATCCTCGTCGATAAGTAGCTCAGTGGTACAAGTGTATGGGCTTCGACGAAAATAGAAAGTGGCCGTGGAATACCTTTATATCATCACGACGGCATAGGATAGGCCGGGCATTATAAATCGTTATAATCGTCTCGGCTGCTTCCTGCATTTTTTTTCCTCCAACTTTCCTGCGGATGGAAAGCGACCACGTTCTCCTCCATCAGTGTGGAAATTATAACAATTGCCGCAAACATGTATACACCGCTGACAGATGGAGAAAATTGAACGCGATCCATCGATCGCCGTCTCTGTCGCAGCGCGTTTGCCATTGATTGATACTACTTGAAAGTAGTACCGACGAAATTGTACGCTCACGAATAATTCGCTTTTGTTTTTTAAAAAAATACCAAGTAGGGGAACATTTTCCATTCTTCCGTAGGAAAGAACTTTCCACTCTAGTCTTCCATTGTTCTAAAGCACTGCTCCGCAAAGTGTCGAACACGTACGACTTATTCGTCCATAGATTTTCGCAAGAGCTATGAACAATGGGCCAACGTTGGCCACGTTTCACGACGTCGTAATCGTTTCGCGTTTTAATTGTTTCTTTCCAGCGGGGTGAAACTCCGATCGATACGCCTACTATTGCCCTGTCTTGGTTTCCATGCATGCGAATCGTCTCGCTGGTTCATTCACGGTGACCAGCAGGGTAAGGAAAAATGTTGACAGCTTCGTGGAATTAAAGATATACGAGTTCAATGCACGATACCTTCTGGTAAATGTAAAGTTTCAGCCGAAATCAACGGTTTCTACGTCGCTTTCTTTGTAAACAATTTCCGAGGAGAGACTCGTTTCGAAAGCGAACCTCCGCTGAATTCTATTCGAAAGTCCAAAACGAGCATCCCTTGCGAGCTATCTTGTGGTCATCCATATGTTGTTTCACCTGGCTCGCCTGTTGCGAGAACAGGACACCCAAAAGTGTACACTCTAAGGTTTCTCGTCGGGTTCCCTGCTGAATTTATAATAGTGCATGCGAAACGTGCTGTGCGTGGTCGGCGTTACTCTCGAACAGATGCTCTTCGTAACGGGTGGGCAAGGGCGTGCATTAAAAAGAAATCAAAGTAAAAAGAAAATAGAGGAACTCGATTTTTACTAAAACAGCAACACTTGATTCGAGGTGTGCATGTTAATGAGTAATACTGTAGGGCAAATAGTAGAAAATACTTCATCCAATGTCGATATTGAGATGCACATACAAGGGTCACAGAATCTTCATAAATTTTCGCAATATCAAAATTACCGAGACACTTCGTTTGAATCAAATATTTGAACTTCGCCTCTTTGCCCGCGTGCACGCAAAAGCAAAAGCTCATTCGATAGCGTTATCGGGGAACAAAAGGTGTATCTCGGCGGAAATCAGTGTCGGCCGGAAATCAGCCGGGCGGCCGGGTTCCGATCTGATTAACATGCTGATGCATCTAATGGAACTCCGAACTCGGAAACCCACGGATTATCGTCCGTTCCAGATCATTTCTATAGCTGGCCCGATACAGAGTATGCTTCGCCGATGGAAAACGTGTATTTTCCGCGCGCTACTAACGATGCCGTTCCTTCTTCGCATTGTTGGTCCGCGTGTGAAAAGAGCATTCTCAAACAGCCGTCACGCGACACAGACAATGCGTAAAGCGAGAAGAGAAACGGACCGAGGGTGGAGAGAAGAATGAAGCAACAGGATGAGGAGAAACAAATGCATCGCCAGTAGAAAAGAACAGAAGGCAACATTCTCGAGCGTTGTTGGAACGCGTGTGACGCAACGCGTGTTGTTCGAATGTACTGTACTTTCTATCCGACGAGTTGTTCACCATTATTGAACGACGTTCGGTGAATGCCAAAAAAAAAAGGTGGACGCCTTTCCGCGACACGTCGAGCAAAGTGGACCCAACTACGAACGGACGACACAAGTTTCATTCGTCAGCAAAGTGCGATTTTCCATCAACTCCGAATCGTTGGCGTTCGAGGAGGATCTAATCTTTCTATTATTTACCAGACATTCGTGGAGAATATTTGTATATTTAATGACAACGTACACGGGCAGTCACAAAGGGGAGTAAACGATTTCTTTGAGGGGAAGCACAAGACGTTTTCTTCGCGGAATTCTATCGGGAACTCTTTGTGCCACGGCAATGGGAGAGCAAAGTCTGCAGCCTAGAAACGCGAGGAAACTTTTGCCGAAGGCTATTTCCACAGCCGCAGCACGACGTAAATGGCTCAAACGGCGATTGTATTTTAATAAATATCGTAACCAAATTCCTGTTAAATCTAAACGTCGATGAAATTACAATTGCTCCTCGCTTAAACGATAATTGCTCTGAATAGTTTCGCGCATAAATAATTGCATCATGAAATACTAACATTTCTAACGAGAACCAATTTACGTTATACGCACACTGACAATCGAATTTCTTCAATTATCAGCACGCAAATTCTCTACTATTCTGAATAAGTATCTTTAGCTGTATTTGTACAGCATTTTTGTAAGATCGTTTTAGCTACCAAATAAAGCATCGATCCTGCCGAGCACACTCAACTGGCTTTAACAAAAGATACACGTTTGCCTTAGCAGAAGGGAATGCAAAGAAAGCGCAGGAATAATTAATACCCGCTTCGCATCGTTCGCCAGAGACACGCGGCGGAACACCCTGGGAAAAGAATTCTTGCGCGAAATCGGTTTCGGGAAAACGACCAACGTTCGTAGAAATTGCATTCCTACTGTTTTAGAAAGTGCACGCACAAATGGACAAATACTTGCACACCGTTGCGCGGTGGATTTCACGGGAATTAATTGACTCGGTAACTCGCTCGGGCTTATCGTCGCGATTTCACGCGTGGCCCACGCGCAAGAAAATACACCGACCACCTTGCTTTACTTTGGGGGATCGTGCAATTTCGCCGTTCTAAGTTCCCGCAGAAAAAGGGAGGCTGGCAAAACAAGGACGACGATGTAGAAATGGGGTATTCGCGCGTTGCATGTACCTACACGTGACCGCGATTTACACGGAGCTCTTTTCCCGATGTTCGCGTTACTAAATAACTTCAGCTACAAGAAGTAATGGTATACGTGGTGTAGTTGTAGCGTTACCGGATAGCGAATGAAGACAATCGTGGAGCAATTTCGTTTTCATGGCTGGCTGATTTTTAATACAGTGCGGAGTGAAGAATATTTCAGGTCTGATGTTTAGATTGCGCTCGGGTAACGAAGCAATCAGTTATTCAATACGCATGCAATTCGAGTAGAACGATTTCCGAATCGAGAAGTAAATGGACAACTAAACTGAAGATAGAAATCCGATAATAATAATATCAATACGTTTCAAACTAACATTTTTCTAAAATCATATCTGGAAGTAAACATAATGCAGGAGGGTTCCAAACGATAAATACTGCTGCAAAACTCCTGTGTATTCTTCCAATGGAATAAAGAACTCCAAAACTTTGAATTCAAGAATTCCAGGACTTTGCAGAGAAAGAGCAACGCGCGAGATTGGAATAGAATTACAAATCAGAAAAACGAATCAACATTCTCGCACTCACCGGGATTTCTGTAATTCACACGCGTGGAAACGTGCAGTCAAATAATCCTGGTTCTCCAGTGAAACTGTTCGGCTATCTTCCCCGTGTTTCCTTTTTCACTGTTCCTGTTCAAATCGTGCAGGTGTGTATAAACGTGTACTATGTTTATCGTCGCACTACCGAACGCTACTAAATTCTCCTTTGAAAGAGATTCCAAAGAAAAAAACGGGATCGAAGAAGGAATTCGATTCGAAATCGCGGTCTCTCGCAGGGTAACGCGCGTTTCGCCGTTCAGTCCGCGCCGAATGACGTTCGTACACTGTCCTGGGTCGGTGCGTTCGGCGGTGCCGGCCTCGTATGATGACCCCCTTCTAGAATTCTACAGACCCGTGGACGTGCTACACGCCAGTCTCCGAACACCGCACCGATGTCACGCCGAGAAACGAATAAAACGGACCTTCTTGTACACTGGGTCGTTCACATTTCGAAATTCGGCAGAGAAATATTTCGCCGACCGGGATCGTTAACGCGCGACGGTTCTTCAAAGCTGGGAAAGCCTTGCATAAATATTCCCAGCTGAAATATTGCAAGTTGCTTTGCTTTCTTCAACATTTTCTCGATTGATTTATTCGTAGTTTGATTTATTTGGGCCTCCATTTACCTTCGTAAGGTTCTCTCTCTTTTTAGTAAGTCATTGGTCCCCCGTTTCTTTCTTCCTCTTTTTAACGACGAATCGAATTGATTACGAAACAAATGATCAATTCGTGAACTCGTTCATGTGAAATATCGATTCGTCGTATCCCCATCACCGCGTTAACACGAATTGCGAATAGCCATGGATCAACGAGCACCGCACATGAACGGTTCACGCGTCGCTCCCATCTCGTCAGCATCTGGAAATGCAAAAATTGTTAATATTACACATCGGTGCTTACATTTCAATAATAAATGAAACGGGTTATCGATCGATCATATGACCCGGAACCATCCAGCGTTACTCTGCGCCGCAGTCAACGGCCTTTGAATACGATGGACGCTCTCCCACACTCTTTTCTCTCTTCCCATCTTTTTTGTTTTTTATTCAAGAATAGTTGGCGTAATAGCCATCATCGAGCCTAGGAAAAATTCGCGCGGTTCGCGCAGACACGTCCGGCATTCGATTCCGGAACGTATCGCTGCGTCCATCTTTACGGTACTCTAGCAGTATTGCCTGCAGACAGGAAAAAGCGCGGTTCCAACGGCTACAGAGGGAGCGTGGAAAGAGAGAATGGGGGAACAGTGTATAGAGCATTGCCCATTCCTCTTCCATTCTTTCTGAAGGAAAGGATCCGGTGTAATTCTAGCGCGTACCAGCTGAAAATTAATGCGGTTCGAGGTGGCACGCGCGGTATTCGATCCGCCAACGACCCGCTTCTTCACCTTTACGGTACTCGCGTTATCCTCGCTGTACAGCCATGGAAATATGCAACGAGCCGCGCCCGTTTCGCGAGCGTCAGGTGCTCTCGTTCGGTGGAACGTGTAAACGAAACGGTATTGTTTGGAGAACGTAAACGTTTCTCAACTGCATAGGGCCGTAGGGAGATTCCGCTTTCCGCGCGCCGCTGGCTCCTGTTGAAAAGATAGAAACACACTTTACAATTCTGTGCGGAGTCTTTTTTTTTAATCGCGACAGGTCGAAAACTTTTGAAGAGAAATTAACGAAAATTTAACATTCCCTTTGTCGACGAAAAAGCGTAACATACACGGAGAGCGGTAAATATCGGGGTAAAATGCTTTGAGGCTCACAGCGGAATTGAAAAAACCCTTCCCATGTGGTTTGCCTTCGTGTGAAGCGAAAGCATGATAACGTTTGGGTGCACGGGAAAAGTCTGGTGCGAAAATAAGCAACTGCTGTTTGAACGATATTTAAATTAAATATGAAATTAAAACTGTTCGCAGAACTGCACTGCCCATGAATAATTCATTTCAGCATAGGGAATACTCTCGGAGCAAGCAAGAATTACGCGGCAATAAGTATGTATAGTACACGAATGTTGATCATAGACTTCATTATAGCCTAGCCGTAATTTATGTTCAATCAACCGGGGTTCTACGCCGCATCAAAGCTTAGCAGTATTTCAAGCGGAGACGCAGGCCGGAGGGACGCGAATGTTATTAATTCGGTGAGGCAGGAGGGTACAGAGAGAAGATTCTACGAGTATGCTGCTCCGACATTCCTAGGCCGCCCTGAGGCGCTAAACGGAGTACCGTCATCGCGAAGAAAGGCCCAGTGACCGACATTCCCCTTTCCGTTCTTTCAGATACTCCTTCGGCCGGGTCTAACGTGCACGGGACAGCCACCTCCAGCGTGCATCCTAAGCGGAACCGCTGAGACGTCCTGAATTTCCGTACCCGCTAATCGTTCAATCGAGCCCAGATTCTTTAATAATACGAAAAGCTCACAATTATTTCGATAGTCATTAACTGTATTCAACTTTCTTCGAAATGGCTCCAAAAGTATCCGGTATGCATTGCCTATGATTATATGGAGCGTCATGCAGTAATTGTTAATTATTCTACACAATTGGAACAGATTAGATCTGGTATTACCAAAGTAGAATGTATTGGCGGATCTACGTAACGAGTTCTGCCGTAAGCGCAAGAAACCGAGACCTACATTTTCACGAGCATCCTGTGAAATACGAAGAACGCAATTTTAATAAGCTATCGCTATTTTTAATGCGGCCTCATCTCGCCCACGATGGAAAGGAGTAGCAGGATAAAGTCATAAAGCTGTATAACGTATATACATGTATGCACCTTAGCGGTACCCGTGCCTGATGCATCAGGAAATGTTCATGAATGCGTTATGTGGCATTATGCACCTATACAGGGTGTTCCCTTTATCTGGAAACGGTGGCGTATCTCGCGTGGACTTATAGTTACAAAAAGGATGTTCTTGCAAAAGTTGTTTAATATCGAGGGGGGGCATTATCTGATATAAATAAATTTGTTCTAGGGACTAGTCGGATTATGAGATACAAGAGAAGATAAGAACCTCGCGCATTGTTTATATTGTTTATTTTAATGCTTCGGTCTGACTACTTCAGACCTGTTTTATGACAATTCTGTTGCACAGAATGATATCATGGTGCATATCGTTGCATTTGTCTCAGCAAGCACTATCATATCATGAATAAAAAGATACAGGTATCAAATTATTTATATCATGTAATGTCCCCCTCAATACCAGACAACTTTTGTAAGAACATTTTTTTTATAACTTTAAAATCTCGTGAGATATCCCACCGTTTTCAGTTAAACGAAACACCCTGTACGTATCACAGGCGAGGGTACAGGATACCCTGTGCTTACATCCTACACCTACGCCAGGGATGTATCAGTGCTCCTGGAGCCGTGTAATATTTACTTTCAATAATGAATACAAAATGGAATTACCGTATTCGTTTCTTCTTCTGTCGATTACTCTGCCTAGCAGACCAAATGGTCAACGTTCAGTTTAGTCCCAATCGATAAACAATTCCAGCCGTGATTCCATTAACGCCTACAGGACTGTAGGGGTAAACACAATTTGAACAGTAATCGTCATTCGACCGTGTAACATGTTGAAAATTGTATAGCGCCCTGCAGCGTTACAAAGTACTTACGTATATGCTCGCGCACATAGTGTATACATATTTATGTACGAAAGTTCACGTACATGCATATACATGGTGTCCCGTAACTCATAGAAGAGCCGGATATGGGAGAAATACCTGAGGCGATATTGAACAGCTTCTTCCTTTAGCAAAATGTCGTTTGAGGCTTTGTTTTTGAATTATTAACGAAAAACGTTGGCCGCCCAGAGCGCGCGTACAGGCCGCGCTCAGGGACAAAATGGAGCGTATATCAATTATCCATCTTATCGACACATCGTCAGGAGCCTTGTCATTATCAGTATGCCTGAAGGGACGAGTTTGCATGAAGTATGCTGCCCCACATATTCGCAAATTACAATCACATTAATACATCTGCTGGAAATTATATACATATGCATGTTTAACAAGTTATACGTACTTGCAGTAACGCTGGGGCAACTTAAAATGTGACCAGTCCGCGACGGATATCGTATAACTATTCGTAAAATTATACATGAAATCCCTTAAGTTTACGCTAAACTAGAGTCGTAATTAATTTAAGAGTATCCGAAAAATCAACTTTCACGCGAATACATCGGACCAATTAGATGAAAAAGTTTTGCTATAATTGCAACAATAATAATGGAATATTTACTATGACATGTAATATTAATTGTTCAAGTTTGAGAAACAGTAAACTGTAAATATCTATACCAATGGATACTTCCGATGCGCACAATTTCCTTCATGATTGTTAAAATAAAGGAATTTTCATTCAACTTAATTCGAGCAACGTGTAACGGTCCGGACATTTACCCGCGAGCTGCGCAGAGCAACCGCACTGTGCGTTAACTGCTACTGCGCACATGCTTCCACGTAAGTGACAGATACTGGAGAATATAACCTCTTCAACAGTTCTACGATTAAACACTTGACCCGTTCGATATAATACTTCTTGAAGCATATCTGTACAAGTGTGAATAAAAGGTGTAAAAAATGGTGTCCGTTTTGAACACGGTTGATACCGGACACGAAGACATGATCCACGACGCGGAAATGGATTACTACGGTTTGAGGTTAGCAACTTGTTCCAGTGACAATTCTGTGAAAATTTTCGATTTAAAAAACGGTTCGCAGAGTTTAGTAGCTGATTTGAAGGGCCACGTTGGGCCTGTGTGGCAAGTTGCTTGGGCACATCCCAAATTTGGGAATCTTTTAGCATCCTGCAGTTACGACAGGTAATATTATTCGTCAGCGAAACATGTTAACACTTCGTATATTTCCCCTGTACTTGAGCCACAATAAAGAGAACATGAATTTCTTCGTTTTAGGAAAGTAATTATATGGAAAGAATTAGGAGTATGGACTCAGATTTATGAACATACCGGTCATGATTCTTCCGTTAACTCGGTTGCCTGGGCACCGCACGAGTTCGGCTTGATTTTAGCCTGCGGTAGTTCCGATGGCTCAGTGTCTATACTCACTAATAATGGAGACACATGGGATACACAAAAAATTACAAACGCACATACCATTGGTTGTAATGCCGTAAGTTGGTGCCCTGCTATCGAACCTAGTTTTGATGCCAGTGGAATGCAAAGGAATGCACCGATAAAAAGATTAGCTACAGGAGGCTGTGACAACTTAGTTAAAATTTGGAAAGAAGAGGGAGATAGGTGGATCGAAGAAGATAAACTGGAAGCGCACAGCGATTGGGTAAAACAATTACCATTTTTCTTAAATGAGGAAATATTGTTGGAAAATATTAAGTAAATGCTTTGTTTCTTACAGGTGAGGGACGTAGCATGGGCACCTGCAGTCGGACCATATAAAGCTGCATTAGCATCCTGTTCGCAAGATCGCAGAGTGATCATTTGGACCTCCAATGATTACACCAGTTGGACGCCAACAGTCCTGAACGTTTTTGATGATGTAATTTGGAATGTCAGCTGGTCGTTAACAGGAGGAATATTAGCAGTTAGTGGCGGAGACAATAAAGTGTCCCTTTGGCGTGAAAACACGGAAGGACAGTGGACATGCATTTCCGAGACGAATAAAGGCCAAGGAAACCTTAACAACGCGGACCAACGTGCATTATAATATCTGAAAATAAAATATATAGGATAATACTTTTTACGATACAAGCATTGTAAATTAAAAGAGAATTTGTTTGATATTAATAACAATTTTATTCGGTTTGTTTGTTCTCTTATCGTACATATACATCTACATAGGGAAAAATAATTTACAAGATCGGACGAAATTTCACACACGTTACATTTCTACGGTAAAGAAAAATTATACTGCAGACCCTCAACCATACGCGCCGTAAATGGTGTATAAATTATAAAAATATACTCTCGTAACTTTCAACGATCGGACTCGAAAACATAATGAACATTTACACGTATGAATAAATTATTGTATGTAGGTTTCGTTGGCTGATTAATTTTGTGTATACAACGATGCAGCAAAAACGATGTCTCTCTTAATAGCCGTAGAAGCTTCCTCCATTTTCTCCTTCAAAACGGGATCACCTATAGTAACAGCTGCATTTTTAACGTCTCGCAATGTTTCATTCAACTGCTGAATACATCGCACTATGATTCCCTCCTGTACATCCGTTTTCTCCATAATCTCAGCGAACGACTTTGCTTGCGCCCAATCGTAAACTACCTCCACTAAACCGAAATTCAACGGCTGCAGCGTTGCTAATTGATAATGCTGTTCTAATGCTTCCAACTCGGCATGTGTTTGTTTTATCGCTTCACAACCCTGCAAACGAAAAGTATACAAATATTTGTAGCATAAGATGTGAGATATAATAAATATTTGAATATTGTTTTAAATCAAATGTGTACCGTCTCCAAGCTCGGTGTAAGACTTGGTGTAACATTTGTCCGTTGTTGAAAAACTAGCGTGGACAGCAAAGCCGCTATTTCGGCCGGTTGCAGCACAGTCAACACATTTTTAAGGATAAGCTCTGTGATTAGTAACTCGTTGCTTCCCATTTGTAGGGCAACCCTGCCCTTCAATGTGACTGGAAGAATATTCAGCAAAGTTAAAGGTATTGAGAAAACACTATGATTTCCATTTTTTACCCTAAAAATTTCATAAGACAAACCTCTCTCATCATTATCGATGTATCCTAAATCCCTGAGAAGCGCAACGGCATTAGTGTATTCCGGGTATAAACTTAATCCTTCATCGCTAAGTTTCAGCTGAAGTTTCTTCTTCTTACTCTCCAATTCATTCCTTTCGAACACGGCTTCGAATTGTTCTTCAAAATTCAATATCTCCGTGCACTTCATGTCGTAAACAGCTTGTTTCAACTCGAGCATGCGTTGCACTTGCATGTCAACATCGTAATTCATTTTCATCTCCGTATACGGTTGTAGGATCGTAGGATCGCGTGAAGCGTTCAAAGATAATGTCATCAACTCCTGTATAGCTGTTTCGCATGTCTGACTAGGAGGATCGTTCCTGAAAAATAGAACATAACATCCAAATATGTTATAAGCCATAAATTACTCGAGTGCCATTTAAGTTAATTGCAATTACTTGAATCTCGGTAGCTGCCTCTTTTCGCAGTTGGCCAAAACCAGAATACAATCCAACTTGATTTGACAACTAGTTATTTCCAATATGTTCCATGCGGATATGTTGAGTACTTCGTCCGATGGAACTCCGACAGGCACGAATATTTCTTTCTTTGTCAAAGCGATGATATCGTGCCATTTCTCTGGATTCTTAAACTTGTGACCTTTCGCCTCCAACGTTCTCTCCTCGCTAGACTTGGAGGCGTCGGCATTTTTAAGAACCAGCACTCTATACTGCCTTTTACCCTTGCTCTGAACGATACTCAATAGTAAAGCTAATTTATTATAATGATTCTCGTACGATATCAGCAAGACTCTACCGGGCAGCAAATTTTTCACCGCTCTCTTGTCCGTCTCGTAGAACAACGGTTTCAAATACTTGACGTACTCTATGTAATCGACGGCTACTCGATAGAAATCAGACAGCTTCTTTTGTACATCGGTCAGAGGTGGCAATTTCGATAGTTCATTCTCCACCTTCTGCAGCTCGGTTTTGTATGTACTTTGCTTCAGAGCTACCGGCGATTCTTTGAATGATCTACGCATCATCGCTTCCACCGTTACCGATTCGTTCAGTCTTCGCAGATTTAATACCATGGAGTATGTTATCTTAAATTTGGACTCCAAGTTCTGTGCCTGGCCGCACATCATATTTTTCAACTCGTTAGAAGGCGGCACGGACGTTCGACACATAATTATGACCATTCCGGCCGTGTCGTGGCCCCTACGACCGGCTCGGCCGGCCATTTGAATATATTCGGTGGGATGAAGTATCCGGGAGTTGTTGCCATCGTATTTTTTTATGGAATCGAAGACGACTGTACGCGCCGGCATGTTTACGCCCATTGAAAATGTTTCTGTCGCGAACAATAACTACAACACCGCAAATATGAAAACTTTTAACATTTCTCTTCCCAATCTTAAGAATAAATTAAATAATTTACTTCGGGAAGCATCCTTCTTTAACTGACCTTTACAACTCCGCTTTGAAAAAGCATTTCCACGATTTCCTTTAAAATGGGCAATATACCGCTGTGATGAATGCCGATTCCGTTCTGTAATAATTCTTGCATCATTAGTACCTGCGGTAATTGCCTATCGGTGCCCTTTAAGTGGCGGATATTATTTTGAAAGAACGCCCTTATTGTATGTTTTTCAGTCTCGGTTGTGAGATCAACGTTCCTCAATAAAACCGCGCTCATGTCGCACCGCTTTCGCGATAACATAAACACAACTACAGGCAGCATATTCTGCAATAATGCAAATTAATCGTAGATATACATTTTGCTAAATATTGAACATTTTTTTTAATACGAGTGAAAAATACATTGGTTTTTAGATGACTTATAAACGCGTTCCACAACACTTGCTCCTGTTTCGGTATCATATATTGCATGACGGGCTTCTTCTTGATATCTTTCGCATTTTTAGGGTTCTGAACTTTCGGATCTTTTGCGTTTGACGCTTTGCGCCAGCTAAAACGATATTCATATGCAATGTAAAGAATATTTCTGATTAAAATGAAAACAAACGAGGATTACCCTTCCAATAAAAATTGTCCGCTCTCGTCTACCACTAGAAATTTATCATCCTTAGTTTTACCATCGGTCCCGGTATATAGATAATGCTGAAGCGGTACGGGTCGTTTCGCGGTGCTTATCACGTACATTTTTTTCTTTTTAGTACGACCGACCCAGTCGGCGAATACTAGCGGATTTGGCACGGTTGCGGATAACATTACAATAGTTACTGTTTGCGGCAAAAGGATTACACTTTCTTCCCAAACATGCCCGCGCTGCCATAGCATAAAATAGTCAAATAAATTCGCAAGCGTTCGATAATATGAAATTAACGTAGCGCAAATTTTTCCCTCACCTCCTCATTAGTGATGTAATGTACTTCGTCGAATATAACAAACTCCAAATCCCTTAAAACTTCCGACGCACAATACAACATGGACTGTAAAATTTCTGTGGTCATGATGAGACACGAGGCATTCGAGTTAATCTGTAAGTCACCAGTTAACAAACCTACGCTGTCGAATTTTCTTTTAAAGTCTCGGTACTTTTGATTCGACAGTGCTTTTATGGGGGACGTATAAATTACCCTGCAAATCAAATCTATTAGCGCCATTCTTAAACTTCGTACTTAGAATTCTAAGCTCTACCTAGTCATATGTTTCTGACTCAATGCAATCGCGTATTCCGCAACCGTAGTTTTTCCAGCCGACGTATGAGCGGCGACGAAAACGTGGCAACTCTCTTCCAATTTAAGTATCGCTTGTTTCTGAAAAGTATCTAATTCATATGGGAAGCTCATCGCTAATTGAGGAATTCGTTTCTCGAAATCGGTTATCGGCACAGACACATCTAATTGTTCTGCCCACTCCGATTTCGCGGTATCCGCGCGTTTTTCCGAAATCTTTAGAATTGGAATATCCGACTCTTCCAATAACGGAGCAATTTTATCGAACAACAATTTGTCTTCATTGGAAGGCGCGATATTCGTCTCCTCCTTTGTTTCCTTTACTTCTGGCTTCCAGAAATCGAATTCTTCCCGTTCATCGTTTACTATAGCCATTAAATTGATCTTATCCGCTATATCTTCAATTTCAATTTTCTTAGAATCCGATGGCTCTGGTTCTTGCATTCCTGGCTCCTTTGGTGTACAGTTATCACTTTTGAATTCTACACCGGCGCTAAAGCCTTTCGCTAACGTCCTTAAATTATTCTCAAAGTCGATATCCTCCATCGAAGGATCTACTATCATTTCAGGCTCATCGAAGCCACCAGGCCAGAACGGAATATTACTTGTGTTTCCTATACAAAATTTTTATATACTTTTCGCAATCCGTAACACGTTGATTTAATTCTTTTTTCATAGATAACTAAATTTAACTGCAAAAATTTCTTTTCCCAATACCTCTAATAGTGTCACTGGGCGGGCCAGGTGCACGGGTCATAGACATGGAATTTCGTGCAGTTTCACCTGCAGATTTTATGACAGCCTCGTGCATTTCACCAAGTTCTCCAGTTATTGGATCACGATCAAACTTTAGCGTAGTACCAAGAGGTGCTAAGTTGCAATCCAAAAGGGATAAAATATCTGGTTTTCTTGGCCAATAGCATTGCGCATTATCTATATTATATATCGGAAGATTATCCAAACATTCAATATATTCCCTTAATTCAGTTTTAATATCGGGCCATATTGGTGGAAAATTAAATTTCGTCTGTAGAGTAAAAGTATATTAAAATGATTCACAATACATTCCTTTTAATTCAAATATTTTATTAATTTGAAAAATTACCACTTCTTTATTCGTATCGTCCTTTACGTCCATTTTTATAAATTATTACCATCAATGAAACAATCGGGAATGTTTATTAAATTTACTCACAGTGTACAGTGCTGTGTTAGGTAATAAATATTCATGAATAACAATAGTTAACATAAACGTTTTGGAAGGAATAGTTCTTTTTGTTGAAAATAAACGTCACGCGATTTTACTTTAACTGCAAAACAACGAAAGTAGCATAAAACGTTATATAATGATACAGGTACATTTTTCTATATCTTTCAATAATTATAAATAATTGCAATTTATTTGTAAAAACAATAGGCTGCACAAGTGATAATAGGTTATGTTTATAAACTAGTGGCGGGGAACTATCGACAGTACTATCGATAATTATCGATGGTCAACGCTATCGAAAACTATTGATAGGTATACGGCAAAGTATCAATTAAAATGTTTTGATAATAATTTAGCGCTTTTGCTTTACAAATATCTGCAAGACCTTGTTCTTTGTGAATAGCTAAACGTGAAAAGTGTTGTAATATTAAAGAAGAAGGACAATGCATTAAAAAAACGATTTGTGTCATATACATAACCTGAATTATT